>CM030361.1:284735429-285335429 GCA_017893485.1 Hemerocallis citrina
CATGACTGGTCATGTAAACCTACTTTCTTCCATACAAGAGATAGATGGAGGAACTGTTACGTTCAGTGACAATAACAAACGAAAGGTCATTGGAATAGGCATGGTCGGTAAGAACACCACCCCTACTATTGAAGAGGTATTTCTAGTTAGTGGTTTAAAGCATAATCTGTTAAGTATTAGTCAACTTTGTGATAAGGGTTATAAAATTGTCTTTGAAAAAGATGCATGCTTAATCTATGATTCATCTATGCAAAATGTGATCTTTAAAGGTTTTAGGAAAAATAATATATATGAATTATGTTTAAAATCAAATGAGTTTTCAAATGATTTTTGCTTAGTTGTTTCTAACAATGATTTTTGACTTTGGTATCAGAGATTTGGCCATGTAAATATGAAAAACATTGCTAAATTATCTAAGAATAACCTAGTTAAAAGATTGCCAAAATTATCTTTTAAGAAAGATAAGATGTGTGATGCATGTCAACTAGGAAAACAAAAGAAATGATTTCTACTAATAGGCCTCTCGAATTAATCCATATGGATTTATTTGGTCCTACTAGAGTCGCTTCTTTAAATAAAAGTAGATATGTATTTATTTTAGTAGATGATTTTTCAAGATTTACATGGGTATTCTTTTTAAAACATAAAAATGAAGCCTTCGAAGAATTTGCAAATTTTTGCAAACGTATTCAAAATCAAAAATCTCTAACCATAGTCACTATTAGAAGTGATCATGGTGGAGAATTTGAGAATGAAATGTTTTTAGAATATTACGACAAGAATTGTATAATACATTCATTTGCATTTCCTAGAGCTTCACCCCAAAATGGAGTGGTTGAAAAAAAGAATAAGACTTTGCAAGAATGTGCACGTACTAAGCTTGTTGAAAGCAATTTGCCTAAATACTTCTGGGCTGAAGTTGTTTCTACAGCATGCTATGTTTTAAATAGAATATTGATTAGGCCAAAGCTTAAGAAAATTTGTTATGGATTTTTTTATGAACAAATTCCTAAAGTATCATATTTTAAAGTATTTGGTTGTAAGTGTTTCATATTAAACACAAAAGATAATCTAGATAAATTTGATGCTAGATCTAATGAAGGTATATTCATTGGATACTCAAATAGGAGTAAGGCATATAGAATTTTCAATAATTCAACTTTGACTATTGAAGAATCTATGCATGTTTCATTTGATGAATCTTTACCTTCGTCTATTGTTATTGAAGATAATGAAATTGAATCATCACCACTAGAGAACGTTATTAAATCACTAAAGAAAACTACTCTAGACAAGTCGATTGATAGGATTCCTAAGTCGACTGACCTGAATCAGTCGGCTAATGGACTTGTCACTGATCCTGTTGTGATAACTCAAACTTTACCAAAGTTATTTGTTGAAGTTCGAAATCATCCTCATGACTTAATAATTGGTGACATTTCACATGGTATTCAAACAAGATCTCATTTTAACATGATTTCTCATACTACTTTCTTGTCGGATTTTGAACCGAAAAATATACAAGAAGCATGTAAGAATGAATTTTGGTTGAATGCCATGTAAGATGAACTTAACCAATTTATAAGAAATGATGTATGGGGTTTAGTTCCACGACCTTCTGATCATACTATAATTGGTACCAAATAGGTATTTAAAATAAGTTAGATGAATCAGGACAAGTTGTTAGGAACAAGGCTAGATTAGTTTCTCAAGGACATAATCAAGAAGAAGGAATTGATTTTGATGAAATATATGCTCATGTTGCTAGACTAGAATCAATTAGGATTTTATTATCTTTTGCGTGTTTTATGAATTTCACACTCTTCCAAATGGATGTTAAAAGTACTTTTTTGAATGGTTTTATTAAGGAAGATGTTTATGTTATGCAACCACCCGGTTTCGAACATGAACAATTCCCAAACTATGTTTTTAAATTGAAAAAGACTTTATATGGTCTTAAACAAGCACCTCGTGCTTGGTATGATCGCTTAAAAACTTTTCTCTTAGAAACTGGTTTTGAAATTGGTAAAGTAGATACTACCTTGTTTATTAGAAAAATAAAGACCGATATTTTAATCATACAAATATATGCAGATGACATAATATTTAGATTTACTAATAGTAATATATGTCAAGAGTTTGCTAATACCATGAAAAATGAGTTTGAGATGAGTCACATGGGTGAACTCATGTAACGCCCCGAATCCCAAATATAACTGAATTCAAGAGTTCTACAGGATCTTTCCACTTCATTTAGTATAATTTTACAAGGAAATTTGAACTTTTCACTTTACATCAGAGTTACAAGTAAAACATTACACTTTACATTGCACAGCGGAAGTAAAATCACGATATTTAAATAAATGTACAACAACTTGAATAATCTTTAAGCATCTGTTCCTCTTTAATCTTTATCATGTCACTTACCTGCATATAAAACTGTGGGTACGTCAGTTTATTCAACCGACGAAAATTATACACGGCCATCCTCTCTATGTCGGAAATAGTATAACTAATTTTCCATATTTATCAAATACAAACTTGTCACATTTCAAACTAAAGGGACTACCCTATTGATGTCGTGTTGTGATTGTGCACTTAGTCCTTAATGCAGTTATTTATGTTACATGACACTAATGCACACATGTTCGGATTCTATGCATCCCATACTACATAGGTCCGAGGGCAAGCCCTTAATCGTTCTTCATTTTGTAGGGTTCAATCCCTCGCCATGACTTAATCTACTACTATAATTACGGTAGGTATCCTAGATGATCTATGAGTACAAGAACGTGTACAGAAAACCTGGAGGGGAATCCCATGTCATGTCACGACGCATCGTGAAGACAGCCTGTGGCAATTCAGCCTCCTTCATGGCACACGATCCTCTTGCAGTCACCAAACATCCCACAAGCGTCGCCACCGGGACGGTATTCTGGAACAGTATCCATGTCATGTCACGACGCATCGTGAAGACAGCCTGTGAATACTCTCACGCCGCCAATCCAATGGCCCTCATACTCATGTTTTTCTCCTACTTTCATCACGTCTCCACTATGTATTAATCCTTAGTTTTTATCATAATCATGAACAAAATCAAAGCTCTAGAGTTAGCCTTTCCACTAAACCGGACTTATTTATTCGTTCAAACATGACCAACCTTGGTCTTTCATTTCAAATTTCATTTCATTTCTTTCTAAATGCCGGGGGAGACTTAGCTACTCTTTTGTTTCAATTCCAATTCACAATTTCCAAAATTGAGCGTTTCCAACTCATAAATTCATAATCATAACAGATTTCCTTTTCAATAGCATGATTTCTAAATTTATTCATAAGTCCATAATCATACATGGAATTTTTATACCTCATCAAATATCAATTTCACATTGAAGTCGTATCACAAAAATGAATATTCACATTTCATATTTTTCATACTATTCTCAAATGAGAGTAGTTCACATCCACCACATACTATAATTCCTTTCTTTGCTATATTAATTTTCTAATCCTTCATTTCAAGTTCTTTTTGCAATACATAATTTTCGCAAAAATGTAAATGTAGAACCATAGTTCTAATTACACATTTTTTTTCCAAATTATATTTTATTTTATGCAAATAATTCCCAATCATTTTTCATAAGTCCCACATATTTTTAGAAGAATAATCATATTTTTTCTATAATTTTTTTATCACCAAAACACTCAAAAAAATATGTTTTTCAAACTTGCCGAAGCCAAGATTCGAACCCAGAACCACCGAGAACCCAACCGAAAGCACAAACTACTAGGCCGAAAGTGCTAGGCGGTATAAAGACGGCTGAGAGCCTTAAATGCTCTCGGCTGCGTACTTTAATTTTTCCAAAAAATGCAAAAGTATGTTACTAAGGAGATTCGAACCGATCACTCACGAGACCCGAACCCACTGTAGTGATTAAAGCCATCCCGACCACTTGAGCTACGCGCTCATGTTGTCGATAATGCAACTCAAAATTCATTTAATCAATTATCTCTGATATTAAAAACATTTCGATATTCAACATGCTCTCATTTCATTTTGCTTTTATAAAATTTTCTGTAAATTTCCAGATTGACTAATACTATCATCAATTATACTCCAGTATATAGAAAATAATTTTCTCAATAATTAATACATGTTTTTCACACAATTTCTTCGAATTCTAAATTATCACTACCACAATTCTTCTCTTTCGACATTTCTTAAAAATTAATATCACTAATCCCTTTATTAGCAAACTTCATATTAATCCTCTGATTTTAATCATTTACCAACCATACGAATCTATATTTTAATTCATTCATTTCAGACTAACGCAAAGATTCATTTTAACACACAAAGTAGCATTGTTAATCTACTAACTTTTTGTATATAATTTGTGATATAGATAATGAAACTTCCTTCAACAATTCATGGCTAAAATCAATTCACACACAAATTTAGATTTTACTAATAGAGCCACATACAATTGCACATCCACAATTCAAACAATTCATGGATCATTTTTCCAATTAAATGTGTACTCTTATTAATCTTTTTCATGCATCATTTTTTTTTTCCATTCAAATCTAGCATGTATTTCTAATTAGAAATATGAAAAATTTACCCACCTTATTGAAGAAAGTACAACTAGTAATCTCCTAAACGAATGTCCTTGCAACAAGAGTGCTCCTCCTCCTTGAAGCGAGCACACGAGCCTCGAAGCACACCACAAACTGAGAGCTCTCCTATGGATGAATGCCGGCCTTCTCTCCTTCTTGATTGATGCACGAACCCACACAATCTCTCAATCTTTTAACTCGCTAAATAAACTACTAAATATAGTATTTTAGACTATGGACTTGGAGAAAATAATTTGCACAAGAATAACTAGCCATGTGGGGGGGGGGGGTATTTATACTAAAAATCAAGGAGAATGGATGGCTAAGATTGAAGTAGGAGTTAGGAACAAATGGTTAAGATTTAAGGAGGAGTTATACTAACCACCCATAATCAAGTAACCACCAACACCATGATCCCACTCAACTTTTGATTTCCCTCCAAGGCAAAAACCGGCCATGCATGCTTTGTGCATATTGCACGTGTTCGTGCAATGCACGTGCATGCCACTTGGTCTCCAAAAATTTGTACATTAAATTTTCATAAAAATAATCTTTAATTTGTATTCTACATTACAAGTTGTATTTAAGATTAAAATAGTTCATGGGATTTAGTTTTTGGGCCAAAATAATAATTATAAAAATACTAAATTAAATTAACTTTGGGCTTTTAAAAAGGAAAGGCTTTTTGTCTAATTGAAAGAAGGCTTTATACAAAAATAATTTAAGAACACATATATAAATATCTATACTCATCATAATGAAAATAATCATCAAAATATTGCACGTGCACACTACGTGCAAAATAAAATAATTTTTCATTAAATGAAAAATCGAGGCATTACAACTCAATTATTTCCTTAGACTACAAATAAAACAGTCTCAAAATGGAATATTTATTAATCAAGGAAAATATGCTAAGGAATAACTCAAACGATTTGGCATGGATAGCACTAGTAGTAAGACCATACCTATGGCTACTACTACTACACTTGACAAAGATGAATTAGGTAAGAGTGTCGATCAAAAGCTCTATCGAGGTATGATTGGCTCGCTCTTATATATAACTGCTAGTAGACCATATATTATGTTTAGCGTATGTTTGTGTACTAGATATCAGTCTAATCCTAAAGAATCTCACTTAAAAGCAGTGAAACATATTTTAAGATACATTAAAGGCACATCTGAATATGGTTTGTTCTATCCACGCACCAATAACTTTCAACTTCTGTCGAATAGTGACGCTGATTTTGCTTGTAGTAAAACTGATCATAAAAGTACTAGTGAAACTTGTCACTTTTTGGGACATTCACTAGTATCTTAGTGCAGTAAAAAGCAAAATTCGGTATCCCTATCTACTATAGAAGCTGAATATATTGCTGCAAGTTTGGCTTGTGCACAAGTTTTATGGATTGAACAAACTTTATTAGATTATGGTATTTCTTTTCCAAGACCTGCTATAATGTGTGATAATACCAGTGCTATTAATTTATCTAAAAATCCGGTTCAACATACACATACGAAACATATTGATATTCGACATCATTTCTACGTGATCATGTGTTAAAGGGAGATATCATATTGGATTTTATTTCTACTGATAAACAAGTAGCAGATATATTTACCAAACCCCTTAAAGAAGACACTTTATCAACTTTAGAATAGAACTAGGCATTTGCTCATTTCATGACATTTCTTGAAATTTTTTATGTTTAAGTCGACTTATAATTGATTTCCAGTCGACTTATACAATATTTTCGTTGTCTATATTTCTGACTGAATTTTGTGTTCTGCCCAGTCGACTGTCTTCCAACCTCAGTCGACTGATAGTAGCTTAACTTTTATTTGGTTTTATTTGCTCTCGACTTAGTCGACTGATATAAAACCCATTCGACTGTCACGACATCAAATTGTCTATCTGACTCTGGATCGTCACAACATGAGGCTTCTATCTCTCTCTTTCTTTTACCCTCTTTTTGATCTCGACCATTCACTCAAACCTTCTTTCAATCACAGGCGTTTACTTCTAGTAAAAACCCTAACCTCTTCTTCCATCTTTTCACTTTTTACTCTTGCTACGTCGGCTGCTCCTGGCGTTGAGTTCTTTGCCCAAACCTAAGTCGGTTGTTCTTGAAGATCTCATCGTTGCTCCTCTTGGCGTTGATTTCTCAGTCCAGATTTGAATCCATTCGGAGTTTCTTGAGTCTTTTGTTTCTCTCTAGTTGTGGGTAATCTTCTTTCAATCTCTCTTTTCAAAATTTTCTTGCTTTTCAATATGCCTAAATCCAAAAGATCTACAGGTTCAAATATTGAAGAAGAGCAATTTTCTCACAATTATCTACAGTACTTATGGCACCCTTCTCTTGTTGAGAAGTATTTTTTTTCCAAATTATGATCTTTCCAGGTAGATTTGTTAATTTCTCCGACTTAGATAGATTTCTGATTGCCTCATTGCTTGAACAATGTGGTTTATTTGAATTTCTATCCTTAGTCAATCAACCCTATTACTATCCCCAACTCATATATTTGTTTTATACAAATATAAAGGTTGCAACATCTGAGGATTGTAATGAAATATTTTTCACTACAATGGTGAAAAATGTTCGAATGAAAATAACTGCTGAAAAATTAGGGAATATTTTGAATATCTCTAATAAAGGGTTGGATTTAGGGGAAATTGAAATAGATGATCAATCTATTTTGTCAAAAATCTTTTTGCCTAATCGAGGTCCTCCAATGACCAACAAATCAATTACTCCTCTAGCCAAGCTTGTTGCCCGCATATTGTCGTATAACATTATCCCTAAAACGGGTAGCTATGACAAATTTTCATTTTAACTGCAACAAGCCATGTATGCCATCTTCGGCAACATCCAAATAAGTTGGAGTCGAGTAATTTTTAATCGTCTTCATAATGCTCATTCCTCTTTTCTTCCTTTTGGTACTTTACTTACCCATGTCTTTAACTACTATAACATTGATCTTGAATCCGAGTCGAGTGTTGTTACTCGTTATAAATCTTTTGATCGTGCAAGCCTAGCACGTATGAAAATTCTTAACTCACCCCCTCGGTCTCCTCAAAGGAATGCACCTCCTATTGCTTTAGCCACTTCAATTCCTCGTCGGTCTTCTGCTTCTAGTTCGTCCTCTAGTTCTCGTCCAAGAGCTAGTTTTTCTGATCCTGAGAGTCTTTACACTTCTATCAATTATCTCCTAGATTGTACCGATCTCATCTTAGGTTGACAGGATTCTCTTGAGGCTAGCGTGGATAACCTCACTCAAATGTTTGTTAGGCAGTTTTCACAACCAAGTCCTGCCTCAAACAGTGCTGATGAAGATGAAGAAGACGATTGATGTTTTTTTTTCATCATTTTACAATTATGTTTTATGTTCTCATGTTGTTCTATCTTCAATTTATGTAATTGACTTATGTTTTATCTTTATGAACTGTTGGTTTTTTATTTATGGTTTGTCTTTCCTCCTTATGTTTTTGTTGATGACAAAGGGGGAAAAGTATGGTGTAATGTTATGCATGTTATGTTATGCATTTTATGTTGTGTTGTTTTGTTTTAACATCTTTTGTGTGCATATTGTACTTTATTTAGGGAGAGCTTATAACAATTGTATATCTTTTCAAATTTTGTGTGAGTATCATGATATGTAAACTTAATGTCTATATTATCTTAAGTTATTGAGTTGTCATCATCAAAAGGGGGGAGAATGTAGATTCCTGATTTTGATGACTACAACACAATACACAATTATTCTATATTACATATTTTTTGCAATGTGTATCAAAATTGTTCAAGGCCAATACAATGTGATGAAGCTTTCAAAAGTATTTGCTCAAACCACAAAGGCAAGATCAAGTCACAAAGATTCAAGTTCAAGTTCAAGTTCAAGTTCAAGACTTTTAAGAGCTTTCAAGTTTCAAGTTCAAGACTTTCAAGTGCTTCAAGTGATTAAGCTACATTTGAACAAATGTCTAGTAATATTGTTTATATTATTTGTGAGTCTTAGAATCTTGTAAAAGCATTGTCACACACACACACTCACACATTCCCTAAATAAAGAAAATGTTTTACAAAATCAAAATGTCAAAACAAAGCTTATATAAGTTCAGCTGATTGTGTACTAGTCGACTTACTCTTGGAGGCAGTCGACTGTTAGAGTAAGAAACTGACTGAACTCACTCAAGCTCTGACCAGTCGACTGTTCAAGCCGTTTTTGACAGTTTTCTGAATTTAAAACTTGTTTTTCAAATTCACACCTATTTACTGCCGTTGTATGGCAGTTGATATACGATTTCTCAACGTTCAAGAGTTTCTAACTCTATAAATAAAGTATAGTTTTCAATTGGGGGAGGTTCCCTAACTCCTTAACTTTCATTTTCAAGTCTTTTGCTTTTGAGAAGAAGAAGAACAAGCATATACTTTCTTTAAGACTTGGTTCTCTGATTTTCAGTCTAGTATAACATTTAATTCGTTCTATACTGAAGTCAGAAGTCGACCTATAGCCAATATACAAAAAACACTTCCACATACAAGGCTTCAGGTTGTTGTAAATCTCCTTTTGTTGTTGTTTCACTCTTGGGTTGTGAAAGTGGTCCTCTCGGTTGGATAGTAGGACTCTTGGTTTAGAGTTAGTTTCACTTTAGGGTGTAGAGTGGGTTTTGCTCTCTAGTAGTAAGAGAGGTCTACGGATTTGACATAGTTGTTATCAAAGGCCGTAGACTATTCTTCTACTTTTTTCAAGAATAGTAGAAAATCTCAAGTTGGTTGCTTGGGGACTGGATGTAGATCGGGAGGATCGAACCAGGATACATCGTGGTCTTTGCAGTGTTGACACTCCATGGTTGTATTCTCTAAACTTGCATTTTCCATTTCTCTGAGTTTCTTGTGTAAATCGAGTCTGGTCAGTCGACTGCGTTACTCTCTAAGTCGACTTAACTGACTTGTAACTTTTCAGTCAAATTACTCTTCTAATCTGATGCTTTAGTCGAATGCCTTCTATTTTCAGTCGACTTAACAGTGCAAAAGTTTAATTTATTGATTAATTTTATACAACACTATTCACTCTCACCCCCTAGTGTTATTTGCCTTCCATACAGGATCCAACAGTTTTTTTATAAAATAACCATCAATCTTCATATATAAGTTATTTTGGATATCCTGTGTGTTTGTGATGTTTTCATCATTCTATCTAATAATGCAGAAGATATAAATGCATAAGCCTTGTAATGATAAGAATCAAGGTAGTTTCTAACTTATGAACATACGAGCCGTAGAGGTAAAGTTAAGGATTAGGCCTTAGATTTCAAATAGATTTCAAATCACGTAAGGAATTTGAAACTCTGAAGTTTCGGTGTTTATGTAGGCCTTGTATTGGTATAGGGCCTAGCAACCAAAAGAATTTCCATTAAACATTAGAGTTTAATTGTAAGGTGGTGTTATTTTTGCTCTTTTCATTTACATCTTTGTTGCTTAGCAAACTGATATAGTTCATGGAAATATTCTCATTTCATGCTGTCTTTTCAAGTTTCCTTTTCTTGATTTATTATGAAGAATACTGTTCGTCACTAGTTTGCATTATTGAAAAAGATGATGACATTTAAATCCTAATTACAATCTTTTGTGTGCTATAAGATATCTATATTTTACTAGGCTGGCCCTAATTAAATTTTCAAATTGGTTAGAGGATGCAGTAAACAGAGGATAGATAATTAAGATTATAAGTTGATATGGTTTAAGAGATGCAGAACATGTAAACATCAAATTTTCGTGATGAAACTATGCACAAGTCAAACATATAACTGATACAAGACCTTTGGACACTCGTTTGACATGCACTAGCCCGAAGTATTGTAACCACTCGACTTACGGAATAGATCTCACACACCTGACTGCGATAGCTTCTGTCATCTTGGATCTGCATTTACCTCCTATATCGGCTCATTTTTTATACAATTTTATTTTCAAAAAGTTAGTAAAAAATATATTCTTGAGCTTTATTTGAAAATCTCTAATTTGTTCACTTCTCCCTTTGCGAAGATGCAGGGATGCAAACCAGTGGAGACCATGTATCCTTCAGGAAGTTGCTGATGTTGCTGCTGCTATAAAAACTGGGTACTATGAGCTATAGATGATTAGATGGATTTCTATATAGATACTTATAAATAAATTTTGTACTTTATACTATTTGTAAGATTGGTCTCAATCTCAAGTTCATTTTATATATGACAATATTCAAATCAGGTACTTTATTCTTGCAAATTGATACTCTAGGGATATCAAATATATTGATTTGTATTCTTACAAATTCCGAGTTGTTTGTATCTTATATCTTCTTTGAATCTTTTGATATTATATAAGTTCACAAAACAGAGGAGGGGGGGCTATCCTGACATTTTTTTGAAAGAAAAAAAAATTGAAATCACCCCTACTCCAAAATGCCGGGGTTAGTTTTGGGATATACCGGTGTTTTCAAAAATGTCTGGGTAGACCCCACAGCTACCGCGATGCGTGATACCCCGGCGTATCTACCGGCGTTTTCAGAAATGCTGGTAGTATCTAAAAACGCCAGAGTTGGTAAAAAAAACGTCGGTGAATGGGTTTTGTGGTGTAGTGTATTCGTTCAAGTCTCCTTTGTTTTCTTAGGTGAATTAGGTGAATTGCTTACGTAGTCATGTACTGAGTTAAGAGTTAAGACTGAACAGTGTAAAAATAATTGCAAGTGATAAACACATCAAATTTAGTCTTAGTAAGTTTAATGTTTCATTGGTTTCAACATATAACACGTGAAATGCTTGCTACTTGGGTACTTAAAAGTCATGTGAGGTACATTCTACCTTTACCATATATCAAATGTGGTTCTAAACATACAGACATTTTCCACAAAAATGAAAGAAATTAATATAAATAGCAAACTGGAAAAATTAATATTTCTCTCATTCATTGAAAGAGTATTAGTGGTGGTATTTATACTTGGGTCACTGCACCAATTCAGTTTATGTTAGGTACAAAAATGAAACTAATTAATACAAGAAAATAATATTTACTGATGCTTTTGTAGCTTTGCGTTTTCAATATGAAAATCTTTCTGTTATAGGTTATCAAAAGGAATTTATGAAGGTTGTCAAAATGAAGCCTTGAATTCTATTGAATATATTTTTGTTTGTTTTTATTGTCACTGTAATTCTTTAAAGTACTTTTTCGTAAAATACATTTCTTCTTCTTTCCTCTTATTATAGAGTTGGGTTAGATGTTTGTTTTTCGAATGTTAGTTAGGTTATACGTTACCACCTTTGAGCATCCACAGTCGTTTGCTAAATATGCATAATATGCATATTTTCGCTCAAAAAGTGCTATAGTCGTTTGCTATTTATGCATTCTTTGCATTTTTGGGGACAGAAGATTGCTATATATGAGAGTGGATTTGAGAGAAATGCATATTATACAAGACGCAACTTCACTTTGCGTCCGATGAAAAAATTTTATTTTTTATTCCTCTGACGGAACTTCACTTTCCGCCCCTCAAAGAAAATTTAATAAACCGTTATAAAAAAACTCAAAAAAAATTCAATAAAGCAAAAAAAATTACAAAAGGTGTCAGACGTAACATGAAGTTGTGTCTGACGATTTTTTTAATTGTTTTCTCTTCCGACGCAACATGAAGTTGCGTCCTTCATAGTAAATGTTTTTTTTTTCTCTTCCTACGCAAAGTGAAGTTCCATCTACCTATTAAAAAAATAATTAAATTCCTCCGACGCAACTTCAAACTCCGTCTGATATGGGAATTTTATTATTTTAAATTAAATTTCTATAAAATACCATTCGGCGACTGCAGCAAAGAGGCAAAATACTATATGCATTTATGCATTTTCTAAACAATCACGACTGTGGATGCTCTAACCAACTTTTAGCTATGTACAAAGTCAGAGATGAAGCTTTTCCTTTGCCTTATTATCTTCTTGCATGTTGCAGCTTAAGAAATCTCAAGCTAAAAGATGAAACTTGAGAAATGTTCATGTCCTTTTTCTTTGTTTTGGTTGAGTCAATTCCTAATACAACCCCAAAACTCAATTCCGTTAGGCCTTGCATTTTATAGGATACATATTTCTAAACCATTATATTAGAAATTTGAGCTTTCAAGTGACTAAACCAACTATATCTCGCCACACACAGGTCTTTGATTTTTTCTCATGTGAAGGAAAAAGTACTAAGAGTCCCGGGACTTCAACAAATGATGACTAGCATGGACATCTGCGCACAAGGCTTCAAGAAATGTATGATAAATGGAAAGGTATGCTTGTTGAGGAGATGAAGAGGAATCAATAGTGAAGATATGAGATTACTGGCAATGATGATTTTGGTATCATGATTAGAATACTGATGATCTTTAATATGAGATCCATGCGGACAAACACCTTCACACTCATTAGACTGACCACCTTCAAAGGTTCCATACTCTTTTTCTTACCAGCTCTTTAGGAAACATGATTTGATAAGAGGTAAGTAGACGAATATAGGAAATAAAGACAATGATAGTTAGAGTACTGAGATTTTGAAGCAAAGCCTTTCTTTCTCCCATAAATTGTGTTTGCAAACTTTGATGAGATTATAATGAATATCGTCCAAAAAAAAAGATGAGATTATAATGAATTGCTTCTTGAATGCAGTGATTTCGTTATAATCACGAAAAAGAAGTTGTGAACCTATTTATTATTTTAGTTTAAGCAACTTTAGCAAAACAGAGGTTGATTTTTTTTGTACTATTTACAAAAATTTTGTGGACACTTTCAAAAGGAAAAAACTAATGAAGAGTTGTTTACATTTGTTCTATAGGTGTCTATGTTCAAATAAATCGAACTAATTTTATCTGCTGTCAAATTAATGTAAATGTCCTTTCATCTATGAGTGTTTTTTTTTCTTTTAATTTTTCGTTTTAATGTCAACTGTTTGAGAACTGTTGTGTATGCTATAATTATTTAGCAGAGCGTAGAAAATTTAGTTGTAAATGATTATTAGTTTCTGTTGAGAGAACTTAATTAGCGGAAAAAAAAAGACATTATTTTTCCCTTTTTCATCTAGCAGTTATATTATGAAAGCTTGTCTGTTGGCAATGTTGGCAATGTCCTTAAGAAGGCTGGCTGTAAGTCAGTGATGATGGCTTTTATGATGATGAAACTGCAGCAGATAATTTAAGTTAGAGACTGGAGTGACAATTGTCTTCTTTCTTCAGCTTGAATTCTGCAGTCAAAGCAGGGATCTTGGAAGCATCATTTGGAGAATGATGATCAAAGTATGAAACATTGGTTGCTATCTAGAGCAAGATTCAACCATTAAAATGCTCTCGACATATGCTAGGGTTATGTAATAACTTTTAGTGATCCTTTTGGTATGGAAATTTTCAATGATGTTTGATATGGGTACAAATAGAACCAAATCGAAACCGTTCAAATCGAGCACGAATCTTAAAACTCTCGGGGGTAAAACAATAAATTTCACTAGAAACGGATTTGTAAACGGGAGTTGGGCATCTCTCAAGCCTAACAACCCAAAACAGACTTGTCTATCTGGATTGTCATAATAGCCCAACACAAATGAGCATGATTATTTAAATATGATTTAAACTCATAATTATTCATAAGAGATGGTTCAAAAACCATATTTTTTTAATCATGAGAAGAGTTTTAACTCAATCTCCACATCCACTCTTATCTCTTCATGAAGAAGAGATAACCTTTCATTCCAAAAACATCGAGAAGTAAAGATAAATCATTATCTTGAAACTGACCCCCAAAGCGACTATAAATACCCTATGACTTCCACAAAAATCAGGTAATCAATATTTTGCCACTAACCTCTCATATTCTTCTTGAGTTCTGACCTGAGTGTCAGAGGGTCTGTCTCCGGGGTCAACCCCGGTGTTTCCGACTTTTGCAGGTTGATCGGAGTAATCTTCGCCATCTAGAACAGATCCAACGGTTCAAACGAGTCAGATTCAGGAGTCAAGATCAGTTGGAATTAGTCAATATCGGTGAAAGTCAAAAGGTCAGTTGTTTTTATTGTTACTAAAAGAATTCACATCATCTGTTTGCTCCAACATAGAAAAAATCAGCAGTAGATTGACGCCTTTTATGGGAACAGAAAAAGCGATCCGACCAAAATTCGCTGGTAAAAATAGTTTCAGCCATGCCTCATAGGGTTGAACAGGCCTAGTTCGGTCCGGGCTGAATTGCGGGCCCATTTTTTTTTTTTTTTGATTTTTTTTTTGATTTTTTGGCAATATGTATAGAAGTATATATATACTACAAAATATATGTATATATGCATATAGATATACTCTAAAATATTTCAAAATTTTATAAAAATGAGTATGGACATCAAAATTAATTGATCAATACCCATTACTCAATTTTCCAACCCCACCCTAGCTATTTATAGTCAACTTTACCTCCTCACGTCTCTCATCTCACTAATATGGAACTAAAAGTTTTTAAAGTTTAAAATCCAAATACATTTAGTCCCACATTGGTGAGATAAGAGAAGTGAGGAGGTGGAGTTGGCTATAAAAAGCTAGGGTCGGGTGGGCTAATTGAGTAGTGAGTAGTGATCAATAAATCTTGATGTCCACACTCATTTATATAAAATTTTGAAATATTTTAGAGTATTTCTATATGCATATATACATTTATGCATATATAAAATTTGAAATATTAAACTACTTTATTTAATTAAAAAAAACAAAAAATCCAACCCAAACGTTTTTTTTTATTCTAATGTATTCTACTCTAATAATATTTTTTTTATAAAAAAAAGGGGCCAGGTCCAGCGCCACCCCCCCCCCCCTTCCTCAGCCAAGTCCGGTCCGGCCCACCAAACACCTCAACCCAGCCCGGCCTGGGCTGGCCCGGGACCGGGTCAAACCAGCGAGATTTCGGCTCGACCCGGCCCGGGCAGCCCGGTTGCCACCCCTATGAGGAAATCCATCCTACCCTTCAACGGGATCAACCTCTTCATCTAGAACAACCTATTTAAACCTCATCTAAGGAGGTTACACTAGGGGGCTCTCGAAGAATTCAGCGCCGTGCGCTACACATTGGAGAGAACAGGGGGTCGGTCTACACCTCCACACCCTCCACAATGCCCCATGAAGCACCTCAACCGCAAGATCTCCTCCATATTATAAACTCCCAACAGCAGGAGTCCGAGCGTCGGAAGCGCTCGAGCAGACCGCGAGCAAGGGATCCAAACAACAAAGTTCGATGCCTTGTTCTTCGCAAGAGTCTTGACAACGACTCGTGAACTTCATAAAACAAATCATACAACGAATCATACATCAAGGATTGAGAATATATAAAACATTTCTTAATTCCACAAACCAAAAAACATCCCAATCAAACTCAAAGTACATCGAAATAATACACAACTGTTGATAAAGCAAGAAAACATCTTTTCAACTACTAAAAGAAAGATACAAGGGTGCAGTGGCTAGTCTGCAATATGGCGTCATAAAGAAATCGAAAACAAAAGCAACTAAAAAATATGGATGAAGAATCAAGTGTCCACTTGCTTCGGCAGAGCTAAGGTCAAGGAGCCCCCAGCCGGCTCAATCTATTTGCTCTTCTTCCCCGAGCCACTCTTTGCACCCCTGTAGGATTGTCTCTATCCTTCTTGCCTCTGTCCCCACCAAGAGCCTCTCCAAGATGGGGCATCATTTGGTATCCTCTCCTAGTGAAGTCGGGAAGCCACATGAGTGATAGCCCGGGCAAAGGACTTATCAATCACGTTACGCAGCTTGGCCTGAGCCTCGACCTCCACCTTGACCTCTGTGGCCTTCACAGCCAATGACGTCTTAGCCCGTGCCTTCTCCAACTCAAGCATGACATCAGCATCCCTCTTGTCCGATGCCTCAAGCCTGAGGCGTGACTCCTCCTCCCTCTTTGCCGATGCTTCTTTCCTCTTCGCCGACCCCTCCAACTTTATGATGCATCTAACTCCGTCTTCAACCCCTTGATGGACTTCTTCTTGTCTCTCTCTGCACGATAGACTTGTGCCTTTAGATTCTTCTCCTCAGCAGCGTAAAAATTGACTAAGTGGCCGTAATGACATGCCATCTAAAATAAGAAGGAAACATTCAAGACATTGTACTAAAAATAGAAGATACGAAAACCAAATTTCAAAAAAACACTAGAACGTACCATCATCTGCGCTCGAGCAATCTCTAAGACAGTTCTCTCGAATAACTCAATCTTCAGTCTCTCCCGATCAGCAGGAGTGGGGAAGTGAAGAATCTCGTCTAAACAAGCGGCCGATTTGCTGAGGAATCCCTCTTACTACTTCACGCCCCAGTCGGAACATGAATCATCTCCCTTTCGTGATCGAGAATCGTTACAACCTGGGTGATCAAGGGGATGGGGTAGCACTCACTATGATGACTCTAGAGAAGAACCCCCTGCAACGGCATCAGGCAATGCTCCCAAGGGCATCTCAGTCAGAAAAGTCGGGGCAGGGGCAGACAGATCTTGGGAAGAAGGGGAATGGCTCGCCGACCTCTTGCGCTTATTGGGCTCGTTGGTCCTATTGTTGCGAAGGGCCTCACGATCCTTATTCAAGTCTTCAAAGTCCATAGCTGTTGTTCCCTGCAAGACTAAACACGAAGAGATGAGAACTCTTAATGCTAAACAAAACAACAAATATCAATGATATCAACTAAGTAACAAGATGTGGAAGGAAACAAAAGCAATAAACCGTACTAGGATCAATCGAGCTAAGATCACCTTTGAAGAGTACTTCGTCGGTGATATCTTGCCACACCAACATCTTCAACACGAGAAGAGCATCACTAAAACTCTTCTCCGCCGCAGCCACCATCGATTCCGCATCGATGGAACCATCTTTCTCCATTTCGTGGGAATTCCCCATGATTCAGCACTACGAATGATAAGAAACTTCTCATTCCAACACTTAATCGATTCGGGAACCTTGATTACCCCCTGATTACTATAAGGGCAAAGGTACAATCGTTCCTCCATTTTGTTTTGTTGGGTGATCTTGAAGTGTCGCCTAAAGACCGTGAGAATCGGTTTAGCTCTGAGCCTATGACATTGCAAGACAAATCCCATAGCGTGTTTCCACGTGTTCGACATAAGCTGCATCAGACACAGCGTATACCAGTTGAGCACCTCTCTAACAAAAAGGTGAAAAGGCAAAAGTAGCCCCACGTAAATGGCATCACAAGGGAAGAAACAATAATCCTCAGACATTCTGTAGCATGCTCTAACTCAGAGACCTGGTAAGAGAACTTCTACTCGGAGGAAATCCCGAAAGCCGCCCTGATCATGATAAGCTCTTCCCTCATGAAAATAGTGACAGAAAAATCAACCTCAGTGGTGTGGACTAGGTCTGGCTCGACATACTCCATGTCATTTCTAAGGAAATCTCGATCTACGACGGGGTATTCCCTAATCAATTTAGGAACTAGAAACAATGGTGTTTTAACTGCACCCCCTTTGTTTCTCCCAGGCTCATTGACCGTCTCCACAATAGTGGAACGACCGACCATATCTTCCCCTTTCTCTTCTCTAGTGAAACAGTTAGATTTAAAATCACCGTCTACCTCTAAACTAACAGCAACAGAAGAAGAATTGGTTGAAGAAATGCCAGACATAACGGACAACGATCGCAAATGACTTACTAGGTCATGATCACCACACTGAAAATACAACGACCGCTAGCACCATCGTCAAACCAACAGGCATACCACCGCACCACCCGGTAAACCACCACAATTTCTAGAAAGAGAAGATCTAAAAAATTTGTAGAAAGAGAAAGTGAAGGAGGTAAATGAGCAAATTAGGGGTGGAATTGAGTCTTATTTATAAAGCCTCTAAGATCAAATTGCCATGTGGAAACATATGAACCATCCACAAGATCCAATGGTCGAATCACTTAACCCCCAAATCAACAAGAGAAATCTACCAACAACAAAACGTTCAATCGACAAAACAAGTGTACAACACAACGTTTGGTCGACGAAAGAGTGATTCGATGGGATGGACCACTCAACAAACTCTTGGTGGGAAAAAGTTCGAGGAATATCCAAACCGAGATAGAAGACAACCAACTTGTTCGAAACCCGAAATCAACTAGAGCCTTGAACACAATAGGGTAGAATAATCAACAAACACTTTGTGGGCGTAAATGATGACCCAACATCAACAAGAAGAAACCCATTTCAACCAAGCTCCATGTTGATAAAGTCTAGCTCCATAATGACCCTGACTACAAGGAGAAACCTGAAGCTCCAAGCTCTAGCTCCACACAACTCAAGCTTCAACAATCTCGAAGCTCCTTAGCTTCACCAAAAACCCTACCTCCAACCTCAGCTGTAGGGAAAAGCTTCTAAAAGCTGCACACAATTCCAACAGAAACATCAAGTTAGGAAATGATCAAGTTCCAAAGCCTAGCAAGTCCAAGCTATCCTATAGAGAGAAGCTCCAGGAGATGATCAAGCTTCGAAGGAAGCACACTAACTCCAAAGCTCTTCCAACAAAAGCCTAACTCCTCACAAACATAACCCCACCAAAAGATCTCAATTCTAACTCGGAGCTCCAAAACTTCACCAAAACCTAGCTCTGCCAAGCTCCCACTTCAATCTTCGGCCCACTACAAGCCCACTTCGGAGATGAGTAAACGAGTTCAAAATAACTCGCGCTCAAGCCTCGAACACCGAAGAGTTCATTTCCTGAAACTCAATTGCCTCAAGGCCCATACATCAACCTTAAAGCCCATCAAAAGCTTGCTTAGCCCGAGCCCTTCGTCACCGAAGAGTTGGTCGCCCAAACAAACTTTGTTGCCAAGAGTTTTGGTAGCCTGAAGTCTTGCTCGACGAAGAAGAAGTTGGTCGCCCAAAGCCCTGCTCGATGAAGAAGAATGCGGTCACCTAAAACACCTAGTTCGCCGAGAATGTTGGTCGCCTGAAGCCTTGCTCGATGAAGAAGAAGGTGGCCATCGAAGAGTTGGTCGCCGAGAGTGTTGGTCACCGAAGCTCTTGTTCGCCAAAACTCGAGCTGGTCACTTGTAGCCTTTCTCGAGAAGAAGAAGCTTTGTTCGCCGAAAGGGGTTTGGTCGACCAAAGCTTTGCTCGCCGTAGATTTTCCTGGTCTCTACAAACTTGGTTGTCTGCACCTTTGTTCATAGAAGAAGATGAAGAGGAGGTCGTCGAGACCCATTGGTAGGACCGCTCGCCGAAAGTTGCATGTCACAAGCTTGCTCGCCATGAGCTTGCTCGACGAAATCAATGTGGTCACTGAAGTGTCTTGGACACCCAAAACAAAGGGCTCAAAATAGAAAAGACGAGGATTTGCTCACCCAAACGGTCGTCCAACCAAGGGGGTACGGGGGTACTCACATTCATCGACAACCATTGGATCCCCACAGAAATACTGACTTCCTCGAGATCTCCTCTGATATCTCCGATCCGGTTAGAAACTCCCTTTGTTGAGAGGAGTCTGAAATCCGAGATTTAAAACCTTGAAAACACTTGCATTCTCATGATGGATGCTCCAGATGATGCCACATCATCCGTTCATCATGTCATTTTCATCACAGCCACTCGATCACATCAGCGGGCGAGCCAAGCTCTGATCAATGAATCTGATCGCTCAAAAAAGCGTACCGAGTTGATAAATTAATTAAAAAATCAGTAAATTTATTTAAAATTTTGAAAAATTAATTAAAAATTCCAAAAATAATTTTTTAATTTGGGAAAATAATTATAATTTATGAAAATAATTAAAAATTGGAATAATTAATTACAATTTTGAAAAAACAATTATTAATTGGGGAAAAATTATTAAAAATCAGAAAAATTATGAAAAATTCCTGAAAAATTCGAAAAAGTTTAGGAAAATATTATCCGCCTCCAGACGCTTTCATCAAGTTCCATGTATCTCTAATCGTCCTTGAAAGCCAAGATTGTAACCTCTGTTTCCACCTATACATATTTTTTATGTATTTTCTGCATTTCGATTCTTTATGAATTCTTTTCCGCTCTTAAATTCATTTTTGTTTTAAATTCATTTTGGATCTCTTATTAAAGTCATTTCTTATCATCAATTGTATCTGTAGATATTTTCAAATGAATATGTATTTTAACACAAATCTTATTCCATTCTATTAGTTTATTTCTTTTCTTATTTAATTAGCTATTTATATTGTTAGCCCAAACCAAGCATAAGATGAACACATAACACTGACACTTTTACTTAGTACTGAAAACTGATTATTGATTACTGAATACTGATTCTTGATTTATGATTACTGATTCCTGGTTATTATTCCTGATCCATTGATTACCGACTATTAATCATGTTACCAACTATTCTTACCGATCACTGTATTATTGACTATTGTTTTACTGAATATTGACTGTATTGTTTATCGACTATTGCTTCATTGACTATCGATTATTGTTTATTAACACTTGATTACCGATTGAATATATTTTGAAATCCTATTTTCATGTTTCTCGTTTACATATTTACAGTTGTTACTTGTATCGTTCCAGTTTCTTGTTTCCTCGTTCCTTGTTATATATTTTGAAGTACTATTTTCATGCTTGCTACTACTTGCACCCGAAGTTTGCTCTAATGGATACTCCCCCAATCTTTTTAGTTAACGTTTATATAGTTACAGATGATGGGATACTTAAGGAACTTGGCGAACTGTTTACTGCATTGTATATTTTAGGACTTTTTGTAAGTTCTTGTATATTAGATATTGGTTATTGTATTCTATTCTTGTTCATGTGATTATTATTATATTATTGAGCTTACTGGTATTGTGCAGCTTATGGATGATATGAGTTGGTATACTTATATCATTCGCTGTGGCATTAGTTGTGTGCTCGAACTTTCAAATTTTTGAAAGCGGGATGTGATAGATTTTTAGTGATATAAGAGCTTAGGTTTGAACCATGTTAAGCTCAAAAAGTATGCACACCGTGTTGATCACATGAACATGTAATAACCATCTCAAATCTGGATACTTGCCTTATTCCCTTCTATCTCTGCTCGATTCGTCGATCTGCATCACTTGATCTTCTATGACATGTCAGCAGATTGGAACATCAACACGACATGAGGCATTGCCGTTCGCTCTATAATGTGTGCGGGCAACTCCAGAAGATAATGGACGCTGATGATGGAGTATTCCCTATTAGAGTATCGCAGCGGAAGCGTAGTGGACCCATATCCCAGGAGAGCAACTCAGCCAGTAGAGCAACCCATCACTATCGCAACCATCAGAAGGACCAATACGGAGGTCAGTTTAGACCCTAATTGCTAGAATGCAACCCTACTCATCTGTTGTTGCGAAGAAGGACCAGACGTATTGCCACAGGGTTGGTCACGTACACAAGGACTGCAGGACAGCCAACCGCCAGAGCTTTGCGTGTGGAGCGAGCAATCACATTGTCCAAGATTACCTGAAGAGAATAGACAGTACACGAGCAGGAGGATCAGCTCACATGAAATGACAGACTAGTGGACGTGAACAGGCTTACAATTTGACTTCAGAGAAGAGAGAAATTGCTGAAGGCGTGATTGCAGTTATTTTTCCAACCTCTTTGTATTCAGCCATTGCATTGCTTAATTCCCTCTTGCATTGCATATTTTCTTCCATTACTTGCATTCATCCTCATCCATTGACTCATTATTTGGTTCACTTCTTTCCTACCTATGTTCTCTTCTATTCCGGTGCTATCACCACTTTGTTTCCCTCCCTCTAATTTTCTACTACGTTATCTCTTAAGTTCTGCTTTGGCTCTGTCCTACGTTCCACCTGAATGAACTTCGAGGACAAAATTCTTTTTGTAAGATGGGTAGGAATGTAACCCCCGTTTTCGCTTATACATATTTTCTGTGTATTTTCTGCATTTCGATTCTTTATGAATTCTTTTCTGCTCTTAAATTTATTTTTGTTTTAAATTCATTTTGGATCTCTTTTTAAAGACATTTTTAATCATCAATTGTATCGGTAGCTATTTTCAAATGAATATGTATTTTAACACAAATCTAATTCCATTCTATTAGTTTATTTCTTTTCTTATTTGATTAAATATTTATAGTTTTAGCCCAAACAAAGTATATTATTATTGTCGGATTATTTTAATAAATGCGTTGAACCAAAATCCCATTTTATTCTGCAATCTTAGTTATTCCCTCTTGATCACATATTTTGGCACGAATCTTATTTAATTATATCATCTCATTTCTCTTCTTTTAATTATTTGTTATATTGTGAAGCCCAACCTATATCTAATATGAACTCAAACCCAACTCAATTTGAAACCAAAGTCTAATTTTAACCTAATATATTGTATTTTATTTGATTTATTATTTTCTAGGCCATAAACTGTAACCCCTGTTTCCCCAAATACGTATTTTCTGTATATTTTTTGTATTTAAAATTTTTGTAAATTATTTTTCTGCTTTCAAATACTTTTGTTAAAATGTATTGTTGGATCTCCTATTAAAGTCTATTTTTAATCAATAATTTTAATCGTAGTTATTTTTCCAATGATTTTTATATTGTAATACAAACCCTATTATTCTTGTTATTATTACTATTATTCCTGTTTTGATTTTAATGAACTTGTTAATCTCAAATTCTATTTTGATGCATATCATCATCATCATTATTATTATTATTATTATTATTATTATTATTATTATTATTATTATTAAGAGTATTATTGTTATTACTATTATTATTATTATCGGTAGTACTATTAATACTACTATCATTATTATTATTTTTAGTATTTTCATTGCTATTATTTTTATTAATATTTGTTGTTATTGTTATTAGTATTATTATTATTGTTATTCTTATTATTGATGTTGTTACCATTATTATTAGTAGTATTTTTTTGTCATGTTTGTTATTATTATTATTTTTGTAAAGCCCGATATCATTACTATTGATTTTGACCTATATTGTATTATTTAATTATTTAATTTGAGTTCCGATCCAAGCCCATCTCTTATTGGGTCCTATTCTACCCTAAACACATTAACCCAAATAATCACCAACAATCAAATCCCCACATTCTCTCCTATTCACTACCTAATAACTACCCCATTATCTCTTTGACCCTAATAATCATCCTATTGATTCCCCCATCATCTCATTAATTGATCCCGTAACCCCCACATCCCACTAACTCCCCCGTTATAATAATATTATAATATATTTTATATAAAACCGAACTCAGATTCTCTATTCCTGGTAGTCTCTCTCTCCCTCCATTCCCATCTCTTTCTCAGTTTCGAAACGAAACAGAGGAGCTCACCTCTTTCATCTCCTCCACCGAGCTCCGACGCCCCTCCCGCCGCTCAGTTCGTCGTCCTCACCCTGCCAGCGACCAGAGCCATGACAACCACCCCCAGTCGCCACTGCTCTCCACCCTCTACCTCGTCGCTCCACCTTCGTCGTGTCTCCCCCGAAGCACCACCTGCCTCACTCCGCTGAACCCATCGCCCCCGTCATTGCCACCACCTCGACCATCTCCTCAGTCGCCCAACCTCCAAGAACCCATCGAGCCTCGTCACCCGTCCATCTTCTCCGTCATCCTCTCCTTTGTCGAGCCACCATTGCCGAGCTCCTCGTCTTCTTCAACTACCGCCGCCTCTTCTTCAACTACCTCCGCCTCCATCGCACAATGCCAGCCGCCACTACTGTGCTCCTCGACTTCGTCGCCGCCGTTTCCCGACCGCGATGACTGCAATCGCCATCTCCTCCTCTACCGAGCCCTCGACCATCGCTATCGAAGCCAGCACAATAGCGCTTGTCCCATCGCTCCGCCAGCTTTGCCCTCCTCAAGCCGTCGACACCACAGTGCACCACCCGAGCGCCCTCGCCACCTCGTGACCCAAAGAACACTGCTGCTACTCGTCTCCCCTGATCTCTTATGTTCTTCATTCAAGCTAACAGTGCTTGATCAAATCGCAGTCGCCCGATCATCGTTCATCACAATCACGATCATCATCTTCTTTATCAATTGATCTTGGTCGTCGAAATTGCAGTGATCATCATCACCACCATCATCATCAAGATCTTAATCTTGACCGTCGGATCTCTTTTGATCATCGTGATCATGATCATCATGATTGTTTGCCCATCGCCATTGTTGTTCTTGCTGTTTGCATATCTAGATCGTCATTTGCTAATTGGGGATCTGGACCCTTGATCATGATCGTGACCTTTGATCTTTGATTTTGATCTTGGATCTTAATCTCGGCCGTTCATTCGATTTTCGTGATCGCCGTGGGTGTTTGTACGAGAAGAGCATGTGTTGCTCAGGATTCTAATCCTGTTATTCTCAATATTTCGGATCTAACGTCATTGTTAAAGGCAAGTCATCTCACCCTCAAATTGTTTTTTATCATATTCGAGATTGTTTATTGAATCTCGCAAGTAGACTTATATTGATTATCGTATATCTATTATTGTTATCTATCATTGGGATACTAAGGATTTACACGAGCGAATCCAAGTAGTAGTCTTGACTTCATGTCGTCTTTTTGCCTCTGATTTACGTAGATCTTGCATGCATTCAGATAGTTAATGATTGAATATAGGAATAGGGATTGTTATTGTAATTCATGTCATGACATTACTCAACTATTATAGATTGTACACTAGTATTGATTGTTCATATGATTGATGTTGGTATATTAGTTGATTGTGATTAGTAGGATTTTGAATATTATACATCTTAATACCATGTTCTGATAAATGTAACTTGCTGTAATTTATGTTGTCAACCCCTAATTCATCGTTTATAAGATTTTAATTATTTTATTCATGAAAAATATATTGAGCCCCTGAAATTTAGTGCCAACCTGAACATTGTCATACTGTTTCAACCTAGATATTGTCATCAAAATCAATAACTTTCTGAATATGAAATGCAACCTCATGTGTCTAGTTTCTAGAACATCCAGAATTTTTGAATTCCGACTTATATTGAATGAGTTATGACTGTTTTACTGCTGTGGCATTTTATTTCCAGATTTATGAATGTACCATGTTAACCTGATTAAATAGATGAACTAATGATCAAATATTACCATGATAATTTTTAGATCGATAGTTAACATGCTTAGAGTAATGAAAATTATTTATGCTGATTTTTAAAATGAATATTTACTGCTTTTACAAGTGAAACTAGTTAACATTAATAACCAGCCAGAACCTGTAACCTGTAAAGAACACTATAATTCACCTAACTACCGTTTTCGGATTTTGGACTTTTAATATGCATTGGAACCGGGCAGGAGTCTAGTTTCTAGAACTTCTGACGGATCCACGTTTTCTATTCTGTAGCAGCGGGAAATTCAATTTTAGTATAGCAATCTACTGCTATCCAGAATTATGTTTCCATGTTTGATAATATATAATTGAATCTATAATATTGTATTGGGTGCATTTAATTATATAGAGTGGATTACATGATCTTAGGATTGTGTTGTCATCATTCTAGTGTCCCTTATTAATCGCCTTATCGTTTTCCCATTGATATTTCTGTCCTTATTGTTCCCTATTAGTATTGAATGTTAATTGAATAAAGAATGTTAATCAAGCCGGGGTTAAGGGTTGACTAGAGTAGTTGATAATATAGTGACTGTACTCGGAAATGTGGGCTTCATTTCCAAAATATTGTTATCGTCATTGTGCAAGAAATTGCGTCAATGGCCAGTGTTAACGTTATTGTGCAAGAAATTGCTACAATAGCCAGTGTTATTGTTATTGTGCAAGAAATTGTTACAATAGCCAGTGTTATCGTTATTGTACAAGAAATTGCTGCAATATCTAGTGTTATCGTTATTGTGTAAGATATTGCTGCTATAGCCAGTGTTATATCGTGCCGAGTACATTCCTACTGAATCTACCACCTTAGTCTAAACAAAATTGATTGTATGCATCAAACTTATAGTTATGGGATGCAGTAGTACGTGCATTAGTTAGGATTAAAATGAATAATAGACTTAAGATTTCATCACATCGTCATTGCATATTGTCATCATTATTGAACAGTGTTATCGTTTTTCGTTATTGTTATCGATTATTGTCATCATTATCAATCATCGTTATTGCATATTGCATTGTTACCACTGCCATTGTTCATTGCTATCGACCCTATTATTTTTTGACTTCATTGTTATACCGTAATTGCCATTGTTCCTCTATTTCTCTACTTGCTATCCACAACTTGCTCTAAGGACATATTTTTCTCACTTTTAGATGAACAATTTACAGGTAATCAAGGAGAATTGCCTGATGGACTAAGAGAACAACAATGGTAAAAGGAGTGATTTGCATCGCCGCCTAAATAATTATTGTTTTGTCTTGAAGACTTAAATAAATTGAACATTATTATTTCTTGTATTTGTGGGCTTTTGACCCGAATATTGTTATTGTTGATTCCAGATGTTAGATTGTTATTATGATTGGTTATTTTATGTTTAAATTCCAAGTATTGTTATTCATGTGATTACTTCTTTAATGCATGCGTGGTTGTATTACTTTCTTATTTATATTGTTGAGTTGAATCGATAACAGCTTATGAATGACGTAAGTCATTCGCAGGGCCAACTTCACGTGCTTGCATTCCGTATTTTTGGAAAGCAAGGCATGACACCGGGCGTATCATGTCCGTCTCGAACATTCCTAGGAACCGCAATTTCTTTACTGGCTTTTCGCAAACAGAACAGACATACCCCTAGCCCACACATATAGATTTACCGGGCATATCTTTAGTTATGAACATTCCTAGGGACCGCAGTCCTTTACCGGCCATTTCATCGACCTCGTCGGCCTACCCCTAGGCTACACAATTAGATTTACCGGTCATATCCTTGGTCGTGTCCCAAACCCCTAAGATTTGCAAGCTCTTTACCGGACATGTTCGTCATTGTTTTCAGTCATAACTCCACCTAGTGCCTGTCTTTAAGTTCAAACATAAATAATTGCCACTAGAGCTAGCTTACACTACCAGACTTAAATCAACACACGAAAACATTAGCCCACAGTGGCCACTTCTCAAACTTTCATAATCACAATTTTTTTGGTATCCTAGGTCTCGCTCAGCCCCTAGAAACCATACATTCCAAAATTCATAAACTTTGTAGGCCATCCATAACCTCTTTTATAATTATTACAATTTTCATTCATTCATATACTCAATTCATCTCTTGTCCATTCAATCCAACTAGTCATTCTCAAATAACTAGATTAAATCTTCCAAACTGTTACAATAGGACTTCAAAAGCCTCAATTCAATGAACATCATCTCTGTTCTAATATTTCAATTCAAATCTCCAAAACCTGTACTAAAATCATTCATTCAACCCTGGGATTCAATCCAAAATATTTGTACCAATCTCCATCAAATCTTAGTTCTCCAATATACCAACATCCTTTAAAATCATCTCTATTCAAATCCTTCAAATCCAATCACCAAATATGTGTTTTCAATCCTTTATCTAAGTGGAGAAATTAACCCAAAATATTTGTACAAATTACCATAAAAATGTTTCCCCAAAAATCAATTTATTTTTCTAATATACTCAAAAACAGTAAATACTACCAAATTCGAGCTCACCAAGTCTCAAACCTACAATCTCAAAGATCCTAAACCACATGCACTAACAAATAATCCAAGACTATTTATTTATCAACTTCGATTCAAGGTTACAACATATATATATAATCCACTATTTGAATGTTCAACTTGAGACATCAACCCAATGGTATTGTAAAAATCATATAAATTTCAATACTACTCCAAAAATAGATTTCTTAGTGTCATACAAAACTTGAATGTGTCTACTACAACATTGTAGTTAAGATCATCTAAATTCATCCTCAATTACTTCGTCTAAATTCATTTGCAAAACAGTAGGTTCAAAATCCGAACACTGCAGCTCATGCTACTTGTAAAAATTACAAAAAATTCTATTCTTCATGAAAATTTGTGTTCTTTAGTTCAAACTAAAGGTATGCAAGCCTACTATAAATTTGTAGTTATAAGTTTCTCCAAAATATTGCCTGAATTCCTCAAAATCTACAGTAGGGTCAAAATGTCATACAGACTGCCACTTGTTCAATCTTGTAAAATTCATTATAAATTATATTCATTGAAAATTGATTTTTTAGGCTCTAAAGAAAGTTTAATGAGTCTACTTCAACTTCTTAGTTGTGAACTTCCTCAAAATACTTCATCTAAGATGCTGAAATGATCAAATCCGAAATGTGTACAAATTTCCAGCAACTAGCCAAATTGCCAACCAGTCCTAAGTTTGGATTTTATTAAAATAGTAAAAGAGATCCAAATATTATGAAACTTTAAGGAGATGTTCTTGACATATATGGGGTGCTTATATAAAAAATTTAGCTCTACATTCCATCTAGTTTAATAGATATGATTTTCTGAAGTGCAATTAAAACTTAAAACAGAAACTTATAAAAATGCCCCCAAATCAATTATATCATAATTTCACATATTTAACCAACAATACATAATCTAAAAAAGAATATTCAATCTATATAAGTTATCATACATCTAACAATTCACACATATATATTCTACAATCTAGCATTCTACTAATAAAATTATATTAGAAAGTTAGAGAAATACCTACCTCTTTCTTGATGCAAGAAGAACTCCTATAATTACCTCCTAGCTTCCCAAATTTCCGAGCTCAAAAACTCCTTAACAAAGAGACAAAAGGCAAGACTTTTAATTTATTTTTTGGTTTTTCTCTTTCGTTTCTTTTCTTAGCCGAAAATGTGTGTGTGTGTGTGTGTGTGTGTTGGGGGGGGGGGGTTAAGGGAGTTGTATTAACCAACCACTAACCCACTAACTACCCACTAATAAATTTCAAATGTTTTTGTTTCCCTCTTAGGTGCATTGGCCGACCAAAATATGGCTAGAGCATGTGCACGTGCTTTGTGTGTGCACATGAAATACACACTAAAAATATTAGGAGTTTTAATTTAATATGAATGCATATGTTACACATTTTAATACAGATATAATAGAAACTAGTTTAAATTAATTATAATAAAAAGTTTCATGTACAAATTAAAATAAACATACACACTTCATAAATTTTATTTTGAAAAAGAATACAACCAACACGTGCACTACAAACACGTGCATCGCACGTATCAATAAATATTCAAATACAAGAATGGATTTGAGCAACGTAAAAATGTTTATAAATAATCCAAATACAACATACGTAAAAATATTTATATTGATAATGTTATGGATATTTCATGTAATGGTAAAATATATGTAATCGACACGTGTATTGAAAGCACGTACAATGCACATAAAAAGACAAAGATTAAAACGAATGTTTAAGTTGAGTCAGAATAGGATAAAAAATAAATTTTAAGAAGAAAAAAAGTGTATAAGTAATTGAAATACAGAAATACGTAGGACATTTATATTAAAATACCTTACGAATATTGTTCGTAATAGTACAAAATACATGTGCGTAATACACGTGGACAAAATTGTCATAACTCAATTTTGCGGGGTGTTACAGTTGGCCTACACTGTCTTTCTGGAACTTCTTGGGACCTTCCTAGCTTGTTTTCTTCCGTTTGTTCCCGGAAGGTGACTCTTTCTTACCCTGTGTATAGAGATTTTCCTCGACCCTGATGTATGTGTCGCTTATTTCCAGGAGGTCAGTGAAATATCTTGGAGGCTTTTTGGTGAGGGAGGCATTTAGTTCTTTATGAGTGACATTTTGGCAGAAAGCTGCAGCTGCCACTGATGAGCCTATAATAGAATTATACCTTGCTTCTGCTGTGAAGTGCTTGACAAATTCCTTCAGCAGTTCTCCATCCTTCTGTTTCAATTCCAACAAGGAAGCACTTGTTTTTTCAGCCTAGCTGCTATTAACAAAGTGCATTATGAAAAGCTCTTCGAGTTGGTCGAAGGAGAAGATAGACTCTGGCTTTAGGCGGGATTACCATTCCCTTACCGATCCTTTCAACTATGCGGAGAATGTTCGATACATGAGTGCATCGGTGGCATTGTAGACCATCATGAGTGTTTTAAAACAATCAATGAGGTCGGCAAAATCTGATTCATAATCGTATGATTCGAATTGAGAAGCACTGAAGTTCTTTGGGATGGGTGCATCAATGATGGTTTTGTTAAAAAGATGTCGACTGGGGCGGTACGCCCTATTTGAGAAGTTCCCCTCATTCTTTATCTATTCCAGGCGATCTTCTACCTCTCGGATACGAAGAATGACTTGTTTGTCCTTCCCTTTGGATCCAATTAAGTTGCTGGAGTCCTCTTTGGAGGGCTGACCATGATCTTGACTACCTTGGATAGCTCGGAGGATGTCGAGCTTGAACTTTTCCAGTTCGGCCCTAGTGATTGGAGTCTCTTTCTCTTTGTTTCGTTCAAGAAGCTTTCGACTCTCGTTAGTCGGGCTTCTTTCTGCAGCATGCCCCCGTGAGAAGAGGAATGTCTTGATCTCTGTCTTTGAGGAGAGTTGCTTCTCCAGTTGAACCGACGTTCTGAGCAGGAGGCCTCAGTTCTTGTAACACCCCGCAAAAATGAGTCATTACAAATTTGCCCTACGTATATTACACATGTGTATTATGTACCATTACGGGTAATATCCATAACATTATTAATATAAATATTTTATGTATTTCATATTTCGATCATTTATAAATGTTTTCCATTCTCTCGAATTCATTTTTTTATTTTGAATTTATCTTATTCTTCATTTTGAGCCAACTCAAATATATTTTGTTTTATACGGGCAATACATGTGTTTGTTGTGCACGTGTTAATTGTAAAAATCTTTTGGAGTTATATATATATATATTTTTTTATTCTATTTACTAAGTATGAATGCATAATCTAGTATTAATTAAACAAACTTTATTTAATTCATATTAATTAGGGTCATATATGTGGTTAAATTAATTAACAATTAATAATTCTTAGTGTGTAGCTTATGTGTACTTAATACCCATTTGAAACTCATGCTTTGTCCCCATATTGGTTGGTCGGCCAAATGAAAGGAGGAGGGAAATTTTTTTGACTTAGCCAAAGCTTGGCAGGGTGGAGAGATTAATAAGGGATTATGGGTAGTTAAAACAAAGATCATGCTTAAGGCTTCAACCTCTACTCTCTCCCTCACATTTACAATCCCAACCACTGTTTTTGAAAGGGGGGGGGGCGGGGGGGGGATTGGAGCTTCATGTTGGAGCTCTTGAATTGGAAGGAGAAGTGCTAGGAATTATCAATTTCGGAAACCACTGGGTAGGTGTTCCTTAACTTTGTAATTTTTTCTTGTTAGAATTGCATGTTAGATAAGCTATATAAATTGAGTATTCATGCTTAGATTATGTGTTGATTTTTGGTAGATTATGTGTTGCTAATTAATTTTTTGAAAGTGTGATATGACTAACTTAGAAACGTTATTATGGTTGATGTCCTGAGTTTTAGTGTCAGTTCAAAAAATTATTTCTTCTTATCTAGACGGAATCTGAAGCTAAAATTTTATATGAGTACCCCGTTTATGTCAAGAACATATTCTGAAAATTTCATAATTTTTGGATGTCGTTTAGTATTTTAATACAATCTGAACTTAGAACTGGTTGACAGTTTGGCTAGTTTCTGGAAATTTGTGTACCTTCCAAATTTTGATCAATTCAGCATCTTATATGCATTTTTTAAGGAAAATCAACATTGAGAATTTGAAGTAGGCTCGTTAACCTTTCTTCAGAGTCTAAGAAATAAATTTTCAATGAAGAATGGAATTTATAATAAATTTTATACGAATGAACTTGTGGTCGTACTTTAAAAGTAATTGAGTCTATATAACAATTCGACCCTACTGTAGATTTCGAAAAATTCAGGTATATAGACATAATATATTGGAGAAACGTATAACTACAAAGTTATAGTAAACTTGTATACCTTTAATTTGAGCTAAAGAACAAAAAGTTTTATGAAGCATAGAATTTTCTGTGACTTTTACAAGTAGCATGAGCTACAATTTTTGGAATCTGAACCTACTGTTTTGCAAATGAATTTAGACGAACTAATTGAGGATGAATTTAGATGACCTTAACTACAATGTTGTGTAGACTCATTCAAGTTTTATATGAAACTAAGAAATCTATTTTTCTTATAAGTATCTTAATTTATATGATTTTTGTAAGACCATTGAGTTGTTGTCCAAAGATAGTTGAACATTCAAATAGTTGAGTATATATATGTTGTTACCAGGAAAAAAATTTGATAGAGAAATAGGCCTGGAGTATTGGTTACTGCATGTGATTGGGACCTTTAAGATTGCAAGTTTGAGTCTTGGTGAGCTCGAATTTGGTTGTATTTACTGTTTTGAGTATTTGGAAATATAATGTAACGCCCCGAATTCCAAAACAAGGTAATTCGTAGCACAACAAGATCTTTTACTTCAAATTTGTACAATTTTACAAAGAATTTAAAACTTTTATTCATACAACAAGTTCCTTTACAATAACGCAGCGGAAAATAAATAATTACAACACGATAAAAAGTACAACGTGACAAACAGCAACTAAAATCTGAAAGAAATATTTAACACCAAATCATCTTTGTGTTCTTTTGCAAATCCCAATCATGTACTGAAAACTATGCGCACGTCAGTTGCTTACAACCAACGCAATATTATAAACAGCCATCCTCACTATGCCGTAATATAACGATTCTTTATATCTACAAAAACAAACAAAATTTGAATGCAAAAAAAGGTGTGAAGAGTGACTACCCTAACCATGTCAGTGTATGATATGCCTTAGATACCTAATACAGATCTACACTACGATGCACTAATGCGTACTTGTTCGGATTCTATGCATCCCATACTACAAAGGTCCGGTTTAATCCCTCGCCATGAATTACTACTACGGTGACAAATGTATGTTTTAGATATTCTGTGAGTATCTAGTACCACCCCGATAATTCTTGAGTATCGTACTCCCACTTTAAGTGATTTTGGACACATTGCCTCACACCCAGTAATTCTATAGACGAATACCCACACTGCGAGTTATGACCCCGATAATTCTTGAGTATCGCACTCCTACTTCAAGTGATTTTGGACACACTGCCTCACACCCAGTAATTCTGCAGGCGAATACCCACACCGTGTTGTCATCGGTACCTCATCACACAAACACCCCACGAGCATTGCCTTGATCCCAGTAATTCTGGAGTAATATCCCCCACCACGAGCTTCAACCGCGGTAATTCTGGAGATACCTCCCACCGCGCTATCTAGGCCCTCATACTCGTGTTTGCCCATACCTTATCACATCTCCCCTTAGTGCCTAAACTTAAGTTTTAGTTTTGAAAATCATCATAACCTAGAGCCAGCTTACCCTACCGGACTTAAACATAAGAAAAAGTCAGCCCACACTAGCTACTTCTCAAAGAGAGAGTCAACCCACACTGGTTACTCCTAAAAAATCTTATTAATAAAACTGCCGGTTATCAGGGTCTCACCTAGCCTCTAGATTCCAACAACTGTCTCATTCCAGAGATCAACAATAGGTTAAATTCAACTTCAACATTAACATTTAAATTTTCAAAACAATAATTTTCTTCAACCCTGAAGTATTTGTTCATTAATAATTCTCAAATCAAATTCCTCATTCACTTCCAAAGTCTTCTAAAACTCATTTTTCTTCAAATTATTTCTCTTTCGAACATTTATACTCTTTTACATTAATATATTTCAAACCAAACTTATTTTCAAATTTTCGAACTCCATTAGAAAATCATCCCCCAAAATTATCTATTTTTATTTCCACTTGATCTCACTTTTAGTTATTATAATCTTCAGTCATATGCAATTTCAAATTTGAAATCCACCTCACACAGAAACAAAATATACCCTTATTATTCTAAAATTTTCTTTTAGAATAGTATACGAAAATCTCCAATTTATTTTACTAATTTCTCATAATTTTCCCATATTCTCCCATAAAAGAAACTACTCAAAGGTCCCCCAAGAAATCTCATAAAAGAACTACTCAAAAGTCCCAAACAAGTGTTTAGAAAGGGAAGAAAAATATTTGGCCATCCTCTGGACCGAACCATGGTCGGCACAAAGAAAGCCTAGTGCCTAACCAATGGGCCCATTGCGCCCAAGGTTCAAAGCCCCCAATGCTATTTAAATATTCTTGGTCAGTTCATTTCATCTTTTTTTTTAAATAAATATTTGAAACCCGAGAGCAATGCCCCACTCGAACCCAGGCAGATAGGGAGACGACACAATGCCCACCCACAGAGCCGTAGCTTAGGTCACGTCTTGTATGGTGTTTAAATCCTCAAGCAACTAACCTCATGTAATTTCCTATATTCACACATATTCAATGATTTTTTCCCTCCTATTAAAATTTAATACGATCAATCTACACATTCTAAAATAATCAGAGGAACAATATATTGAATACTAATGCAACAATAAGCTCACACAATTTAAAATTTTTGATCACATGAAGAGTAACTCAATTATCACTATAATCTAAGAAAAGGCTATTCTACTTCAATAGATTTCTTCTTTCGTGACAATCAGCAATAAGAGGAAAAAAAAATCTTTAAAGTCCATTAAAATCGCATTTCATGAAAATATTTCATTCTCTAAAGTGAACACAAATTAACATTTCGCATACTAATTTACACAATTTCTACACTGTAATTCTTCATGTCTACTTTAATAAAAATGCATTTCACTCAGAATTTTAGAGTTTCACCTATCACACACATCACAATTAAAGATAATAAAGGAGGCGGTTCTTTAGCCTCCTTTTGTAGTCTGGCTTTCATTCCTATTTTTGTTGTACTCTGGGCTTGGCGGGATGTTCGATGGTGTTCTTTGGTGGCTGCATTTTTTGCGTTGGGGGGCTCTCCTTGAGGGCCCCGATATCTGGAAGGTTTTGGTCTGGTTTTTAGCCAGCTATCCTTTTTTGTTCCAGATTGTACCGGACTCTATTTGGTTTAAGTTGTTATGTTTTCTTATGGCTTTGTTCTTGAGATTGGCTGCTTTGATTGTGTGTTAGCCACTGTTGTTGAGTGAGCTCTGTTTGATGCCTGGCTTTAATTTTGGTGGTAAGTCTTGTTGTGGTGGTCGGTCCATTTTATAGTGGTGGTCGACTGTTTTGGTATTTTTGCTCGGTATTTTTTTGGGGACTGAGGTAGCTGAGCCTTGTTTGGGGAAGTGGTTTTCAAAGCTTCCCCACCTTTTTTGGGCCCAGGTTGTTTGGGTCTGAGCTACAGGGTGGAGCTATCTGCAGTGGATCAAAGGTGGATGACCTCCGTTTCATCCGATGATGTATTCTTGTCGTTTCGTTTGCATCGTGTTAACCAGAATGCCCTTCTGGCGAGGACGTTTTGGTCATCGGCTTTTTCTTTGGGCGTTAGTCTAGCTCCTGACTATTTTTATTTTTCTGCCTTTCTTTGTGTGTTGCTCTTGGGATATATTGGCTCCTGGAGGTCTCCGCTTTCTGAGATGTTGTTCGCTTAGCTTTTCAGAGTTTTCTCCCTTCTAGCGATGTGTCGCTCTAGAGTTCGTCTCCGCAGTGAACGACGGAGTACTGCGGCAGGCTTGCTCTCTTTTTGTCTGTTCTGCAGCGATAGGGCATTGTTTTTCGGTTCCCTCTCTTGTTCGAAATTTTCGAGAGTGAGTTTTGTTTCGACATTCATCGTGCTGGTAGTCCGGAGCTAGGGTTTGTTATCTTGTGTTTGCGGATTGGGGTAGTATTGCATTTAGCTTGGGTGCCGACCCTTGGATTTGGCACGAGCGGCACAACTCACCCCCCCCCCCCACCCCGCGAGGTCCAACTCGCTGCCTGGATGTTCTCCCGCGGCTCGCAGTGTTTTGTTCTGCATCCTCCCCTAGGTGGCATCCGGTTTTGGCTACGGCCGATGAGCATGATTGCGTGCGTGTTGGTGGGTGGTTGTCTTGTTGGTCGCCCACCTCAGCGAAGGAGGTGCGGCGAAGCTTCACTAGGAAGCCACATGGCTATTTCTGTATACTGCATCTTGTTTTTCTGCTGTTTCATTGTCCTTTTTTTGTCTGGGCTCGGTTTTTTCTGACTTCAGCTTAGTTCTTTGTTTAGTTTTAGAGCCTTGTTTTACCACTTGTAAAATGAGTCGTTGTATTCTTCTTTGATTTCCGATATATATTATTGGCAGGCTGGTGCCGTAAGGCACTATCCGTTTCATCAAAAAAAACACTCTACATCTACAAATTTAAATTTCTAGACAACTACACATGCATATACTCAATAGAATTAAGAGTATAAAGGAACACCCACCTAATAGGAGAATATTAAAAGTGACTTCGCCTTCAAAAAGTCCTCCGAAACTGCACCAAAGCTAGCCAAAATCACCACTCGAAAATGGCCAGTAGCCAACGAAACCTCCAAACAATCTGCCTTCTCTCTCTGTTCACTTTTTGTTTTTTGTTTTTTTTTTTTTTTTGTGATGTCATTGAAGAAGTGAACAGACTTAAGGAGTATATGTATATAAATAATTGGGTAGTTAATTAACCACTCTCCTACTCTCACTCCCCACTACTCCCACATCCAATGACCTGGTCAATTTTCTCCAACATTACTTCACTTCCGCCCCTAGGTGAGCACAATGTATGTGTGCACGTGCACATGCTTGTGTACACCACAGAAAATTAATTATTTATTTAAATTAAAACATATGTTTAAATATATAATAAAATTAGTTTAATTAAAAATTATAGTTTTCATGCATGAATCAAATAAACACACACACATACTTTATGAAATTTTATTTTAAAAGATAAGGCTACTAATACGTGCACCACCAACACTTGCGTCGCACGTAAAACAAATATGTAAATACAAAATTGATTTTATCTACGGGGAAATATTTATAAGTAATTGGAATGTAACATACGAAAATATATTTCATTATACATGTACCGTAGTGTAATCAACGCGTACACAGAAAAACAAGTGCACCGCACGTATAAAAATATTTTAATCAAAATAGGGGAAAATGAGGTTTCCGTTTATAAAACGAATTCGAAGGAGTCATAAAATAAATAATTGAAACACATAAAAAATATTACACGTAGCGGTAGAAAAATATGTAATCAATACGTGCATCGATAACACATATAAAGCACGTAAAAGCAGAAAGATTTGAATTTTATATTTGGTTGACTCAAATAGGATAAAATAAATTTTGAGAAGATGGGAAATGCATAAATAGTTGAAATACAAAATAATTATGATATTTATACTAAAATGCATTACGGATATCACCAGTAACGGTACAAAATACACGTGCGTAACACACGAGGGACAAAATTGTCATTTTTAATTTTACGGGGTCTTACACTCCCCCCCCCCCCCGAACAGTTCTTTCCTCAGAACTTTACTAGGGTAAAAGGTGTATAAACTTACTAGGGTAAATGTAGCATATAAATGCGCAATGTGGAAAAACACATCAAACTTACATAAGGAATCTTTGAGTATCAAGCGAACAAAACACAAATATCAGAAAAACTAGAAAAATAGCAGGGAGAGAAATGTGACAATGAAAGATAATGTACATAGATAAAAAAAATTCATACAAAATAAATAAGTATTAGATACAACAAAAAGGAAAACCTAAATTATGTCATCAACTGTTACAAAATTTGAAAAACTTCGGAAAGAGAAATTTATTAAAGAAAACAGGAAGGATAAAAATCATAAACTAAACTAGTAGTATGCACTACGAGATAGAAATGGAGTAGCAAATTAAGAGAAAATGTTTGAAAAATATATGAGCATGAAATTTAGTTAAAAAGATAGACAATATATAAAATAATTCTGTATAACAAGTTAATATCATAAAAATAATTTGAAAAGTAAATACAATAAAAAAAATTCAAATATATGGATTACTAGTTGGCATATATGAAAATACTTTCAAATTGTCAAGTAGAACAAGAAAACCATCATACAAAATTTTGTACATACATAGGCGTAAAAATTATAGGGTGAAACAACAATATCATGATACGAAAATTATAAATGGTTTGTAGGATTAAACAAGACGTTATAGTAGAAAAAGTAGTAACATATTATTGAAAACAGCAAAAAAAAACTAATTGTATAGAAATAAATTATTAATCGTAAACAAAAGTATAAATAATAAGATGATTATTATTATTATTATTATTATTATTATTATTACTACTACTACTACTATTATTATTATTATTATTTTATTTTATGTTTATTTTTTTATTTTTTTTGGTTAGGTGTGTAGCCACCAAATCTAAGATAAGTTAATAGCAAAATAAAATACGATGAAGTGGTATGAAATGCTAACTCATATAAAGATTCAAAATAGAAAGAGATGTCAAGCTAGTTAATATTACGTAGTGAATATGCAAATGGGATAGATATAGAAATCAGTATAAATAATTTAATGCTAGGTTGTAAAATATTATAAAATAGTATAAGCTACTACAAAAATAGAATAGTGGTAAGTAAATATTATAGAAAACAACGTAGGGGTTATCAAAGTAGAAAATTTCCTTCTGGTGTAGGTTCGCCTCGTTGGTGTCCAACTGCAGGATTGCCTCCTCGACTTCAAGTTACAGAATTGCCTCTATGATATCTGATTGCAACTTGCCTTCTGGACATTCGGTTGCAAACTTTGCCTTCCTGACGTCCAATTGCAGTTTGCCTCTATTGACGTCTAATTGCATATTTGCTCTCTCGACATCAGGCTACACCAAAATGGGAGATGGAAAGATGTAATCTTCCATGTGTACATGGAAGTTGGATATTTAATAAAGTATGGTGTTATATTTAAAATATGTGAATTAAAAATAGGAGTAAAAGAAAGTTACGCAATGAAATATTAAAATAGATGTATAGAATATATCAAACATAAATGGTACTAATTAGTGGTAATGAAAAATTGATTTATAACATTAAGACAAAAATAGTGTAAAGTATGTGCACGAGCTGAAAATGCAAATGAAAACAATAATTATGTAGTGTAGCAAATTAGGACAATAGACAAACAATTATATAAAAAATAGTAATGTAGTAATTGGATGAGGGTGAAATGATATGTATAGCAAGTATATTGAAATATATGACATATATGGAAATTAGTAGAAAATATAGGTAGTAACTAAGAATGTAAAGACAATTAAAATTTGAGAATAAAGATAAAGTATAAATAGTGAGTGTTTGCATTATATTAAAGAAGCGTAAAACTACAAAAATTAATAAGTAGCTATTAATAGTGAAAAGTAAATATAAAGAGGTGGAAAATAAGGATACCAAAATAGTAATAAAATGAATCTTATTGGGTAGGGGTACATTGCATTTATATAAGTAAAAATATTTTAATCATACTAAAATATACTGAAATATATAAGGACAATACAAGTTAATGGAAAAATATAGTATCACAAAATCAAATCATATAAAATAAATGTACATATGCAAAATTCACAAGCAAAATTCAAAATATAATAGAAATAATAAAAGAAGAAAATAATAGTTACAATATTAATTTAATAAGCAGTAATAAAATACACAAAGTAATAGCAGATATAAACGGAGAAACATAAAGGGATACAAAAACATGAAAGACAAAACTTTAAGATTAAAAGATAGATAAAACAAATTTAAAAGATCATGACTAAGGAAGGTAGACAAAATAATGAATATCTGAGTGATTTATTACTATAAGAAAATACTTACCTGAAAAACGTTGAATGTTGAAAAAGTACTGCAAGAAAAAATTACGAAGAAAAATTTAAAGAGGGAAGTGTGTTTACGTGTAAGGTATCATGAATATAAGTTCAAACCCACCACGCTTCCGCGCACCACTCTGATACCAAGGAAAAACATGCTCGCATATAATCTCACATCAATGTATAAGAGGAGGGTATCATGAATGAAGCCATCTAATAAGGAAAGGGAGGAGAAGATATCAGTGTATAGAGCAACACAAATTTAAATCACTTACATTTAAATCTCTATAAACTGAACTCACACTTCGAATGTCCACCCCAATGTATCGTCCTTGTAAATTTGTACTAATTGTTGAAACCTGGCTCTGATACCACTCTGTAACGCCCCAAATTCCAAAACATGGTAATTCGTAGCACAACAGGATCTTTTACTTCAAATTCGTACAATTTTACAATGAATTTAAAATATTTATTTATACATGTTCCTTTACATTAATGCAGAGGAAAATAAATAATTACAACATGATAAAAAGTACAACGTGAATAACAGCAACTAAAATGTGAAAGAAATCTTTAGCACCAAATCATCTTTGTGTTCTTTTGCAAATCCCAATCCTGCACTAAAAACTGTGGGCACGTCAGTTGCATACAACCGACGCAATAATATAAACGACCATCCACACTATGCCGTAATATAACGATTCTTTATACTTACAAACACAAACACAATTTTAATGCAAAACAATGTGTGAAAAGTGACTACCCAAACCATGTCAGTGTATGATATGCCTTAGATGCCTAATGCAGATCTACACTACGATGCACTAATGCGTAATTGTCGGATTCTATATATCCCATACTACATAGGTCCGATGACAAGCCCTTATCGTACTCCTCAATATAAGGTTTAATCTCTCGCCATGAATTACTACTACGGTGACTAATGTATGTTTTAGATATTCTGTGAGTATTCAGTACCACCCCGATAATTCTTGAGTATCATACTCTCACTTCAAATGATTTTTGATAGAATGCCTCACACCCAGTAATTCTGGAAACAAATACCCACACCACGAGCTATGACCCCGATAATTCTTGAGTATAGCACTTCCACTTCAAGTGATTTTGGACACACTGACTCACACCCAGTAATTTTGGAGGTGAATACACACATCGTGCTGTCATCGGTACCTCATCAGACAAACACCCCACGAGAGTCGCCTTGATCCCAGTAATTCTGGAGTAATATCCCCCACCGCAAGCCTCAACCCCGGTAATTCTGGAGATACCTTCCACCGTGCTATCTAGGCCCTCATACTCGGGTTTGCCCATACCTCATTACATCTCCCCTTAGTTCCTAAACTTAAGTTTTAGTTTTGAGAATCATCACAACCTAAAGCTAGCTTACCCTACCGGACTTAAACATAAGAGAAAGTCAGCCCACACTGGCTACTTCTCAAATAGAGAGTCAACCCACACTGGTTACTCCTCAAAAATCTCATTAATAAAACTGCCGGTTTTTAGGGTCTCACCTAGCCTCTACATTCCAACAACTATCTCATTCCAGAGATCAACAATAGGTTAAATTGAACCTCAACATTATCATTTAAATTTTCAAAACAACAATTTTCTTTACCCCTGAAGTATTTGTTCATTAATAATTCTCAAATCAAAATCCTCATAATTAACTTTAAAATATCCAATCAAGACAATCACTTCCAAAGTCTTCTAAAGCTCATTTTTCTTCAAATTATTTCTCTTTTGAACATTTATACTCCTTTACATTAATCTTTATTTCAAACCAAACTCATTCTTAAATTTGTGAACTCCTTGAGAAAACTATCCCCCAAAATTATCTATTTCTATTTCCACTTGATCTCACTTTTAAACAACATCAATTATTATAATCTTCAATCATATGCATTTTCAAATTTGAAATCCACCTCACACATAAACAAAATATACCATTTTTATTCTAAAATTTTCTTTTAGAATAGTATACGAAAATCTCCAATTTATTTTACTAATGTCTCATAATTTTTCCATATTCTCTCATAAAAGAAACTACTCAAAAGTCCCAAAAAAAATCTCATAAAAGAACTACTCAAAAGTCCCAAACAAGTGTTTAAAAAGGGATGAAAAATATTTTGTAATCCTTTGGACCAAACCAGGGTCAGCACAAAGAAAGCCCAGCACCCAACCAATGGGCCCATTGTGCCCAAGGTTCAAAGCTCTCAATGCTATTTAAATATTCTAGGTCAGTTCATTTCATCTTTTTTTTAAAAATATTTGAAACCCGAGAACAACGCCCCACTCAAACCCAGGATGATAGGGAGACGACACAGTGCCCACCCACTGAGCCATAGCTCAGGTCACTTCTTGTATGGTGTTTAAATCATCAAGCAACTAACATCATGTAATTTTCCTCTTTTCACACATACACATTCAACGATTTTTTCCCTCCTGTTAAAATTTAATACGATCAATCTACACATTCTGAAATAATCAGAGGAACAATATACTGAATTCTAACGCAACAAAAAGTTCACACAATTTAAAATTGTCAACCTCATGAAGAGTAACTCAATTATCACTATAATCTACGAAAAGGCAATTCTACTTCATTATATTTCTTCTTTCGTGACAATTAGCAATAAGAGGGGAAAAAAATTCTTTAAAGTCTATTAAAATCGCATTTCATGAAAATATTTCATTCTCTAAAGTGAACACAAATTAACATTTCGCATACTAATTTACATAATTTCTACACCGCAATTCTTCAAGTCTACTTTAATAAAAATGCATTTTACTCAAAATTTTAGAGTTTCACCTATCACACACATCACAATTAAAGAGAATAAATTAACCACTCTACAACTACAAATTTAAATTTCTAGACAACTACACATGCATCTACTCAATAAAATTAAGAGTATAAAGGAACGCCCACCTAATAGGAGAATATTAAAAGTGATTTCGCCTTCAAAAAGTCCTCCGAAACTGCACCAAAGCTAGCCAAAATCACCAATGAAAACTCCCAATGCTCTGCCTTCTCTCTCTCTGTTTACCTTTTGTTTTTGTTTTTTTTTTTGTTGATGTCATTGAAGAAGTGAACAGACTTAGGGAGTATATGTATATAAATAATTGGGTAATTAATTAACCAATCTCCTACTCTCACTCCCCACTACTCCCACATCCAATGACCTGGTCAATTTCCTCCAACATTACTTCACTTCAGCCCCTAGATGTGCACAATGCACGTGTGCACGTGCACGTGCTTATGTACACCACACAAAACTAATTATTTATTTAAATTAAAACATATATTTATATATATAATAAAATTAGTTTAATTAAAAATTATAGTTTTCATGCATGAATAAAATAGACTCACACACATACTTCATGAAAATTTATTTTAAAAGATAATGCAACTAATATGTGCACTGCTAACACGTGCGTCGCACGTAAAACAAATATGTAAATACAAACTTGATTTTATCGACGAGGAAATATTTATAAGTAATCGGAATGTAACGTACGGAAATATATTTCATTATACATGTATCGTAGTGTAATTAATGCGTACACAGAAAAACATGTGCACCACACGTATAAAAATATTTTAATCAAAATAGGGGAAAATGAGATTTCCGTTTATAAAACGATTTCGAATGAGTCATAAAATAAATAATTAAAAAACATAGAAAATATTACACGTAGGGATGGAAAAATACGTAATCGATTTGTGTATCGATAACACGTATAAGGCACGTAAAAACACAGAGAATGGAATTTTATATTTGAGTTGACTCAAATAGGATAAAATAAATTTTGAGAAGACGGAGAATGCATAAATAGTTGAAATACAAAATAAGTATGATATTTATACTAAAACTAGATTTTCCCGTGGGCACGTTGCCTACGACACGTCTTCAGAACGATACAGCATATGAAAAGTCTTGTAAACAGTAAACCAATAATTATGTAGCTCAAGTTTGAATAGTATGACAATAATTAGTTCTAAATAAAAGTCCATGTTTCCATATATATATATATATATATATATATATATATAGAGAGAGAGAGAGAGAGAGAGAGAGAGAGACAGAGAGAGTGTGAGAGAGAGAGAGAAAAAAAATAATTAAATAAATAAATGAGTTATTTTGGGGGGATTTGAATTTAAGTTTTGGGGGGAAACTTTTGGGGGGATGTGTTTTGTGAGGTTAGATCCGGGCCTTTGATTTTGGGGCAATTGAAGGAGAGCCACTTGATAGCTTTCTTTGTGTTTTATTATATAGATGCGTTACGGATATCACCAGTAACGGTACAAAATACACGTGCGTAACACACGAGGGAAAATTGTCATTTCTAATTTTGAGGGGTGTTACATATAAATTGGTTTTTGGAAAATATTTTGATGGTAATTTATAAAAACATTTTTGGATTAATTCCACACTTACATAAAGGATTAAACACATATTTGGTGATTGGATTTGAAGAATTTGAATAGAGATGATTTTAAAGGATATTAATATTTTGGATAATTAATATTTTAATATTTGATGGAAATTAGTACAAATATTTTAGACTAAATTCTAGGTTTGAATGAACGACTCTAGTACATATTTGGTAATTGGATTTGAAATATTATAAAAGAGATGATGTTGATTGAATAGAGACTATTTGAAGTCCTGTTATAACAGTTTGATAAATTTTATCGGGTTATTTGAGAATGACTAGTTGGATGGAATGAATAAAAGATGAATTGAGTATATGAATGAATGAGATTTTGTGATAATTATATAAGAGGTCATGGATGACCTAAAAATAATGAATTTTGGAATATGTGGATTTGAGAGGCTGAGCACGACCCATGGTGCCGACCAATTTGTGATTATGAAAATGTGAAAATTAGCTAGTGTGGGCTAGCATTCTCGGTATTTTTGTATAAGATCGGTAGGGTAAACTAGATCTTGCTTTGATTTATTTTGAATGAATCTTAAGGATAGGCACTACGTGAGAAATATGATGAAACTTGAGCAAACAGGAGTATGAGGGCCTAGAGTGATCCATGGGATGAGGTATTCTCCATTTATTCCCTGATGTAAGTGAAATAGTCTAGAGATTATGAAGAAGGGTTCTGACCTCCAAAGTTCTGGGACGAGTGCGACGCTCACGGGGCATTCGTGTGATGAGGATTCCAAAGTGACCTACGGGGTGAAGTATTCTCCACTTATTCCCGGATGTGAGTGAAATAGTCTCCAGATTAACCGAGGAAGGAGTCTGACCTCCAGAGTTCCAGGGCGAGAACCAATACTCACAGTATGTCTAAATCTTGATATTCGTCATGGTTCTAGGTTTGCATAGCGAGGGATTGAACCCTATAATGAGGAGTATGTTAATGGCTTGCCCTCGGACCTATGTAGTATGGGATGCATAAAATCCGAACAAGTGTGCATTAGTGTGCATTGTGTGCGTTTGTTGCCTTCTTAAATACTTGTTTTATGCCTTTATTTTATGCATTTTGATTTTTGTTTCATGGCATACACTTATACACTTAGATTAGATTCACTTTCTGTTTTTTATTCATCTTTGTCATTATTGCTTTTGTTTTGTGCATCAAGTTTGTGATTATTAAAGTTGAGGATCGCTGAATTATAGAATTGCATCTGTTGCATTCAACTGGCGTGCCCGCAGTTCTCAAGTTTTGCAGGTGTCAGATTAGTGAGCGGCGTGGGCATGAGTTTAGGGTCGAGGTGTAACACCCCGAATTCCAAATAAGTCTGAATTCGAAGTTCCACAGGATCTTTACACTTCACTTCGTACAATTTTACAAGGAATTTAAAACTTTTATACAACAATGTTTACATCAACACAGTGGAAGCAGATTACAACATAATACATGAATAAAATAACACTTGAAACAAATCTTTAAGCAGCATTCCTTCTTTAGTCCTTTCATTCATTTTATCCTGCATAGAAACTATGGGCACGTCAGTTGCATTCAACTGACGCTAGGATATATTACATCAATTTCTCTTACTTGGAAAGCACGCACTTGTTCACAAACAAAGCTAAGGGGGACTATTATATTGATGTCGTGAGTGTTGTGCATTAATCCTTAACGCAGTGATTTATATTTAATGACACTAATGCACACTTGTTCGAACTTATGTATCCCATTCTACATAAATCCGAGGGCAAGCCCTTAATCGTACTTCATCTTGTAGGGTTGGATCCCTCGCTATGAGTTTAACCACTATGGTAACTACGATAAGTATCTTAGATGCTTTATGAGTTACGAGCCCATGTCCAGACATCCTGGAGGGGAATCCCACGTCATGACATGACGCATCATGCAGACATCCTATGGACAATTCGCCTCCGTCATAGAACGATGGCACTACGTAGTCACCAAGCACCCCACAAGCGTTGCCACGGTTTCGATAACTCTGGAGATGTATTCACGTCATGACATGACGCATCATGTAGACATCCTGTGAACACTCTCACATCGTAGATCTGAGGCCTTCATACTTGTATTTTTCTCTTACTTTCATCACATCTTCACTATAGTGTAGTCCTTAGATATTTGAATTATGAGTAAAATTAACACCTTAGAGTTAGCCTTTCCTCTACACCGGTCTTAAGCATCAATTGATAACAACGACCCAATCTTGATCTTTTTTTTTTCTGCAACATTTATTTTTGAGAATTCATTCATGCCGGTATAAGAACTTGGTTACAGTCTAGTTCATAACCTCTTTTCATGTTCACCAAAGTTGAGTGTTCATACTCACAAATTTCTATAATCCATCATGATCTTTTTTGTTTCATTTTTCAAGCACAATTATATGTACAAAAAATCATTTCCTTATTTAACTTACCATATCTTATAATTTAATCTCCACACAAATTTCTTTTTTTTCTTCTTTCTTTATTTATACCAAATTCATATTTTTAATAAGATTTATCAAGTTCTTCATCCCAAAATATCACTTCCACATCTCACTAAAATATGTCAAAATATTGTAAAAATAATTTTTTATAAAGTCTAAATAATTTTTGAAGAATATTAGAATTTTTCCCAATTTTTTTATACTCTTTAAAACTCAAGAATACTCAAAAAATTGAAATTCATAAAAAAAATATCTGAACCAAATAAAAGGGGCAGAGGTCGGATTCGAACCCAAGACCAAACCTTCCGCCCAGCTAAAGTAACAGACTCAAAGCGCACCCGAAGGCCAAGAAGTCCAGAGTGACTAACTAATATGAGTTCGGTTAAATATTTTTTTGTATAGATTGTACTGTATTTTGAGAAAAATTGAATTTTAATAAAAACAGAGCCTCTTCAAGACTCGAACCCGAGACCCTGTATACTGTACACAAGTGCCCTACACTCATACCGAAAGCTAATTTTCCCATACCAATTTTCTATTATAAAGAGGAGTCAAAATAGCTTTATACCTACTATCTGTTTGTAAGTCTCCTTTAACAAATTCAATTTCCCAATAAATTTATATCTTTCAAAATCAAAACTTTTTTTCCCGAATATTTTCTAAAAGAAAACACAGTATAACAGCACTTAAAATTCTTATTTTTGACATTAAAGTAAGTTTTCTTTACAATTTATATTTAAAGAATACCTTATCGACTTTAAAATAAAACTATAGTTCTTTCTCAAAAACTCCAATATAAATCCACTAAAAGTAGGTTCTTGTTTTATTTCAATTCTACAAGAGTCTAGCAGTTATTCTTTTATCACATCCACATTGTAGAACAACAATTTATCTATTTAATAATTAAACATAACAATATCCATTCATCTCAATCTACAACTAAGCCATTCATTTAAGCAAAATCATCACACTAGCATGGTACATTAAAATGGATATTCTAGCCTGAATTTAATAAAGCAACATGATAAATTTTAATCATTAATCTCAATCAAGATTTTTCTCTTTTCCCCTATTAACCCTTTTTTAAAGCAATCACATGGTCAATTTTACTAGTTTCTCTAGCATATTCATGAACTTAATTTCCTAGCATGGTAACTACATTAGAAGTAGAGAAATCGCCCACCTCTTTGAAGAAGGAATTAAGAATTCTCAAAAAAACTCCTTGAAAGTACGATTGCCTTCCTCTAGTTGCGAGACTTCTCCTCCAAGCTAGTGCACACACCGAGCCTCTCCTCCTTGCTAGTACCCGAGCAGATTCCTTATCCTCCTTGATTGATAGCCAGCCTCCAATATGCAAGAGCACACACACACACTCAACTCAATCTTTTCCTCACACAACTCTATCTTTTCTCACACAACTATATCTTTTCTCTTTAAAATTTCTAAGTGCAAAGAGTAATGAATAACCAAGGGGGCTATTTATACACAACTCATGAACCAATGAAGGGTTGAGATGAGTTTGGATGAAGGGTTAGGATACAATTGGGAGTTAGAAGATTCACCCACTTTCACATAACCACTTCTCCACTCCTCCACTCTCCCCATTTCCCCAAGTGTATGGTCGGCCTCCTCTTCTGTAACACCCCGAATTCTAAATAAGACTGAATTCAAAGTTCCACGGGATCTTTACACTTCACTTCGTACAATTTTACAAGAAATTAAAAACTTTTATACAACAATGATTACATCAACGCAGCGAAAATATAAATTACAACATGATACATGAATTAAACAACAACTTGAACATTCCTTTAAGCAGCATTCATTCTTTAGTCTTGTCAATCACTTTATCCTGTATAGAAACTGTGGGTACGTCAGTTGCATACAACTGACGCTAGGATATAATACATCAATTTTTCTTACTTAAAAAGCACACACTTGTTTCAAACAAAGCTAAGGGGAACTATCTTATTGATATCGTGTATGAAAGTACACTTAGTTCTTAATGCAGTTATTTATATTTAATGACACTAATGCGCACTTGTTCGGATTCTATGAATCTCATACTACATAGGTCCGAGGGCAAGCCCTTAATCATTGTTCATCTTGTAGGGTTGATTCCCTCGCCATGATTTAAACTACTACGGTAACTATGGTAAGTATCTTAGATGTTCTATGAATTACGAGCCCATGCTCAGACAGCCTAAAGGGGAATCCTACATCATGACATGATGCATCATGCAGAGCCTATGGAAAATTCGCCTTCGTCATGGATAGATGGTACTATGTAGTCACTAAACACCCCACAAGCGTCGCCATGGTCCCGATATCTCTGGAGATGTATCCACGCCATGACATGAAGCATCAAGCAGGCAGCCATGAATACTCTCACACTGTTGATCTCAGGCCCTCATACTTGTGTTTTTCTCTTACTTTCATCACATCTCCACTATGTGTCTAATTCTTAGATAATTGAATCATGAATAAAATTAATACTCTAGAATTAGTGTTACCTCTACATCGGTCTTAAATATCAATCATTAACCATGACCCAATCTTGGTCTCTTATCATCACATTTCTCTTTCAAATATTTCATTTATGCCGATGTAAGGACTTAGCTAAACTCTAATGTCAAACTCGTTTCATGTTCATCAAAATGAGAGTTCATATTCACAAATTCCATATTTCAAAATGTTTCTTTTACTTCGTTTTCCATGCACAATTTGCATAATTTAACCAACAATCTCGTATTTAATCTTACTCAATTTTTACATGTCAAAAATCTCATTTTAAATCTCCACACCAAAATTCTTTACATTCAAAAAAATGTTTGTTGTATTTAATTAGTAAAATCATATGCTAAGAAACTTTATTAATTCCTTCTTCTCAAAAGTTGCTTCTAATTCCCATTTTAATAGGTCAAATATTGTAGAAATAATTTTCATGAAGTCTAGATATTTTTAGAAGAATTCTAGTCTTTTTTTCAATTTTTTATACGCTTAAAAGTACTAAAAAAGAATCCAAAATAATAAAAAATCAAAAATTAAAAACAGTGGCCAAAGGCCGGATTCGAACCCACGCAAAACCCCCCGCTCATGAACAGTAACTGCCCTAAATCGCACCCGAAGACCAAAAGGTCTTAAGTGACTAACTGTTATATAGGGAACTTAAATTGTATTTAAAGTATGGCTCTCGGATTTGATTAAAAATTGAATTTTCAGAAAAATAAAGTCTCTTACAAGACTCGAACCCAGACCCAAAAGCTCCACTCAGCTACAGTAATGCACCCAAAACGCACTCGAAGACCAGTAGGTCTTTGAGTGACTAACCGATATAGAGTTGGATTAAATTATTTTTGTATTAGATTGTACCGTATCTAGTTCACTACAAAATAAAAGGTTTGTCCCAGCATTTTTGTGCCGGCATTTTAGTGGACCATCGAGATAGACCTATGTGAAAATGCAAAAGGCCTATCTCAGCATTTTATTAGAGCATCCACTGTCGTTTTCTAAAAACTCAAAAAACAGCAATATGTTTAGAAAAAACCCTCACAGTCGTTTGCTAAAAACCCATAATTTAGGATAGAAGTGAACAATAGTCGGCTAAACTTAGCAGCGCCTTTAGACAATTTCTAAATATAGGAGACGAACGATGTTCACAGTCGTTTGACGAAAGGGATGGATGAAGATATGTCGTCTAGTTAAATAAAAATTGAAAAAAAATGTGAGACGGATGAAGATCTTCCGTCTCTCGTCGAAAACTAATTTTTGTTAAAAAAAATCACTGAAAACACGCCAGACGGATGAAGGTGTTCCGTCTGGTGTGTTTCCTTTTTTTATTTTTTTTTTAAACAAAAAAAAATTCGGAAAACACCCAGACGGATGATGTTCATTCATTTGGTGTGTTTTTTTTTATATTATTTTTTTTGATTTTTTAATGATTTTAAACAACAATAACAAAAAAAACAAAAACAAAAAATGTCAAAAAGTCACCAAACGATGATGTTCATCCGTTTTGGTGAGTTTTGACTTTTTTTTAACTGAATACCAAAAAAAAAAAAAAAATTTACAAAGACAGATGATGTTCATCCGTCGCTTCTGTTTTTAGACTTAGACGACTACAGCGTGCCTCTTCTACTCTTATTTCTAAATGTTATATTTAGCAATGGACATAGAAAACGATAGTGGATGCTCTAATGGCATTTAGGAGGAACGCCGGGTAGATGGTACCTATCGTAGAGGTGGCAACTGGGCCGGGTCAACCGGCGACCCACCCGCGACCCGGCCCACGAACCCGGCCCGCTTAAGAGATTCACGGGTTCGGGTCGAACCCGGTGAACAGTACCGGGTCGACCCGGGTCGCATTTTACGCGAATCGAACTCGCGAAACCCGGCCCACGAACCCGGTTAAACTGCAAATTGGACCCGTTAATCCGCGGATCGACCCGCGGGTTTCGACCCGTTCGACCCGCGGGTCGAACGGGTCGAAACCCGCAGTTCGAACCCGGGCTGTCACTGCAACGGTTGGACAAACGGCTCTTAGAGCCGTTGCACACTGCAACACAGCCGAACGGCTATTTTTTTATTATTATTATTTTTTTTGTTTTTTCCCACTAATAAGCCTATAAATATCCCCTAAAAATCTCAAAAAAAAATACACCTCGCTCTCTTACTCTCTCTACTATTATACATCATTTTAAAGAAATTTTTGAACAATTGTAGTATTCATCAAATAATTGTACAAGGAGGCATATACACGATCAAATTTCGGTCGTATCGGAAGCAAAATTCAACGTCTTCAACGTCTTCAACTCTCTTCAACCCTCGTCAAATTTACTTCAACCTCTTCTCAACTCTTCAATTGCGGAATCAGCAAAGCGCTCCTCCATCTTTTAGCTTTTCTTCTTATTTTCACGGTTTTTTTTACATACGCGTATTCTACGGTGAACGGTATCAAAATTTCTCTACCTCTCTCGTTAAATTTTTTTTTGCGTTGTAGTTAAAATTATTGTTTGTTTTTTGAACTTCTCTATCTCAACCCTCTTGTTTTTTAGATTTTTTTTGTATAATTCACCGTTCAGTCCGCTCCTACATTGTAGATTTTTTTTTACATATTTGAGCACTACTACATTATGTTTAGATCACGCGGTAGCGGTCGTAGCGGACAAGATTCTTCCTCCTCTTCACGTAGGCCACCAATTGTCCCAACTAGTGAGCCCGCCCAAGATTACATTGATCCTACTATGGAACAATGGGGTACACACGACATGGATGTTGTAGGTGACATTCAATTAGAAGAAGAAGAAGAACAACAACAACCCGAAACCACACAACCCCGTAGTAGTAGGAAAAGTAGAGGAGAAACTAGCGATTGGCACAAGTTTTATGAGTATATCCCGGACGAACATATTCCGGGTGTAGGTTTGAAAGTGTGTAAAACATGTAGTAAAATATACAAATTCAAGAGGGGTGACGGCACCGGTACAATTAGTAGGCACATACAACATAATCATAAAGAACTTCTTGATCAAATACAAGGCCAACAAAAAATTAACCCTAGGACCGGTCAAGTAGATAGCCACCCTTATGATCCCGAACTTGTTCGTCGGGAAATGGCCCGATTAGTCATTAAAGAAGAGTTGCCATTTTCCTATTCCGAGAGTAGGAACTTGGAAAATTTTAATCAAACGGCCTTAAACCCTCATTTTAAAAGAATTCCGAGAAATACTTGCAAATCGGATTGTTTTAAAATGTATGTTGAAATGAAGGACGCGTTGATTGCAATTTTATGGAGTTTAACTTGTAGGGTTAGTTTAATTTCGGATTGTTGGACGGGTGTCAACAATATTCTAACGATGGGAATAACCTGTCATTGGATCGACAATGATTGGATTCTTCAAAAAAGAATCATATCACTTGCGTCGTTGCTGTACCCCCATAGTGGCGCTGAAATAGCAAACCGTATTATAGAAATTTGTGATATTTTTCATATTCGTGATAAAATTATGGCTATTAGTTTTGATAATGCATCTAACAACAGTGTAGCAATTACTACTTTAAAATCTGTATTAAACCCTCCATCTGATAATATTTTTCATGTTAGATGTGCATGTCATATTATAAATTTATGTGTTCAAAATGCATTAAAAATAGCTGATCCATACATACATAAAATTAGAAATTGTGTACATTTCATTGCATTAAGTCCAAGCATTTTACAAGAATGGAAAGCTTGGTGTAGGGTTAGAAATGTTCCTTTTAGAAAATTTCCAAAGGATGTTAGACACCGATGGAATTCTACTTTTGATTTACTAAATGTTGTTACCGAATATAAAGCAGTTGTAAATGATTTTTGTATCGCCAAAAATATGCACAATTTTGAAATGACTCCCACCGATTGGTTTTTTGCCGAATCTTTATTGAAATTTTTAGAACCTTTTAAAACCGCTACTTTAAAGTTTTCAAAAACATATGAATCTACTTCTAGTAGCATTTTTATTGAATTAGTTAGCATGGTGCAAATATTTAACGAAATGTTAAATGATGCCTATATTAGTGACATTGTAGTACCTGCATTTCAAAAATTTTTGAAGTATTATTTTCCTCCTCCTATGTTGATTTGTGTTGCTATTGTTATGGATCCCCGTATCAAATTAGAAGGTACGAAGAATTTGACAGAAATGTTTTTTGGATTTTTAGAGAACAATGTAGAATTAACAACTGGTTGCACTACTTTTTTAGTTCAGTTTGAATCTACGTTAAATAACTTGTATGATTATTATGATAGACGTTTTGCTTCTAGTAGTACAACTTCTGTAGTTACTTCTTTTTCTGGTAATTCTAAAGGTAAGGGTAAAAGTAGAATTGGTGATAGAACATTTAGTCTACTTGAACAAATTCAATCTAAAAAACCTAGGACTAATCAACCAAATGAATTAAATTGGTATAACCAACAGGATACTGAGCCTACTCTTTCCCCACTAGATATTTTACAATGGTGGAAAGAACATGAACACACTTTTAGTATTCTGTCTATTATGGCTAAAGATTTGCTAACTCCTTCTGTCTCTACAGTTTCCTCTGAGAGTGCATTTTCTACGAGTGGCAGGGTTCTATCTGATTACAGAAATCGGTTGAAGCCCGAGGCGTTGGAGATGCTCGTTTGCACAGAAGACTGGCTGAAGGCTGAAGATAGGACGCAAGGGAAAGCACTATCAAGTTCTACAAGTGGGAGCAACTCACCCGAAGAACAACAACAACAACAACAACAACAACAACAATAGCTTTTCTTCTTATGTTAAATTAGAAAAATTGTAGTCAATTAAAATTGTACATAAGAAATATGTTATTGTATAAAACTTATTTGTGAATTGAATTCTTCATTTCGTTATAAATTGTTCAAATTGTATCACTTAAATTCGTATGAATAAAATTTCAAAATTTGTTGTCAATTTCACTCTTTCAATCTTATTATTATTATTACGATTTTTTTTATTTATTAGTATTATTACTTACATAGTATTATAATTAAACATCATTTGGGGATATTTGATTCAATTTGAAGAATTGTAGTATTATTACTTATTAGTATTATTACTGAATTACATACTTAGTATTATAATTAAACATCATTTGGGGATATTTGAAGAATTGTAGTATTATTACTTATTAGTAGTATTACTTACTTAGTATTATAATTTTTTTTTGATGAAACGGATAGAGTCGAAAGACTCCAGCCATGCATTACTAATAATCGATTACAATAGGAAGGTCTTACAAGATGTAAAACAAAAAAACTAACGCCGCTAAAACTAACAAGGGTCCACAAAATTACAGATGAAGTTACAATAGCCGAAGAAACAATACAGATCGATACAGGGATAGCACCCAAACCAAACGCCTAGGCTAAGCATCGAGCCATACTGAGACGAACTGGAAAGCTGCGATCTCTCCCGAATCGCTCTCCCTGCTGAAGCAGCAAAAACAGAGCAGGGCAAAACGAAGCGCATCAAGCAACCCCGCAACTATGAACCGCGGACGGAAGAAACACAAAACCAAACACAGCAATAGGCAATGCATACAACATGGAGAAAAACTAAATATAGGCCATAACCAAAACCTCCACCAAAAGAACAAGTAGCAATAAGATGGCAATAAAAGAACAGCAGAACGTAGTATACCATTACACAAAGTATTCAAACAAACAGATAATTAAGTGCAGTAGGCAAAGAAAACAGACTACAGCCATAGACAGCCAAGAACTTAAAACAGAACATGAAAATCCCCCGTACAAAAAGCCTAACTGCTCCGATCGCTAACCACAAAGAAGGACACAGCAACAATCCAGACCAACATACTGTGAAACTCAAGTAACGCAGAGTAGGTGAAACGAATGTTCCATTGAGATTAGAACTAATCAGCCTATACCGAAGCAGCACAAAAGAAAAAGATTGAAGTAAACTGGCGAACTGCACTGGGATGCAATGGGAGAGAACACCTGGTCCTAAGACCACAGTCATACACCAGAGTGTGCCAAAAGCAGAAGAGCCCATACAGAACGGGAATCAAAATCAAACAAAAGGAAGTACTGCTAACCCTTCAATCCTGCAAACAAAGAAACGTCAAGGTAAAGAAAGACGTTAAGCTCCACCACTCTAACTCCAAAACAGCTATAAGCAATAGATAGAACAGCCTGTTAAAAAGGTGCAAGTAAAGAAAAGCACGCTGCAATATCAGAGATCAAAAAACATCCAGTTGAGAGAAATAATTAAATCGCATTGAGATTAATAAGGCAAACTGATGCATTCTCTAGGCGCTCAGCCAACATAGCATCTCTCGCTTCTAATTTTAACGAGGAAACCCAAAACTTGAATAAATACAAGAACTCGTTTGCTAACGAGCGAGAGGAGGAGAAACTTTGACGAAATAATCTGTTATTCCCTTCCTTCCAAATTAACCATAATATAATTTGAAGGGAAAGGATCCACGATTTGTGGAAAGCTCGATTATGGGGGCGCTTCGTCCAGCAATCAATCAGACTGAGAGGAACGTTGGACGCTTCCCAAGCAAGGACAGAAATTTTCCAAAGGGAACGCGAGTAGTCACATTCTACAAACAGATGATTGCCATTCTCGGGCATCGCATCGCACAGGGGGCATAATTGCCCCCATGCGAGATTTCTCTTGTTGAGATTATCAACCGTAAGAAGTTTATTGTTGAGGGCTAACCATACCAATATTTTAACTTTCAAAGGTGCGCACGATTTCCAGACTAGGTCGTAAAAGGGAGAAAGAATACCTCTAAAATTAAGAAAACGATAAAAAGAACCGACAGAGAAATTCTTCGACGTATTCCAACGCCAAAAAATTTCCTCTTTGTCGTACCACACTGCACTGTTGAGAGTATCGATCAAACAATCCCAAACTTGGGCTAAAATGGGAGGAAGATTGGCAGATAGAGGAATCGACCATTCCCTAAGACCACCATTGATGCTAAGGTAGTCATACACCCAAGCCCGAGGGTTGGAAGCCAAACGGAAAATAGTTGGAAAAGCGGAGGCTAAAGAAGAATGACGATCCAGATATCGGTCCGAAACCTAGTCCTGGAACCATCGGCACAACCGTGGCTTAAACCACATAAAAAAGCCGCTGACACTTTCCAAATGCCTTTCCAAAAAGGGGATGCCAGTCTATGAGGTTGTTCTGGAAAAATCCACCACTCATTGGGACCAAAGTAATTGGATTTGACACATTTTATCCAAGGGAGATCCTCAATTTTGAGGAATCTCCAAATCCATTTACCAAGTAAAGCGAGGTTTTGGTGTCTAATGTCTAAAACCCCCAGACCTCCCGCGCTTTTCGAGGTGCAAATGAGTTTCCAGTTACATAGATGCGATCCGGGGTTGTAAGTGGAAAAACCAGACCAGAGGAAATTGCTTCTGATCTGATCAATTCTTTTGATCACCCAAGATGGGAGGAAGAAAAATGACATCATGTAAAGAGGAATGGATGAAAGAACTGAATTGAGCAAAATTAATCTGCCACCGCGGGAAAGTTGCCTCCCTGACAAAACCGAAAGTCTGGATTCAACCTTGTCAATCATGGGGGACCAATACGATTTATGGAGTTTACCCCACCTCAGAGGAATGCCCAAATACGCAACAGGGAACGAAGCAACCGGGCAATTAAAAAATTCAGAGACTTCGTTCTGTCTGTTGGGAGAACCTCCCAACCAGACAACCGATGATTTATGAAAATTAATAGAGAGACCTGAAGCTAGCTCAAAACAATATAGAAGAAGTTTCAGATTTCTGAGGGTTTGAGTATTAGGTTTGGCCAGAATGATAGTATCATCGGCATACTGAAGATTCAGAACGCCATTGAAGAAACGGGATCCACCCAGTCCATCGATAACCTGGGCTTCCCAAGCATTGCGGAGAAGCTTGCTGAACACATCTGCTACCAGCGAGAAAAGAAGGGAAGAGAGAGGGTCACCTTGCCTGAGACCACATTTGATCTTAAATTTGTGACCCTCCGATCCGTTAATGAGAATGGAAGAAGTCCCCGCAAAAAGACTGGATTTGATCCAAGCAATCCACTTGGGGCCGAAACCCCTGTGGATAAGGATATCGAAAAGGAACTCCCAACAAACGTTATCGTAAGCTTTTTGAAAATCCAGTTGAGAAGGATACCCTCAGACTTGGAATTATGACAAAAGGAGATAATTTCTTGGGCCGCAGCCACGCTATCAAGAATGAATCTATTCTTAATGAAACCCGATTGGGCCGGATCTATAAGGGGAGAGATAGCTTCTCCGAGCCTAGCCGAAAGGACCTTCATAATAATTTTGAACGTGGTATTGATGAGACTAATCGGTCTGAAATTAGCCACCGTGTTCGCTCCTAAAATTTTAGGGATAAGAACTATGTGCGCATAGTTGATGCGGTCGAAAGAGAAAGAACCAGAATGAAGGTCAGCAAACATCCGGAAGAGGTCATCTTTCAACCAGAACCAAAACTTTTGGAAGAAAAGAGCCGGAAAACCGTCCGGACCAGGAGCGGCGTCGCTTTTTAAAGCGAAAACCGCGGCTTTGATTTCGTCCATAGTGAATGGTGCTTCAAGAGAAGAAAGGTCGTGAGGTACCTCCCCATAAAGTTGATCCCAATCCAGGCTCAGGGTCCGAGGTTTGGGGGAGCCCAGGAGGTTTTTATAGAAGCGGAGGAAAGACTGGTGAATATCCTCGATAGACGAGAGATCCATCCCGTCTTGAGAGATGGTAGAGATGTGATTACATCTCTGTCTGTGGGAAGCAAAATTATGAAAGAAAGCTGTATTGCAATCTCCCTCCTTGAGCCACCGAAATTTTTGGCTCTTTGAGCCCATTTCAAATGGTCTTGATGAAGGAGATTCGAGTATTCCATTTTGCAAGAACGTCGTTCGTTGAACAAATCAATCGAGATAGGTCCACGCTCTTCCATTTTATCAATAGAATCAATGGTGGATAGGAAAAACTTTTTAAGAAAGTTAGTGTTGAATTGCCTATCATTGCACCAAATCTTACAACCGAATTTGATCGCATGAAGTTTGAGAAGGATGGCTCCCAATCCGGAAAGATCCTGAAATCGCCGAAAGGCATTCAATGACCAGGTTAACAAAAACCTGGTCTTGCAGCCAGAATTTTTCAAATCTGAACTGATGTTTGCGAGGGAAAGAAAAATCAGAGTGAAGCGCGATAGGAACATGGTCAGACGATGGGTTGGGTAATGCTTGAGCGAAAGAGTTGTGAAAACGGTCAATCCATTCATTGGATACTAAGAAACGATCGAGCTTCGCCATCGTGGGTTGATGGCGAAGGTTAGACCAAGTAAAAGATCTACCCGACAATGGAATGTCGTGCAATTGTAAAGATCTGATGCAATCGTTGAACCAATGATTGCCAAAAGACGATGGGCTAGATCTATCCTCGGCGAATCTAGTAACATTAAAATCACCACAGTTAAAACACAAACCGTTCGAGAAGGGGAGAAGAGATTGGAATTCTGTCCACAAAAGTGGTCGGCCCGCAGAAGAAGATGGGCCGTAAACGGAAATGACCGTCAGAATGGAGTTAATAGGAATCCATAATAGTTGAACAACGAGGAAATAGTTGAGGCGTTTAATAGAGATAAACGAAAAAATGGATTCTTTATAACCAAAAAGGATACCTCCCCTTGCTCCTAAGGCATCTAAAGAGATCCACCTCGAAATAAAGTTACCTCCTATAGTCCTAAGGATCGAAGGGGAGAGGGACTCAAGTTTAGATTCTTGGATGGAAATGAGGTCACAGCGAGAAGAAGAAATCATTTGGAAGATCGATCTTTGTTTATCGGGACAATTAAGTCCCCTAATGTTCCATGAGAGAGTAATCATTTAAACACCTTTGAACGCTCTAACTCTAGATCTTTCTTAGTCTCTAATGGAAAATGCTAGAGACGAAGGAGAAGAAAGAGGCTTAAATCCTAAAGCTAACGAGTTGGAAATAAGCTCACTATCAGAACAATGTTCGAATTGAAGGTGAAAAATCGAGCCTAGAGGCGGACTCCCAGATCCGACCCCAGAGCCTGGCGAGCAAGATGACGATAGAGACTGGTGGAAAAAAGCATCTGATTTGGCTCGTAACCGAGCACTAGAACGGATGACACGAGGATTGGAGTTCAATGCCGAACCTAGGCGACAACTGGAAAACCTCTTGATCGGAGAAGCGGAGGATAAGGTACGGGAATCTGAAGCTATCGGGGTAGTAAGGGGGCAAGAGGGAAATGCAGCTAGTAGGGGGAAGCAGGTAGGATGGTCGATCGTCGATATCGACGAGGGGAATAATCCAGAATAGAAAATGGCGCCAACAAAAGGCAGAAAAACGCTTAACGATGCGTGCATCGCTTTCGTAATGTCAGGAGATATGTTACATATACCTCTAGCTAAAAGAACGATAGGGAAATAGTAGCTCGGTTGGTGGACAAACTGGCTGAAAGAAACATTAAAACCCACCAAACTCAAAGAAAAAGAATGCAAGCTAAGCGAGACAGCAAAAGAGAAACCAAAAACCACTAAAGAACGTACCGTACGATTGGCAAGGTCCTTCTTGCGATCCTCCTCTTCCTCTTCTAACAGATTATCAAACTCAGTCCAAGATGATGCTTTTGAAGACTTATCATTTTTGATCTTAATGAGAGGCAGTTTAGGATCAGCCGAAGTAATGGCGGGAAAATGAGCTTGCTTTTGAAAAAGTTGCCAGTCAAACTCAAAGTGAGGATTGACATCCCATTTGGGCCAATCAGTACCCGAAGCCGAGATATTGTGGGCAGCGGGAGAAGCCTCAGATGGATGAAGCTCTACGGAGGGCAGAGGCTCAACACCACTCTTCTCTGCTGAGGGAGACTTGTGAACGATCGGAAGAGGGGTAGGTTTGGGAACGGATTTAGCCGACTGAGAAGATTGGAGATCAGGATTAATCCAAACTAGATTCGGAGGTTTAGCAGGAGAAATCTTCGCCTTACTAATAGGGATCAGAGATTTGTTCGAGACGTTGAATTTTTTCTTCGCCGAGGCCTTGTTAGGAGCTTTCCAAAGAGCTTTAGAGGAAGAAGCGGAACCAGGATGAAATGCAGTGGGAGAAGGAGAGGGCAAAGCAGAGACTTGATGATGGAGAGAAGCAGTCCCCTTTTCAGAGCCAGCCGAAAGAGAGGGGTTGTGGTATTGAACAGTCACCGGGAAAGAGACAAGACCGTCCTTCAGAACAAATGCACTAATGCGCTCTTGGTGATCAGGAATCTCAAAGGTAGCTTCAACTTGCATACAACCCGATGCCAGTTTGGAAGCAGAAGCAATACTAGTAATTTTACCCACACATTTTACCAAATCGCTCATCCGATGCAGAGCGTCGTAAAATGGAGGCAGGCCCAGAAGAGTAACAATAGCAGGACTCATATTAAGAGCTGAAATGGGAGGAGACGCTTGAACCCACTTACGAATCGATAGAGAAATCGAACCAATAGATAGTGTAGAGTTTTCTATTAAATCTTGAAGTAACTTAGGGGAGGGACAGCGAATCACAATATCACCTTTAGAGCAAGTGCTAAGATACCAATCCCAGTCCTTCACATTACAAGATATACTGAGAAAGGAGTTAAAGGAGAAAATGGGGATAGAACCACCACTGAACGAGATGGCCCCATACGTATCAAAAGATCTCAACCGATCCGAAAGATCTGAACAAGGGATAAAGACTTGTAGCACGATCGGCTTGGAGGGGGGAGCAGTAGAGGAAACCTTGGAAGCAAGGGGGAGAACGGGTGGCTCGACAAGATGATTGCTAAGCGACGGAGTTGGGAGGATCGGTGCCTTGGAAGAAGCTTTTTTGATGTTCGAAATTGAGGAAGCACCAGAAGACAGCTTGCGTTGTAAAGCCGGGAAGTCGATAGCGGCAAGAACTTGTTCCGAAATTGGAACTCCGATGGAAAGCCCCAGCATTCTCTGAAGGGTAAAGCATTTGGGTCGAGAATGACCATCTTTTAAACAAAAGAGGCACTTCATATCTGCCACACAGAATTTTTTAATGTGGCCGGCTTGAAGGCAGTGGAAACAGATGATGGGGGAACGCTGAGAATAGTGTTTCGGGAGAGAAGAAGGTGAAGAGAACTTAGAGGGGGATTGGCAGGAAGAGGAGCGGAGGAAGCTTCCGGGATGCTTCCTGATCCTGGGCCGAAAGGGATCAGCCAAATGCGGCCCACCAACCGCCCCAAGTTCACTATAATTTCTTTTTTTGGGTTTTTTTACCACTTGGACCCAAGAGAGCTCCATGGGCTAAAACGAAATCAGAGTAAGAAAACTGGCCCAACAAGCACAAATGACTCACCGTAGAGGAAATATAAGGTGCACTAAACCGCAACTACAGAGAGAACACTACCAGTACTAACAGAAGCCAGAGGAGAGGAAAAGGCAATCGTGCACAGAACTTAGAACCGGGGAAACGGGGAGCTGCGATCTCAGAGACAAGATACGATCGCTTAAAAGAACAATAAGGAAGGGGAAGATACTAAGAAATCCTTCCACACCTATATCACAGATAGAGGGAGGAACTCTCCAAAGGAATAATAAAACGCACTTAATAGTGAGCTATAGAAAACAATATCCCAAAGAGAGCTCAAGGGGCGCAGAAACGCCGCAGCTCTCGAAAAACGAAGAGAGAAATGCTCCGAAACTCAGATACACTGATGCAACAATCCGCGAGAACACCACTATGCTAAAACCAATGCCCAACAAGCACACATCCACTTGCGCTGAAAAAAGGGGGAGAGGAGAAATACTTACAGTGATCGTGCACTGAGAGAGACTACCTGCGGGAAGGGGAAGGGGCTGTCGAAGGGACCACCGCTACGCCAAAGTCGGCTAGAGGACGCTCCAAATCGATAGAGAAAAGGAAGGAAGCAGCTCCGAGATCCACGTTCGGCAAGGGCGAGAAGGGGCGAAGAAAGCGATCAAACGAAAGAGGGACCGAAAATCCTCAGTACACTCCGATAACAGCGGACGGCAAAGGATGCCGCGCCGAGGAAAAGGATATTCCACCGGAAATAGACGAAGAGGCAGCGAACAGTGAGAGGGAAGACGAAAACCTGCTACCGGGGGAGAAAAAAAGGGGGGAATCGATGGCAACTCGGAAGAGGAAGCAGGATGGAAAGGGTTTGGAGAAGGAGCGGAGGGGAACAACTTTAATGAAAGAGGATGGGGAAGAAAACGACTGCCGGCGACGGATCAGCCGGGATAATAGCAAGGATGGAAGGAGGGAGAAAAATCGCCTTTCTTATAATTTTTTAAGAAATGTAATATTCATCAAACAAAAATATGGTTGTTTGTATAATTGTATACATCATTTGTAAAATTATTATTATTATTAGTTCAATTTAAGCTACCAAAAAAATAAAATAAAATTATATATATATTTTATTAAACGGGCCAACCCGCGGGTCGACCCGGCCCAACCCGGGTTGAGCCCTAAAGGGTTCACGGGTTGGGCGGGCCACCCAAATAAGAAATTGACCCGGCCCGGCCCGACCCGCATAAGCCATGAACCCTGTCCGGCCCGCCTACTCGAGCGTGCCAACCCGCACGGGTTGGACCCGGACCGGCCCGTTCGACCCGTTCGCCACCCCTACCTATCCCGGCGTGTTTAAGGGCCACGCCGGGGTAGGGAACTCCTTAAAATCCCCAAGTCCCAGCTCCTGTCTCTCGCCAAAACTCGCTCGATCCTCTCTCTCTCTCTCAAACCAAAACCCTAACCCTAGTTCTCAATCGATCTCGATATCTGTCATCTTCTCCGACCGATCTCGTGGTTCTCTCTCCCAATCTCTGTTTTCTTCTCAAGACCGTTTCTCAATCTCAGTCGATCTCGATCGTCATCTCAGGACAGTCTCTCTCTCTCCCTCTCTCTATTATTCGACCTAATCTCCCTTCGATTTAATCTCCCTCCATTTCATTTATGTCGTTGTCAGAAGCGAATGAGTCGAAATTATGAAGAAGCTGGGGCTCTTCCGAGGCGACACGGTCTTCATGAAGGTAGTGTTCAAATGTTTGCTTGATTTGGTTTGACTTAGTCAGGTTAGTTAGGTTATGATGGTGGACCAGACGGATCTAGGGGTTTGGGGGAGGGAATTTGGGTTTTCAGAGAATGAATTAGGTTTCGGTTGTTTGGTATTTTTAACTAACAATTTGTTTATGTTTGATTGTCTTTTGATTTAGATATTCTGTTATTGATCAATAGTTGATGTATCAATTAAAATTTTGGAACTTTGATTCATGGGCATTGAGCTATAATTTCACTATGATTAGTTTCCCCAATTTGCATTGTTGGCAGAAATTTGTAACCAAGAAAAATGTATTGCACAGCCAAATAAATCTCTATTGTCTCAATAAGTAGGTGGTTTATCTTAAATCCAGATGACAAGGATTTGTTCGTTGAGCGTAAGATGGGGCCGTTCCACCATCTGTCTAACATAAGGAGTGCATTCCTCCCAATCTGGTGTCATGGTGTGGATTGATCTTGTGACTCTCATTGATAGGCCCCCAAAACCTTACCAATCCACCCCAACTTCCTCTTTTCAGATGAAAATGATGATTTTTACAAGAAATTTCATTCTAAAATCTATTTCCTGTGAAAGGTACAATTTATGGATATAGCAACAAGAAAATAGAGAAGGAGAATGGGCTTGAGATGTTACAAAATTTTAGCATTCCAGGTTGTGACGATGTGCTACTCATATGTTTTTCAGTTTGTTCAGCTAGGAAAATGATTTATTTCCTCAGTCCATTGTGCATACATCTATCTACCTACTTTGACAAGATAATAGTTGTAAACAGACTGAATAGTTGAGACTTTTGACTTTCTACAATAGAAACTTGCAAGGCCATAAATTGTGATAAAACATAGCAAGTCTTCATTCCTTTGACTATACTCTTTCCAAACTTTCTAATATTCAATCTTGGTGACTGGATTACACACATGACAGCAACTTAGCAGTTCATTACCTATATACTGATGTAATGAGACCACCAAACTCTACTCCAAAGAAAAAGAATAGAAAACGAACTTATTTTACAAATTTTCTCCCTTTTTAACTGTTGTTTGCTACTATTCAGGTTTTACGATATCATGCACATCTATGACAGTAACATTGAGGATGAGATCCATGATTTTCTCTGCCCCTCTATTGACTTAAGGTGACAAATACCATTACTAAAATAGTTTAACAGAGATATCAATATCTATGATGAGAGTCATCAGCTCCTCTACTGACTTTCAGTATGAACCTTGCAGTAATGTTGGAAGGAGCAGATTGATAGAATTGGTAAAAGAGTTTGTTTATTTTACTTGGTTAAAATAAACAACTAATTAGTTAGTTGTTTATTTTACTCGGCAGATGGCAGTTAGGCTATGATGGCAACTACATTTCTTTCTCAACTTGAAATCATCCTTAATATTTGATGGTAAGATGACATCTACATTGTTTCTCAATATCCTTAGTATAGATGGAAACTTTTACTGCTTAATTTGCAATGTTTATGGAAGTTTAGGTCTTGGTTGGGGCGGGGTGCAACTGAGGATGACATATCACCAAAAAGATGGATGAAGGAGGAGAATGCCTAGCAGATCATCATACCTGCAAGGAAGAAGCATCTCAGAGGTGCCCTACTATCAACAACCTCATCAAGGCTGAGCTCATCTCAAGGTCATCTCTCTAGACTCTACTATCACAATTTTATTGGGTGTAAATAAAGTAAATACGAAATATTTGACAACTATGTGCACCCAAATATGCCACAAATAACATGTGTGAATGCTTGTATATATTGTAGAAATCTCTCTATTTTTGTAGGTGTGAGAGTGAGGAGTTGGTTACTAAATAAATATGCTGCATTCTTTTGATGAAGGTTCCGTTGCGGGCATAAAGTAAATTTTCACTAGGCCCTCTGTGTAAATTTGCATTCAAGTGGCTTCATTGTTATATGCAAGAAGGGTCTAGGAAATCCCTAGGAAATCCTCATATGTTTCCTTTTTCTTGGTTATTGTGGGTAGGGTTTGAGAAATTCTGGACTTGCTGACATAGATACAATGTGACCACAAAAGAACATATAATTTTCACAATCTGATTGTGAAAATGAATTATTGTGGTCATCAATGTTTTTTGGCATTAGGCTATATAAACCTGATGGGGAAATAACCCACCTCAAGCGGAACTGATTATTTTTTGCCAACTAAGGAATGAAAGGGACACACTACATGCATTTTGCCTTAGATCCATAACTTCGAAGAATGAAATTAGCAAAAAAGGATAATTTGTATCATATAACTTCTTATATATGCACTTGGATGTTAGAGAAAAAATCTTACTTGTACGATGTCAAAATTTACTGTCAGCTTGCAGAGCCATATTACCTTTTCAGTTGTTATTCCTATGCTGGAGAATGCCTTCTTCACAATATTAACACTCAAATGATTGTGATTCCTATCTTGAAAGATTAGTTGAACATAGCAATACTATATAACTTGATCTGCATCAATAATGTGCTTTTTTCTAAAGCCAATTGATCTTTGTGAGGAAGGACTGACCTAAATATCAGACGTAGTTTCCACTTACAAATTCAAAACCAATTTGTTGTTAGAAATCAAGAAAATGGTGAACATACCGGAAGTGATCCTCACTGAAGGCTCGCGTGCCATGCCACTCATCGGCATGGGCCCAGCTGCGTACCCCTTTGGGTCTCCAGAGACAAAGCAAGCCATAATTGATGCCATTGAGATCGGTTACCGCCATTTTGACACTGCTGCTCTTTATGGATCAAAAGAGACACTAGGGTTCATTAAGTCGAGGGAGGAGCTCTTCATTACTTCGAAGCTTCAGTTTATTGATGCACACCCTGATCTAGTTTATTGATGCACACCCTGATCTTGTCATCCCTGCTATCAAGAAGAGTCTCAAGTATTGAAAAGAATCTATTACGTTTTCCTATACTTCCTATACGTTCTTTTTTTTTTTTTTTTGGTATCAAGCTTCATTTGTATTTGAATTTGGTGCAGGAATCTGAAAACAGAATACCTAGACCTTTATCTCATCCGCATGCCTTTCAGCACAAAACCGATTTCACCTCCGTTTCCAATAAACAAGGATGACCTTATGCGAATGGATTACAAAGTTTGGGAAGCCATGGAGCAATGCCAGGTGCTTGGACTAACCAGAGCTATTGGTGTAGACAAAAAACTTGATAAGCTACTCACCATAGCGAAGATTCCTCCAAAGGTTAACCAGGTATATATCAACAGTATCTTAATTAGTTGATATTCAGCACAATATATACCTCTGCTAGTACATACCTTAGATTTGAGTATTTTATGACACTTTGTTTACTTTCATTTTTGTTGGTCATCAGGTGCATGAAATGGCTGGGTTTGTGTACATCCCTTTGACAGGGGATTGGTCTCTTTCTTGGAAATTTTCTTCTCGACTTTTATACTTTATCCGATTGTGTGATTATATGCTTTAAAACCACTTTCTACACAAGAACTCAGAAATTGAAGGTTGATGATCAGTTACTGTTTAAAAACCTTTTTGCCCATGTTATATGGGAATTTTATGTGCATTCTATGTTTCATTTACTTTTCATTCTCTCCTTAAGTGTTCTTTTGCATGAATTCTATGTTGTTTTATAACATATATATGAATTTTATTTTATGAAGGATAAATTTTTTATAAAAAAATGTTTTAAAATTCAAAAAAAAAAAAATTAAAAATTACCCATCTATCCCGGCGTTTTTGGACAAAAACGCCGGGATATGGGCATTTTTTTAAAAAACAAAATAATAACCTATCCCGGAGTTTTGTACCGAACACGCCGGGATAGATGGCATTTTCCATTTTTTCCCTGGCAAAAGCTTTGTAATGGCGTTTTTTCATTGAAACGCTGGGATAGATTTGGCTATAGCGGCGTCTATCAAACACACCGGGTTAGATCCTATATCTGTCCCGATGCTCGCTATAACGGCGTTGTTGGCAGCATTTTTAGATACGCCGCTATGGTCTATACCAGCGTTTATAAACGCCGGGATAGCCAAAAAAAATGCCGGGAAAGCCTGTGTGGTTTGTAGTGGTTCTTCCTTTAATAAACTCGATTTTTCTCAAGGAATTTGTTCTTATAAAATCTATATTTTCTCCAGAATATTATTTCCTTGAAAACAGTAAATTATATTTTCTTAGATTGTCAAAATCTCATTTTTAAACACATAATATACTATTTCTCTTTAGTTCTTTGAAAAAGTGGTTCATAAATACATTTTCGACATAGAAAAAATTTCTTTTTGGATGAATCTTTTATCAACATATACCCCTTTCTTCCACAATGTGTTCATCTGATTTTTTTCATTCTTTAACAAAATCAAGCTCTTAAATTAGTCTTATGTTTCCCAAAACTAATTTTTTTTCTTTTGTTTCAAAGAGACAAAATAGATGTTAAACTAGTGAATATACTATTACTCATAAAATGCAATTAAAACACACTTATTGCAACTAATTAATTTATCCCCAATCCATAGACATTATTTTGCATTCTACAATTTATTCATAAGAGCAATTTTTCACATATTGCAATCTACAACTCATTCACAAGCATAATTTTTCATATAATCATGTTTCATCAATCCATCATGCAAATATATTAACCAAGCATCATAAAAATCCTTAATTAACACATTTCAATTTATTTTACTAACTTTTTCATGTAGATTTATTAACCAAGCATCATAACAAATCTTAATTAACACATTTCAATTCATTACTAACTTTTTCATGTAGATAAGCCAGAGTTTCTTTTCTTACTAGTTTCTTCAAACAAGTTAAAAGCAAAATTTTCCTACTTGTTTATAACATATTCACAATTTAAAATCCTAGCATGGTATCTATGTTAGAAGTTTGAGAAATTGCCCACTTTATTGAAGAAACAAATAGAAACTCCTAAGAAACTCCTTTAATGCACGAATGACTCCCTTCGCCTCCTAGTTTGTGCCACGAACTTGAACCTTCTCCTCCTTGCTAGTGTGAAACCCGAGCTCCTCTCCTCTTGATGTATGGTCGGCCTCCAATGTTGCAAGAGCACACAAACACACAATCTCTCAATCTTTTTATCACACAACTCTTTCTTTACCTCACAATTTGTTTTCTTTCTTTCTTTTCTCTTTGAAATTTCTAATGCAAGTCATGAAGAAAATAAGAGTGGTATTTATACACAACTCAAGCTCAAATGGAGGGTTGAGATGAGTTTAGATGAGAGGCTAGGATGCATTTGTACTACCCATGATCAAATAACCACTCTTCCACTCTCTCCATCACTCCCTCATCCAAGACCAAATCCGGCCACCCCCTTCTCCTCACTTCCACGTGCTTGTGCAATGCACGTGTCACACTATGCATACTACAAATTAGTTTATAAATTAAATTGCTAATTTATTTGTTTCTTGATCAAGTCTACGCTACAAGTTGTATTAATTATTATTAAAAATAACTAATGGGCTAATCAGGTGGGCTAAAGACCATGGACTCTCTAATTAAATTAATTAATTTAATTAAGTGGGCTAGAATTAGACTACTAGGCCTAGAGATTAAAATAGGCTTTAATTTAAAAGAGAAGAAATGTTTATTCATGAAATGAGAATACTTTTTAAAGCTACAATACACATATTAAATTTCACGTGCAAAACACGTGAAAAATAAAAGAAAACTTAATATTTATTATTTGAAAATTCACGATGTTACATCTTCTTATTCAATTTGCATGTGCATGTGCAATGCACATGCCTCTATTTGCACGCTATAAGTATGTTTGTTCATTTATTTATTACACTAATTGGTTACAAGACAAGTCTACCATACAAGTTGTTTTACTTAATAATAGAATTAATACAAGTTGTTTTACTTAATAATAGAATTAATTAGTGGGCTAAAACCTATTGGGCTTTTTATTAATTAATTAATTAATTTTAAGGCGGGCTAGGATTAAGTTATTAGGCCTAGGATTTAATAAAAGTCTTTTAAAAAGAAAAAAAGAGAAATATTTGTTCATGACATAAAAATTAATTTTAAAGCCAAAAACACACATTAATTTGCACATGCGAAACACGTGAAATTAAATGAAAATTTTATATTAAATTATATAAAAATTCAGGATGTTACACGAGGGATGTTGCAAGATTGAAGATTTGATAATATAAGCTGTATTTTATATGTAATTTTCACTGTGCATTGTAAAGAATAACATTGTAATGAAAAAAATTTAATTTCCTTGTAATTTTGTATTTTATATGTAATTTTCGCTGTGCATTGTAAAGAATAACATTGTAATGAAAAAAATTTAATTTCCTTGTAATTTTGTACAAAATTGAAGTAAAGATCCTAGTTATGCTACGAATTACCTGTGTTTGGAATTCGGGACGTTACAGTTCTGGTGCGCCTCTCATCCAAGTGGACTCGTAGATTAGTCCCTTGTTGCTAGGCATTGATGATTTGGCGAATCTCTTGACCCCCGGGGACCTCGTAAGGCCATGGAATCAATGGAAGCATTATGGACTAAGATATGGTCATGTAGAGGATGTTGTTCATGACGGCTTGACGGGAGCTCCCCTGGTGCCTCTCTGTTGACGAGAGCTTGATTAGGTTGATAGGGAGGATCCAGTTGATGAGGAGGAATTGGGTCTTCCACGGGAAGAGAGTGGGTGAGACAGCTTGAGGCCACAGCTCTGCCTCTTAGTCTTGGTGGCATAGCGGTAAGTCTGATCTATGTAGTTTTTTCTCAGATGATGCCAATCTGTTGCTGCTTTTTTCGTCACACCCCGCTTCCAAAAAAGGAGATACGGAATACGGATACGTGACTAAGCCCAGCGAATGATTTTCATCATCCATAAGCTGTCAGGATCTTTACAACATTTCATAGAAATAACAGAGTAATAAGCAAGGAGAAATCAACCACGCATGCATAAATGCATCAATATACAAATAGAATTTACTTGAAACGGAATTTAATAATCTGAAATAAATCAGATCTGGAAACAAGTTAATAATTATGGGTCATACTGCCCAATACAAAAAAAATCTAAGTAACAGATACATTTATTCAAGAATAACAGGAAAATAAATATAGCGAAACTCTAGCAACTAGAATCCCAGATTACCTATTCCATCAGGAAGCTGATCACCATAATCTGCAATTTAACAAATTGTAGGAAGATGGAAAAAGAAAACAGAACTCCCGTCAATACAAGTTACGGGCCGCTTGTAGTGCGGCACAAGTATAGGAAAATAAACAAATATAAAATAACAGCAGAAACAAACATAGTATGGATATGGCAACAAAACAGAATGTCTAACATGAATCAGAAAACAGAATCAAGTAACATGGTGTGCTAACAGGTGCAGGTAATATGTAACAGATGTCAAGTATCATGTAAATAGGTAAACAAATAACAGATGTCAGGTGTCATGCAAACAGATAAATATATAACAGATGTCAGGTTATGTCAAGTCTTGCATTTATTTCTATCGAGGTAGCATTTCATGCGTCTCATCCATTTACCACATGGTTTCTACATTCAAATAAGTTTGCGTTTAGATTTCGTAGTGGACTGTATAGGGCAGTGTGCTCATGTATTAGATAACAGATAACATATAACAGATATAAATACAGACAGATAGAACCTACGGGTTTTCTTCTGAGTACACCTTCCTATAGGGAAGTGTATAGTCAGGTAATCAGATAACATAATCGTGCATCATGTAGTCATGAACACGTAACAGATAACAGATAATCATGTGGGAAACACAGGCCCCCTTCCAAGTACACATTTCTATATTATCCACTACTAGATCTTTTCCTTAACCACGGCTTGGTTATTTATTATTATTATCAAACAGGCATGTATGTGTCACAAAACAAAGAAAGAATAATATGGCATAAACAAGTAACAGGTTCAGATTGAAAGATAAACATGTACAGATGAAAGACAACTCATAAAAATGGTAGAACAACGAAAATTCTAGTTCAGGACAGCAAGACAGTACTGCACCAAATCTGGGATTCTCGTTGCCACAAACATGAAAACTTGGATCCGTCAGAAAATCTGAAAAATACTCTCGGCCAAATCCAGAAAATATATATAAGTCATATGGTATTTCACAAAATCAAGACTCGGAATTGTATCTAGAAAACATGTTCAGCCAGAAATCAAAAGTTTGGATTCATAAATAGAAAAACGGTATAAAAACTTACTGGTTAAATCCAAGAAAAATCGGGGGTGTTCCCTAGTATGTTTAGTATCAGAAAATAAAGTTTCATAATTTTTCAATATAGATAGAATAGTCAAGTAAAATCAGAAAGCAGTAAGATGTAGCAAATTTGTAAATCTGAAATCATAAACATAGCAGTACTAAAATAGAAATAGATTACAAAATATAATTCGGAATTCAGATCCGTCGAAAGGGTGATAAAATAGATACAGTATGATACAATTTATATTCACAAAGTTTTTATAAACAGCAAATAGAATCAAGTCGAAATTATGTTTCTTTACAGAACAGCACGAAATTTTTGCAAGTATAGTAGTTGTTTACAATTATAGAATAGTTTGTAGAACTCATCAATTAAATCCACAAAAATTAGGGGTTAATCCCAGTCAAGTCTAGTTGTACTCTGCAAAATATTGGATCAAAACATTATCTTTAACATTAGTATAAAAATAAATTACCATACAGAATTCATATAAAACTGGATCTGGAATTTTCTACACATCTGTAGTATAATAGCCATAACTTGAAACTCATAAATCAAAACTTAGATCTGTTAGAAATTCTGGAAAGTAGACTGAATTCTCTATAATTCATATTCACAAATAATTTTCATATACTGACCCTAATATGGTCTAAAATACTGAACAAAAACGGGGTAACAATAAGGACAGAATTATTCTTCATGCATAAAATCAACTAGATCATATGAAACACATCCAACTCAGAACAAAACATGAAATAGGGTATACTAGATGTCCAAGTAACATGGTATAGGGTGTTTAACAGATCAACAACAGGATATACTACTAGTAACACGTCAAGCATGCAGATTCTCGCATCATATTAGGGTTCACCACCAACATACAGATATGCAACATGGATTAATTAGATCTAAGTCTAAATTCTTGTCGTGGGTGTAACTAGAGAAGACTACGAACAATCAACACATAGAGACAAGATATAACAGGAATTTTGCATAAGAATTGTCTCTAGAATACAGCTACACTACAGGCGGTATTTAATACTTGTATATGCAACAGAAAAGTATACAAGTTACTTGCCTTATAGTTGATGAAGAAAATGACGATGCAAAGAGAATAAAGGAAACGGATTCCCGGCACGAACACAATACCAACGAACAGATCTCGAACAACCACGAACGAATCGCGAACACTAAGAACGGGAACTCCACACGGATCGACCACGGACAACCGATCACGAACACAATCATGAACACAATCTAAAGCCCGAAATCAACATGTGAACACAACCCAAGGCAAGGGCAGCCCGGGGAAGGATGTGAGTGCACTGCAAGAGGGACGACGGTGCTGGACGGCGGGCGCTACGGCAGTGGGGAGCGCTCCTGCTGTTGCTGTCAGTCGTCGGAGGAGCAGCACACAGGAGGCGTCGGGACGCTGTTGTGCTGCCGATGTGGAGTCGCGACAGGGAGCAGGCGCTGGAGCATCAGGCTGTTGAGGTGGTGGTTCTGGCGTCGAGAAGGGGGGTCGCGAGGCAGGGAATCAGGGGCGCACGGGGCTGGGGATGGTCGGTAGTCGGGACCACAGAGAGAGAGAGGGGGAGAATAAGAGGAGTACATGGATGTGAAGGGGAAGCGGCTAGGGTTAGATGAAGGTGAACAAGGTATGCCTTCAGTATATAAATAGGGATGGTTAGGGTTTAGGGGTGAATGTGGGTAACGGGTGTAAGCTAACGGGTACAACGGTTTATGGATCCAAATAGGATAATAGGGTTAATATGGGGTATTGGGTATAAACCATTAAGAAATAGAGTGGATTTAATTGGGTTATAAAATATAAGAGAGTATAGAATGATCTCACAAATGAGATAGTAACAAACCGAATAAATAAACTAGGGCATGAACAATTTATAATGGGGCTAAAAAAATAATGGCTCGATCAAACAGAGATGAAATAATTAGACAGACAATAAATCAAGAAGATCAAATAAAAGACGACAAAACAAAAATAGATAAATATATAAATAAAGGAGATCAAATACACAGTTCAAAAGAGATACAATATGAATAAATACCCAAAACAAAAAATACAACCAAAAATACAGAAAATAGAAAACAGGAGTTACAAATCCTACCCACCTAATAAGAAGAATTTCGTTCTCGAAATTCAAATAAAGAAGTACATAGGGTAATCCCGAAAAGAAAGAACAAAACAAAAACTGCACAAACAGATGAGGAAACTTCTGCTGAATTTTCTCTTCCAACTCCCAAGTCGACTCACCCGGCAAGTGAGGATTCCAAGAAACACGAACCAGTTTGATGACCTTGTTCTTAAGCACTTTCTCCCGCCAATCCAAAATAGCAACTAGTAGAATCTTACAAGTCAAATCCGGTCGAACGGTTAACTCAAAATAGTTGATCACGTGGCTCTCATCTCGGATTTATCTCCTGAGTTGTGAGACATGGAAAACATCGTGCACTCCTCATAAAGCTGGCGGCAATGCAAGACGATAGGTCACCTTGCCTACTCGTTCCATAATATCAAACGGTCCAATAAACCTATGATTGAGCTTGCCCCCACCACAGAACCGAATGACACCGTGCCAAAGCGATTCCTTTAGGAAAACATGGTCACCAACCTCAAACTCAAAAGCTCTCCGATGGACATCTGCCCATCTCCTCTGCCTATCCTGAGCTGCCTGAAGATGTTTCCTGATCTGAGTCACTGCATCAATTGTCCTGGTGATCAACTCCGGATCCAACAACTTTCTCTCACCAATGTCATTCCAGCACATTGGTGAGTTGCACTTCCGCCCATACAGTGCCTCAAACGGTGCAGCTTTAAGATTGGCCTGAAAGCTGTTATTATACGAGAACTCTACAAGATGCAAATGGTCCTCCCAAGATCCACCAAACTGCAGCATACAGGACCTTAACATGTCCTCTAGAGTCTGGATGGTCCTGTCCGACTGTCCATCAGTCTGGGAATGAAAAATTGTACAGTACTTCAATTTACTCCTCAAACTACTCTGAAGACTCTCCCAAAACTAAGACTTGAATCTCGTATCCCTGTCGGATACAATACTGACTAGAACCCCATGAAGTCTGACGATCTCTTGCATGTACTTCTCAGCTAAGCTCCCAGTAGACTACCAAACTCGGAAGGGAATGAAGTGAGCACTCTTCGTCAGTCGATCGACAATCACCCAAATGGCATTGTGATCCTTAGGACTCCTCGGCAAAGCGGTCACAAAATCTATAGTGATATATGTTCCCATTTCCACTCCGGAATGGGAAGCGGTTGAAGAAGTTCGGCGGTTCTCTGATGCTCTGCCTTAACCTGCTGGCAGATCAAACACTGAAAGACACAAACCTCTTCTTACCGTGCCACCAGTAATAAAGCTTCGAGTTCGGGTACATCTGAGGACCTCCAGGATGAATAGAATACAATGACTGCTATGCTTCCTCAAGCAACCTCTGACGAACTTCACCCTTCGGGACACACAACCTGGACCCAAAACGAAGCGGTCCATCAGCATGAATAACCATATCCGTTCGGGAACCAGCTTCAACTTCTGCTCTGAAACCCTGCAACTGCTCATCATTAGCCTGAGCCTGTTTGATCTGATCAACAAGAGATGACTGAAGCTAGAGAACCAAACAACTTTGATCAGAACTCAGCAACAACACATCCAACTCCAACCTCTGCATCTCCTTGACCAAATCTCTCTGCTGAGTCGGGAACATAACTACCAGTCTCCTGCTCAAAGCACCTGACACCAAGTTCACTCTACCAGGATGGTATTGCAAACTGATGTCATAATCGGCCATAAGTTCCAACCAACGCCTTTGCCTTATGTTCAACTCCTTCTGGGTGAAAACGTACTTGAGACTTTTATGGTCTGTAAAGATCTCTACTCGGTTCCCAAGTAAATAGTATTTCCACAGCATCAAAGCAAAGATCACTGTCGCTAACTCCAAGTCATGAGTTGGATAGTTCTTCTCATGCAGCTTCATCTGCCTCGGTGCATGAGAAATGACTCGGCCCTTCTGCATCAGAAATGCTCCAAGACCCTTACCAGAAGCGTCACAGTGAACTACAAATTCGCCTGAACCATCTGGAATAGTCAACACTGGCGCTGACGTCAATTGCTCTCAACTCAGCAAAAGCCTCACTGCAAGCCTCAGACCAACAAAACTTCTGATCTTTTCCTGTCAGGTTAGTCAATGGTCCTGCTATCTTCAAAAAATTTTGGACTAATTTCCGATAATAGCCAGCTAGACCAAGGAAACTCCTCACTTCTGAAACTGACTTGGAAATGGCCAATCCTTCACAGCTTCAAGCTTGGATAGATGCACTAAAATACCATCGCCCGAGATAATGTGCCCCAAGAAGGTAACTCTGTCGAGCCAAAACTCACACTTGCTGAGTTTCCCATAGAGCAGATTCTCTCTCAAGATCTGCAGAACCAACCTAAGATGCTCAACATGATCCTCCCGGTTCCGAGAATACACCAGAATGTCATCAATGAAGACCACCACAAATCTATCCAGGAACTGGGAAAAGATCATGTTCATAAGACTCATGAATACAGCTGGTGCATTCGTGACCACGAATGGCATCACAAGATACTCATAGTGCCTATATCTGGTCCTGAATGCAGTCTTCTGTACATCAGTCACCTTTCTCTTGACCTGATGGTACCCAGAATGAAGATCCAACTTCGAGAAAATAGCTGCTCCGCCCAACTGGTCAAATAAGTCATCGATCCTGGACAACGGATACCGATTCTTCACAGTAACACTGTTCAGTTCCCAATAATTGACGCACAGTCGACGACTACCATCATTCTTGTTGACAAAAAGGACTGGAGCACCCCATAGCGACACACTGGGTCTGATGAACCCCAAATTAAGCAACTCCTGAATCTGCACCTTAAGCTCTGCTAACTCAACCGGTGTCATCCTGTAGGGACTTTTCGATATCGGTGCCGTACCAGGCTGAACTTCAATACCGAACTCTACATCCCTATTAGGGGGTAAGTCAGGCAACTCCTCTCGAAAAACATCAAGGAAATCCCGCACTACTATAGGTGCAGCCTCACAATCTGAATGCAATTTCATCGCACAATCCACCTGATCAACTGCAATCTTAGCTCGGCCAAGGGGTGTCTCCCCGGCATGGAACTCAGACTCTCCACTGCCTGGGATTTGGAATACAAATTTCTTGGCACAGCAATCAATGATGGCATGGGACTCACCCAACCAATCCGTACCAAGAATAACGTCAAATCCTGAATTCCCAATTACAATCAGGTCGGCCTTTAAATTTGTGCCACCAATAACCACGGGACTCTGCCTGCACTCCCGGGAACAAACGACAACACTGCCACCCATCACAATGTTCTAAGCCTCTGACATAATGCTGCACTCCAACTGATGGTGGGCCACAAAGCGGGAAGAGACGAAGTAATGGGTTACCCTGGAATCAAAGAGTACATGAGCAGGGAAAGAACAAACAAGGACAACACCTAAGATAGAATCGAAAGGCAAGGAAAAAAGAATGGATGAACAAGGGTGAGGAAAACACAATGCAGAAAGATAACATGAGAGAATAGTGCAAGACAGACGAAAACAAGCAAAAGAGAAACAACAAAACAATAAAAATGCAAATATATACCAACAACAACTCCTTCTGCTGTCTCAGCATCTGTAGTAGTCAGGTTGAAAGCCTGACCTATCCTGGGAACAGCGGTCCTCTGATCGACAATCTGGCGCTTTGGGGGAAGCGGTGGCTTGACTGGACCACGAGCTGGGGCTACCTGTTGGACTGGACCCCCTGACTACTGAAAGAGTCATCCACTGCTGCGGGCAATCCCGCATTGAATGGTCAGTAGCGCCACATTTGAAGCATTGGCAGTTGACACGCCTACAGCTCCTGCGATCATGCCCAGCCAACTGGCAGAATTCATAGAAACTAGCTCCCCGGGAAACAACAGAAGAGTAGGGAGTCGCCCTGATAGGATGGGCAGGAACAGGCCTCCGAATTGGCCCACCAGAAGGCCTAGCAACAATAGAGTGTGGAACAGTCCGCTGAGGAAGAGTCAACCTGCCACGAGCCTGCTCCTGAGCTCGAGATGCCTCAAGAGCCTTAGCATAAGTACGCAAGCGAAGGGAGATGAGCTGCACCTGAATATCGCGCTCAAGTCCCAGTGTGAATTTACCAGCCCTGTCCTCTTCGTTCGCCACAAGAACGGCTACGAAGCGGCTAAGTCTGGTAAATTCCGCTGCATACTCATCCACAGACCTGGAGCCTGTTTCAGGGTCAGGAACTGTTGCTCCATTTCAACTTGAGTGGTGCTAGGGAAGAACTTCTCCAAGAAGCTCCTAGTGAATGTGACCCAAGTAATAGGTCGTTCAAGCCTTTCGGACTCGGACCTCCACCAAATGTGGGCCAGATCCACTAGCTAGATGGCTACCACATCCACTCTATCAGCATCGACAACTTTTGCTGCCAAAAGCAACTGCTCAGTCCGGATTAGCCATTGTTTGGCCTCCAAAGGCGTCTCAGTGCCTGAGAATTTGTCAGGATGTAGCCTCATGAAATCTGTGACTGTAGCCGGACGAGGAGGGAGAGCTGCCTGCATAGGCACAGTGGGAGGCGGAACCCGGGCAGCTTCCAAAGCAGCCATCACAAGGTCACTGTGGTTTTGCTGCATATTGATCAACCGTTCCAACACATTGGTAACGACCTCAAGATCGGGTTAATCTTCCATAGGACGGGAAGTGGAACCTCTACGAGCCATGGTCTGCACAAGATCACAAACAATTAACATCCAGATCAAAGTTGATTATGATTTATTCACGTATGCATGGTCTGTGTGCTGTTGAGCCAATTCTATATCGCGCCAAGCTTGTCTAATATATCAGCCAAACTAATACATTAGCCAAACCTAGGCTCTGATACCACTAAAAATCTTGTCACGCCCCGCTTCCCAAAAAGGAGATACGGAATACGGATACATGACTTAAGTCTAGCGAATGATTTTGATCATCCATAAGCTGTTAGGATCTTTACAACATTTTACAGGAATAACAGAGTAATAAGCAAGGAGAAGTCAACCACACATGCATAAATGAATCAATATACCAACAGAATTTACTTGAACCAGAATTTAATAATCTCAAATAAACCAGATCTGAAAATAAGTTAATGATTCTAGGTCATATTGCCCAATACAAAATAATCCAAGTAACAAATACATTTATTCAAGAATAACAGGAAAATAAATATAGCAAAACTCCAGCAACTAGAATCTCAGATCACCTTCTCCATCGGGCATTTGATCACCATAATCTACAATTTAACAAATTGCAAGAAGAGGAAAAAAGAAATTAGAACTCCCGTCAATGCAAGTTACGGGCCGCTTGTATTCCAGACACAAGTACAGAAAAATAAACAAATATAAAATAACAGCGGAAACAAACATAGCATGGAGTAGATATGACAGCAAAACAAAATGTCTAACATGAATCAAAAAACAGAATCAAGTAACATGGTGTGCTAACATGTAGAGGTAATATGTAACAGATGTCAAGTATCATGCAAACAGGTAAACAGATAACAGATGTCGGGCCTCATGCAAACAGATAAACAAATAACAGATGTCAGGTTATATCAAGTCTTGCATTTATTTCTTTCTAGGTAGCACTTCATGCGTCCCATCCATTTACCACATGGTTGCTACTTTCAAACAAGTTTGCGTTTAGACTTCGTAGTGGACTGTATAGGGCCGTGTGCTTAGGTATCAGATAACAGATAACAGATATAGATACAGACAGATAGAACCTACGGGTTCTCTTCTGAGTACACCTTCCTATAGGGAAGTGTGCAGTCAGGTAATCAGATAACAGAATTTTGCATCATGTAGTCATGAACACGTAACAGATAACAGATAATCATGTAGGAAACACTGGCCCCATTCCAAGTACACATTTCTATATTATCCACTACTAGATCTTTCCCTTAACCCCACCTTGGTTATTTGTTATTATTATCAAACAGGCATGTATGTGTCACAAAACAGATCAAGAATAACATGACATAAAAAGTAATAGGTTCAGATTGTAAGATAAATATGTATAGATGAAAGACAACTCATAAAAAGGGTAGGACAACGAAAATTCTAGTTCAGGACAGGAATACAGTACTGCAGCAAATCTGGTATTCCCGTTGCCACAAACATGAAAACCTGGATTCATCAGAAAATCTGAAAAACAGACTATCGGCTGAATCCATCAAATATATATAAGTCATATGGTATTTCACAAAAACAAGACTCAGAATTGTATCCAGAAAACATGTTCAGTCAGAAACCAGAAGTTTGTATTCATAAACAGAAAAACGGCATGAAAACTTACTGATTAAATCCAAGAAAAATATTGGGTGTTCCCTAGTATGTTTAGTATCAGAAAATAAAGTTTCATAATTTTCCAACATAGATAGGATAGTCAAGTGAAATCAGAAAGCAGTAAGATGTAGCAGATTTGTAAATCTGAAATTATAAATACAGCAGTACTAAAATAGAAATAGGGTACAAAATATAAATCGGAATCCAGATCCGTTGAAAGACTGATAAAATAGATACAGTAGGGTACAATTCATATTCGCAAAGTTTTTATAAACTGCAAATAGAATCAGGTCGAAATTATGTTTCTTTACAGAACAGCACGAAAATTTCTGCAAGTATAGTGGTTATTTACAAGTCTTTAATAGTTTGTAGAAGTCAACAATTAAATTCAAAAAAATTAGGGGTTAATCACAGTCAAGTCTAGTTGTACTCAGCATAATATTGGATCAAAATATTATCTTTAACATCAGTATAAAAATAAATTACCATACAGAATTCATATAAAACTGGATCTAGAATTTTCTACACATCTGTAGTAAAATAGCCATAACTTGCAACGCATAAATCGAAACTGAGATCTGTACGAAATTTGGGAAAGTAGACATAATTCACTATAATTCATATTCATAAATAATTTTCAAATACTGACCTTAATAGGGTCTAAAATACTGAACAAAAATGGGGTAACAACAAGGGCAAAATTATTTTTCATGCATAAAATCAACTAGATCATATGAAACACATACAACTCATAACAAAACATGAAATAAGGTATACTAGATGTCCAACCAACATGGTATAGGGTGTTTAACAGATCAACAACATGATATACTACTAGTAACACGTCAAGCATGCAGATTCTCGCATCATATTAGGATTCACCACCAACATACAGATATGCATCAGGAATTAATTAGATCTAAGTCTAAATTCTTGTCGTGTGTGTAACTAGAGAAGACTACGAACAATCAACACATAGAAACAAGATATAACATGGGTTTTGCATAAGAATTGTCTCTAGAACACAACTACACTACAGGCGACATTTAGTACTTGTATATGCAACAGAAAAGTATACAAGTTACTTGCCTTATAGTTGACGACGGAAACGAAGATGCAAAGAGAATAAAGGAAACGGATTTTCTGCACGAACGCAATACCAATGAACGGATCTTAAACAACCACGAACGAATCGTGAACACCAAGAACGCGAACTCCACACGGATCGATCACGGACAACCGATCACGAACACAATCACGAACACAATCCAATGCCCAAGATCAACACGTGCACATAACCCAAAGCAAGGGCAGCCTGGGGAAGGATGTGAGTGCACTGCGAGAGGGACGACTGCAGGCACTACGGCAGTGGGGAGCGCTCGCTGCTGCTGCTGTCAGTCGTCGGAGGAGCAGCACATAGGGGGCGTCGGGATGCTGCTGTGCTACCGATGTGGAGTCGCGACAGGGAGCAGGCGCTGGAGCGTCGGGCTGTCGAGGTGGTAGTTCGGGCGTCGAGAAGGGGGGTCGCGAGGCAGGGAATTAGGGGCGCACAGAGCTGGGGATGGTCGGTAGTCGGGACCATAGAGAGAGAGAGAGGGAGAACGGGAGGAGCACCGGGATGTGAAGGGGAAGCAGCTAGGGTTAGATGAAGGTGAACAGGGTATGCCTTCAGTATATTAACAGGGATGGTTTGGGTTTAGGGGTGAATGTGGGTAACGGGTATAGGCTAACGAGTACAACGGTTAATGGATCCAAATAGGATAATAGGGTTAATATGGGGTATTGGGTATAAAACATTAAGAACCAGAGTGGATTTAATTGGGTTATAAAATATACAAGAGAGTATAAAATGACCCCATAAATGAGATAGTAACAAACTGAATAAATAAATGAAGGCATGAACAATTTATAATAAGGCTCAAAAAATAATGGCTCGATCAAACAGAGATAAAATAATTTGACAGACAATGAATCAAGAAGATCAACTAAATGACGAAAAAACAAAAATAGATGAATATATAGTTAAAGGAGATCAAATACACGGTTCAAAAGAGATACAATATGAATAAATATCCAAAAAGAAAAATACAATCAAAAATACAAAAAAAGAAAAACAGGGGTTACAATTTTGGTGTGGGAGCAAACAGATAGTGAGTTTATATTTGAAGGAAACTACTAAAGATCTAACATTTTACCGTTGTCGTAAAAAGTAGTTAGAGCTCCTGTGAGTTTATCCGGATCGTTGATTGAACACTGTGATTTGAATCTGATAGTTGCTGATGCTGCCGATGGACCTACAAAAAGCCTGAAATACCGGGGGTGGCCCCGACGATAGACCCTCCGATGCTCAAATCAAAATAAGAGAGAGAAAGAGAGATTGAGAGAGGATTTGCTAATTACCATCTGACTGAGAAGGGGGGAGGGTATTTATAGGCCTCAGAAACAGTCTAGGAGATCGATATGAATCCATTTGATTGATGTGAATTTCTTATTTTCTATTTGAATTTCCCCCCTCAAGAGATAAGCTCTCTTGTTTGGGAATAGGAGATTGGAATAACAGCCCTTATGGACTGGGTCTCTCTTAGTGGGCTTAATCTCACTTATAATGGGCTTGAAAGCAACCCATGTTGTTGTAGACGAGCATGAAGAAGGCTTGGACCTGTTAAGAGGCTCGTTCTTTCTGTAGAAGCTTTAGGATCTGCATCGGAATCGTCCGGCCTTGATTTACTTTGACTTTTACCATTATCAGGAGGCTCGGACTCATCCTTTTAGATGTACTTGGAGAGGTAGCCCCGCTGAATTAGAGCTTTGATCTCCTCTTTGATGGTTCGGTAGTCATTGGTGTTGTGGTCATAATCTCTGCGAAATTAATACTATTGGTTTGCCCTATTCTTTCCTGGCATGTTCATCCTGAGAGGAGGGCGGAGTATCCCCTCTCTTTTAATCCCAAAAAGAACTGTTGATACGCTTGCATTTAGGGGAGTAAATTTCTCCAAGCTAGGAATAGAAGGGCGGCGTTGACCGAAACTATCCTTTTGGACTTCTTGGGTCCCTTTTCATTCATGTTTTTATTTTTTTCTCTAATGAGGCCTCTCCTTGGCCATGTGGATGGAGAGCATCTTCAGCCCGGATGTACTTCTCACTCCTTAGCAGGAGCTCGAAGAAGTTCTGATAAGCCTTCTTGGCAATAGATTATTTGAGTTCAATGTGGCAGACGTTGTGTCTGAAGGTGGCAATTGCTATTGTTGATTCAATGGAAGGGATGGACCATGACTCGGCAGTGAAGCGCTAAACCAAATCCTTGAGAGGCTCCCCATCCCTTTGCTTTAAGTCGAGCAGGGAAATGCTTGTCTTTTTGGCCCTTTGACAGCTGACAAAGTGAGTGAGGAAGAGCTTTTCGAGCTAGTCGAATGAGAAGATAAACCCAACAAAGAGACGAGAGTACCATTCCCATGCCGATCCCTTCAGGGTTGCTCGGAATGTTCTGCACATGAGGTACTTCCCTTGATATCAAGTGTTAATGACATGACGAAGGGCTGGCTGTACTGTGGGCACCACTGTAGGCACCGTGGAAGGGGATGCAGTGTGGACTGAGATATGGTTTTCAATCGGGTGATGCCCAAAGCAAGGTTCATAGTGACGCTATTAGGAGCCGCCGACGTAGCCTTGCTGAGGGCAGGCTACAATGGCAAACGGAGGGCCTGCGACGATAGGCGTGGAGGCTGCCCAGGAGGAGGAGGAAGAAGAGGGTCGGCTTGTCGGTTAATAGCCGTCTTTGGGGGGGTCATAGCTAGAAAAAGTGGTTTGTTGCTGGAGATATCTGATTAGAGAGGCTGATTTGTAGTTTCCAATAGACGACGCTAATCTTTGTTGCTTTTTTCTGGTGTGCGAGCAATCAGATGATGAGTTACTTTTTAGGAGGAAACTTCTAATATGGACGGTTGAACATATCCGAATTGTGATGGCTAAATTCTCCTTATTCTGAATCTGAATCGTTGAGAGCTTCTAGATCTGGATTGGACGACTGAGATGTCGCCGACGAACATGCACAAAGTCAGAACACCGGGGTTGGCCTCAGTGAAAGACCCTCTGACTCTCAAGTCAGTAAGTTAGAAAAAGACTAGAGTTTTGGTGGCAAAAGATTAATTACCTGACTTTGATTGAGGTGTGGGGTATTTATAGCTGAGTAGTTAGTTCCACAAGATACACATAAAAGAGTCAATTTTTGGGATTAAACTCCAGATTCTCATGGTGAAAGGATAGAATTAGTTACTCGAATTTGTTGAAGAGATAAATTTGGTTGCTCTGGGTGGATTTGATTGACAACCCTAATAAGCTGGAAATTCCCGCTTGCTTAGGATGTAAGTAAGCCTTATATGTTGGCCAATTTGAGCTGATGGGCCTGGAGGCGGGCCATGTTCTTTTAGTGGGCCTGCAATTGCTGTAAAATTATCATTCTGTCACTGAAAGCTTTGAGATGCACGCTTAAATAGTATCGTTCTGATTTGTTGCGATTTTTACCAATATCAAGAAATAACAACACTAGAAACTTTCTGAGTAAATTTAATCTGTAGTATGAGACTTAACGCAAACAGGACTTTTCGAGAAGATTCAAGATTTTATTAAATATGATAGAGCCTAAAGGCTCCAGCCTGTTATATATATATATATATATATGTGTGTGTGTGTGTGTGTGTGTGTGTGTGTGTGTGTGTGTATGTATGTGTGTGTGTGTGTGTGAGTAAAAGGGATATGAGCAATTGATGAGGTGACATGCATGTAATACATTGAGTATCTAACCACTTTTAGGATTTCTCAATCACATGCATGCCACCTCATTACTTGCTTATTTACTAAATGAGCAAGTTGCTCATACCCCTTTTTCCCTATAGGGAAAAAGGGGTATGAGCAACTTGCTCATTTAGTAAATAAGCAAGTAATGAGGTGGCATACATGTGATTGGAAAAGCCTTAAAAGGGTTAGTTGTTTAATGTATCACATGCATGCCACATAATCAATTGCTCATTTACTAAATGAGCAAGTTGCTCATATCCCTTTTACCCATATATATATATATATATATATATATATATATATATATATATAGAGAGAGAGAGAGAGAGAGAGAGAGAGAGAGAGAGAGAGAGAGAGAGAGAGAGAGAGAGAGTAATGTTCCGTTGTGCACTAGGCCTCCGTGCGTACTAGTGTGCACTCGGCCTTCCCGCCTTTGTATTAACGATCTGAACCGTTCACATTGATCTACACATTTAAATTAGTTTAAATATGTAAAATCAAATCATTTAAAATTCATTTGCCCATCCATCATGTGACTATAAAAACAACGATTTTCAGCCATACAATTTTGTAACACTTCAATAGATGGGTAAATGAATATCAAATGATTTGACTTGACATATTTAGACAAATTTAGATGTGTAGATCAATGTGAACTGCTCGGATCGTTGATACAAATGCGGGAAAGCCTAGTACACACGAGTGAACACGGAGGCATAGTGCACAACGGAACATCTCTCTCTCTCTCTCTCTCTCTCTCTCTCTCTCTCTCTCTCTCTCTCTCTCTCTCTCTCTCTATATATATATATATATATATATATATATATATAGGGAAAAAAGGGTATGAGCAACTTGCTCATTTAGTAAATAAGTAATTGATGATGTGACATACATGTGATATATATATATAATCAATTGCTCATTTGCTAAATGAGCAAGTTGCTCATATCCTTTTTACTTATATATATATATATATTCTTCCGTTGTGCACAATTGAAGATTTTCCTATATATATGTGAAAAGGAGTACAACAAGTAATTAAGAAAGAGTTAAGTACAACCAAATCGAACATCTAACAACACCAAAGATAAGAAGAGGAAATAGTCAGATACATTGAACAAAAGCATTAAAGATAGCTCAATGATTTGCATGCTCCTGGAGCGAGAACATTAGAACAACAATCTAGCACCAATACAGCCCGCAGCAGAAGCAGGAACAAACCCAGCCAAGAGAAACTGCATAACTCATCAACACAACGCGCCCAAAAAGACTGTCAAACAGATACAGGGAATGACAGCGCCTTCCAAACTTCCAAAACAAAACCAGCAGCTAGAGGGAACAAGCCCATCAATAGACAGCCACAAAACCAACACCAATAAACTGCCAAATACAACACACACCAGCATCCAGAGGAAATAAAGCAACAGATCGACAACACAACAAAACCTGAAGAAGAGAAGCAATATTCCAGTAATAGCAACATGCAGCAACACCAAGAACAGGACATAGGTAAGCAATGAAAGTTTACATACTTTCAGTAAATACATCAATTTTGGGCTTTTCTTACTTGACTAATTAGTGAAGGAATGCATAAAAAATGGTGTATGTGATATTTGAGAAGTGAGAACAATAAACAAAAGTTTACATTTATTTTTCCTTCCCTTCATTTCCATTATTCAGTCATCGTAATTAAATTGATTTTGATTGATGCTAAAGTTGGTATTCATGCAGGAAAATACTAACAAGACTCCAACTGAAAATGCTAAACATTCACATCTTATTAGAAATTAAAAAAAATGGCGGTAAATTAAACAACATCAAGAATGCTGAACGATGAGAGAGCTTACTCAGGGTGCTTTCCTACTTGGACTGTAGTTTACAAGATTAATGAAACAATAAGCTTACACTAATTAGCATCGTTTGGAGGATAAACATATTCTTAGAGTATTCCATTGTATAATTTATTATCATTCGATTTAAGAAAATGGATAATCCTTTCCATACTTCAAAAATATTCACAGTTTAAAGTAGACCTTAATATCCCCCCAAATGAAATGAAGTTTCTTCCCTCATCATCCACCTCAATTGAACTCCACCCTACCTCCCTCTTCATCTCTCCTATCACTCTCCCCACTTAGATTTTACTGAAACAAATATGAATTATTGATGCAAGATACAACTATCTGGATACAAAAGATCGTAAAACCTCATGGTGCACATACATTGTGGATAGAGTGTGGTCTATGTGCAAATGACGACCATAAGTGATTAGTAACTTTGTGAAGTTTCGTGTTAATGAGTAACAAACAAACGTTTAAATAGATTTTGTTTTCCTTCTCTTCATTTCCAGCATTCTAACTTGGTCTTGTCTGATGCTAAAATTAGTGTTATTGCTGGAAAATACCAATAATACTCCACTAGAAAAATGCTGACTAAACATATCCGAACAGAGACCGAGCACATATGGTCACAAGTTAGAAATTTACTAAAGAATACTGACAAATATGGGAAGATGACTTGGGATGGTTTTCATACAAAGATGACAATCCAAAAGTTTAATGAAGTAACACTTAAACTAATTAGCAACACACAACTTTAGGAGGATAAACATATCCTGAGGGTTTCTATTTTACAAGTTATAGTAGACAACAGATCACTCGATATAAGAATCTGGATAATGAACAATTGAACAGGACTTTTTACCTGCCAGTCAGCTCTCACATCTGAATAGCATCTAAAGCATGCTCCTTGATACAATTCGATACTTCAAGTATCTCAGTTTACAAACCTACAGTATTCCTCCTTAACCCCCACAAACAAATTTGAAGCTTCTTCCCTTTTCATTCACCTCAACTGAACTCCATCCCGCCTCCTTCCTCTTCCTCTCCCTCTTCATCTCTCCTCTCACTCTCCCAACCTCTTCCCATCTTCCATTCAAAGCATATACATTCGACAATGCCACCCTCCAAACTGTCCCATCAGGATCCAAAACAGCTAGCTTTTTTGCAGCCCTTTCAGCAACATCCAGATTCCCATTAATACTACAAACACCCATTAGAGATGCCCACACAGCTGAGGTAGGTTCAATCGGCATCTCCTCAATGAATTTCTCTGCTTCTTTGAGCTTCCCTGCTCTTCCCAAGAGATTAACAATGGCAGCATAATGCTCCATTGTTGGCTCAAGCCCATATTCCCTTTGCATGCTATTGAAAAATTCAAAGCCTTCCTTTATCAATCCTGAATGGCTACAAGCTGATATAACACTGACAAAAGTTATCTCGTTTGGTTTAGGATTTTCGAGCTTTTCTAGCTCAGTGAAAATTCCTAACGCAGAGTTGCCATCGCCATGGATAGCATATGCTTGGATCATTGAATTATAAGAACCGAGGTCTTTATAATCCATTTCTTTGAATACTTGAATCGATAAAGCAATCGTGCCCAACTTGGCATACATGTCAATAAGGGAATTAGAGATGAAGATGTCTTGATTGAAACCTTTCCTAATTGAATACCCATGAAGTATCCGGCCTAGCTGAAGTGATGCAGTTTCAGAACAAGCTTGAATTGAGGACAATATCGAAAATAAATCAGGGGATAGTTCATTGCCACTTTTGCCATGAAGTTCAGTGAAGAGTTCCAAGGCTTCAAAGACAAAGCCATTCCTCACGAAACATGAGATCATTGTATTCCAGGATACTATGTCTCTGATTTCCATTCTTTTGAAGATGGAATTGGCAGAAGTAACCTGTTCACTCTTGGCGTATATATCAATGAGGGAGTTCTCAACAATGGTGCAAGGAAACAACCCATACTTGACCAATATCCCATGTAGTTCTTTTCCAAGATTGAAGGATCTCGAAATTGTGCAACCATGAAGAATTACAGCCATCATATCAGAATTCAAAAACCCAATTCCATTTAACGAACAGGACCGAACCATAAGCTTCAAACCTTCATTAACAAGTCCATTCTTGCAGTACATCTCCATAAGAGAATCTAGAACTAAGTGATCATCAGCCAACCCCAGTTTCATAACCCAGGCATAAACGCAACCGAAATTCCTCACCTCATTCATCAATGAACAAGCTCGAATTATGCTCAACAGTGTCACCAAATTTGGTGCAACTCCATCTTCTAACATCATCACAAACAAAGCCAATGCCTTCTCGAACATTTCATGGAGAACACACCCAGAAATCACAGCACTCCAAGATACAACATCTCTCTTACTCAACCCACCTAATAACTTCTCCGAACTCAATATCAAACCCATCTTCGAGTACATATCGATCAAACAATTAGACAGAAACACATCATCCCCAAAAAACCCGTTCGTTATAAGGTACCCATGCAATGCCTGGCCGAGTTTCCCATCTCCTACCAAAGCACACGCTTTCAAAACCGAACCAATGGTAAATTCATTTGGGTTCAAGGAATTTTCATGTAGGAGTAAATCCAAGAAGAGTGAAAGGGCAGAATGAGGCGATGAGTTGCGTGTGTAAGCAGAGATGAGGGTGGTCCAAGATACAATGTCCCTTTGGGGCATTCGATCGAACAGTTCCTGAGCATAGTTCAAGTGGCCACATTTTGAGTAGAAATTGAGGAGCGAGTTCGTGACAAAGAGGTTGCAGTTGAGTAGGCCAGATTTCAAGGAGGATGCATGAAGAGAGTTGGTCAGTTTGAGGTTTTGTAGGGAAGCACAAGAGTCTAAGAGATTGAGAGAGGGAGGTGGATTGAAACTAGTGGACGAGGCGGGAAGAGAAATAGTCACATGCATGTTTTTTTTCTTTCAGATTTTGATTTGAATTAGGAGTTTGTTAGCAGGTAGGAGTGCCGGACTTGGTGAAACGGGGGGAGTTGAGGAGGTCGGGATGGGTATAATAAAATAGCCTGGCGGGCCAACAATGTTTCATATTTATCTGGACGGGGTCTTTGGGTGATTTTAAAAAAAATAAAATATAAATAAATAAATAAATAATTGCTCAGGTCTCGGTCAAATAGCCTTCATTTCATTTTGAAGGTGCTGCATTGGTTTACCATTTTCTCAAGCGGGAAAGAGTTAGGGATGGCATTCGGGCCACTCGGACCGGACCAGCCCGGACTTTGCCCGGTCTCGGGCCAACCCGGGCCGGGCTCGAAGGCTTCGCGAGCCGGGCCGAGCCGGGCTAGTTGGGGAAAATCCTAGTTCGAACCTGGCCCCTGATGCGGTTTGTTTTTGAGAGGCGTGTGGATGCACCAGGTGTGAGTTCTTACTCGATTTGTATTGGTGGAGGAAGCTCTGGTGCAGCCGATCCTCAGCTGGACGAACGGTACGGAAGTAAGCGGTAGTGAGGTGGAGGCTGGATGCTCGGCTCGGATCGGGAGGCTCGAATCCGAGGTCTCGTGTACCTGCAGATGGTCTAGGAACACCAGGGTTGGTCCCGGTGGCAGACCCTCCGACGATCTAGTCAGCTACCGAGAGAGAGTAACAGTAACTAGGGTTTGAGTGAGAAAAGATTGATTACCTAAATAAGGGGTAGGGGTCTGGTATTTATAGGAGAAGCCAATCGGGTCTGGACCCGTTTGGGGCCAGGTCTGGACCCGGTTGCCCGTGGGGCTGAAGCGGTGGAAACCCGAGCGGTATAGGGCTGACGTGGCAGAGGCCCGAGCGGTTTCCAGGCTGACGTGGCAGAGGCCCGGGCAGTTTTTCGACGCTGACGTGGCGGATCCGGATGATCCGGAGGTGCACGTTTCCTGAGGGGATCCTGTGGCCCAGGAGGGGCCACGTCATCCGACCCACATCACAAGCCCCACACTCCAGGACGGCTGGGTGAGCCAGCCGTGTAGGAGTGGTCCTTCGCCTCCGTAGGAAGAGCAGGGTGCGGTGAGAAAGTAGGATCTGCTACTTCTAGAAGAGGCCAGGGGGTAGGAGGAAGGGATCCCTTATTGGAGTTTTGCGCAGGATGCTAAGTGTAGAAGAGTCGGAGTGACGCTTACCGAGCCTTAGGGTCGGCAGACGAGCCTTGGGGGTCGGTAGACGAGCCTTGGGGGCGGACGATCCTCTTGCTAGTTGGAAGAGCGAGGGGACGTCGAGGTCTGTCCAATTGACACTCAGTTTGCCGAGCATCTGGGGTCAGTAGAGGAGCTCTGAGGGTCGGCAGACGATCTTTTCGCTAGTTGGAAGAGCGAGGGGACGTCGAGGTCTGTCTGATTGAAGATCGGTTTACCGAGCGTCTGTGGTCGGTGGAGGAGCTCCGAGGGTCGGCAGACGACCCTCTCGCTAGTTGGAAGAGCGAGGGATGTCGAGGTCTGTTGGAGTGGAGCTCGATCTTCCGAGCGTGTGTGGTCGGCATCCGAGCCGAGGGTCGGTAGACGTGCTCAGAGGGACGGTAGACGACCCCCTCGCTAGTTGGAAGAGCGAAGGGATGCCGAGGTCTGGTGAGCTGGAGCTCGGTTTGCCGAGCGTCTGTGGTCGGTGGAGGAGCTCCGAGGGTCGACAAACGACCCTTTCGCTAGTTGGAAGAGCGAGGGGACATCGAGGTCTGTTGGAGTGGAGCTCGATCTTCCGAGCGTGTGGGTTCGGCAGACGAGCTCCGAGGGTCGATAGACGTGCTTAGAGGGACGGCGGGCCCCTCGCTAGTTGGAAGAGCGAGGGGACACCGAGGTCTGGTGAGCTGGAGCTTGGTTTGTCGAGCTTTGGAGGTCGGCAGACGAGCCCCCTGCTTGTGGGACAGAGGAGGGTTTTGGGGCTCGCGATTCCATCCGAGCTCCGAGCCCCCTTGGGGAGAGGAGGGTGCTTTGGGGCTCGAGGTGTTATCCGAGCTTCAAGCCCCCTTGAGTAGAGGGTTTTTGGGGCTCGCGGTATCATCCGAGCTCCGAGCCCTTTGTGAGTGGAGGAGGGTGCTTGGGGCTCGCGGTGTCATCCGAGCTCCGAGCCTCTACACTTGGTAGCCGCGACTGAATGATTTTATTTTATTTAATGCTTTTAGGAGTAGGAGTCTTGACGGCTGGTGTTGGTAACCGATCTTCGAGCCTACCTTGAGATATGGGATGACATTTGTAGCTCGTGATGCCATCCGAGCTCCGAGCTTCCTGAACAATAGAGAAGGGAGTTGCGGCTCGCGATATCTTCCGAGGGTCAACCCTTCTATTGGATAGAAGAGGAATTAGTGGCTCGCGATGCCCTCCGAGCTCCGGGCTTCCTGAATAATAGAGAAGGGAGTTGTGGCTCGGGATGCTATCCGAGCGTCGACCAATCTGTGAATATAGAAGAGGAATTGTGGCTCGCGATGCCATCCGAGCTCCGAGCTTCCTGAATAATAGAGAAGGGAGCTGTGGCTCGCGATGCCATCCGAGCGTCGACCCTTCTGTGAAATAGAAGAGGAATTGGGGCTCACGATGCCATCCGAGCTCCGAGCTTCCTGAATAATAGAGAAGGAAGCTGTGGCTCGCGATGCCATCTGAGCTTCGACCCTTCTGTGAACATAGAAGAGGAATTGTGGCTTGCGAATCTATCCGAGCGTTGACCCTTCTTGACTTGTTGGAAAAAGGCTTGCTTGTTGGAAAAAGGCCTGGGGGTAGTTGGATAATTTTGCGCCTTCTGCTGACGTCATGAGCACAAGAATCGAAGCGACTCCAGATCTTGGCATCCGTTAGATCTTGATGATTAAGTTCCAACGGCCAGATCTAATTGCGGAAATTGAGGAGTCGCTTTCTTCTTATCAATCCCCTCCCCCCTCCCCACTTTTTCTTCTTCACTTCTTCACTCTTACTTTCCAATTTTACAAGAACAGGATCTTACTTGCCGTCGACGACTTTTTCCAGTAATCGCACGGTCTACGCTTCAGGTTAGTATTTCCGTTTAGTAATGTCGCGCACTCAGTCCAGATCCGAGGCTAGCTCGTCGGGCCGCTCCGCGAAGGAATCTGAGTCAGAGACGTCTTCGTCATTTAGTAAATATAAGGTCAAGGAGGAGGTCCTGTCAGACCCTGGGCGGATGGTGACAACGTAGTATTCGTAGTGTCACCGCTGAGATCCCAAAGGCCGGGGAAGGAGCCTGTGGACGAGTGCGAAGAGGAGGAGGAGGAAGAGGAAGAGGGGGATGACGAGGTTGATGGGGATGAGGAGGATCAGGACGCCAAAGGTGAGGAGGGAGACGAGGAGGATCAGGATCACGAGGGTGAGGAAGAGGACGAGGAGGATCGAGATCCCGAGGGTGAGGACGAGGACGAGGGGGACCAGGATCCCGAGGGTCAGGGCGCTCAAGGAGTTACGGGCGGAGGCACAGCAGGAGGGTCGGTCAGGGTCGGAGATGACCTTCCGCCTCTTCCGCCTTTGTCGATGCCGTCTCCAGAGAGGAAGGCTCATCCCTGTCGGAAGAAGAGGACGCTAAGTATTCCGGACAGCCCTCCTCCTCCGGATGAGTATGCCCCTAGACCGGGGCTCGAGTTTCCCCTAGTCTCCTTTAAGAACCCGGGGTTGATCAGAATGTACCCTGATGATATCAAGGATATCGGCCCCGTTCCTCATGTTCCGGGCGAGGAGGGCCGTGTGAAGATTCAGATGGACGACATCCCGTGTATCTTAAGGGCGGACTATCTCCATATCCTGAGGGCCACCTACTTCATTCCGCGGGAGTTTGAAGTCTTCATTCCGAGCCCCGGCATTCGACCCACCACCATTCTTGCACCTGGCTATTGTATGCTTCCGGAGGATGCCTTTGCCTCGGGACTGAGGCTGTCGCTGCACTCCTTTGTCAAGAGGGTTTTGAATTGGGCGAAGCTGTGCCCCATGCAGTACGGCCCAAACACTTGGAAGCACTTGATTTGTTTCATCCTAAAGTGCCAAGAGAAGGGCGTAAAGCCGAGGTTGACTTACTTCCGAGCCATTTTAGGGATCAGCTCGCTCGGTGATCAGGAGGGGATATTCTACTTCTCGCCCAGGCTGCATAAGAAGGTGATGCATGGCCATCCGGATTCCATCAAGGGGTGGAAGGAGAAGTATTTCGTAGTTCGGAGCGAGAGGTCTTGGGGGATTCCAACCTCGTGGAATTTCTTCAAGCCGAACCATAAACCTCCGAAGCGAAGTGACTTGACAGAGAAGGAGTGGAAGAAGGTTGAGAAGATAGTAGGGGGGTACAACATCGGGTGGCCTCGAGTGACCGAGCTACACCTGGCCCGGGCCGGACTGAGCCCTGCCGACCCTAGTATGTTTCGTTCTTAATTTTTGCATCTTTCTGCCTTCGTGTTAATGTTAGCCCTTCTTCTTTGATTTTTGCAGGGATGACGTCCAAGCAAGTTGACGATAGGCGTGTTTTGTTCGCTGTCGCCGAGAAGGTGAGGGCGGAGAAGAAGAAGAAGGCAAAGTAAGAGAGGCTGGCCGCCCAGGCTGGGGGGTCCGCCAAGGGACCGACCCCGGTAGCCGAGGAGCCTTCTCCCTCGAAGAGGGCCAAGAAGCACCACCCCCCCCCACGCCGAGGGCACCCCGGGATGCGGGGGGTAGCTCGGGCAAGACTGTTGAGTCCCCAGGGAAAGGGCTTCCCCCTCTTCGGCTTACTGCCGAGAAGATGGTTGGACAAAAGGGGCTGCGGCCCTTTGCTCCCGACTGGTCGATCGTCCAGGGAAACTCTCTTCTTGACGGCCCCGTGTCCATGGAGTTCGTCAGGAAGGCCGCCACCGAGTGGGATTTCATGGCACTGGCGTTGCAGATAGCCGACCAGGCCTTCATGTGCTAGTCTCAGGCATCGGTCTTGGTAAGTGCTTGAGACTTCGTATTTCTTTCTGGTCTTGAACTTGGTGAAATTTTTTCCTGACCTTTTCTCCTTCGGACAGGCGATGCTTCATGGGCAGCACTTCCAAAAGTGCTTGGAGAGGGAGGTGATGGTGGAGAGGAGGAACGCGAACAAGTACCTCCGTGAGTTGAACAAGGCGAACGACGACCTGAAGGAGGCCCAGAACATGGCGGTCGTCCATGAGGCCCAGATGGCCTCGATCTTCGAACATCATAAGAAGGACGTCGATCGCCTCGAGGAAAGGATTGAAGAGGAAGCGGCAAAGGAGAGGAAGGCCTTGAAGAGGATGGAGGCCGCCTCGGCGGAAGCCCTGATCATGGCCCAAGACGAGGCCTATGACCAAGCCAAAGAGCACTTCCGGAGGATTTACCCGGAGCAAAATGTGGATCACCTCCATTATGGTTGGCAGCCGGACCTTCCGCCGACCCCTGGAAATGAGGAGACGAGGGACGACCCTGTTGCTGATGAGGTGCCACCCCCCCCCCCCCCCCCCCTCAAACATAGACTAGGTTTTCTTTCCTTTTTTGATGTAAATGCCTCGAGCGGACTGGCCACCGCGGTTTTTGTATTACCATTTTTTGAAAGAAATGAAATATACTTTTTTGGGCCGAGGCTTCGTAACTTGTGCATTTTCTTGCTCTCCTTATGATTGTTTGTTTTCTTTCGTCTTTTGATAGACGCACGGGACCTTAGGAGCCGACCCTGTTTCTGCCGAGGTATCCCTGGTTTGAGCAGGGAAGGAGGCCGTGGAGGCGGCTTTGGCTCATCAGCGAAAACAGGCTCGGGACCGAGCGGCCGCAGTAAACTACTTCATGAATAAGTCTAGGGAGCTCGGTCTGGAGGTAGCTCGTCTGAAGAAAGCCACAGCCGACCGGGACTGGTGGGTAATCGAGACGGACTGGTCTATCTCGGATGCCTCGAGCGGGCGGTCGGCTTCGGATTCTTTCCTGCGCGAGGCCGTTGTTAAGAAAGAGTTGGGGATCCAAAGGCTGAAGCTGGTGTTAGGCGCTGGTTTGATCGAGGAGCCGAGCAACTCCACCCCAGGGCGGTCTCCAACACTTTTATTGGAAGCGGCCCAGCCTGAAGATGCGGGAAGCTCGGTGGCAGGGTCTCTTCCCTGGTCGGTCTGGCCGAGCGTGAGAGGAGCCCCGAAGGGAGCGCCGAGTTCGAGTGTCAAGCCGAGTGTGAGTGAGTTGTAAGCAGTTCTTTGTATTTGTACCGACATTCATTGAGTTGTAAGCAATGAGTAATAGTAAGAACATTTGATTTTCTGAACTTTGGTTGTTTCGGTTGCCGAGGATGGTTGCCGAGCTCGTAGCGCGGGAGGTCGCCACCGAGGTGACTTGTCGCAGTGGGTGCATATGTCGCGGCTTTTCGTCTTTCGATAAGTCATTAATGGCGACGTTTTGCCTCCTCATGAGTATTTATGGCGACATTTTGCCTTCCGCCATTTCGCATTCCCAGATGCAATAACTGCGTGCCTTAGGGGGCTATATAACCCCTACTCCCCCTTGTTGTTTGCCAAGAAGTAAGAGTGGCTGATCTGCTGCTCGACTTGGGTGCCTGCCGTAGGCGGGCGCCACGAAGTTAATACTTTTCTGAGGGCTCCGGTTTGGAGGCACACCAATCACCCTCGAACAATTCGGGGTTTGGGCCTTGAGGCCCATAAGACCCCGGGTTGTTCATTGGTAAGTGGTGGGCCGACCAATTGGTTCGGAGAGAACCGTGGGTCGGTGGCTCTCCTGCCGTCTTCGAACAGTTCGGGGTTTTGGCTCGTGAAAGCGGTAAACTCCGTGTTGTTCGTGGGCGAGAGGAGGGTCTATCAATCGACTCAAAGTTCGGGGCGTCTGCCGAAGGCGGACGCTCTAAACCTTAATAAAAAATTTTGTTGAAGCATTCATGGGGGGTAGGTCGTCGCCGAGCGTATGGGTCGATAAGCACACGAAGAAAGCCTCGGCCTTGCTCAAGGTCGTCGACGAGCCCCCGCACCTGTTCTCAGGAAGATGGTACAGGTGTAGCTGGCAGTTGCCGCCTTGGGCATAGGTTGATGGGCTTGAAGAAGCCCAAACCATGCTAGGGACAGGTGCTGAGCCCCCAGACCAGGGAGAAAGATAGCAACGGGCGTAGCTGAAGGTCGCCGCCGAGCGTATTGGTCAAGGTGCTTTGAAGAAAGCCTCGGCCTTGCTCAAGGTCGACGTTGAGCCCCCGCACTTGTTCTCAGGAAAGATGGCATGGGTGTAGCTGCCGGTTGTTGCCTCGTGCACAGGTTGATGGGCTTGAAGAAGCCCAAACCAGGCTAGGGATAGGTGTCGAGCCCCCACACCGGTGAGAAAACCAGTAGCGGGCGTAACTGAAGGTCGTCGCCGAGCGTTAAGGTCGAGGTGCTTTGAAGAAAGCCCCGGCCTTGCTCGAGGTCAATGTCGAGCTCCCGCACTTGTTCTCAGGAAGATGGCACGGATGTAGCTGGCGGTTATCGCCTCGTGCATAGGTTAATGGGCTTGAAGAAGCCCAAACTATGCTAGGAACAGGTGCCGAGCCCCTACACCAGTGAGAAAGCCAGTAGCAGGCATAGCCGAGGGTCGTCGCCGAGCGTTAAGGTCGAGGTGCTTTGAAGAAAGCCTCGGCCTTGCCCGAGGTCGACGCCGAGCTCCCACACTTGTTCTCAGGAAGACGGCACAGGTGTAGCTGGCGGTTGTCACCTCGTGCATAGGTTGATGGGCTTTAAGAAGCCCAAACCATGCTAGGGACAGGTGGCGAGCCCCCACACCAGTGAGAAAGCCAGTAGCAGGCGTAGCTGAGGGTCGTCGCCGAGCGTTAAGGTCAAGGTGCGTTGAAGAAAGCCACGGCCTTGCTCGAGGTCGACGCCAAGCTCTTGCACTTGTTCTCTGGAAGACAGCACGGGTGTAGCTGGCGGTTGTCACCTCGTGCATAGGTTGATGGGCTTTAAGAAGCCCAAACCATGCTAGGGACAGGTGGCGAGCCCCCACACCAGTGAGAATGCCAGTAGCAGGCGTAGCTGAGGGTCGTCGCCGAGCGTTAAGGTCAAGGTGCTTTGAAGAAAGCCACGACCTTGATCGAGGTCGACGCCGTGCTCCCACACTTGTTCTCAGGAAGACGGCACGGGTGTAGCTGGCGGTTGTCTCCTCGTGCATAGGTTGATAGGCTTGAAGAAGCCCAAACCATGCTAGGGACAGGTGCCGAGCCCCCACACCGGTGAGAAAGCCAGTAGCCGAGGGTCGTCGCCAAGCGTCGTCGCCGAGCATTAAGGTCGAGGTGCTTTGAAGAAAGCCCCGGCCTTGCTCGAGATTGACGCCGAGCTCCCGCACATGTTCTCAGGAAGATGTGTAAGTGAAGCTTTTCTGGCTCGCGATGCTATCCGAGTGCCGAGCCCCAAGCTTGTAAGAGAAGCTTTTCTGGCTCAAGATGCTATCCGAGCGCCGAGCTCCAAGCTTGTAAGGAAAGCTTTTCTGGCTCGAGATGTTGTCCAAGCACCGGGCCTCAAGCTTGTAAGGGAAGCTTTTCTGGCTCGCGATGCTATCCGAGCGCCGAGCCCCAAGCTCGTAAGGAAAGCTTTTCTGGATCGAGATGCTATCCGAGCGCCGAGCCTCAAGCTCGTAAGGGAAGCTTTTCTGGCTCACGATGCTATCCGAGCGCTGGGCCTCAAGCTTGTAAGGGAAGCTTTTCTGACTCATGATGCTGTTTGAGCGCTGGGCCTCAAGCTTGTAAGGGAAGCTTTTCTGGCTCGCAATGCTATCCGAGCGTCGAGCCCCAAGCTTGTAAGGGAAGCTTTTCTGGTTCGAGATGCTATCCAAGCGCCGAGCCCCAAGCTTGTAAGGGAAGCTTTTCTAGCTCAAGATGCTATCCGAATGCCGAACCGTGTCCTCTTCATGGTAATCAATAAGAAGCCAAAAACTTGTTTTAAGAAAGCTGGCATATTTACAACATCTTGAAATTTTACAAAAGACAAGGCACGACGTGCCGATTACATTCTTCATAATTTACGTGAGATGGAGGCTGGTCCACTCCTCTTAGGAACTTGATGAGGTGCTCCGCATTCCAGGGCCTTTTGATGGCCTTGCCTTCTGAGTTGGTAAGGCGGTAAGTCCCTGGGCGCACGACCTCCGACACTCTGTAGGGGCCTTCCCAATTTGGGGCCAATTTCCCTTTCTTCCCCGGGTGGGATACCGCCAGCTTTCGGAGGACGAGATCTCCGAGTTTGATGTCAGTGGGACGCACCTTCTTATTGTAGAACCTTTCAATCCTTTGTTGGTAGATGCTCCTTCTAATGGCGGACTTCTCCCTGACCTCGTCTATGAGATCTAGGTCGGCTCGCAGCTGTTCAGAGTTACTTGCCTCGTCGAAAGCCATGATCCGGGGTGAAGGGATCCCGATCTCGAAGGGAATGACGGCCTCCGTGCCGTATGTCAGATTGAAAGGTGATTCTCCCGTGGGAATTCTCTTTGTTGTTCGGTGGGCCCAGAGAACGCTTGGCAGCTCGTCGACTCATAACCCCTTAGAAGAGTTATCGAGTCATTTCTTGAGGCCGTCAAGAATTTGGCGATTCGCGTTCTTGGCCTGACCATTTGACTGGGGATGGCATACCGAGGAGAAGTGCTGTTGGATCCCGAGACCTTCGCAGAACTTTCGGAAATGCTTACCCGCAAACTGAGTCCCATTGTCCATGATGAGCACATGTGGGATCCCGAACCGACAGACGATGTGTTTCCAGAAAAACTGTTGGGTCTGTTGCTCGGTGATTGTTGCTAACGGCTCTGCCTTGATCCACTTCGTGAAGTAGTCGATCGCTACTATGAGAAACTTCCTTTGGCCCATTGCCTTCAGAAATGGGCCTACCAGATCCATCCACTACATTGCAAAGGGGGTCGGACTGGCCATGGAACGGAGATTTTCTTGCGGAGCCCTCATCACGGGAGAGAACCGTTGACAGGGACCGCACTTCTTTACTAGGGCGAGAGCGTCTTGCAGCATAGTGGGCCAGTAGTACCCGTGATTCAAAGCCTTTCGTGCTAGCGAGCGGCTTCCCATATGGCATCCGCCGATTCCCTTGTGTAGCTCCTTGAGGGCATACTTTGCTTCATCAGGGGTAAGGCAGCGGAGGTAGGGTATGCCATCCGTTGTTGTGTAGGACCTTTTGAAGAGGGTTGCATCGATTATGGCAAACCTTTCTGAGCGGACCCTAATCTGCCTTGCTTCGGCCCGGTCTTCGGGGAGCTCTCCCTTGATTATAAATTTTTTGATAAGAGTGGTCCAGTCGTCGGGAGGAGCTCCGTCTTCAATGCACAGAGCCTCAGGAAAGTCTGTACTTAGCTTCAGCAGGACTTCAATCAGGACAGTTCGGTCGAGGCCTTCAAAGGATGAGGAAGCTAACTTTGACAGGACATCGGCTTGGGCGTTCTGCTTTCTGGGGATCCTTAAGATGGCCGATACGTCGAAGGACGTTAATAGCCGTTGGACCATGGCCAGGTATCTGATCATCCGATCGTCATGGGCCTCGTACTCCCCAGTGATCTGGTTGACCACAAGCTGGGAGTTGCTAAAGGCCCTGATTTGTCTGGCGCCGGCCTAATGAGCCAGAGTGAGCCCGGCGATCATGGCCTCATACTCGGCCTCGTTGTTAGGGGACGGGAAGTTGAGGCGGAGGTAGTATTGAAGGAGAAAACCGTCTGGCCTCCGCAGAATGATGCCCGCACCACTCCCTGCTTCGCAAGAGGAACCGTCGACGTAAACTTCCCACGTCTGGTCGGCTTCCTTGCTTGTCGGCTGCTCAGAGATGGTGCATTCTGTGATGAACTCGGCGAGGGCCTGCTCTTTAATGGCCATCCTTGGCTGGTAGCCGATGTCGTACTGACTGAGCTCGATCGACCACTTGACTAGTCGCCCCGAGCTCTCGGGCTTATAGAGCACCGCCTTCAGGGATTGATCCGTAAGTATCTGGACCGAATGTGCCTGAAAATATGGACGGAGCTTTTGCGCGGCCATGACCAAGGCATATGCTACTTTCTCCATCCTGGAATATCTGGTCTCGGCGTCGAGCAGGACCTTGCTCACATAGTACAGGGGCTTTTGAACCCCTTCATCTTCTCGAACGAGGACGGCACTGAGCACGTTCTCTGAAGCCGAAAGGTAGAGACAGAGTGGCTCACCTGGTTTGGGCTTGCTGAGGAGTGGAGGGTTGGTGAGGTACTCTTTTAATGGGCGAAGGCCTCCTGTTGCTGAGTACCCCATTCGAACCCTCCGGTTCCGCACAGCGCTTTAAAGAACGGAAGGGACTTCTCACCAACTTGGAGAGGAAACGACCGATGGCCACCAGTCTTCCCGTTAGCCTCTGTACTTCTTTGATGTTCCTGGGAGGGGCCATGTCTATTATGGCCTGGATTTTTCGGGGTTCGCCTCGATGCCGCGCTGGCTGACGATGAAACCGAGGAACTTTCCCGAGGAGATGCCGAATGCACACTTCGCCGGATTGAGCCTCATGTTGTGGGTTCGAAGTACCCCAAAGGCCTCTTCCAGGTCGGCGACGTGATTCTGTCCTTGTTGGCTTTTGACGAGCATGTCGTCGATGTACACCTCCATGTTACGCCCGATTTGATCTTTGAAGACACGGTTAACAAGCCTCTGGTAAGTAGCACCGGGGTTCTTCAACCCAAAGGGCATAACCTGGTAGCAGTAAAGTCCTCTGTCTGTGATGAAGGACGTCTTGGCGATGTCGGGAGGAAACATCCAGATCTGGTTGTAGCCTGAGAAGGCATCCATGAAGGATAAGAGCTTGTGACCCGATGTGGCGTCGATAAGGGCATCGATGCTGGGGAGGGGGAACGGGTCCTTGGGGCATGCCTTGTTGAGGTTGGTGAAATCTATACAGATCCTCCAGCTCCCGCTCGCCTTCTTGACCATGACGACATTCGCCAGCTACTCAGGGTAGCTGACCTCTTGTACGAAATGCGCAGACAAAAGCTTGTCTACTTCCGCGTTCACCGCCTGCTGTCGCTCTGGAGTGAACTTGCGCCACTTTTGGATAACCGGTTTCGACCCGGGGATCACGCTGAGCTTGTGCATGATGAGATCCTCAGAGATACCGGGCATGTCAGAGGGCTTCCAGGTGAAGAGGTTGACATTGCTGCGAATGCAGCCGATCAGGGCGGACTTGAGGTCGGGTGCGAGGGAGCAGCTCACGCGGAAGTGCTTCGACGCGTCCCCTGTATTGAATGAGACATCTTCGAGCTCGTCGGCCGGCTCTGATTCTGGCTGGGTCCTCTCGGGCTGCAGCTCGATGGCATCGAGGGGAAATACACCGCCCCCGATTGCCGTCATGTAGCACGAGCGCACTGCTTCTTGATTTCCTCGGACAACTCCGACACCAGTGTTGGTAGGGAACTTCATTTTCTGGTGGAAGGCCGAGCAAACCACCTGGAGCGAGTAGAGCCCGGGGCGACCGAGTATGGCATTGTAGTCTGCCTTAACGTTCACAACCATGAAGTCCATGGACTCGGTTCTTCTGTTTGGGGTCGTACCCGCCGTTACGTCTAAAGTGACAATACCCTTTATTGCCACCAGGACGCCAGAGAATCCATGCAGTGTGTATCCGGCTGGTTTTAGCTTGTCCCGAGAGAGCTTCAAGTTCTCGAATGCTTCCAGGAACAGTCGAATGCTTCCAGGAACAGGATGTTGACCGAGCTCCTGTTGTCCACGAGGATTCGCCGGGCCTCGAAGTTCGCCATGCTGAGGCTGATGATGAGTGCATCACAATGAGGGAACCGGACTCCCTCCAGGTCCTTCCCTGAGAAGGAGACAGGGAGTTGTTGGACCTGGGGGGATAGAGGGCCCTGGATGGTGTTGACATCCCAGACGAATGCCTTGCGAGAAGTGTTGGATTCCCCTCCCATGGGCCCTCTGTGGACGCAATGCATGATTGCCTGACCCTCAGGCTCCTCGGGTTCCGGATCCCGCTCGGGGCGCTGTCGTGGTGCTCAAGGAGAAAGGGAATCCCTCCTGTTTCTGGTATCCCTCTGTTCCCGGGCGCCTTCTCTTTTGAATTCTCAGAGGTGCCCTCGTTGGATGAGGGCCTTAATTTCGTCCTTCTGGGCACGACAACGATCTGTGTCGTGCCCGTTGTCCCGGTGGAAGCGGTAGTAGAACCGCTGATCCCTCTTCTTACTGGTGTTGTTGGACGGTCGAGGAGGGAACTGCACGAGGTCGCTGTCTTCGATCGCTAAGAGAATTGTTGACACGTTCTGCGTCAGCGGAGTGTACCTCTCGAAGTGAGGGACCGACGGAACCTTCTTCGTGGCGCCCTCGTCTCTTGGAGCTTTCTTCGCTGGCTCGACCTCATCGGCCCTTCGCTTTCCCTTCCCGGGAATTTCTTTCGAGTCCTCTGGATTTAGGGCCTCCTCTGCCCGGATGTACTTTTTGACCCTATTGAGTAGGTCGGGGAAATCTATCGGGGGCCTCTTCGCTAGGGATGCCTTCAGCTGTCCGTGATGGACGTTGTGCCGAAATGTTGCCGAGGCGACCCCTAGGTCGAGGGAGGAGACTGATCTCGCCTCAGCGGTGAATCTTCGGACGAACACCCGGAGCGACTCTCCTTCCTTCTGCTGGAGGCCAAGTAGGGACGCACTTGTCCTTTCGGCCTTTCGGCTTGTCACAAAATGGGCGAGGAAGTTGCCCTCCAATTGGTCGAAGGAATGGATGGAGCCGGGGGCGAGCTTCGAGAACCATTCCCGAGCCAAACCCCGGAGGGTGGCAGGGAAGGCGCGGCACAGGTGGGGATCCGATGCGCTGTGAATCATCATAAGGGTTTTGAAGCCCTCCATGTGATCAGCAGAATCGCCCTCCCTATCATAAGTCTCGAACTGAGGTAGGCGGAAGTTCCGGGTATTTCTGCCTGCAAAATGGCAGTGGAAAAAGGAGGTCGGATGGGCCTGTATCCCTGGGCCGGTCTCGGCCCGCCATCCCCGAAGTGGTCGAGGCGGTCCTCCATTTCCTGGAGGCGCTTCAAGATGTCGTCATCATACTCCAACTGGACTGTCGGGACGCGAGACACGCTGGCCTCAGCATCCGACCGGGAGTGAGAGCGACAGACGTCTTCATCAACGGGGGTTCCCCAGATGGCCTCCATGATCTCTTTTCGGAAGTCTTGAACCTCCTGGTGGGTGACTGGGGCTCGCTTGGCTCGGTTTTGCTGAGCTGGTGGGCGCCGGCCGACGCGGCTGAGTGCTGGCCCTTGCCCTTGGGACGGAGGTTTGGGATGGTTCAGGGCCGAGTTGGAAGCGACCCCTCCCCTAGACCGGCTGGCCTGTCGATTCTGGATTACCCCCCGTAGGTCGGGCTGGACTGGTCGGGAGGCACCCGGTTGGAGTCTGTGACTGACACCCGGGTTGTTGGATGCCTGAGCGTCGGTGCCGACGCCCTGTGGAGGCACTTCCTGCCGGCGCGCTGAGGTAACAACTCTCGTGGCTTTGGGCGCCAACTGAGCTCGTGTTGATGGGGTACCGTTGATGGCTGAGTTCGGGCCGGCGTCTGCAATAGAGTTTTCCACAAACGGCGCCAACCTGATCCAGTTTGTTTTTGGGAGGTATGTGGATGCACCAGGTGTGAGTTCTTACTTGATTTGTATTGGTGGAGGAAACTCCGGTGCAGCCGACCCTCAGCCGGACGAATAGTACAGAAGTAAGCGGTAGTGAGGTGGAGGCTGGATGCTCGGCTCGAATCGGGAGGCTTGGATCCGAGGTCTCGTGTACCTGCAGACGGTCTAGGAACACCGGAGTTGATCCCGGTGGCAGACCCTCCGACGATCTAGTCAGCTACCGAGAGAAAGTAACAGTAACTAAGGTTTGAGTGGGAAAAGAATAATTACCTGGATAAGGGGTAGGGGTCTGGTATTTATAGGAGAAGCCAACCGGGTCTGGACCCGTTTGGGGCCGGGTCTGGACCCAGTTGCCCGTGGGGCTGAAGCGGTGGAAACCCGGGCGGTATAAGGCTGACGTGGCAGAGGCCCGGGCGATTTCCAGGCTGACGTGGCAGAGGCCCGGGCAGTTTTCCGACGCTGATGTGGCGGATCCGGATGATCCGAAGGTGCACATTTCCTGAGGGGATCCTGTGGCCCAGGAGGGGCCACGTCATCCGACCCACATCAGCCCCCGACCCCAAGGGTGGGGGTCGGGGTGGGCCAGTTTTTAGGGAATTTTTTTAAAAAAATATATTAAAGGTGAAAGATCAAGTATTAAATTGTAATTTCATAACAATTGCAAAAAACTAAGTATTAGATTGATTTAGTAAATTTAAAATTCTTAAATAAAATGAAGTATATGAATAAAATTTCATACAAATTAGATCAAATTACAAAACAAGGAAATTATTTGAATTTAGAGATCGAGATGGCCTCTATTTAGATTGAAGAGAAGGCATTGGACTGTTGTCGTCCATTTTTACTTAACCTAAATATAGAATCTCATCCCCCTAAATTTTCCAATTAATTACAATATATTGTACATCATTTTATTGTAAATTGACAAAATCTAATTGTTCATTCATCGCTACTTGTTGAGCCAGCTTGTGCTTCAAGTAAATCTTGGGTCCTCTCTTCTGCTTTCATCCAATCTTCGGCGCATACTAGCATCTCCAAATTTTTGGCTGTCAATCGATTTCTATTCGGGCTCATTATCCTGCCACCAAAAGAAAAAGCATTTTCCAATGCAACGGTTGACACCGGTGTTGTTAGCGAATCTCTAACCATACGAGAAAGAATATTAAAAATAACTTCATTGTTCTTCCAAAACTGTAACACATCTACTACTTCTTCAATCGAACTTTGTGCATTATACCAATTCAACTCATTTGATGAATTGGTTCTTGGTTTTTTTATTTAATAAGATTTAAAACACTACTAGTTGCATGACTCTTTCCTTTTGCTAATATGGAGGAAGAAGAAGAAGAAAAATCAACATTTTGTGTTTGTGTTCGTGTAATGTTAGATGAATAAAGTCTATCTTACGTATCATATAACCTAGTCAACATATGCTCAAATTGACGAGTAAAAATAACATGATCAAAATCTTGTATTGCATCATGTGGGGCATAAGTGTAAAAAAATCCAATTAAATTTTTTGTGCCATCTAATTTAATCATGAGATTCATTAAACTAGCTACATAATAGAACACAGGAAGTAGATGAAAATATTTTAAAAATTTAATCTATGCCGCATTAACCATATCTCCAATAAAGGGTCATTTTGCAAATATTTAATTGTTGTCATCATAGTGACAATTTCAAGTAAAATACCACTAGATATAGATGTATATGTTTTTTTAAAATTGCAAAGTAGTATCGTTAAAATGTTCTAAACATTTATACAAACTATTAGCAAAAAACCAAAAATCATCATCTAACATACAATTTTACATATCCATTGCAACACAAAAATCTCTAAAATTAAAACGATAATGAAGAACAACATCTAATAAATCAAATGTAGAATTCCAACGATGTCTAATATCTTTAGAAAAACGTTTATATACAATTCTCCTAAGTTTACACAAATCATGAAAAGCTTGATATATTGGACCACTCAATGTAATATAATGCATACAATCTCTCATTGCATCAAGTTTATTGTAACCCCTGTTATTCATTTTGTGTATTTTTCAGTGTATTTTTTTCGTTTTGGTGTATTTTCTCTCTTGTATTTTTCTGAACCGTATATTGGAATTGTTTTCAAAATATATTCGTTTTATTTCATATTTAGCTCTTTGTGTTGATTGGTTGGCTCTTTTGTTTCGTTCTTCTATTATTTGATCTTTCTTTCATTTGGTCTCGTTCTCTTTATTTTATTTTATTTTTGGGTGTTGTGGTGGTGATTGGATGTTATCCTTTTCCCAATCCTATTGGTTGATCCCTAATAAGATTACCAAAGCCAAATCAAAATCCTCAATCCTATTTGATATCCTAAACAATTTGTATCCTAATTAAAGCCCAATTAAACAAGTCATATTGTTACTCCTAGTTACCCACAACCCAATTACCCATTAACCCTAGAACCTCCATATATATATATATATATATATATATATATATATATCCCCCCCTTTCACCCCCTCTCACAAACCCTAACCCTCTACCTCGCTCTCCCGGCCTCTCTTTCCCTCTCCTTGCATGCGCCGCAACCCAACGCCGCACACCCCACCTACAGCCGACACTAACCCCAGGCCGAGCCCCATTCTCCTCCAGCCTGCATCACCCCGAGCCCCATTATTCCCCAGGCCGATCCCCCTCTTAGCCATCCGGACCACCTACACATCCCGACCACCACTACCGTATAATCCCTTGCTCTCTCCCTCATTCTCTCTCTTGCCAGCGTCGATCAACTCGTGGTCGCAAGCCACCATCGCTGTCATCTCTCTCTTGATCATCTCTCTTTTGTGGAGTTTGTTCGCGTGGAGATTTTTGCTCGAGTTTGCTTGATTTCATTCATTCGCGAATTTTTGTTCTTGGGTTTTGCTCGTTACTCTTGGTTTCATTGTTTTTCATCTTCAGTTAAGGCAAGTAACTTGTACTCCAATTCATTTGTTTGATACAAGTCAAAAATACCACCTATAGTGTAGTTAGGTCTAGAGACGACTCTTGTTATGTTTGATGGGTTTGGTCTCTATTGTGAAAACTTGACCATAGTTGCCTCACGACACAATATGGACATGAATTAACTTAGGTTTTACCCGTTCTTGACTTGATCATGTATGTGAGACTTTTGTGAGAATTCGTAATTTTGTTGAGACCCATGTGATATACTTGGTATGAACATGCTAGATACCCTATTTCATAAGTTTTGGACACTTGGTAGACTCGATTTCATGTTTGGTTGTGTTTTGAACAAGTTTTGTATGATATATGTTGAGTTGTTGTTAAAGGGAAAAATCTGTATTTTATTGCTGATCTGTTTTGTTTGCTGTTTTGGACTGTCTTGAAGTCAGTATCTTAATTTCGGTATAAAACATGAGTTTTAGATAATTTCATCTATTTTCAAACCTCTCTGACCTTGTTTGATTTCGTTTTCGTATGTGTGAGTTATGACTGTTTTACTACAGAGGTGTAGATCTTTTCCAGATTTTGTTTTTCGATGAGTTTGATGACTAAATGATTTTTGATACTGATGGTACATATATTATTTTGATCCAAAACTTTGGTCAGTGTTTCTTTATCTAGTTAGGGATTACCCAGAATTTTGGTGGATTTTATTGGTGAGTTTTACATGTCGTTTCATGCTCGTTTATGAAAACTATACTTGCTGTATTTTACTCGCTGTTCAGTAAAGAATCGTAGTTTCATCCTGATTCCTTTTACTGTATGAAAAATGTTTGTGAAATATGAAAGTTATTATATTTTATAAATTTTCATATCCCTGTGGCGGATTTGAATTTTGTTTCACTGGTTGTGAGATATCATAGTTTTCGTACATCAGTGTTGGGAGTTCCAGATTTGCCAAACTCTCATTTATTGATGTTTTCTTATTTTTGATGACTGATCTAATTTTACTGGAAAATTATGAAACTTTATATTTATATACTGGAAATTTAGAGGAATACCTCAGATTTTTTGTGGATTTATTTATTGAGTTTTCATGCTGTTTTCATACTCTTGAATTCGTTTTCCTGATTTCTGGCTGAACCTATTTTCTGTATTCGAATCAGTTTTGAGCTATGTTTTTGTGAGTTAATATGTGACTTATTTATACTCTCTGAATTTGGTTAGGAGTCTATTTTCTAGAAGTTTCGACAGAATCAGATTTGCATGCTTGTAACACTGGGAATCACTGTTTTACTACAGTATGGTCTTGCTGTCCTGAACTTGAGATTTGTTTATTTTATTCTTTTATGAGATATCTTGCACTCGTACATGTTTATCTTCAACTTGCACTTGTTACATGATCATTCCATATTATTCTTGATATATTTTGCACATATACATGCTTGTTTGATATTAATAATAAATAATCAAGTCGGGGTTTAAGAGACAGATCTAACAGTGGATAATTCAGAAATGTGTACTCGGAAGGGGATCCACTGATCCTACGTGATTACTTGAGACATGATAGTTGACACGTGATTACTTGATACTTGCACGCAAGAAACGATACTTGCCACTTGCACAACTTGACACGTGATTACATGATACTTGGAGCTTAGAGCCCGATTACTTGACTTGTCCCTGAGTATACTGCCTGATATGGCTAAAAATAGGGTTAAATCAGAATTGTTCAAATCGGGCACGAATCTTAAAGCTCAGGGGTAAAATGGTAATTTCACCTACAAACGGGTCTGAAATGGAAACTGGGTCTTTTTCCAAAAGCCCAATAACCCATAAACGGATCCGTCTTAATCGGTACGGGTCCCAACCCGTAAGGAACCCAGTCCAACCGGATAGGAGAGGATTCAGATTTATGATTAGCCTTAATCAGCAGTCTTAACCACTTCTATCCATTTACATCGGGAAGTAGGGATTTAATCTTATCCTGAAACTGATTCCTAAGGCGGCTATAAATACCCACCACCCCCTACTATTACCTGGTAATCAATCTTTTTCCAGTGAAAGCTCTTTCTTAATCATCCAGATTACTGACAAGAGCGTCGAAGGGTGCGTCGCCGGGATCAATCCCGGTGTCTCGCACTTTTTGCAGGTTAACGGCGAGAGGATCTCTGGTCAAACTCTGGCAAAGTCGTTCGGTTTGACTATTCAACTTTTCTCGAATCCACAAATCTATCTGTTTACCCCCACACCAATTTCAGCGGCAATGGATTGGCGCCGTCTATGGGAAACGCAAATAGCAGTCCAACCTCTTCCTCCGGTCAATACCACCTCCAGCCATGCCACCAAGAAAAGTAAGATCTAGAGGGTCCAACTGTGGGCCCACTCCCATTCCACCTCAACCGCAACTGGAGGCTCCCCTCCAATCCATTCAGCTACAGGGACATCTCCCTCCTCAACCTGATCCACCGCTACAGCCAGGGCAGCCTCCTCTTCAAAATCCTCAATCCCAGCAGGCTCAACTTAGGCCCCAGAACACTAGTATAGGGACCTCTCGTCCTCATCCTCAGAAGCAACCTCTTCACCGCGATCATATTTCGGTACATAGCCCTTCCACCGACTCCATGGCATCCCATAACCCTCGACCTTCAGATGATCTCCGCAACATCATAATCAACCGGCAAAAATATGAAGACCTTCGCCACCGTTTGGATGAGAGGTGGGCCCGAGAGGGAGCCTCCCGCTCAGAACGTCCAAATGCGTGATCTCCTCACCGCCGCGACTGCAGGAGGACCCTTCTTCATAGGAGGTGGGGGGAGTCCCCTGAGTACCGTCGAAGAGGGCACCGTTCTACCGCTGGTCGACCGTCCCAGAGGGACCAGAACGGACCCCTCACCCGAGCAGAATTCTAAGAGTTTCAGGCAACAGTATTGCGGGCCCTCAATGTCCCGCCAAACAACAACAATAATATTCAAAGGGTCCCCACTCCTGAGCCGGTTCGAAGTCTTCACCATCAGTCCCTAAGTCCTCCTCAAGCTCCGAGCCACCACCATCACTTCCCTAGTCCTTACCAGTCTCCGAGCTACTATCGCTATACCCCACGCTCCCCTTCGTACGAAGACGAATCCAGAGGCTCACCAGGATACCGTTGAAGGGATGATGTTGTCTACCGCCGTCTCCACGAGATGGAGAGGTGCTCAGTCAACTAGATAGGGATGAGGAGCTAAGAGGGAGGACCCTTCGTCCAAGCAGACCTCCGTTCTCCCGAACCATCATGGAGGCCCCAGTCCCAGCAAATTTCAAGCCCCCATAGTTCGAGACATACATGGGAGAATCAGACCCCATGGGTTACATCGAGAGTTTCAAAACTCTCATGATGATCCATCAGGCCTCCGATGCCCTCCTATGCAGGACCTTTCCGGCCACTCTCAAAGGCCTGGCTCGGGAATGGTACTCTCGCCTCGCCCCGTCCTCCATCTTCTCTTTCGAACAATTCGAGACTCTCTTCATAACCCATTTCATGAGCAGCTGCCGCTCCGAAAAAACGAGTATTTCACTACTCTTCCTTAATCAGAATAAGGGCGAGAAACTGAGAGACTATGTCAAGCGGTTTACCGCGGAAGCCAGGTCCATCGCCTCCCTCGATCAATCATTCGCTGCGGCAGCTTTTCAGTCCAATGTCCTCAACTCAAACCTCCGGTCCTCCCTAGCCAAGAAGCCCCCGCGAGACTTCTCCGACCTTCTTCTCAGAAGCGAGAAGTACATCCGGGCGGAGGAAGCTGAACATCGCCCCACATTCGAGGGATCCTTTTCTAGAAATAAGAGGAAGGCCGCGGAAGACGAGGGAGCTAAAAAGCTCCAAAAGGACAATGGGGTTCAGTGTCGTCCACCTCCCAAATTTGAAAAGTTCACCCCTCTCAATGCCAATGTCTCAGCTAGAAAGAAGGGATTCTACCTCCTGCCCCGAAAATGAATACTCCTGGGAAGGAGAGGAATAAGGAAAAGTGGTGCCGCTACCATTGAGACCACGGCCACGACACCAATGACTGTTGGGCTCTGAAAAATGAGATCGAAGCCCTCATTCAGAGAAGGCAGCTCGGCAAGTTTGTAAGAAAAGACCGGGTCGATCCTCCTCCACCTCCCAGTGGGGCTAACAAGCAGCCCGAGAGAAGTGAGGAGACTCCCGACTTCGAGGAAGAGCGCATCTTGCACCTCATCCATGGAGGTCCAATGGGGGGAACCTCTAACTCCTCCCGAAAGGCCTTCATCAGGGAAGTCAATTCGGTGCACAGCCTACCCCCTTCCAAAGGTCTTAGAGTCCCGGTTACTTTCTCGAATGAAAATCTAGAGGGTGTCCAAACCCCCCACTATGACGCACTGGTGATTAACCTTCACATGGCTAACTTCAAAGTAGAAAGGATTCTAGTGGATAATGGCAGTTCTGTCAACATCCTCTTCCTAGAGGCCTTCCGAGGGCTCAAATTATCGCGGGACAGGCTCAAGCCCGTCGGCTAGTTAGGGTTATATACTGAAAGCGTCACTTTTGTATTAACTTTATTTCCTTATTTTTTTGAATGAGAATCATATGGGCATATGTTTGCATATTGTGTTTATTATAATATTAATGCAAGTATCTGATATTCTATAAGGTTGATAATATGGTGTGAGGTGACACACAGAAGATCATATTATCAGTTCCCTATGGAATATATAAATAGTTCACAACCTAGACGGACTTGGATAATCCATTGGAAAGGTTGTAGTGTAATCTGGTATTAGTCTATCTTGATTATAAGTTTACACTAGTACACTTTGTGTGTATTGAACAGGACCACTTGAGGTTATTCTCTTTGTACTGACTACAAAAGAGAACAAACACCTCTGTTATTATGGATGCTTATGCTCTTAATCCAAATATAATAACAGACATGTATATGCAGTGTGCATTACTTTGACTCATAAAAGAGTGAGATTCATTATGGATCAACAACCTCTATGAATTGGGTAATAGCATTGTATGTATGATGGGATGTTGATTGTAAAAGGAATCTATGTCCCGATACGTCGGGTTGATGATGTCCCCTTAAGGAGCTCATAAGGATTGTCATGTAAACCCTGCAGGTGGATTACATCCGACATGGCAAATAAAGTTTAGTGGTACTACTTAAGGATAAAAGATGTTGATCAATATAGTTGTCAGTAACTTAATTTGATCGACGGACATTCGATATCTTAACATGGGGAGCTCAACGAGCATATAATAAAAGGGGCCCATAAATATAATTTGGGATTAGGAAGGTAGTGCAACAATAGCTCCTTAGTGGACCGAGCTATTGTTAATGGGCCTGGGTTATGTATTCGGGCTGAACACGGGATACCCAGATTCGTTAGGAGACCTAACCCTAATTTCTCCTCATGGTCCCTGCCGTAGCCTTATATATATCCTCTATTCTCTGGCTGTCATTATGATTATCAAAGATAAGAAATTTTCTCTAAATTCGTGATTCACGTAAGGAGAGAAAGAGAGGTCATCCAAGGAGAAGAAAGGTTGGGAGACCGTCGCCCACACGACGTCCAACCCGAGGAAGGAATACGTGCAGAAGATCTTGGGGTCGCGGACGGCTCGAGGTTGCTAGAAACTATCGTCTTCTTCTCATCGCAGGTATAATTCGTGAACCCTAGATTCCGCTATAAAGGGTTAGATCACGTATTAAATATGTTAAGGTTTTATGATCGATACGCACACCAATCTGTGGTCCTGGGACTCATCGCAGTTCCATCAGGCTATACTCTCCATGGGTTCACGGGAGTGCCAGTGACGATCGAAGGCATTATAACCCTCGACGTGACCGCTGGAAAAACTCCTACTACCCGAACGGAGCCAATGGACTTCATGGTTGTTGACGTCCCAGCCGCCTACAATGTGATCCTAGGTCGACCGGGCCTAGATACTTTAGAAGCCGTCCCATCAGCTTACCATCTAAAAATGAAGTTTCCCACCAAGGCAGGCGTAAAAGAAGTAAGGGGGAGTCAAGAAACGACCCGCAAATGCTATATGACCTCGACCGGAGGACCCGTCCTCTCCCTCGAGGCCGTTGAAATTCCCCAGGGGAACACCTACTCTATGTTGGAACCGGTAGATGAGCTGGAGGAAGTTCTCTTCTCGGAGCAAGATCCGACCCGCAAATTCTTCATCAACAAAACCCTCCCTTCTGTCCTCTGCTCCGATATAGTCCAGTGCATAAAGAAGAACCGTGACCTCTTCGCATGGATAGCTGCCGACATGTCGGGGATTTTCAAAGAGCTCCTTGTCCACCATCTGAGTGTCGCCCCGGGGGCCAGACGGTCCAGAAGAAGAGGCGTAAGTTCGCCCCGAGTGCCAACAAGCTATAAAGGAGGAGGTAGAGAAGCTCCTCAAATCCCGGTTCATACAAGAGGTCAACTATCCGGAGTGGCTCTCCAACATCGTGATGGTCAAAAAGTCCAATGAAAGTTGGAGGATTTGCATCGACTTCACAGATTTGAACAAGGCATGCCCCAAGGATCCCTTCCCACTCCCTAGTATCGACACCTTGATCGACGCCACTTCGGGCCACGAGCTACTGAGCTTCATGGATGCCTTCTCCGGATACAACCAAATCCGAATGTTTCCTCAAGATATCCCGAAGACTTCCTTCATCACAGACCAAGGTCTCTACTGCTATAGAGTGATGCCCTTCGGGCTTAAAAATGCTGGTGCCACCTACCAACATCTCGTCAATAAGATCTTCAAAAATCAGATCGGGCGGAACATGGAGGTTTACGTCGACGATGTGCTGGTAAAAAGCATCCACGGGTCTGACCATATTGCCGACCTCCAAGAAGCCTTCGACGTGCTAAGGAAGCATAATATGAGACTAAATCCGAATAATTGTGCATTCGGGGTCTCATCGGGTAAATTCCTGGGCTTTATGGTCAGCCAGAGGGGGATTGAAGCCAACCCTGAGAAGATAAAGGCCATACTCAATATGGCTCCTCCTTCAAATGTGAAGCTCACTGGGCGCCTTGCGGCTATAGGGTGCTTCCTCTCCAAGTCCGGGGAAAAGTGCATCCCCTTCTTCAAAGCCCTCAGGGGGGCTAAGGGCTTTGAGTGGGGCCAGCAGTAGCAAGAGTCATTCGACCAACTCAAAGCCTACTTGGTTAACCCCCCACTCCTCAGCATGCAAACACCCGTTGAAACCCTCTACCTCTACCTCGCTGCCTCCGAACAAACCCTCAGTGCTGTCCTAGTGAGGGAAGAAGACAAAGCATAGAAGCCTATCTACTATGTGAGCAAGGTCCTTAGAGAGGCCGAGATCCGCTATTCGAGGTTGGAAAAGATAGCCTACGCCTTGGTTACGGCGGCCCGGAAGCTTCGTCCCTATTTTCAATCCCATTCGGTGGTCGTCCTTACTGACCAGCCGCTCAAGCAGGTCCTGTATAAGCCCGAGACCTCCGGACGTCTAATGAAGTGGTCAATTGAGCTAAGTCAACACAACATATGTCATCAGCCTCGGACTGCTATCAAGGCTCATGCCCTAGCCGAGTTTATAGTGGAAAGCACGATCTCGGAAGTCAGTCAACCAGCAAATGGGCCACCCATCTGGACGGTGTATGTGGATGGGTCTCCTTGTGCTGAAGGGAGCAGATCCGGAGTTATTCTGGCAGGCCTAGATGACTTTGTTCTCCAATACTCCCTCTGCATCAATTTCAAGGCTTCCAACAACGAAGTTGAGTACGAAGCCCTAATAGTAGGCCTAGGCATGGCTCGCAAGGCAGGAGCACAGCGTGTTCGAATATTCAGTGACTCTCAGCTTGTGGTGAATCAGGTCTTGGGAGAATACGAGGCACGAGATGACCGAATGGCCAAGTACCTAGCCAAGGTCAAAATTCTCATGGCTTCGTTCGAAGAAGCGCAACTCCAGCGGATCCCTAAAGAGGAGAACACCCAAGCAGATGCCCTCTCAAAACTAGCCTCCTCCTCCTCCCTCCAAGGCCTCGAGCAGACCGTCCTGATCGAAGTTCTACTAAGGCCCAGCATCGAAGAAGAAGCCCCCGACTCGATGGAGTTGCTACCTATCCAACTTGAGGATAACTGGATGAGGCCTTTAGTCGAATTCTTCAGAGACGGGAACCTTCCCCAAGATCCCAAAGAAGCTCGCCGAATCTGAACAAGTGCGGAACGGTACATCCTCATTGAGAGAGTCTTGTACAAACGCTCTTACACCCAAGTAGATGGCCGACCCTACTTGAGATGTCTCTCTCCAGAAGAAGCCTTGTATGCCCTGAAAGAACTCCACGAAGGGATAAGCGGAGCCCATTCGGGATCAAGGTCCCTTGCCAGAAAAGTCTTGAACTACGAGTACTTCTTGCCTACCCTACTTCGGGATGCTGAGCAACATGTCCGACAATGCGGCCCCTGTCAACAATTCTCCAATATCCGCTGCCTGCCGCATGCTCGACTCTCTTCCCTCTCGAGTCCAACTCCCTTCGCAATGTGGGGAATGGATCTGCTAGGCCCATTCCCACCGACTCCAAGCCAGTTCAAGTTCCTAATCGTGGCAATCGACTATTTCTCCAAATGGATTGAGGACGAACCACTAGCAACTATTACTGAGAACAGGGTGCAACAGTTCTTTTCGAAGAACGTGATCTACAGGTTTGGCGTACCTTGAGTCTTAGTGACAGATAACGGAACATAATTTGTGGAGGCAGCATTCCGCTCCTTATGTGAAGACCTCGGCATTCAGCAGCGGTTCTCCTCCGTCTCTCACCCTCAATCCAATGGTCAAGTAGAGAACGCCAATAGAAAAATCCTCCCGGGCATCAAGAAAAGACTAAGCAAGTTGGCTAAAGGATTGTGGGAAGAATAGCTTCCTAACGTGCTGTGGAACTACCACACTACAAAGAGAACACCCACAGGAGAGTCACCCTTCAACCTCACCTACGGTTCCGAGGCCGTAATCCCCTTAGAAGTTGGTTTGCCATCCCCTCGCCTAATTGCATATAATGAAGAGCAGAACGCCAGAGATCTCCGAGTCAATCTGGACCTTATCAAAGAACTCCGCGAAAGAGATTCGATTCGCCAAGAGAACTATCGAAGAAGAATCGAGCAGTCCTACAACAAAAGGGTCCATCCCACAGATCTTAAGGAGGGTGACTTAGTCCTCAGGAAGCTAGCCATCTCGTTCCCCAGCCAAAAGAGCAAGCTAGTCCCGAATTGGGAAGGACCATACAAGGTCTCCAGGGTAGTTCGGCCAGGAGCATATCGTTTTGAAGACCTCGAAGGCAGGGAGATACCAAGAATATGGAACGCCGACCATTTACTGAAGTACTAAGAGTGTGTTTGAACACCTCTCCGAGTACCATCAAATGTTCGGCTATTCTATCTTTTTTTATCATTCTTCCATTGTAATAACGGCCCGCAACTTAGAAGCGGCCGATTAGCAATAATTAATAAAGAACTTCTTTTGCATAATAATTCTCTTGTGATCATTTTATCTCTCTATTTAAATACCCCAATTGTGTTGTTTTAAATGACGTGTTCGGAGTCCAAAACTTGGCTCGATTCCGCTTTGCAAACTTACTCTTAAGCGAGTTAGAAGTGGTTCGCCATTCGGAACTGCTCCCACAACTGTTGAAACTTACTCAAACGACGAGTTCGGAGTCCAAAACTTGGCTTGATTCCGCTTCGCAAACTTGCTCGTAAGCGAGTTAGAAGTGGTTCGGCATTCGGAACTGCTCCCACAACCGTTGAAACTTACTCAAATGACGAGCTCGGAGTCCAAAACTTGGCTTGATTCCGCTTCGCAAACTTGCTCTTAAGCGAGTTAGAAATGGTTTGTCATTCGGAATTGCTCTTACAACCGTTGAAACTTACTCAAATGACGAGTTCAGAGTCCAAAACTTGGCTCGATTCTGCATCGCAAACTTGCTCGTAAGCGAGTTAGAAGTGGTCCGTCATTCGGAACTGCTCCCACAACCGTTGAAACTTACTCAAACGACGAGTTCGGAGTCCAAAACTTGGCTCGATTCCGCTTCGCAAACTTGCTCGTAAGCGAGTTAGACGTGGTTCGCCATTCGGAACTGCTCCCACAACCATTGAAACTTACTCAAACGACGAGTTCGGAGTCCAAAACTTGGCTCGATTCTGCTTTGCAAACTTGCTCTTAAGCGAGTTAGAAGTGGTTCGCCATTCGGAACTGCTCCAACAACCGTTGAAACTTACTTAAACGACGAGTTTGGACTCTAAAACTTGGCTCGATTCTGCTTCGCAAACTTGCTCGTAAGTGAGTTAGAAGTGGTTCGCCATTCGGAACTGCACCCACAACCGTTGAAACTTACTCAAATGACAAGTTCGGTGTCCAAAACTTGGCTCGATTCTACTTCGCAAACTTGCTTGTATGCGAGTTAGAAGTGGTTTGCCATTCAGAACTGCTCCCACAACCTTGAAACTTACTCAAACGACGAGTTCAGAGTCCAAAACTTGGCTCGATTCCGCTTCGCAAACTTGCTCTTAAGCGAGTTAGAAGTGGTTCGCCATTAAGAACTGCTCCCACAACTGTTAAAACTTACTCAAGCGACATATTCAAAGTCCAAAACTTGACTCGATTCTGTTTCGCAAACTTGTTATTAAGCAAGTTAGAACTGGTTCGACATCTGGAATTGATCCAACAACCATTAACGCTCTCAAAACCACAAGCCTGGAGCCAAACACATGGTTCGACTCCGCTCCAAGTATGTGCCAAACAAATAACAAGTGCCAACGATACTTGCAAGTTCACAAAACAAATATCATTGCATTAAAGTTTGAGGGACAAATCTATTTACAAGACCAACTTCTCGTACTTATGACAAGATGCAAAACTTGGAGAACAAAAAGAACAAAAACACAAACAACTACTTCAATGCCTCCTCGGGGCAGGGATGCTTCGGTTTAAAGACACCCGGGGATGGTGAACGCTGTATGGCTGATGTCTAACCTCGGTGCTCGTCCATAGACCCGCAAATTGAGATGCATCTTCAGCACTGCCTCTGACGGTAGCCCCAACGAATGCTCCGCTTGACGAAGTAGCCACCCCACTTTGTGCATCACCGAGGCTCCGCCGAACAACGGGCGAGCGAGTCGTAAGCTCGTAAAAGGAAATTCCTCTGTCGCTCTCTTCACGAGTACATGAGGTGCTTCTGACATTGACCCGTTCAGGTTGGGGCTTGAGGCGAGCGACCTCTGCCTCAAGTTCGACGATTTGTTTCTTCAGAGAGTCGTCCTTCACAGCTATCTTTAAGCGAGGAAGCCGAGCGGAGCCTACAACACCAGAGCTGTCGACAATAATCCAACAGAGATGAGTAACCTCGATGCTCTTATCAACAATAACCCTCTTCATCTCGTCTATCTCCGCCGCCACCTTGTTCATTGCTGCTGAAAACTCATCTCACTCCGCCGTCAACTTGCCCATCGCTTCTGTTAGTTCTTCTTTCTCCACCGAAAGCTCGTCTCTTGCTGCCATCAATTCGTCCCTCTCAGCTGCCAGTTCGTCTCTCTCCGTTGTCATCTTCGTCAAGGAGTGGCGGAGTCACCTAAGCCTTAGGCCGAGATTAAAGGCTGTTGACGAACCATCATCATCACCTTTGGGGGTCGTCTCTCCGAGCCTCTCTTCTAGCCTCCGAATCTCGATATCTTGATGACCTGCAATTAGTTGCAGATGATTCCGCTCATGTTCTGCTCTGCGGAGCCCCAACTCGACTTCGTAAAGGCGCTCTTGGCACCTAGAAAGGCATAACTTCGTCCCCCCTAGGCCAGCCTCGGGATGAGTCTCCTCAGCTACATAAGGCGCTTCGACGAGCTGCGTCACCTCGACAAGCTGAAAAGTCCAAGGCAAGATGACGAGAACACTTAGCAAAAATTTGCAAATTTGGTAAACACATAGCCAAAACTCCTGAACAAGGTGACGTGAACACTTAGCAAAATTTCAAAAATTTTGTGAACACGTAGCCGAAGCTTATAAGCAGGGCGATGTCAACACTTAGCCAAATTTCAAAAAAAAATTTGTAAACACATTGCCAAAGATTCAAAGCAGAGCGACACGAACACGTAGTCAAATTTAAAGAAAAAGAGAGATTTCATTCATTCAAAAGTGTGATGGCCAGTCCGCAATTAGGCGATACATCAAAAAACACAAACAAAAATAAAGAAGCTGAAGTCAGGGGCCGACCTCTTTCCCAGGGCGTCTGGAAGGGACAGGGTCGGACTCCCCCGAAGGCGTGACGATCGCTAGAGGGGTCACCTCAGATCCCTGATGCTCGCTGTTTATCTTGACCTCGGCATCCGCGTCTTCGTCCCTAACTTCCCCCTCGGACTTGTCATCAAAACCGTCGACGTGGTCAGGGAAGAGGCGCCAACCGGAGTAGTCAACCTTGGGGAAGCGCTTGGTAACTTGCTCAGTGGCACGAGCGTATGCCTTGGCCATGTTGGCCACGAGGAAGCCTTGGGCCTTCTCTATGGTCGCAGCTTCGGCTTCCTTCGCTGCCGCAACCTTAGCAGCTTCTACGGCCTCGACCTGCTACTTTGCCACCTCCTCCTTCTTCCGAAGTAGATCACCCTCTAGCTTCCTGACAAGGTCGTCGAGGTACTCCAACCTCGTTGTCTTCCCGTCCGCCTCGACCTTCAACTTTTCGAGCTCGTTTGCAATCCGAGCTTTCTCGGCCCGAGCTCTGTCGACCTCTTTCTTCAGGTCCTTCTAGAGCTTGGTGATCTTCTCATTGGAGTAGAGCACCGGTAGTTCCCTTACCCTCTTCGTCACTTCTTCGACCCAATCCGGGTATACACCACTGCTCGTGGCTCCGAACAATGAAGTATTTGTCCCGCCAGTGCTTTATGGAGTCGGGGCAGCTGACGAGCTGAGCACCGTGCCTCGGAGCCAAGTAATATCTAAACTCTGACTTGTGCTGCTGATGAAGTCGGTACAGCATCCGAAGCACCCTCAAGTCCGGCTCGATCTCGACTGCCTGATAGTGGAGTGCGAACCCATTGATGACCCTCCACGCGTTCGGCATTAGCTGGATGGGGCTGACCCCGAACCACCTCAGCACTTGGACGGCGAAGGGGTGGAGTGGCAGACGCGCTCCGGTGATAAAGGCGTCAACCGGCCAGAAACACATGTTCACTGGCATCGGCGAGTTGGCCCTCACCCCGGGACCCGGCTACATAAGTTCGAACTCCTCGGGGATTTGAAAGCACTCCCGGATCGCCACCAGGTCTGCCTCGTTGAGGATCGAAATGGTGCCGTCCGCTTCCAAAGTCTCCCTCACAGTGTTCTCCTCGAAACTCCACCCCCGCTCGTATATAATACGTTCGGCGTGCTCCTCCGGAAGCTCTCGAACCCTATGGAGCCCCATCAAGACGCCTGGCAGTCTCCCGAACTCCCCCATTCGCTTCGGGTCCCCCACTATGGTCTCCGTAACTACCGAATCACGACCCTCGGCTCTCTTGCCCCTGTCGACGCGAGGAACCTTACTCGGAGACAACTCATCGCCAGCAGAGGGGGAGGGCTCCGAAGTAGGGGAGAAGGAAGACATTTTTTGACAAAAAATAAACTAAGTATAAGTTACCTTGAAGTGACAGTTGCAGTCAAAAAATTCATCGGAAAACGGTCAATGATCGCTGGAAGCTCTCGATAGTAGAAATCACTGCCTGAGTAAAAATTTGGAGAAGTGAAGAAATGAGGAGGGGTTGAGTCTTATAGAAGCTGGCACACAAAACGAGGATATTGGGCTCCAAAAAGCCAACAGTCAGGCCCATTTACACGAAACGACAAAAAGTTGTACCGCCTCATTAATGACTAACGGTCAAAATCGTCAGAAGTTCAATAGTCAAATGGCCAGCTGTCATCTCCAGGCTGTCAACAGGTCACTTTGGACTTCAGCACACCTTGCCGAGAGTTCTTGGCACCGACGCTCAAATGTGAGAAAAAACTCTCACTTTGGACTTCGGCACAACTCGACGAGCATTCTTCACACCGACGCTCAAACATGAGAAAAAATTCTCACTTTGGACTTCGGCACTTTGGACTTCGGCACACCTTGCCGAGCGTTCTTGGTACCAACGCTCAAACGTGAGAAAAAACTCTCACTTTGGACTTCGGCACACCTCGCCGAGCGTTTTTGGCACTGACGCTCAAACGTGAGAAAAAACTCTCACTTTGGACTTCGGCACACCTCGCCGAGCATTCTTAGCACCGATGCTCAAACGTGAGAAAAAACTCTCACTTTGGACTTCGGCTCACCTTGCCGAGCGTTCTTGGCACCGACGCTCAAACGTGAGAAAAACTCTCACTTTGGACTTCGGCATGCCTTGCCGAGCGTTCTTGGCACCGATGCTCAAAGGTGAGAAAAAACTCTCACTTTGGACTTCGGCACGTCTCGCCGAGCGTTCTTGGCACCGACGCTCAAACGTGAGAAAAAACCCTCACTTTGGACTTCAGCACGCCTCGCCGAGCGTTCTTGGCACCGACGCTCAAACGTGAGAAAAAACTCTCACTTTGGACTTCGGCACACCTTGCCGAGCGTTCTTGGCACCGATGCTCAAACGTGAGAAAAAACTCACTTTGGACTTCGGCACACCTTGCCGAGCGTTCTTGGCACCAATGCTCAAACGTGATAAAAAACTCTCACTTTGGACTTCGGCACACCTTGCCGAGCGTTCTTGGCACCGACGCTCAAACACGAGAAAAAAAAAACTCACTTTGGGCTTCGGCACGCCTTGCCGAGCGTTCTTGGCACCGACGCTCAAACGGGAGAAAAAATTCACTTTGGGCTTCGATACACCTTACCGAGCGTTCTTGGCACTGACACTCAAATGGGAGAAAAACTCTCACTTTGGACTTCGGCACACCTTGCCGAGCGTTCTTGGCACCGATGCTCAAACGTGAGAAAAAAACTCTCACTTTGGGCTTCGGCACGCCTTGCCGAGCGTTCTTGGGATCGACGCTCAAACATGGGAAAATGGCTCGCCCGGACTTCGGCAAACCTCGCCAAACCACTTTTGACACGTGTCACCACCCCGAGGTACCCCTGGACCTCGGTGAGGGACCCCGAACCTCCCTCGACTTCGGCCTTCTTCTTGACACACGTCGGCTCCTCAAGGTGATGGGCGGGGGTCGGCAACATGGCCGAAGCTATTTGCCACCGATCCCCGGATAAGGGGAAAATCCACCTTTGTGCAACCACAGACATTAGATCTCCCCAAAATTCGCGCCTAAAGTCGATGGAGAGCTCAGATCGCGCCACGTCATAAATAAGATTAAAAAATCTATTTTTTATTTATTTAATTCGAATTGTTTATTTAAAAATTGCGGAAAATGGTTAAAAATTCAGAAAAGTTAATTAAAAATTCTAAAAAATAATTATAAATTCGGGAAAATATTTTTGAGCCCCTGGGTAAATAATTATTGCTTGGAATGATTAATTAGTGCCCTCGAAAAATGAAACACCGCTCTGCAAAATTGAATAGATGATCCGAAAAATAATTTAAAAATCGAGAAAAATCCCCAAAAAATTTAGAAGAGCTCAAAAACAATCTTGAGTGCACTACCAACTCAGAAAAACACCATAATGCCTCGTTTAAGATCCGAAAACCCCATTTAGACTCCGATACAACTCCGCAAGCCATTAAATCAGTAAAACTACTCCTCAAAGGCTGATCAAACTCAATCTTCGGGAGTGGGGGGCTCGTGATATGGCTAAGAATAGGGTTAAATCGGAACCGTTCAAATTGGGCACGAATCTTAAAGCTCAGGGGTAAAATGGTAATTTCACCTACAAACGGGTCTGAAATGGGAACTGAGTCTTTTCCAAAAGCCCAATAACCCATAAACGGATCGTCTTAATGGGTACGGGTCCCAACCCGTAAGGAACCCAGTCCAACCGGATAGGAGATGATTCAAATTTATGATTAGCCTTAATCAGCAGTCTTAACCACTTCTATCCATTTACATCGGGAAGTAGGGATTTAATCTTATCCTGAAATTGATTCCTAAGGCGTCTATAAATACCCCCCCACCCCCTATTATTACTAGGTAATCAATCTTTTTCCAGTGAAAGCTCTTTCTTAATCATCCAGATTACTGACAAGAGCGTCGGAGGGTGCGTCGCCGGGATCAACCCCGGTGTCTCGCACTTTTTGCAGGTTAACGGCGAGAGGATCTTCAGTCAAACTTCAGTGAAGTCGTTCAGGTTTGACTATTCAACTTCCCTCGAATCCACAAATCTATCTGTTTGCCCCCACACCGATTTCAGCAGCAACACTGCTTTCTATAGTCCACTATGAAATCTAAAGCGAAATTGTTTGTTGTAGCAACTATGTAAAGTGGGCTGCATGAAGTGCTACCTAGATAGTAATCACTTCAAGACTTGAACATGATACTTGAACATGATACTTGAACATGATACATACTTGCTTGATACTTGATTACATGATACATGAGACTTGAAACTTGACACTTGATACATGATTGCATGACACTTGACACTTGATGCATGTTTACATGATACTTGATTACTTGACACTCGATTCATGCCATTTACACTTGTTCAATTTGCCATGCTAGTTGTTTATGTTGACATCATATTTATACCATGTTGTTAGTTAGTTTCTCCATGTACTTGTATCCTACATTATAAGTAGCCCATAACTTGCAATTGACGGGTACTTGTTTTTCTCTTTCCCTCTTTCCTGCATTCGTTGAATTGTAGATTTTGGAGAACAGGTTCTAGACGGTATTGGTGACATGAAGTATTAGTGCTGGATTTTATTATTATTATTTCTTGTAGCTTGCTTGAACAATATTGTGTTTTGAGACTTGGATTTATTCTTGTATTTGGATAATGTGACCCAGGATATTGACTTATTCAGATCATGACTATTTGAGGTTTATATATCTGGTTTCAAGTATTCTTGTTGGTATTTTGGCTCATATGTGCATATGGTTGATACTTTTGCTTCCGACTCTGATGATTCCTATGAATGTTGTATAGATTCTTGAACAGCTTATGGATGATGAAAATCATTCGCTGGGCTTTTGTCTCGTATCCGTCTTCCGTATTCTTTTTGGGAAGCGGGGCGTGATATTTATCATTTCCATATTTTAGTGCATCTTGCATACCAAGATTTAAAATATGACAAGCACACCTACCAAGAAAAATTTGGGGTTCTATAGGATCTAAAGTAATTTTCAAACTATCAATTGCCTTAGTATTATTAGAGGCATTATAAAAAAAACCAATAGCAAACACTTTTTCATAAATACCAAAATTATTACATGCTTCCATAATTTGTGTGGCTATAATTTCACCCTTATGTGGGTACCCAACATATCCAAATGAAACTATCCTCTTTTGAAGTACCCAATCCAAATCTATCCAATGACATTACACACATCATTGGAACGCCGTTTACTCCCACCCACCCATCCGATGTCAAAGAAACTCTAGTGTTTAGTGATGTTAGTGTTGCTATAAAAAAATTCTTAATCTCATTGTAAACTAATTTACAATCACCCTTAACTACATTCCTAGCAGTCTTTTTATAATGGGGGTTTAAGGAGGTTTGTGCAAAAGTCTCTACATACCTACTTTCACCAAACAAATATGGTAATTCACCCCTAATTACTAACTTAGCCATTTCCCTACGAATGAGATCGTGATCGTAGCTATGACTATCTACTTGACCGGTTCTAGGATGTATTTTTTGTTGTGTGAGATTGTCTTTCGAAAATTGTAGTTGATATTTGTTTAAGTGACGTTGAAGTGTACCCGTGCCCGATCATATTTTAAACTTATATGGTGTTTGACACTTCTTACATATTTTTAGTCCTACACTCTTATCATTTTGTGAATGGACAAAATTGAAATAATTGTGTACATCGGAAGTAGTCCCTCTTATTTTACAGGTTAGAGAAAGACCTTGTTCCGATGGTTGTGGTTCTACATAATCTTCTATTTCTATAGGATTTGAGTGTATTTCATTCAAATCGGGAAAACTAATCCATGAATATTTCTTCATTATCTATATATGAAATTGGAATGGAAGGAATGTGATGACTAGTGGACTCTTGAATACTATGTCTACCACCGCGTGATCGATTAGAAGCCATTTAAATATTAAAAACTAGTGTATGTATAGTTAGAGAGAAAGCAACTGTACGTTTTAAAATATAAAAATTTAAGAAACAACTAAATGTATGACAACTAATAATTTAAAACAACAAAATTAAATAAAGAGAAACAACAAAATTTAAAACGAACAACAATCTATCTCAACTAAAAAATAACAATAATAACAAGAACTAGTGAGTAGTGTATGTATGTTTTATCACTTTACCAAATTTATAAATAAAATCTAAAAAAATGAGAGTAAGAAGTTCAAGAAAACCCAAACTAATTAAGAGATATAGATAAGAATAATCAACTATGTTAAATCTACAAATTAAACATATACTAAATTACTGTATGAGTGTTTGAAGTTTGAAGAATGAATGTTGAGAGAGTTGAGACTTGAGAGCTTGTAGTAGACTAGTAATATTGATTATTGTTGTTGATCACTTGATTGTTGTTGATTGTTGATCCTAGCAAAATGTAGAGAGATTTGATCCTTGCAAAGTTGAGAGAGTGTTGATTGTTGATCCTTAGAAAGTTGAGAGAGTGTTGATTGTTGTTGTTGATTTGAGAGATAATAGAGAGATTTGAGTGAATTAGTGAAGAGAAATGAAAGAAATGATGTGGTATATATAGAATATGCAAAATTTTTGTTTTCCTAAAGTACCCCCCCAAAACTAGCTAGTATAGTCCGTTGGGGGGCAATTTGGTAATTTTAAAAAAAATTAATTCTGAACCAAAAAAATGTCAACAGTCGGCCCGGGCGGGCCAGTTCAACCGGTCCCGGTCCTCAACCGGGCCGGGCCAAACCGGGCTAAATAGCCAAAATATTGAACCGGACCAACCCCATGGTTTTGGGGGGCCGGTCCCGGGTTGAGCCCGCGTAACGGGGGTCGGGCCGGTCCCGGGCTGGCCCGGACCTGTTGCCACCCTTAGAAAAAGTGCATTGGTTTACTTTACGCATTTGCGCAGCTCCCTCTAATTCCAAATATTTTAAGTTTTTTATGTTTTCCTTTCTATTTTTGGTTTAATCTTTTCTGGGTCAGGTCTTTTGGGTGATTAACAATGCTTAGGCTTAGGCTAGTAACTTTGAATAACAATGTTCAGGCCTAGGCTAGTGACTTTGAAAGTACGGGCTCCTTTCAATTTCACATATTTATGTAGGAATGGCAACCGGGCCAGGTTACCCGCAACCCGCCCGCAACCCGCCCACACAAACCCGGTCCGCTACTATGTGGTTCGGGTCCGGGTCGAACCCGCACCGGGTCGACCCAGGTCGAAAAAGTAAATAACCAAACCCACTCGATTCGGACCGCTCGACCAGTTGACCAAGTCAAACTTGCCCGCCAACCTGCAGGTTGACCCGCAGGTTCGGACCCGTTTGACCCGAACGGGTCGAACAGTCGGCAGACCGTTGGATGGCTGTTTTTGTTTTTATTTTTTTGTTTCCCCCCTATAAATATCTCCTTAATTCAATATAAAAATTTACACACCTTACTCTCTTACTCTCTCTACGACTAATACTCAATTCAATCTAAATTCAATCAAGTGTTTTCAACAAAGATGTGAAAATTTTCGACCGTATCCAATTGTGTTGATTCAACTCTCAACTACGTCTACTTCAACTCCTCCAACAAAGAAACTCTCTCTCTTTCTCTCTTTCAAGTTTCAACGACTACCGGATTACCGACTACTCTATACTTTTATTTTCTCTCTCATTTGTATATTCGATTATCCGCGAAATACGGTATCAAAATTTTAAAACCCTCATATTGTCTTGAATTTTGTTGTAGGTCTAAATTTTTGTAACATATTTGTTTGTTGGGTTTTCACTTTTCTCTCTCTCAACCCTCCTATTGTTTTTTAGATTTTATTTTTTAACATATACCTCCTAAATTTTTGTATCATATTTGTTTGTTGGGTTTTCACTTTTCTCTCTCTCAACCCTCCTAAATTGTTTGTTGGGTTTGTTGGGTTTTCACTTTTCTCTCTCTCAACCCTCCTAAATTGTTTGTTGGGTTTGTTGGGTTTTCAATTTTGTATCATATACATATACCTCCTATTGTTTCACCCTTTGACTTGGTGATACCAAGAACGAAGATCTAACTTCGAGAAAATTGCAGTCCCACTCAATTGATCAAACAAATCATCGATCCTGGGCAATGGATGCCGATTCTTCACAGTAACTCTGTTCAGTTCCCGATAATCCATGCACAGTCGACGACCACCATCCTTCTTGTCGACAAAAAGAACCGGAGCACCCCAAGGCAAAATACTAGGTCTGATGAAACCCAAATCAAGTAACTGCTGAATCTGCACCTTAAGCTCTGCTAGCTCAACCGGTGTCATCCTGTAGGGACTCTATGATATCGGCGTTGTTCCAGGCTGAACATCAATACCGAACTCCACTTCCCTATCAGGGGGTAAGCAAGGCAACTCATCTGGAAAAACATCCAAGAAATCCCGATCTACTAAAGGCGCAGCCTCACAGCCTGAATGCAACTCCATCGCACAAACCTCCTGATCAACTGCAGCTCGGCCAAGGGAAGACTCCCCGGCAATGAACTCAAACTCTGCGCGATCTGAAATTCTGAACACAACTTTCTTGGCACGACAATCAATAATGGCATGGGTTTCACCCAACCAATCCATACCCAGAATAACATCGAATCCCGAATTCCTAATTACAATCAGATTGGCTTTGAAATCTGTGCTACAAATAATTGCGGGACACTGCCTGCACTCCCGAGAACAAGTGACAATTCCACCACCTGTCATAATGTTCCAAGCCTCTGACATGTTGCTGCACTCCAACTAATGGCGAGCGACAAATCGAGAGGAGACAAAAGAATGGGTTGCACCGGAATAAAAAAGAACATAAGCAGGGAAAGAGCAAACAAGGATGATACCTAAGATAGAATCAAAAGACAAAAGAAAAAGAATGGTTGAACATGGGTGAGGAAAAAAAATGCATAAAGATAAAGTGGAAGAAACAATGCAAGGGAAAAGAAAAGAAGCAAAAGAAAGACAATAAAACAACAAAATAATAAAAGCAAAATATACCTGCAACAACCCCTTCAGCTGACTCCGCATCTGCAACAGTCAAGTTGAAAGCCTGACCTCTCCTTGGAACAACGGTACTCTGACCGACAATCTGGCGCTGAGGATAAAGCAGTGGTCTAACTGGACCACGAGCTGGGGCAACCTGATGAACGGAACCCCTAGCTGGAAGAGCCAATTGCTGCTGCGGCTGAGGATAATCCCGAACTGAGTGATCAGCAAAGCCACACCTAAAGCATCGGCGGTTGGCGCGAAAACAGTTCTTTCGCTCATGCCCAGACACCTGGCAGAAGTCGCAAAAACCACCCCTCGGGAACCCAGCAGAAGGGTACAGAGCTGCCCTGATAGGACGGGCGGGAACAGGCCTCTAAGCAGAACCACCAGAAGGCCTAACAACAGCAAAGGAGTGCGGAACAGTCCGTTGAGAAAGAGCCAAACTACCACGAGCCTGCTCCTGAGCACGGGCTGCCTCAAGAGCTTCTGTATAAGTGTGCAAGGGAAGGGAGACAAGCTGCACCCTAATCTCATGCTCAAGCCCCAAAATGAATCTACGAGCCCGGTCTTCCTCATTGGCCAGAAGAATGGCTGCGAAGCGACTGAGTCTAGTAAATTCAGCTGCGTACTCATCATTAGACCTGGAGCCCTATTTCAAGAAAGTCTGATGTTACAACATTGCATGGACAATATGTAACAAAATTCCATTACTAGAAATAACGACCAACCTGTTTCAGGGCCAAGAATTGTTGCTCTATCTCCACTCTAGTGCTGCAAGGAAAGAATTTCTCCAAGAAACCCTTAGTGAAAGTAGCCCAAGTGATCGGTCTTTCGAGCCTTTCGGACTCGAACCTCTACCAAATATGAGCCAAGTCCACCAGCTGAATGGCAACCACGTCCACTCGATCTGCATCTGCAACTCTAGCTGCCAAAAGCAATTGCTCTGTCCGAATCAACCACTGTTCAGCCTCCACAGGCATCTTAGTGCCTGAAAACCTGCCGGGATGCAGCCTCATGAAGTCCGTGACTGTACCCGAACGGGGAGGAAGAACATCGTGCCTAGGCACAACGGGCGGAGGAACTCGAGCGGCTTCCAGAGCAGCCATCACTAAATCACTATGGTTCTGCTGCTGATTAATCAGCCGCTCAAGCACAGCAGTGACAGTCTCAATCGGATCAACCTGTGACTGAAAAGTAGAACCTCTGCAAGCCATAGTCTGCACAAAACAAAAACAATCAGCATCCTGATCAAGATTGATAATAATTAATTCATTTATGCATGCATGGTTGGTGAAATGTTGACCCGATCCCAGTTCGAGCCAAGCTTATCTAATATATCAGTAAAACTAATACATTAGCCAAACCTGGGCTCTGATACCACTAAAAACCTTGTCACGCCCCGCTTCCCAAAAAGAATACGGAATACGGATACGCGACAAAAGCCTAGCGAATGATTTTCATCATCCATAAGCTGTTCAGGAATCGTTACAACATCTCACAAAATAATCAGAGTCAGAAGCAAAAGAATCAACCAATCAGGCACAATTGAATCAAATAGATCAACAGAAATTTACTTGAAATCCAAAATATAATATAATCTCAAAATAAATCAAGTCTGGACAGTTAATAATATTCTGGGTCACATTTCCCAAATACAAATAAATCCAAGTATCGAATATAATTTATTCAAGTTCAAGAAACAAATAATAATAATAATAAAGTAGAAAATCCAGCACTAATACATCATCTCGCCAATGCCATCGGGCAAACGACCATCCTGATCTGCAATCAATAATTTGCAGGATAAGGAAAAAGAGAACAAGTACCGTCAAGGCAAGTTACGGGCCACTTATAATGTAGGATACAAGTACATTGGGAAAACTAACTAATAACAAATATAAAACAACAGAACAACATAGCATGATATAAATGTGTCAACAAAAATATTATAACTAACATAAATCAGGAGAACAAATCAGATAGTATGGTATACTAACAGATACAGATAACACGTGTCATGTGTCAAGTGTCAGATGGCATACAGACAGATATACAGGTGGTAGTGTCAGAGGATAGTCAGACAGATAACAGATAATAAGATAACAGATATCAAATAAACAGATACAGATAAAAGAATACAGGGGTCATATTCTTATAAGTCTTGTGTGATTATTATCTAGATAGCACTTCATGCAGCCCACCTTATATGGTTGCTACATTCAAACAGTTGCGCTTTAGATTTCGTAGGGGATCATATAGGGCCGTGTACTCAAGGTTCAGACAGATATCAGATAACAGATCAGACAGATAGAACCTAGTGGTTCTCTTCTTCTCTACACCTTCCTATAAGAAGTAATGTAGACAGGGTCAGATAACAGATCCAGACAGACAGATAGAACCTAGTGGTTCTCTTCTTCCCTACACCTTCCTATAGGAAGTAATGTAGACAGGGTCAGATAATAGATAACAGATAATCATATGGAAAACACGGACCCCCTTCTAAGTACACATTTCTATACTTTCCCACTACTAGATCTTTCCCATAAACCCCGGTTTGGTCCTTTTGTTATTATTAGCAGACAGATGTGCATGTGCAGAAAATAGAGTAATAATAGTATGATATAACATGTAACAAGTTCAGGGTGACAGATAAACATGTACAGATGATATACAATTCATAAAGGAATAGAATCATGCAAATGTTAATTCAGGACAGCTAGACCCTACTGTACTAAAATAGGGAATCCCATTGCTACAGAATTGCAATTCTGAATCCATCAAAGAATCTGAAAAATAGAATTCCACACGAATCCAACGAATATAAATAAGCCATATAGTATTTCACAAAATCATCACTCAAAATGGATTTGAATCCAGAAAACATGTTCAGTCAGGAATCAGTAAAACAAATTCACAGTCACGAAAATAGCATCAAAACTTCTCAAATAAATCCAGAAAAAATCTGGGGTCATCCCCTATATGTCTAGTATCAAAATATAGAGTTTCATAATATTCCAGAAAAACTAGTTCAGTCATCAAAAATAGGAAAACATCAAGAAACGATGGTTTGGCAAATCTGGAATTCCCAACACTGCTGTACAAAAACTGAAATATCTCGCAAGCCGTGAAACGAAATCCAAATCTGTCAAAGGGAGATGAAAATAGACAAAATATATTAACTTTCATATTTCACGAATGTTTCATACAGTGAAAGGAATCAGGGTGAAAATACGATTTACAGAACAACGAGCAAAATACAGCAAGTATAACTTTCATAAATAAGCATGAAACGGCATATAAAACTCATCAATAAAATCCACCAAAATTCTGGATAATTCCTAGATAGATATAAAAGTATTGACCAAAGTTTCAGATCAAAATAATATGTGTAACACAAGTATAAAAATAATTTAGTCATCAAAATCCTCAAAAAACGAAATCTGAAATTTACCTACACCTCTGTAGTAAAACAGTCGTAACTCACACATACGAAAACAAAATCGAGCAAGGTCAGAGAGGTTGGAAAGCAGAAGATTCCTCGAAAACTCATGTTTTATACTAAAATTAAGATACCGACCCTAACATGGTCTAAATTACTGATCAAGACAGAATATAGGCAAAACAGAGAATTTCCTCAAAAACTAAAATCAACATAGATTCAAGAAAATTGATCCAAGCACACCCAAACATGAAATAGAGTCTACCAAGTGTCCAAATAACATGAAATAGGGTATACTAAATGTCCATAACAAGTGTATCACATGGATCCTACAAATGCACAAATTCTCATAACTAACTCACATATTCGAATCACATCAAATGAACGGTAAATCCTAAGTTGTACTCATGTCATAAGTGTCGTGAGGCAACTATGGTCAAGTTTTCACAATAGAGACAAAACCCATCAAAGATAACACACACGAGTTGTCTCTAGAACCCAACTACACTATAGGTGGTATTTTTTTGACTTGTATCAAACAAAGAAATTGGAGTATAAGTTACTTGCCTTAACCGAAGACGAAAACGAAGAACACCAAGAATAACGGGAATGGATCCCGGCAACGAACAAAACCTACGAACGAAAATTCACAATCCAAAGTAAATCACGAATCACACACGTACAAACCCACTTGCACGCGCGAAGCAACAAGAGAGCAAGAGAGATCAATCAAGAGAGAGAGAACCAAGGAAAAAGAACTAGTGACGGCCTAGTGGATTATATGGCTGCAGGCTGGGGGGGGGGGGGGGGGGGGGTAGTATATATATATGTAGGTGATTTAGGGTTTAAAAGAGGGGGTGGCACAGCACTGGAGGGGGGGGGGGGGGGGGGGGGGGGGGGGGGGTAGTATATATATATGTAGGTGATTTAGGGTTTAAAAGAGGGGGTGGCACAGCAAGGGAAAAACGGGTATGCATGCACTTGGGTGAGGGTAATTATTCGGTAGTGGGGAACTTGGGTTCGGTAGGATGGTAAACATCTGGGTGGGATTACATTAGGAAAGTAATTGTAGGAATAGGAAATTAATGGGTATATGGTTAATGAAGAATTATATGGTTAATATAGTCTGAGGGAAATGATTTCGGTAGGTATAAACAGGTAAGAGTTTTATGGTGGGGTATATATTAGGAAGTAGTGAAGGATTAATAATATTTTTGGTAGGTAGTAAATGGGTAATAGGCTTGAATGGATCTGGGGAATATAATAAAATCATGGTTTAGGATAGATAATTAATAGGATCTGAAGTGGATTTATTAGGTATTGACATTTATAAAACAGGGTATGGTTGTATAGGATGGAATGGGTTTCGGGTATGAACAGATATATGGTGATCAAAATAAATAAAATAAAATAAAAATACATTGAGAAGAGCACAAAAAGTAGAGAAATAAAACAGGGCACGAATAAATAAAATAAAGAGCATCATAAATAATGGCTCGATCAAATGGAGACGAACAAAAGAGACCACGGGATCAAGAATTCAAATAAAAAGATGATAAAATAACAAACTGAAAATATATAGAAAAAAAAAATACAATATAGGGTCCAAAAGAATTACAAGAGGAAAAAAAATACACTAAAACGAAAAATACACTCAAAATACACAAAATGAAAAACATGGGTTACACAAATACAATTACTAAATACCGTCTGTAGTGCAGGTTTGTCCTAGAGACAATTCTTGTGCAAAACCCCTATTATATCTTGTCTTTATGTGTTGATCCGTCCGTAGTCGTCTCTAGGAATACACACAACATGAAGTTTAACTTAGATCTAATTTAAATAAAAAGATGATAAAATAACAAACTGAAAATATATAGAAAAAAATACAATATAGGGTCCAAAAGAATTTCAAGAGGAAAAAAAATACACTAAAACGAAAAATACACTCAAAATACACAAAATGAAAAACATGGGTTACACAAATACAATTACTAAATACCGTCTGTAGTGCAGGTTTGTCCTAGAGACAATTCTTGTGCAAAACCCCTATTATATATTGTCTTTATGTGTTGATCCGTCCGTAGTCGTCTCTAGGAATACACACAACATGAAGTTTAACTTAGATCTAATTTATCCCTGCTGCATATCTGTCTGTTAATTGTGAACCCTACTATGATGTGAGAATCTTGCATGCTTGATGTGTTACTGATAGTATATCCTGTGTAGATCTGTTAAATACCCAATATCATGTTGCTTGGACATCTATTATACCCTATTTCATGTTTGGTTATGATTTGGATGTGTTTCATATGATTTAGTTGATTTTATGCTTGAAGAAGATTTCAGTTTTGTTGTTACGCCTTTTTTGTTCATTATTATAGACCCTATTAAGATCAGTATATGAAAACTATTTTGAATATGAATTATAGAGAATTCTGTCTACTTTCCAGATTTTCTGACATATCTCAGTTTCGATTTATGAGTTGAAGGTTATTGCTATTTCACTACAGATGTGTTTAAAATTCCAGATTCTATTTTATATGAATTCTGTATGGTTAATTATTTTTCTACTGATGTTAAAGATAATATTTTGATCTAATATCTTTCTGAATGCAACTAGACCTGATTGGTATTAACCCTCAATTCTTGTGGATTTAATTGATAACTTTTATACACTATTCTATACTTGTAAACAACCACTATACTTGCAAAATTTTCATACTATTCAGTAAAGAAACATAATTTCGACTTGTTTCTATTTGCTTTTTATAAAACTTTGTGAATATGAATTATAGCCTACTGTATCTATTTTATCACCCTTTTGACGGATCTAGATTTCTATTTATATGTTGTAATCTATTGCTGTTTTAGTACTGCTGTGTTTATGATTCTAGATTTACAAAACTGCTGTATCTTACTACTTTCTGATTTTAATTGAGTATACTATATATATTGGAAAATTATGAAACTTTATATTATGATACTAGACATACTAGGGAATACCCCAAATTTTTCGTAGATTTAATCAGTAAGTTTTTATGCCGTTTTCCTGTTTATGAATACAAACTTCTGATTTCTGGCTGAACATGTTTTCTAGACAAAATTCTGTTTTGAGAATTGTTTTTGTGAAATACCATATGACTTATATATATTTGCTGAATTCAGTCGAGAGTTTATTTTCCAGATTTTCTGACGAATCCAGGTTTGCACACTTATAGCAACAGAAATTCCATATTTAGTGCACTACCGTTTTGTTGTCCAGAACAAAAATTTTCGTTATCCTACCCTTTTATGTATGTTCTTTCATCTGTGCATGTTTAACTTTCAACCTGAACCTGTTACCTATTTATGCCATGTTATTCCTGCTCTGTTTTGTGACACATACATGCTTGTCTGATAATAATAACAAATAACCAAGCCGAGGTTAAGGGAAAGATCTAGCAGTAGATAATGTAGAAATGTGTACTTAGAAGGGGGCCCGTGTTTCCCACATGATTATCTGTTATCTGTTACGTGTTCGTGACTACATGATACACGATTCTGTTATCTGATTACCTGACTGCACACTTCCCTATAGGAAGGTGTACTCAGAAGAGAACCCGTGGATTCTATCTATCTGTCTGTCTATCTGTATCTGTTATCGGTCTGTCTGATACCTGAGTACATGGCCTTATACAGTCCAGTACGAAATCTAAACGTAAATTGTATGTAAGTAGCAACCATGTGGTAAAAGTTGGGACGCATGAAGTGCAACCTAGATAGAACTATAACACAAGACCTGTAATAACATGACATCTGTTATCTGTTACCTTTACCTGTTATCTGACATCTGTTATCTTTATATCTGTTTGCATACCATCTGACACTTGACTTCTATTACATATCACATTTACCTGTTAGCATACCATGTTACTTGATTCTGTTTTCTGATACATGTTAGACATTCTGTTTTGCTCTGTCATATCTATTCCATGCTATGTTGTTTCCGCTGTTACTCTATATTTGTTTATCTTTTCCTGTACTTGTGCCTACTCTACAAGCGGTCCGTAACTTGCACTGACGGGCATTTTTTTTTTCTTTTTCCTCTTTCTGCAATTTATTAAATTACAGATTATGAAGATCAGCTGCCCGATGGAGTAGGTGATCTAAGATTCTAGATGCAGGAGTTTTTGCTATTATTATTTCCTGTTGCTTATTTTGAATAAATGTATGCCACTTGGATTATTTTGTATTGGACAATGTGACCCAGAATTATTGACATGTTCAGATCTGGTTTATTTGAGATTGATTAAGCTTTGTTTCAAGTAAATTCTGTTGGTATATTGATTTATTTATGCATGCGTGGTTGACTTCTCTTGTTTCCTACTCTGATTATTCCTGTGAAATATTGTAAAGATTCTGACAGCTTATGGATGATAAAAATCATTCGCTGTAATTCTTCACGTATCCGTATTCCGTATTTCCTTTTTGGGAAGCGGGACGTGACAATGTTTTTAGTGGTATCAAAGCCCAGGTTTGGCTAATGTATTAGTTGACTGATATATTAGACAAGCTTGGCTCGTTCTGGGATTGGCTCAACTGTACATAGACCATGCATACATGAATGAATTATAATCAACTTTGATCTTGATGTTGATTGTTTCTGATTTTATGCAGACCATGGCTCGCAGAGGTTCCTCTTCTCGTTCTCAGGAAGATTTGCCTGGGCTTGAGGCCGTTACCAATGTGTTGGAATGGTTGATCAATATGCAGCAAAACCACAATGACCTTGTGATGGCTATTTTGGAAGCTGCCCGGGTTCCGCCTCCTGCTGTGCCTATGCAGGCAGCTCTCCCTCCTCGTCCGGGTACAGTCACAGATTTCATGAGGCTACATCCTGATAGATTCTCCTGCACTGAGACTCCTTTGGAGGCCGAACAGTGGTTGACCCGGACTGAGCAGTTGCTTTTGACAGCAAGAATTGCCAATGCTGATAGACTGGATGTGGTAGCCATCTAGCTGGTGGATCTGGCCTACATTTGGTGGAGGTCCGAGTCCAAAAGGCTTGAACGGCCGATTTCTTGGGCCACGTTCACTAGGAGCTTCTTGGAGAAGTTCTTTCCTAGCAGCACTCGAGTGGAAATGGAGCACCAGTTCCTGTCTCTGAAATAGGTTGGTTGTTGTTCTATTTTGGAATTTTGTTACATATTGTCCATGTAATGTTGTAACATGAGACTTTCTTGAAAACGGGGCTCCAGGTCTTTGGATGAGTATACAGCGGAATTTACCAGACTTAGCCGCTTCGCAGCCATTCGTGTGGCGAATGAAGAGGACAGGGCTTATACATTCACACTGGGACTTAAGTGAGAGATTCGGGTGCAGCTCGTCTCCCTTCGCTTGCGTACTTCTGCTGAGGCTCTTCAGGCAGCTCGAGCTCAGGAGCAGGCTCATGGCGGGTTGACTCCTCCCCAGTGGACTGTTCCGCACTCTATTGTTGCTAGGCCTTCTGGTAGGCCGATTAGAGGCCTGTCCCAGCCCATCCTGTCAGGGCAGCTCCTTACTCCTCTGCTGTTTCCCGGGGAGCTAGTTTCTGCGACTTCTGCCAGTTGACTGGGCATGATCATAGGAACTGTTAGCGCGCCAACCGCCGATGCTTCAGGTGTGGCGCTTCTAACCATTCAGTGTGGGATTGCCCGCAGTAGCGGATGGCTCTTCCAGCCGAGGGTCCAGTTCAGCAGGTAGCCCCAGCTCGTGGGCCAGTCAGGCCACCACTTCCTCCTTAGCGTCAGATTGTCGTTCAGATGACCGCTGCCCCCAGGAGAGGTCAGGCTTTCAACGTGACAACTGCTGATGCTGAGACAGCAGAGGGTGTTGTTACAGGTATATTTTGCATTTTTGTTGTTTTTTTTTATTTTCCCTTTTGCTTCTTTTCATTTGTCTTGCATTATTCTTTCATATTATCTTTCTGCATTGTGTTTTCCTCACTCTTGGTCATCAATCCTTTCCTCCTGCTTTTGATTCTATCTTAGGTGTTGTCCTTGTTTGCTCTTTTCCTGCTCATGTTCTCTTTGATTTCGGAGCAACCCATTCCTTTGTCTTTTCCCACTTCGTGGCTCGCCATCAGTTGGAGTGCAGCTTCATGTCTGAGGCTTGGAACATTGTGAAAGGTGGCGGTGTTGTCATTGGTTCCCGGGAGTGCAAGAAGAGTCCCGTGGTTATGGGAGGTGCAGATTTCAAGGCTGACCTGATTGTAATTGGTAATTCAGGATTCGACGTTATTCTCGGTATGGATTGGTTGAGTGAATCCCACGCCATTATTGATTGCCGTGCCAAGAAAGTTGTATTCTGAATTTCAGGTCACGCAGCGTTTGAGTTCCATGCCGAGGAGAAGCCCCTTGGCCGAGCTGAGACTTCAGTTGATCAAGAGGTTTGTGCGATGGAATTGCATTCAGGCTGTGAGGTTGCACCTCTAGTAGTGCGGGATTTACTGGATGTTTTTCCATAGGAGTTGAATGGCTTACCCTAGGGTTAGCAAATGGGTCTAACGAGCAGGGTTGAGTCGAACCCGCCCGGGTTGGAACCCAACTTGGGCAGGTTCAGGTCGAGTCCTTGGGTTAACCGGGCCGGGTTGATAGCAATAATTCATGACCCGCCCAACCTGTGAACCCTTTCGGGTCCAACCCGGGTCGGGTCGGGTCGGGTCGCGGGTTGGCCCGTCTAAAGTTTTTTTTTTTACTTAAACAAAAAATGTAATAATAATAATAAGATTGAAAGAGTGAAATTGCCATATATATATATATATATATATATATATATTATTAATATGATTTCAACTTATACAAGTTTCCAATTTATAATAAGAAATTTAAAAAAAAACACAATACAAATTTATTTTATACAATAACAAATTTCTTAGATACAATTTCAATTTTCTTTAATTTTCCTAATTTTAAATAACAAACAAAGATTTTATATAATTTTTTATACATTTACAATTGTCTTCAATTTGTTGGTCTTCAATTTGTTGTTGTTGTTGTTGGTCTTGATTTTTTCATTTTGGTTGCTATTGTTGTTGTTGTTGTTGTTGTTATTCTTCTTCCTGCGAGGTGCTCCCACTTGTGGATGTGTCGAATGCTTTTCCTTAAAATCTATCTTCGGCCTTCAGCCAGTCTTCTGTGCAGACAAGCATCTCCAACGATTGGGGCTTCAAGCGATTCCTGTAATCAGTTAGAACCCTGCCACTTGTAGAAAAGCACTTTCTGAAGCAACTATAGAGACAGGAGGAGTATATTTAAGAATACTAAAAGTATGTTCATGGTCTTTCCACCATTGTAAAATATCTACTGACGAAGTAAAAGATTCAGAATCTTGTTGATTATACCAATTTAATTCATTTGGTTGATTAGTCCTAGCTTTTTTTGATTGAATTTGTGCAAGTAAATTAAATGTTCTATCATCTAATTTACTCTTACCCTTATCTTTAGAAGTAGCAAAGATGAACTAACTAAAGAAGTTGTACTACTAGATGCAAAACCTCTATCATAATAATTATATAAGTTATTTAATGTCGATTCAAATTGAACTAAAAATGTTCCGCGATCAATTTCAGATTCATCTGGCCCAAGTAAAGTAAAAAACATTTCAATCAAACTCTTCGTATCTTCTAATTTGATATGAGGATCCATCACAGTAGCAACACAATACAACATAGGAGGAGGATTAAAATACTTCAAAAATTTTACATATGCAGGTTTCATAATATGACCAATAAAAGCATCATCGATCATTTCATTGAAAGTTTGCATCATAGTAACTATTGAAATAAAAATGCTATTAGAAGTAGATTCATAAGATTTTCAAATTTTGAAAGTTGCGGTTTTAAATGGTTCAAAAAATTTCAACAAAGATTCGGCATAAAACCAATGTTAAGGAGTCATTCCAAAATTTGGCATATTTTTTGCAAGGAAAAAATTATTTATACATACTTTATATTTAGTAACAACTTGTAGCAAATCAAAATTAGAGTTCCATCGGTGTTTAACATCCTTTGGAAATTTTCTAAAATGTATATTTTTAAGCCTACACCAAGCTTTCCATTCTTGAAATATGGTGTCACTTAATGCAATAAAATGTACACAATTCCTAATGTTAACTATATATGGTTTGGCTATTTTTAATGCATCTTGAACACACAAATTTAAAATATGACATGTACATCTAACATAAAAAATATTGTCAAATGGAGGGTTTAATACGGTTTTTAAAATACTAATTGATGCATTGTTGTTAAATGCATTATCAAAACTTATACACATAATTTTATCACGAATATGAAAAACACCACAAATTTCTAAAATATGGATTGCAATTTCATTACCACTATGGGGATAGAACAACGCAGCAAGTGATATGATCCTTTTTTGAAGAATCCAATCACTGTCAATCCAATGACAGGTTATTCCCATCATTGGAATATTGTTACAACCCATCCAACAATCGAAAGTTAAAGAAACTCTACAAGTTAAACTCCATAAAATTGCAATCAAAGCTTCCCTCATTTCACTGTACATTTTAAAACAAATCCGATTTGCAAGTATTCCTAAGGAATCTTTTAAAATGGGGGTTTAAAGTGGTTTGATTAAAATTTTCTAAGTCCCTACGCTCAGGATAGGAAAATGGTAACTCTTCCTTGATTACTAATTGGGCCATTTCCCGATGAATAAGTTCGGGATCATAAGAATGGCTATCAACTACACCGGTCCTAGGGTGGATTTTTTGTTCACCGGGTAGGTCAACAAGAAGTTCTTTATGCACATTTTGGATATGTCATCTAATTGTACCCGTGCCCTCACCCCTCTTCCATTTGTATGACTTCGAACATATTTTACAAACTTTTAAACCTACACCCAGTACATTTTCGTCCTGAATATAATCATAAAATTTGTGCCAATCACTACTTTCTCCTCTACTTTTCCTACTAGTAGCCGGTTGTGTTGTTTCGGTTGATTGTGTTTGTGGTTCTTCTTCTAATTCTATGTCTTCTACAAAATCATCGTGTGTACCAATGTGTTGGGTCATAGGATTAGGGTACTTTTCGGTGGGCTCATTTTGTGGGACAATTGAAGGCCTACGGGAAGTGCCGGTGGAATCTTTTCCACTTTGGCTATGGCCGCTACCTCGTGATCTAGACATGTTGATATATAGTAGTGTATGTGAAAAAATTAAATACAATGTAGGCGCGATAAGTTACAAAAAAGAATCTAGAAAACAAGAAGGTTGTGATAGAGAATATCAAAAAACCAACAAACAAATATGATACAAAAAATTATAACTACAAAATAAATAAAAATAGAAGAAGAGTGTTGTTAAATTTTGATACCGTTCACCGCGGATAGTCGTATATAAAATGAGAGTGAAAATAAAAATAGAAGTAGAAGTAGAAGTCCGGAATTGAAGACTTGAAGAGAGCTTCTTTGTTTGATCACTTGGAGGAGTAGAAGACTTGAAGATGTAGTTGAATTTTGAATTCGATACGATCGGAATTTGTCGTTTGATCGTTTATATGTTGCTGCCTTCTTTGTTCAATTGTTCATAAAAATTGAAATGAATTGAGAATTAATAGTAGAGAGAGTAAGAGAGTAAGGTTTGAATTTTTAGTTTGGATTTTCGGGGTATTTATAGGGAAAAAAAACAAAAAGAAAACCAAAAAAACAAAAACCAACGGCTAAAAGAGCCTTTAATAGGGCTCTCGGCCCGTTGGACCCGCGGGTAGACCCGTGGGTTAGGCGAGCGGGTTGGGTACTGTAGCGCGGGTTTTCGGGCCAGGTTTAATGGGTTCAATTCGTTCTTATTAAGACCCGGGTCAACCCGTTTCCATTAACGGGTTCGACCCGAACCCGAACCGATCACTCGCAGACCAGGTTAGGCAGGCAGGTCGCGGGCGGTTCATGGGTGGACCCGACCCATTTGCCATCCCTAGCTTACCCCCTGATAGGGATGTGGAGTTCGGTATTAAAGTTCAACCTGGTACGACGCCGATATCGAAGAGTCTCTATAGGATAGCACCGGTTGAGTTAGCAGAACTTAAGGTGCAGATTCAGGAGTTGCTTGATTTGGGGTTCATCAAACCCAGTGTTTTGCCTTGGGGTGCTCCAGTCCTTTTTGTCAACAAGAAGGATGATAGTCGTCGACTATGCGTTGATTATCGGGAACTGAACAGTGTTACTGTGAAGAACCGGTATCTGCTGCCCAGGATCGATGACTTATTTGATCAGTTGAGCATAGCAGCTGTTTTCTCGAAGTTGGATCTTTGTTCTGGGTATCATCAGGTCAAAGTGAAGGCGGCTGATGTATAGAAGACTGCATTCATGACCAGATATGGGCACTATGAGTATCGTGTGATGTCGTTTGGGGTCACGAATGCGCCAGTTGTATTCATGAGTCTTATGAACAAGGTCTTTTTCCAGTTTCTGGATAGATTTTTGGTGGTTTTTATTGATGACATTATGGTGCATTCTCGGAACCGGGAGGATCATGCTGAGCATCTTAGGTTGGTTCTGCAGACCTTGAGAGAGAATCAGTTCTATGGAAAACTCAGCAAGTGTGAGTTTTGGCTCGAAAAGGTTACCTTCTTGGGGCACATTATCTCGGGCGATGGTATTTCAGTGGATCTGTCCAAGGTTGAGGCTGTGAAGGATTGGCCAGTTTCCAAGTCAATTTCAGAGGTGAGGAGTTTCCTTTGTCTAGTTGGCTATTATCATAAATTCGTGCAAGATTTTTTGAAGATAACAGGACCATTGACTAAGCTGACAGGGAAGGATCAGGAGTTCTGTTGGTCTGAGGCTTGCGATGAGGCTTTTGCTGACTTGAAGAGCATGTTGATGTCAGTGCCAGTGTTGACTATTGCAAATGGTTCAGGCGGATTTGTAGTTCACTGTGATGCTTCGAGCAAGGGTCTTGGAGCAGTTCTGATGCAGAAGGGCCAATTCATTACTTATGCCTTAAGGCAATTGAGGCCATATGAGAAGAAATATCTGACCCATGACTTGGATTTAGCGGCAATGATCTTTGCTTTGAAGCTCTGGAGACACTATTTACTTGGGGGCCGAGTGGAGATCTTTATAGACCACAAAATTCTCAAGTATGTCTTCACCCAGAAGGAGTTGAACATGAGGCAAAGGCGTTGGTTGGAACTTATGGCCGATTATGACATCAGTTTGCAATACCATCCTGGTAGAGTAAACTTGGTGCCAGATGCTTTGAGCAGGAGACCAGCAGCTATGTTCCTGACTCAGCAGAGTGATTTGGTTGAGCAGATGCGGATGTTGGAGTTGGATGTGTTGTTGCCGAGTTCTGATCGGAGTTGTTTGGTGCTCTAGCTTCAATCGTCTCTTGTTGATCTGATCAAAGAGACTTAGGCTGGTGATGAGCAGTTGCAGATTTTCAGAGCAAAGGTTAAGGCTGGTTCCCGAATGGATATTGTTATTCATGCTGATAGTTCACTTTGTTTTAGGTCCAGGTCGTGTGTCACAAAGGTGAAGTTCATCAGAGGTTGCTTGAGGAAGCCCACCAGTCATCGTATTCTATTCATCCTGGATGTACTAAGATGTACCGAGACTTGAAGCTTTATTTCTTGTGGCACGGTATGAAGAGGGCTGTGGCTCGGTTTGTGTCTCAGTATTTGATCTACCAGCAGGTTAAGGCAGAGTATCAGAGGACTGCCGGACTTCTTCAACCGCTTTCCATTCTGGAGTGGAAGTGCGAACACATCACTATGGATTTTTTGATCGCTTTGCCGAGGAGTCCTAAGGGTCATAATGTCATTTGGGTGATTGTCGACCGACTGACGAAGAGTGCTCACTTCATTCCCTTCCGAGTCGGACAGTCTACTGAGAGCCTAGCTGAGAAGTACATGTAAGTGACCATCAGACTTCATGGGGTTCTAGTTAGTATTTTATTTGACAGAGATACGCGATTCAGGTCTCACTTTTGGGAGAGTCTTCCGAGTAGTTTGGAGAGTAAATTAAAGTAGAGTACAGCTTTTCATCCCCAGAATGATGGACAGTCAGAGAGAACCATCCAGACTTTAAAGGACATGTTGAGCTCCTGTATGCTGCAGTTTGGTGGATCATGGATGCCCATTTGCATCTCGTAGAGTTCTCATACAATAACACCTTTCAGGTCAGTCTTAAAGCTGCACCGTTCAAGGCACTTTATGGGCGGAAGTGCAGATCACCAGTGTGCTGGGATGATATTGGTAAGAGAAAGTTGGTGGGTCCAAAGTTGATCACCAGGACAGTTGATGTGGTGACTCATAACAGGAAGCACTTGCAGACAACTCAAGATAGGCAGAGGTGATGGGAAGATGTCCATCAGAGAGCTTTGGAGTTTGAGGTTGGTGACCATGTTTTCCTAAATGCATCGCCTTGGCGAGGTATCATTCGGTTTGGTGGTGGGGGCATGCTCAGCCCTAGGTTTATTAGACCGTTTGATATTGGTGAGCGAGTAGGCAAGGTAGCCTATCGTCTTTCATTTCCGCCAGCTTTATCAGGAGTGCACGATGTTTTCCATGTCTTATAACTTAGGAGATATATCCGAGATGAGAGCCACGTGATCGACTATTTCGAGTTGACCATTCGGCCGGATTTGACTTGTGAGATTCCGCCAATTTCTATTTTGGATCGGCGGGAGAAAGTGCTTAAGAACAAGGTCATCAAGCTGGTTTGTGTCTCTTGGAATCATCACTCGCTGGGTGAGTCAACTTGGCAGTTGGATGAGGAGATTCAGCAGAAGTTTCCTCATTTGTTCAAGTATTTTTTTGTTTTGTTCTTTCTTTTCTTTTCGGGGTTACCCTATGTACTTGTTTGAATTTCGATGACGAAGTTCTTGTAGTTAGGTGGGTAGGATTTGTAACCCCTGTTATTCATTTTATGTATTCTTGGGTGTATTTTTCTTTGTGTATTTATTCACATTGTATCTCTTTTTGGACCGTGTTTTGGATCTTCATTTTCTATTTATCCATTTATTTGATTTTTCGTCTTCTTACTTGAGTTTCTTGATTCTATTGCCTTCTATTGTTTCGTCTCTGATTGTTTGAGCTATTATTTTGAGCTCTCTTCTATAATTGTTCTTGTCCTATTTTTTATTTTTTTTGTTCCCATCTCATTATTTTGGATCTTGATCCTATTCTAAAACCTATTAAACCAATTTTAATACCCTATTGGATCCTTATTTCTTCTACCCATTACCCATTGCATTCCTGAAACCCAAATTGCACCTAAACCCTAATATTAATACCCCCTCATATATATATATATATATATATATATATATATATATATATATATATATATATATATATATATACATACCTTGTCTTATATCCCCCGTTCATCTGGACCTAGCCGTTACTTTCACCTTCTCCCGACCTCCTGCTCCCCGTCCTCCCACCCAGTCCACTCCGGTACCAGCCCCATCTTCCGTGCCCCTTCGCCCTACTCCCTCTCTCTCTCCGACGCAGGCAGATGCAGCAGCAGCCGCCGCACAACAACAGCCGCGATGTGCCGCCCTGTGCTCCCCTTCGACGACAACAACAGCCGCAGCACCCTTTCCCTGTGCCGCTTGCTTCAACGTTGTCCCATCCTGATGCCAGCTAGCCCCTCGGCTTTCTGTCGATGCTCCTCGCAGTTGTCTTCTCATCCTGTCCCTCTGCTGCCTCTCTTGGTGTGCGGGTGTGATCTAGTTGTGTTCGTGTGTTTGTTATTGGTTCGTGGTTCGTTGTTCGTTGAGTTCGTGCCCGAGATCCGTTCCCGTTATTCTTGTTCTTGCTTCGTTGTTTTCTTCCGTCAACTATAATGCAAGTAACTTGTATTAATTTTTGTTGCAAATACAAGTACTAAATACTGCCTGTAGTGTTGGTATGTCCTAGAGACAATTCTTGTGCAAAACCCCTGTTATATCTTGTCTCTAAGTGTTGATCCGTCCGTAGTTGTCTCTAGGAATACACATGAAATGAAGTTTAACTTAGATCTAATTTATCCCCGTTGCATATCTGTATGTTAGTTGTGAACCCTAATATGATGTGAGAATCTTGCATGCTTGACGTGTTACTGGTAGTATATCATGTGTAGATCTTTTAAATACCTTATACCATGTTTCTTGGACATCTAGTATACCCTATTTCATGTTTGGTTATGATTTGAATGTGTCTCATATGATCTAGTTGATTTTATGCTTGAAGAAGATTTCTGTTTTGTTGTTACCCCATTTTTGCACAGTATTTTAGACCCTATTAAGGTCAGTATATGAAAATTATTTGTGAATATGAATTATAGAGAATTCTGTCTACTTTCCAGATTTTCTGACAGATCTCAGTTTCGATTTATGAGTTGCAATTTATTGCTGTTTTACTACAAATGTGTTTAAAATTACAGATTCTGCTTTATATGAATTTTATATGGTTAATTATTTTTCTACTGATGTTAAAGATAATACTTTGATCCAATATTTTGCTAAATGCAACTAGACCTGATTGGGATTAATCGTTAATTTTTGTGGATTTAATTGATAACTTTTATACACTATTCGATACTTGTAAACAACCGCTATACTTGCAGAATTTTCATACTGTTCAGTAAAGAAACATAATTTGGACTTGATTCTATTTACTTTTTATAAAAACTTTGTGAATATGAATTGTATAATACTGTATCTATTTTATCACCCTTTTGAAGGATCTGGGGTTCGATTTATATGTTGTAACCTATTGCTGTTTTAGTACTGCTGTGTTTATGATTCCAGATTTACAAAACTACTGTATCTTGCTGCTTTCTGATTTTAATTGAGTATACTATCTATATTGGAAAATTTTGAAAATTTATATTCTTATAATAGACATACTAGGGAATTCCCCAATTTTTTTGTGGATTTAATCAGTAAGTTTTTATGCCATTTTCCTATTTTTGAATACAGACTTCTGATTTCTGGCTGAACATGTTTTCTGGACAAAATTCTATTTTGAGACTTGTTTTTTTTTTGAAATACCATATGACTTATATATATTTGATGGATTCGGCCGAGAGTCTATTTTCCAGATTTTCTGACGGATCCAGGTTTGCACACTTGTAGCAACGGAAATTTCAGATTTAGTGTTGTACTGTCTTACTGTCCTGAACTAGAATTTTCGTTGTCTTACCATTTTATGTGTGGTATTTCATCTGCGCATGTTTAACTTTAAACCTGAACCTGTTACCTCTTTATGCCATGTTATACCTGCTCTGTTTTGTGACATTTACATGCCTGTCTGATAATAATAACAAATAATTAAGTCGGGGTTAAGGAAAAGATCTAGTAGTGGATAATATAGAAATGTGTACTTAGAAGGGGGCCGTGTTTTCTACATTATTATCTGTTATTTGTTACGTGTTCGTGACTACATGATACACGATTCTGTTATCTGGTTACCTGACTGGACACTTTCCTATACAAAGGTGTACTCAAAAGAGAACCCGTAGGTTCTATCTGTCTGTCTGTCTGTATCTGTTATCTGTCTATCTGATACCTGAGTACACGGCCCTATACAGTCCACTACAAAATCTAAACGTAAATTGTATGTAAGTAGAAACAATGTGGTAAAGTTGGAACGCGTGAAGTGCTACCCAGATAGAACTAAAACACAAGACCTGTGATAACATGACATCTGTTATCTGTTACCTGTACCTGTTATCTAACACCTGTTATCTAACATCTGTTATCTGTATATCTGTTTGGATACCATCTGACACTTGACATTAGTTACATATCACCTGTACCTGTTAGCATACCATGTTACTTGATTCTGTTTTTTAATTCATGTTAGACATTCTGTTTTGCTCTGTCATATCTATTCCATGCTATATTGTTTTCGTTGTTACTCTATATTTGTTTATCTTTTCCTGTACTTGTGCTTGCACTACATGCGATCCGTAACTTGCATTGACGGGCATTTTGTTATCTTTTTTCTCTTCCTGCAATTTTTTAAATTGCAGATTATGGAGATCAGCTGCCCGATGGAGTAGGTGATCTAAGATTCTAGATGCTGGAGTTTTTGCTATTATTATTTCTTGTTGCTTAATTTAAATAAATGTATCTGCCACTTGGATTATTTTGTATTGGGCAATGTGACCCAGAATATTGACTTGTTCATATCTGGTTTATTTGAGATTTATTAAGCTTTGTTTCAAGTAAATTATGTTGGTATATTGATTTATTTATGCATGTGTGGTTGAGTTCTCTTGCTTCCTACTCTGATTATTCCTGTGAAATGTTGTAAAGATCCTGACAGGTTATGGATGATGAAAATCATTCGTTGGACTTAGTCATGTATCCGTATTTCGTATTTTCTTTTTGGGAAGCGGGTCGTGACACAGAGGGGCACAAAATTCAGTGCTACTGGATCAGGTGATAGCTTAAACAATAACCTTATTACAAATTCTATAGATGTGTATTCTGACTGGTATCTTGATTCTAGAGTTTCTTCTCATATATGCTCTGATAGGGAGAAGTTTGCTACTTACAAGTTCACTAGAAATCATTCTGTGAGAATGGGGGTTGGTGTGTTTTGTGAAGTAGTGGGTGAGGGAATAGTCGAGTTGAAGGCACTAGATGGAAATGGTTACACATTAGAGAATGTTATGCATATTCCTCAGTCAAAACATAATCTTGTATCCTTGAAACTCTTGAAGTACGAAGATGCAGGTATACAACTCAAGGTGGAGTTCTATCAGTTTGGTAGGTCGTCATAAGGTGATGAGGGAAAAGAGGGGTGTTCAGCACAACCTCTACAAACTTTGTAGTAAAGAAAAATCTTGTACAAGTGATTTGAAGCCTGTGTTCCTAAAGCACTATCTAGTTTTCCATTACTAGAATCATCCGAGAAAGACTACGACGTTCGAATATCATCCAGAGGTGGAAAGTGCCTCAGGGTAGGTGGAGTTTGTGCGAAAGACAGTTCCCTTATGTCAACGCCTACTAGGGTGTGCCATTGAGGAGCATACCAACTAGAGAAAAATAGGTGGAGGTAGATTCAACTATTAGAAGAAGCCACAGACCAAGTTATTTGTTAGAGAGGAATAAAAGAGTCAAGAAAATTTAAATCACACATGTGTGAATTCATAATATGCAATCTAATGTGAAGATTGTTGGGTTTATGTTTTGCAAACTAAGTTCGATAAGAAGACGATAAAGGCGAAGGAGGTCGCAATGATGATTGGATGGAAGATGAGAAGCAACAGGAGCAGCAGCAACATGGAAACAAAGCAAGGGACGGTCGACTACCCAATGTGCAATCAACCACCCAAAGCTACTGGATTGGCGAGGGGTCAATTAGAGTCGACCACCCTGATGCTAATTGCAGTATCTTAGTGTTCGGGTGCAGGTCTTGGGAATTCGTTTGAAGCATGACATATTTCCTAAGTTGGATCACATGACTCTTATCGCATGGTTATCTCTTCAGGAATATCGAATGACTATTTGTAACCCCCATTTCTGTTTTTACAGAAATCTTCTGTATTCTTGTATTTTGTTGTCTATAAATTATTTTGTTCTCGATTGTACATATTTTATTCCTTCTTGCTCCGTATTCTTGTATATCAATTACCTTGTAAATTGTTTCTTTCATTTGAATTCATTTTCTTGTACATCTCCTATTGAAATCCATCTTAATATTCATCTAAAACCCAAATTTATATTCCAGACTATAATCTTATTTTCTCTTCTTTTTTTTTTGAAGCCCAAACCAAGTCTTATTTCTTCCATCTTATAAATATTATCTAGATTTATTGAAGCCCAGTTTTAATCCATACCATCAGATTATTTTATTGATCATTTTAATTTCATGTAAAACCCAATTCTTCAGCCCAGTATTACTATTATTATTTTATTTTATCTTCAGCCAAGCATTTGAAGCCTATACTTCTATTGGATCTCCTTTGGATACCCAATCAAATCCACTAACCCAAACCCAACTCCCCTCCTATCTATTTGTTGACCAGATTTATAAATCCCTCATGTTCTCCCTCAAATTCCTTTCACGCTCCCCCACTAATCCCAACTAACCCCATCAAATCCCTTGATATTCTCTCTGTCCTTCTTCTTAATCCCCACAGCCAAACCCCCAACCCTTCAACTTCTCCACTGTTCAACCCTCCACCTTCCTCTTCCCCTGACCTCGTCCCCGACAACCACTCGACCCCCGTCGACCTCCCTCCTTGTCGTCAGCACCATCACAGCACCCCACCGTCGAGGCGCCTGCACCATCCCTCGTCTTCCCCGTCGAACCATCATCGTCGTCCACCTCACCTCCCCACTGCCAGTCCCCTTGTCGCCCTCTGCAGTCGTCGACCGAAGCCATCCCTCGACCACCTCAAGCTTCCACCTTGCCATCACCAGCCTCCCGTGACCCCCTCGTCGACCACTATGCCCACCACCGAACACCTCCATCGTCGCCTAGACCCGTTGAAGTCCCTTCGTTGCCCTCCTCCTCCTCGCCCCCCAGCGCTCGCACATCTTCTCCAGCATTGCAGGCCGTAGTCCGCCACTGCACTTCGCCAACACCAACTGCCATTTCCAGTGCCAGGCACTGTCGAGCCACCGACTGTAGCACCCCTTGCTGCCGTGTGCGTGGTCACTGCTCTTGCCATGTATCTTGCTGTAGTTTCCGTCTTGCCATCCTTACTCTTGCTGTTACTGTGATTGTTGTTCTTGCCTTGCTATGTTGCTCTGTAGTTCTCGCCATTTGCTGTTGTATGGTTGAGCATGTAGTTGGCACGTGCGTTGCTGTCAAGACGCTCATCCCGTTATTCTATTACTATCGGATCCGTCGTTCATCGTCTACCAGGAAAATATTATCTTGTACATTTTTGTTCCCAAACAAGCTTTGTTTTGAATCCCGTAGGTAGACCTTTTATTGATCCGTCGTGAGATAATCTCGTTTTCACCCCTTTCACATGTTGAATACCCATTAATATCTATTATCCCACTGGAATATTATTGATCTCGTAACTCGTAATTCGATCATGAATACTCCTTGACATCATATTCATTACATGAACACAAAAATTGGAAACATATATTCGAATGTTTGTAAATAGATGATTGAATTTGATGAATTGAATGCTTCAATTGCATATGATTTTCGGGAACTAACTACTATGAAATGCCTCGTAATTGTAGAAATATCATCCCAATAATCAAGTATAATTTCTGTAAATTAATTTCCATGGGATTGTATATTTGCATATTTAAATAGTCAACAATTACATGAATTTGCTTGTTGGCCTGCTGCCTCTTTTATATTGCATTGAAGTTTTGAATCACTTTCTGTGTGAATTTGATAAAACCTCGGGAATAGCTTCTGTAGCCCCATGATTCTAATTTCCAAGACTTTTGACAGATATAGAATCTGATCTGTAACTTGTAAGATGTCACACTTTTAATACTGTTGGGTCGAAATTTCCAGATTTCTGATTACAATAATATTGGCCTGAATTACTAATTAAAATAGATGCTAACAGTAAAATTTAAACTTTATACTAATCTGGATATGACTAGACATCATTAGGAGTCACCCTAAATTTTTTTAGAATTATTTGATAATTTTTCTGACTTAATATATTTATGCAAACTTGATTCTAGATTGCTGCCTGCATGCTAGTTCAGTAAAGAACCTCATTTTTTACCTGATTCTAATTTTCATTGATTAAAACTTATTGAATGAAAATTTTAGCTCTGTGTGTCTGGAATCCAGAATATTTGAAGATTTTGCAATTTTATGAATTGCCAGATATTGAGATTTTCGTATAGTGACGTCAGAATGCAGTCCAAAATATACATCACCCTGCTTAATTAGCTGAAACAGTAGATTAATTTAAGTATTAAAATATGAGATTAATTGTACTGATAATTAACACTGTTAGGAGTTTAAATATGATTTTTTGAGATTTTTAAATGATTTTACAAGTTACTTTTGTTTATAAGTATTTAACTCTTACATGCTGCCTCAACATATAATCAGTAAAGAACGAGATTGTTTGCCTAGTTTTTGTATTTTTAATACATCATGTGTATAAGCACTGGAACCGCCAAGGAATCTATTTTCTAGAACCCTTGACGAAACCAGATTTGCTTTCCTTTGGCAGCGAAAAAGTAGATCTTTGTGTAGTAACGTCTAACTACCCAGACTTGTGACTTGTGTTTATTTATACATAAGTATTTGTTCTTTGCTTTTAGGACTTGAAACACATTACACGCCTTTTATAGCCCTTGATGTTCCCTTAATCATGTCCCGACACTATTTCCGTTGTTGTGCCATGCTTAATTACTATAAAAGAATCACAAGCCGAAGTATTGAGGGAAAGACCTAGTAGTGGGGTATATAAGAGATTGTACTCGGAAGGGGGCTCGTGTTTTCTGTGATGATGATAAAAGATTACAAATTATAAGGAACTAAGTGCCACGCCAGGGGTTGGCGGGGGTTAACTCTAGTGCCTGCAAGGGTTACCTCTAGTGCCAATCACATGATTACATGATTTTCTGTCTACATGATATGTGTTGCAGTTATATAGAACTAAGTGCCACATAAAACTAAGTGCCACGTCAGGGGTTGACGGGGGTTACCTCTAGTGCCTGCGGGGGTTACCATTAGTTCACATTGCTTGACTACATGCTCATGTTTCTGCAAGATCCAAGTACTTGACCCTGTATAATACACCAGTAGAGTCTAATCGTTAACATCCTTGTATGCACCCAACCTGTGGTATGAGACACAGGATCACGTGCATTAGCTAGGATTGATTAAATGAATAGACTTAAGTTGACACTGAGCACTATTCCTATTACATGTTACATGTCTTGTTACAAGTATATGATTCATGTTTACTAGTTCATGATTCATATCTACATGTTTACTAGTCTCATGATTCTTGTTATAAGTTGAATTTGTATGATCTTCATTTTCATGTTGTATCTTCCTGTTACATGATTCATTTTCTATATACTTGATTCTCTTATTATATTCCTATCCATGTCCCTTGCTTGTACTACTTGCGGCCCGTTACTTGCTCTAATGGGTGTTCTCCTTCCCAATTTCGATTTAATAAATATACAGGAGTGGAAGCGGAACTGCCAGAAGGAGTCAGTGACCAGGTGTTCTGAAGAATGCAGACAGATTCCACTCTGCTTTACTGCTTTATGTTTTTACTTTCAGTTATATTTGTTTATTGCAAACTCTGTATTCTGGGCATGTTGTCTCGCAGTTATTTATTTCTGGATGTATGGATTACTGTATGACTTACTTTATGTTATCCATGTTTATGTGATTATAAATTTTCCTGCATGGTTGTATTTACTTTCATATTGTTGAGTTGATGTTGTGCTATCTAGATACCTAATTAAATAGATAAACTAGATACAAATTAAAAACCTCGCAAGTGCACGAATCGTTTATAGAAGCGTAGCAATAGCAAGGGTCGATCCCACAGAGATTGTAGACTTTAACTTACTAATCAATAAAAAGAAATAGGATCATAAAGAGTTGTTTTAAAAGTCTAAAAGAAATGAAAAGATTAAACTAAATTAAGAAGTGTTGAATCACGAATATTTATTAAGTAGTTGGGTTTAGATCTCCACCAATAGTTAATAATGCCAAGTCACCTTCTGAACTTCTTCTCATTACTCATGTTTGTTCTCTTTAAGGGCATGGTATCTACTCCTTAAAGTTAATGTTTCCCTAAACCAAGAATTAGGCATGGTATCTACTCTAATTCGTTTCTTTCATCAAGTATTTAGTATGGTATCTACTAAGTTGCACTTAAAGAAAACATAAGAACAGTGGAAACGAACAAACACTCAAGGTTCTAGAAATTGGTATCAGATCTAGATCCCTTAAGTTGATTAAACCAAGAACCCCTAAGGATTCCCTTGTTACAAGTTATGAACACGAGATACGGGTCGTCTCAATATGCTCATATAACAGATTAAGATAGATGGTAATGCAAACTTGATATTCTCAAGTTCTGTATGTCAGTCGACTGGCTGTCACCTCAGTCGACTGCTCTCAGAACATGAGAACAAGTTTGATTATCATCAATCTATACCAATTCAATCAGATTTAATCAATAAGTAAAGTAGAAGGATTCAGAAGAATATAGCACTACATAACTACGGCTTCAATCTACCCAACTATGAAATTAGTTCCACATAATAATACTTTTATTGATCAACAGGTTCAAATACATGACTAACATAAAAGAGTTAGAAAGAGAAGGAATAAACTGATGTAGATTGGCCAGATGGGTCGGCTGGCTGTCACACAGTCGACTGGCTGATCTCTTTGTGGTGCTTGATCTCCTCTTTCCTCCTTCTATGCTGATAAGGTATTGCCCTTTGTTGATGACGTGATGGTTCAGAACTATTGTGATTCGGCTGATGGTGTGTGCGGAAGAGAGCCTCCTGAATAATGCTTCTTGGTTGGTATTTATAGAACACGGCTAGAGAATTAGGGTTTGCACTTTTCTTTTTATAGAAAAGTCCTTTTTCTTTTTATTTATTTCCTTCCTCATTGCTCTGCGTATTATTTCTTTCTCTTTTCTTCTATTCTTCCTTTTCTGTTCTGATTTGGATTAGATTTGGACGAATCTTCAAATATCTTATCTTTTAACTCTGCCGCCTACCAGTCGACTTGTCTTCGAACCAGTCGACTGTGTCGAGACTTCTGAAGATTTGATCATCCAAGTCGGCTGTTGACAATCAACTCCTCTGGGCAGTCATCTGTTGTAATGGACCAGTCGACTGATGATCTGCACTTTCCTGTGTATCATCTTTAACATCCTGAATCCGCTTCGTTTCTCTGTTTTAGGCTGTTTCCTATGGAAAAGAGAGAATAAGAGTTAAATATCACATATAGAGCTTTAAAATGTCTAATTGCACTAAGATTATTGCTCCTAAATGTGAATAATATTGTGTTCATCAAATACCCCCAAACTTAGCTTTTGCTTGTCCTCAAGCAAAAAGTGAATTTATGAACAAGGGGAAAAATAATAGTACTCTCAACCAAGAATTTTTTTTATTATGTGAGCATCAGCATATTAAACTATAAACAATTTCAAATAAAGTAAAATTAAACATACCTACTTTCTCCAGTGCAATTATTTGTTCATAATTCCCAAACTTCATCATATTTGTCATGCAATTAATGTAGTTATAGTATGCGACTACTTAATCTGTGATTATCTCCTTTTCTCTACTACAAACCGAGTAGCAAACTAGAGTTTTTTTTTTAGTCTCTTCTCTAAAATTGTCACTTGCCTTTTGACGCGAATGCAAAACATTTGTGATGAATCCACCCGGTTACTCAACAAGTCACAAACTTTAAAGTGCTTTGCATACTCATATTTCAAGTTGCCGTTTGACGTAAAGGTAAACATTGGTGATGAATACCCCTACTTACTAAGCACTCAAAACATTGGAGTAGATTGACTTTATTCAAATATATATATATATATATATAGATTTTATCACTCTATTTACTTAAACTCAATTTAGGACTAGATCTAAAGGGAATAATCACCAGAAAAAGTATCACATTTGTTTATTATGTATAATAGCATGACTCATATAATTATGTAAGGCATTATGAAACTCAACAATCCTAAAGTAAATAAGTATCCTTACTATTACTTTATAAGAAATTGTTTATCCTAAAAAAAATTTCAAAAGACTCTAAATGCAACTAACTAACTAATACCCCCAAACTTAGATGGAATATTGTCCTCAATGTTCGAAAGAAAATTTAAAAATAGGCATGTGTCACCATCTAGTAAGGAGAGAATAAAAATAAAAGATGAATAACGAAAAAAAAAAATAAAAAAAAAAATAAAGGGAAAGTGTAAATACTCCCCTGAAAAATTGGGTTGCCTCCCAATAAGCGCTGTGTTTTCTGTCTTCAGCTAGACATGATGAGTTCATGTCATGTATTGAATGGTTTGAAGATTCACATCTTCCTCGTGCGGCTCTAAACTCATATCAGTATATGGCTTCGCCCTATGCCCATTTACCTTGAATGTTTGATTTTTCTCTGTGTTATGAACCTCCAATGCGCCATGTGGAAAGACTTTTGTAACAATGTATGGCCCATACCATCTTGACATGAGCTTGCCTGGAAAAAGTCTTAATCTTGAGTTGTATATCAATACCTTCTGTCCTTCATAAAACTCCTTCATTGCTAACTGTTTATCATGGTACAACTTGGTCCTTTCCTTGTACAATTTTGCATTTTCATAAGCATCGTGCCTCAACTCTTCAAGCTCATTTAGTTGCAATCTTCTTTTGTCACCTGCTTGTTTCATATCAAAATTGAACTTTTTAATGGCCCAATAAGCTTTGTGTTCCAACTCCACTGGTAGATGACAGGCTTTTCCAAAAACCAAACGATATGGTGACATGCCGATGGGTGTTTTGTATGCTGTTCGGTAGGCCCATAATGCATCATTCAAGCGCAGCGACCAATCCTTTCTCCTTGTATTGACTGTCTTTTCCAAAATGCTCTTGATTTCTCTGTTGCTAATCTCCACCTGCCCACTAGTTTGAGGGTGATATGGGGTGCCCACTCTATGTGTGATGCCATACTTCTTCATTAAAGAAGCAAACGGAAAGTTATTGAAGTGGCTTCCTCCATCACTAATTATTGCTCGTGGTGTCCCAAACCTAGTGAAAATGTTCTCCTGCAAAAACTTGACAACAACTTTGTGATCATTAGTTTTGGAGGGGACAGCCTCGACCCATTTAGACACATAATCCACACCAACTAGAATATATAAATAACCAAATGAGTTAGGAAAGGGACCCATGAAGTCGATTCCCCAAACATCAAAAAGCTCGATTACTTGGATGTTTTGCAGTGGCATTTGATTTCTAGAAAAGATGTTGCCTGTCCTTTGGCATTTGTCACAAGTCCTGCAAAAAGAAAAATCATCTTTGAATACTTTAGGCCAATAAAATCCAGATTGCAACACCTTGAGTGCTGTTCTTTTTGGTCCGAAATGTCCTCCACATGCGTATTGGTGGCAATGTTGTAGAATACTTATTTGTTCTTCTTCTGCCACACATCTTCTTATAATTTGATCAGGGCAAAATTTAAACAAATAAGGATCATCCCAATAGTAGTGCTTGCACATAGCCACCAGTCTCTTTCTTTCCTGACTTGTCATACCTGGAGGGAAAACATGAGCAGTGAGATAATTTACAATATCTGCAAACCATGGACAATTTGAGCAATGAGCTACCAGTCGACTGGTCCCGTTACCAGTCGACTGTCCCGATGATATGTTTATTTCAAATAGATGTTCATCTGGGAAATTTTCATTAAGTGGGGGTACAATTCTTTCTTCCTCCTGCAGTAGCCTGGACATGTGATCTGCCACAACATTGTCACTTCCTTTCTTGTCTCTAATCTCAAGATCGAATTCTTGAAGCAACAGCACCCATCTGATCAACCTAGGCTTAGCCTACTTTTTAGCAAACAAATACCTCAAAGCAGTATGGTCAGTGAAAACAATAACTTTAGAACCAATTAAATATGATCTAAACTTCTCTACAGCAAAAATAACAGCTAACCTTTCTTTTTCAGTAGTGGAATAATTTAGCTGTGCATCGTTTAGAGTTCGAGAAGCATAGTAAATAACATGGGGTTTCTTATTGATTCTTTGACCTAAAACAGCTCCTAAGGCATAATTACTTGCATCACACATAAGCTCGAAGGGGTGGTTCCAATTTGGTGCCATGACAATAGGTGCAGAAATGAGAAGATTTTTCAATGTAATAAAAGCATTTGTGCACTCTTCTGTCCATACAAACTCAACATCCTTAGCCAACAAATCACAAAGGGGTTTGGAGATTTTTGAAAAATCTTTTATAAATCTTCTATGGAACCCTGCATGTCCAAGAAAACTCCTAACACCCTTAACTGTAGTGGGAGAGGGTAGTTTTGATATTATATCGATTTTCGCTTTGTCTACCTCTATGCCTCTTTTTGACACCACATGTCCTAAGACAATACCTTGTTGTACCATAAAATGGCACTTTTCCCAATTCAGCACTAAATTGCATTCTTCACATCTTTTAAGCACAAGCTGCAAATGGTTAAGGCATTCATCAAAACAAGATCCAAAAATACTAAAATCATCCATAAATAGCTCGATGAACCTTTCCACCATGTCTGAAAATATACTCATCATGCATCTTTGAAATGTTGCTGGTGCATTGCACAATCCAAAGGGCATCCTCCCGTATGCAAAAGTACCAAAAGGACATGTAAAAGTGGTTTTTTCTTGATCTTCTGGGGCAATAGCAATTTGATTATAGCCACTATAACCATCTAAAAAGCAATAATGACTATATCCTGCTAATCTTTCTAACATTTGATCAATAAAAGGAAGAGGGAAGTGATCTTTCCTGGTTTCATTATTCAATTTTCTGTAGTCAATGCATACCCTCCAACCTGTAGTCACTCTAGTAGGGAGAAGCTCATTCTCTTCATTTTTCACCACTGTGACTCCACTTTTCTTAGGCACTACATGTATAGGACTTACCCATTTGCTATCTGAGATGGGATAGATGATGCCAACATCTAGTAGCTTCAGAATCTCTGCTCTTACGACTTCCTTCATGTTTGGATTAAGCCTTCTCTGTGCTTCCCTGCTTGGTTTTGCGTTGTCTTCAAGAAGTATTCTATGCATGCATTTGGATGGACTTATTCCTTTGATATCTGCAATGGTCCATCCTATTGCACCTTTGTGTTCTCGTAGTACCCTCAGCAACTTCTCTTCTTCCTGTGCACTTAAATTTGCAGCAATTATCACTGGTAGCGTCTGGTTCTCACCCAAGTATGCATGCTTCAGATGGTCGGGTAACTGCTTAAGCTCTATGTCTGGGAATGTCGGTTCAGTCGACTGGTTCCTGGTTGTGGCCGGGTCAGTCGACTCATCCTGTCCACCAGTCGACTTGTCCCTTCCACCAGTCGACTTGTCTGCAAAAATGTCATCAGTCACCAATTTTTCAAATACAGGTGCAAACTTACCTGAGTATGACTTTGGAGTTTCAAGGTGATGTACTGTCTCTGCAATCCCCCAGTCATCGTACTCCTGTTCAACATTAGATAAAGTTAGAGATTGTGTAATTGTGGCTTGTAGTGGTTCAACGCTATGTATCTGAAATGTTTGATCAACAATCTCCTGAACCACATCAACATTATAGCATTCATGATCATCGTGTGGTAATTTTAGTGTATCAAACATTTTGAATTCAACTTTCTCTCCGTTTATTTTCATGCTTATAGTACCCTTTTTAACACAAATTTTTATATCAGCTGTACTCATAAAGGGCCTACCTAAAATGATTGGTAGAGACGATGGCATTGAAGATTCCTCCATATCTAACACAACAAAATCAGCTGGCAAAATAAAATCGTTTACCTGAACTAGGACATCTTCCAAAATACCTCTAGGTCTTTTGATACTGCGATCCGCCAACTGCAACGTGATGGATGTTGGTTGGAGTTCTCCCAATCCTAGCTTTTCATAGACGGTGTACGGGAGAAGATTGATGCTTGCCCCCCAAGTCTAGTAATGCTTTCTCAAAGAAGTGCTCACCAATCCTGCAAGGAATGGTAAAACTACTTGGGTCTTTTAATTTGGGAGGTAATTTCCTAAATAAGACAGCGCTCACTTCTTCTGTTAAAGCCACATCCTTCCTAACCTAAAATGTTCTTTTGTGAGTACAACATTCTTTCAAAAATTTAGCATAAGAAGGAATTTGTTTAATAGCATCAAGTAGGGGGATATTAATTTCTACCTTTCTGAGAGTTTCAAAGATGTCAAATAAATGTTGTTCTTTCTTTTGCTTGACTAACCTTTGAGGGAATGGTGGCACAACTGTTCTTTCTTTTTCACTTACCTTGTTGGAACCCAAAACTTTTGATGGTTGTGTTTCTGTTTGTTCGGTGTGTGCTCCAACCTTGTTGTCAATTGTCTTACCACTTCTGAGAGTTGTTACTGATTTGAGCTGTTCTTGGCCTCCAGGGTTTGGTATGGTTTGTGAAGGAAGTTCCCCTGCCTTTCGTTTGCTTAATTCTTTCGCAATTTGGCCAATCTGTGTTTCCAACTTTTGAATTGCTTTCCCTTGTTGGTTGCTTGTTTGGTGTTGTTGTTGAAGCAATTGAAGAACGGTGGTTTCAAAATTCAACTTCTTCTGTTCTTAAATTGGCCTATCAAACCCACTTCCCATTTGGAAGTTCCGTGCATGTCCCTGTGAAGATTGAGTGCCTTGATTGTTGCTCCATGAGAAATTTGGATGATTCCTCCAACCTGGGTTGTATGTGTTTGAGAAGGGATTGTTCTTTTGTGGAAACACTCCTCGACCTACATAGTTTGCATGCTCCTGATCTGTGAAAGAAGACATGGGACATGTATCAGTGGTATGATCTACATGAGAACATATGGCACAAATTTCGTTTGTTTGATTTTTAACTCCACCCATCATCGACATTGCATTAACAAGCATATCAATTTTCTTATTCATGTTTACCATCTCTAATTGAATGTTATTGTTATTAGAGATTTCGTAAACTCCCTATTTTTTGGAAGGGCCCCTCCTTGTCGAGAATTGTTGTGAATTCTCGCTGAGTTCTTCAAATAATTCAATGGCCTCTTCACCGCTTTTCCTCATTAAGATCCCGTTGCAAGCTGAATCCACAATTGCCTTGTTAGTATCATTTAAACCTTCATAAAAAGCTTGTACCTGATCATCTTTAGGCATGTTGTGCGTAGGACACTTGAGAAGTTTGTTCTTGAAATCCTTCCATGCTTCGAAGAATAAGTCTCCATCCTTTTGTTGGAAGAGTTGAATCTCCCTTTTCAGCTGTTTGGTCTTTTGGGCTGGAAAGAATTCTTTTAAGAACTTTGTCGCCAATTGCTCCCATGAGTTTATTGATCCTGGTTCCAAAGAATTATACCATAGTTTAGCGTAAAGTTTTAAGGAAAAAGGAAACAATATTAACCTGATTTGTTCAGGGGTAAGCCCTTGGACGCTTTGTGTCTTACAAAGATCGAAAAAGTCTTGCAAATGGAGATGAGGCTCTTCATCTGGTTTGCCACTGAAGTGGGGAACCATACTAAGTAACTGAGGAGATAGATGCATGTTCCCTGTGACATTAGGTTGATACGCAATGCAGGAAGGTTGCTCGATATTCTTAGGCGTGAACTTGTCCTGCATTGGCACTCGATTTGGCATTTCCTCACCCATTGCTGTATGTGGACAGGGTCTCTGAACAGTCGACTGGTTTGTGGCAACAGTCGACTGGTTCGCTGCAAACAGCTTACCTAGTCTGTGCAAAGTGCGTTCTGTTTCTGCGTTAATAGGTAGTAGCTCTGGACGAAGTGATCTCCTTCCGTGCATCCACCAAAATCCTGTATCCTAAAAGAAAAATACTTATTAATAAAATTAAAAGAAGGAAAATAAAAGCTTTCTACTGATCTGTAAGTTAAAATACTAGACAATCTCCAGCAACGGCGCCAAAAACTTGTTGTGCTATCTAGATACCTAATTAAATAGATAAACTAGACACAAATTAAAAACCTCGCAAGTGCACGAATCGTTTATAGATTCGTAGCAATTGCAAGGGTCGATCCCACAGAGATTGTAGACTTTAACTTACTAATCAATAAAAAGAAATAGGATCATAAAGATTTGTTTTAAAAGTCTAAAAGAAATGAAAAGATTAAACTAAATTAAGAAGTGTTGAATCACGAATATTTATTAAGTAGTTGGGTTTAGATCTCCACCAATAGTTAATAATGCCAAGTCACCTTCTGAACTTCTTCTCATTACTCATGTTTGTTCTCTTTAAGGGCATGGTATCTACTCCTTAAAGTTAATGTTTCCCTAAACCAAGAATTAGGCATGGTATCTACTCTAATTCGTTTCTTTCATCAAGTATTTAGTATGGTATCTACTAAGTTGCACTTAAAGAAAACATAAGAACGGTGAAAACGAACAAACACTCAAGGTTCTAGAAATTGGTATCAGATCTAGATCCCTTAAGTTGATTAAACCAAGAACCCCTAAGGATTCCCTTGTTACAAGTTATGAACACGAGATACGGGTCGTCTCAATATGCTCATATAACAGATTAAGATAGATGGTAATGCAAACTTGATATTCTCAAGTTCTGTATGTCAGTCGACTGGCTGTCACCTCAGTCGACTGCTCTCAGAACATGAGAACAAGTTTGATTATCATCAATCTATACCAATTCAATCAGATTTAATCAATAAGTAAAGTAGAAGGATTCAGAAGCATATAGCACTACATAACTACGGCTTCAATCTACCCAACTATGAAATTAGTTCCACATAATAATACTTTTATTGATCAACAGGTTCAAATACATGACTAACATAAAAGAGTTAGAAAGAGAAGGAATAAACTGATGTAGATTGGCCAGATGGGTCGGCTGGCTGTCACACAGTCGACTGGCTGATCTCTTTGTGGTGCTTGATCTCCTCTTTCCTCCTTCTATGCTGATAAGGTATTGCCCTTTGTTGATGACGTGATGGTTCAGAACTATTGTGATTCGGCTGATGGTGTGTGCGGAAGAGAGCCTCCTGAATAATGCTTCTTGGTTGGTATTTATAGAACACGGCTAGAGAATTAGGGTTTGCACTTTTCTTTTTATAGAAAAGTCCTTTTTCTTTTTATTTATTTCCTTCCTCATTGCTCTGCGTATTATTTCTTTCTCTTTTCTTCTATTCTTCCTTTTCTGTTCTGATTTGGATTAGATTTGGACGAATCTTCAAATATCTTATCTTTTAACTCTGCCGCCTACCAGTCGACTTGTCTTCGAACCAGTCGACTGTGTCGAGACTTCTGAAGATTTGATCATCCAAGTCGGCTGTTGACAATCAACTCCTCTGGGCAATCGCCTGTTGTAATGGACCAGTCGACTGATGATCTGCACTTTCCTGTGTATCATCTTTAACATCCTGAATCTGCTTCGTTTCTCTGTTTTAGGCTGTTTCCTATGGAAAAGAGAGAATAAGAGTTAAATATCACATATAGAGCTTTAAAATGTCTAATTGCACTAAGATTATTGCTCCTAAATGTGAATAATATTGTGTTCATCAGTTGATTATAACAGCTTATGGATTACTGTTGGTTATGTATGGATTACTGCATGACTTATTTTATGTTATCCATGTTTATGTGATTATAAATTTTCCTGCGTGGTTGTATTTACTTTCATATTGTTGAGTTGATTATAACAGCTTATAGATGATGTGAATATATCATTCGCTGGGCCTTAGTTGCGTGCCCGTGTTTCCGTATTCTGATAAGCGGGGCGTGACACTATTGTATCAAGATATCAAACTAGGATTTCTCTAGATCTCTATATATTATTGTAATTGGCCTCCATTAAGAGCTAAGAGAAAGAGAGAGAGACAAAGACAGAGACAGAGACAGAGTACTTCATTAAAGAGTGTTTGGGAGGTTTTCCAATTGTAAACAACTAGCATTTTATGGTGAGACTAGGTAGAGGGCGGTGGTGAGAGTTGTAATTCTGGTATCTTCTTTAGTTGAATAATAACTTAGTTTTACTCCACCGGATTAGGGCTTTCCCAAACCGGAACAAAATTGTGTGCTTTGTGTGTTTGGTGTGATCTTCTATTTACTTGGTGGTTTGTATTGATCGTGTCTCATAACTCAACAAGATCTTCGAGCATACTTCCTTACACATTAGAGAAAGTCAGCAAACTAAAACAGTTTGATAAACTGAAGTAAATCAAATAACAAGTGTAAACGAGAAAAGAAAAAGAAAAAGTTCTGCTCAAGTAAGTCTCAGACTAAACATACAAGTGTAAACTCCGGCCCATAGGCCTTATTAACTCTCCAATATAGTGCCACTGTGTGCGAACTTTAATATACTGAACAATGGGCCTAACTGATTTATATAATTAAGGCCTAACTTTTACTGTAACGCCCCGGGCCCCGCTCAAACAAATTCCAACAACTGCGCACCACAGGCTCCTCACGAAAGTGTCCAGACTATTTGGTACCCCCTTGATCTTAGGCAAACTAATATATACACACACAATCCTAACTCACCTTCCATGTGGGACTAAGTCACCACCACCTACCATAAACATCATGGCTCCATAGTAATTAATTCTTACTTTCTATAGTTCTTTCTTTAGGCTCTATACACACACTACCAAATCTATAGGCTCATCTACCATTTATTGATTACTAAGCCCACCATGAAGGCACATCCCATACGGGGTATTACATACACTCCACCTTGAGATCTCAGCTTCCTCGCTGAGCCCGGGACCCGCAAGCTGATACAGGATTGCCCGTGGAGTGAAGTACCCTGCTAGAATACTGACCCTTGTCTTTCTACCAGCATACTATCCTTAGCCAGGTGTACATCTCACCCACTCTTACCCACAATCAGTGTCAAAAGTTGGCCCTGATACCATTTGTAATGCCACGGACCCCGCTTAAACAAATTCTAACAACTACCCACCACAGGATGCCTCACAAAAGGTGTCCGGGCTATTTGGTACCCATTGATCTTAGGCAATCTAATATATACATACACAATCCTAACTCACCTTCCATATCGGACGAAGTTACCACCACCTACTAAGAACACCATGGCCCCATAGTAATTAATTCATTCTTTCTATAGGCTCTGTACACACACCACCAAATCTATAGGTCAATCTAACAATGAATTAATTACTAAGCACACCATGAAGCTCCATCTCATACGTGGTATTACATTTACTTACAACGAAATGTCCGAAAGAAGAAAAAAAAAAGATCAACCCTTTGGTTCCTTCCTTCAGCTGAGGAGAATACCAGAGGGATCTCCCAATCAAGCGGTAATCCTGTTTTATAGTAGTTGATTTTGAATTATTTTTTATTACTTTGTCCAACAAAAAGATAAAAGAAAAATGGATTGATCATCTACAATTTCTAAATGTCCATGTACTCTTCCTTCATTTAGCAATGGACTTTAAGAAAACTGTATTCATCTAGTGAAAAATATTTTTAAAAATAAATATTATTTTGTTAGGAAAAAAACGTATGAAATAATTTTATTTTTTTTGAAGGAAAAGGTGGAGTATGGCCACCCTGTTTCATTAATAAGGAGTTAATAAAACAAACTCAGAGTACTTAGCCAAGTACAGAGTCCTACAATACATAGAAGAAAACATAAATCATCACCGAGCAGGGGGGGAGGTGGGGGGGGACAAAAGGGAGAACAATACATCCATTCATCCAACAAAATTACAACAAAGCATCTAACTCCCCCTAACAAAACCCTGGGGTAGTGGGGATCGATCAACAGTAAAGGGCCAGAAGAACAGAGCAAACTCTACCCTCAGTTGATCGTCGGCCCGATCTCGACTTCTTCGTCGTCATACTCCTCTACCTGGAAGACGCTGGCAATCCTCCCTTGCGGACCTGTTGCAACGGCAATAGCCCAAAAGGAGATAAGATGCATAATGTGATTCAAATTACCAGAAATATTATTATTAGTCCCACGAAAGTAACAGTTATTCCTAGCCAAAGGACCCAGGTTAAAGCAGCGATAGCAATAAACCAGGCTTCTCTCATAGATCGTCTCTCAATACGTATGAAAATTATTTAGGAATAATCTGAACACTCCAATGTATGGACTACACGTGAGTCATATGGATATGCGTGCATGTCCTATATGTTCAAATATCTACATAGGGGACCAATAAGAGCATCCACAATGGTTTGCTATAATATATGGCAAAATGGCAAATAGCAAAAGCGATAATTGCTACACTGGTTGTTTGCTATAAATATAACAATTTTAAAAAAAAACTTTTGAGCAAACGGGACATGTTGTCCCGATGCTTGTAAAAATTATTAATTTAAATGGTATTTTAGTAATTAATTAGTTATTAGTTATTTAATTAGTTAATAAATTATACCTAAACTATGATTATAGTGTTAAAATATGAGGATAGTGTCTTAATTAAAGGGTTAAACTATGGATAATAGCTTGAAAGTGACATCCCCATTGTCAAACGGGACAGGTTGTCCCGTTTGTCGATTTTTGAGATCGGACGAGACAATATGTCCCATCTAATACATTTCGTTTTTTTTTTTTTTTTTTTTTGGGACGGAACAACATGTTCCGTCCGATACTTTAGAAAAAATTATAAAAAATTCGAAACGAAACAACTTGTTTCGTCCCTCACTATTAAAATATATATATATATGTGTGTGTGGGACTTCAGTCCTCTATATTTTGAGAAATAGCAAATTGTTTTTAAAATATGAGAAGCGACTGTAGCGATTTTGTCAAAATATAGCAAAATAGCAAACCGTTGTAGACTATATTTACTCAAAAAATTGTAAAATAGCAAATATAGAAAACCATTGTGGATGCTCTAACAACACTACACCAACCAATCAAACAAAAAAAATAAAACAATACAATCCAACAATATGCCAAACTCTTTTTTAGTTTTAGTTCTCCATTGATTGATTCTGGTATACGATCTTTACTCACATGACGTATCGGATTCGGTTCCCTTCAATATCAAACATTCTTTCCTTCTTTCTTATCCAGTTGGAATCCAATTCCATTTCCAGAAGTGATTCAAAACATGCCTCATACACTACTAATACACTGTTCTTCTTTAAACGCATGTGAATAGTGCTGTAGGTATTTTTTAATGCACTCAGATTCGTTAGATTCTTAAGTGGAATATAACACGTACAATTATGATATACAACTTTATCTGACCAAATATTATTGTAACGCTCCGAATTTCAAACACAGATAATTCATAACAAAAGTAGAATCTTTACTTCAATTTCGTACAAATTTTACAAGGAAATTAAAACTTTTCATTTACAACATCGTTCTTTACAACAACATATTGGAAATAAATAACTACAATACAACATATGATAATGGAAGCTCTTCAATCTTATGACATCTCTCACAGTGTTCAAATTCAGGCCACGACCAATCCTGCAACTAAGATACAACCACAATGCTATAATACAGCTATTTTTCTACATTAGCAAACACAAACTTGAATGCGAAACAAAATGTGAGAAGTGACTATCGTAAACATGTCAGTGTATGATACGAACCAATGTCTAATGCAGACATTACACTACGATGCACTAATACACACTTATTCGGATTCTATGCATCCCACACTATATAGGTCCGAAGACAAGCCCTTATCTTACTCCTCATTATAGGGTTCAATCCCTCGCTATGAAAATTCTACTACGGTGATTAATGTAAAGTTTAGATATCCTGTGAGTATCTAGTACCGCCCCGATAATTCTTGAGAATCGCTCTCCCATCGCGAGTCGTAACCCCGATAATTCTGAAGACGAAACTCACACCGCGAGCGATGACCTCGATAATTCTTGAGATTCGTTCTCCTACTGCGAGTGATTTTTGGACGTCATGCACCACACCTCGATAATTCTGGAAACGAAACTCACACCGTGAGTCATATGGTATCTCATCACACAAATATCCCATGAGCGTCGTTTCGATCCCGATAATACTGAAGATAAATCCCACACCGCGAGCGATTTTGGATATCATGTCTCACACCCCGATAATTCTTGAGATAATCTCCCACTGCGAATCATATAAGGCCCTCATACTCATATTTGCCCATATTTCATCACATCTCCCTCTAGTGTCTGTCCTTAAGTTCAAACATAAAATAATATCACCTAGAGCTAGCTTACCTTCCTACCGAACTTAAATCAACACACAAGAACATTAGCCCACACTGACAATTTCTCAAATTTTCGCATATCTCAACTTGCCGGTATTCTGGGTCTCGCTCAGCCTCTAGCAATCAACCATCAACATAGCGATCATCTAGGTTACATCTAACCTCATCATAACCATCGCATTCATTATTCATCATTCCTTCTTAATTCATTCTCTTTATATTTATCATCTCAATGTAACTTAATACTTATTATAGCAGCATTCAATAACACTTGATGAGTTAAAACCCTTATAAACATCACGCGTTTAATATTCCAACTTCACCCTTTAATTACCTCTTAATTCCTCATAAGGTATATCTTACTAACATTCCAATTTTAAATCCAACTTCATACGTTATAAAAGTTTTAGGATAATTAGATAAACGACATCAACCCAATGGTATTGAAAAAATCATATAAATTTCACTACTACTCCAAAAATAGATTTATCAGTTTCATAGGAATCATAAATGAGTCTACTATAACTTTATAGTTAAGATCATCTAAAATCATTCTCAATTACTTTGTCTAAATTCATTTGCAAAACAGTAGGTTGAAAATCGGAAAGCTACAGCTCATGCTACTTGTAAAAATCATAGAAAATTCTATACATTATGAAACTTTGTGTTCTTTACATCAAATTAAAGGTATAAAAGTCTACTACAAGTTTTTGGTTATAAGTTTCTCCAAAATATTGTGTCTATAATCCTGAATTCTTTGAAATCTACAGTCGGGTCAAAATGTTATACAGACTGCCACTTGTTCAATCTTGTAAAAATCATTATAAATTCACTTCTTCGTGGAAAATTAATTTTTTAGACTCTAAAGAAAGTTTAACGAGTCTACTTCAACTTATTCGTTTTGACCTTTCTCAAAATACTTCATCTAAGATGCTGGAATGATCAAAATTCGAAATGTATACAAATTTCTAGCAACTAGTCAAACAGTCAACCAGTCCTAAGTTCGAATTTTATTAAAATAGTAAAATACATCCAAATATTATAAAATTTTAAGAAGACGTTCTTGACATATAAGAGATACTCTTATAAAAATTTTAGCTCTAGATTCCATCTGGTTCAATTGATATGAATTTTGGAAGTGCAACTAAAACTTAAAATAGAAACTTATGAAAATACCCCCAAATCAATAATATCATAATTTCACACATTTAATCAACAACACATAATCTAAACATGAATTCTCAATCTATATAAGTTACCATGCATCAAAATTCACACATATATATTCTACAATCTAGCATTTTACTAATAAAATTATATTAGAAAGTTGGAGAAACACCCACATCAAAAAGAAGAATTCATAGTAGTAGAACCCCTAAAAAAATGCTCCAAAGCTCCCCAAAAGCACCCCGGCCTCTCCTCTAGAAAAACCACAAACCAGCACAACAAGAAGCCTCTCCTGACTCTTTCTTTGTTTAGTTTATTTTTTTGTGTTCATTTGGGTTAGATTGGTGGGGAAGGGTATTTATATGAGAAATGAGAGTAGTTGTAACGCCTCGAATTCCCATTATAGGACATCAGTGACACCGCCAGAATCTTTTCCTTCAAATGTATCTCAACACAGTAAAATAATACGGAAATAAAAAAAACTTTTATTGCCCAACAGAATCATTACATTAATAATTACAACCCTTATCTTGTTCTGAACAAGGAATACATATTACATAAACTCATTACAACTGATTACAAAATATCCAGGTTCCACTTGTGAGGCTATCGGCTATCTTCCAGATCAGAAATCATTCGGTCACTGCCGAAGTTCAGCTGAGCGGTCGCTCTACCTCCCTGGGACCAGCTCCTCGGCTTGAGCCTTCTGCTGCGTGACTCTGATGTTTCTGCGCCCGCTCAATGGTAGGCATGTACACTGCCGCCCAACTTGGATGCCCTGTTGGATTGGCTCACTTGCCCTCTTGACCCGGTATCAAGTACCTAATTAAGTGGGCACGTCAGTGGTAAGAAAATACCGATCTCCAATTATCACACCCACAATTCATCTTGAATGGAAAAGAAACATGTATCATGATTTTCTAGTGTTCATGTATGTCATGACCTGAAGTCTAATACAAAACACAAAACAGATGCACTTAATCTAATGTTATCAAGACTCTGGACACACATGCATCCTATACTATATGTGCCCCAGATCAAGCCATTTCTCCAGTTTCAGGGATTTGAACTCTCGCTATGCAATGCATTCTACTATTGTACACTTCCTGTTCCTAATAGTACAACATGATTGAGGAGGTATATAAAAAAAATAATTTGGAGAGCTACCCCGTTGTCACCAATAATTTTTGTACCGGACCATCCTTAAAAGCTATGACGAACTTACAGACATGCAGCAGTATATCTATTGCACAGAAGATCCATTATGATCTGTTCGTGTCCACAAACATAGAACATGACGGCCTCGAAGGTCTAAAACCCCATATCCGCCAGAAAATCGACATCCCGTTCTTACCATGGCACTTCAGAAATCAACAGTGTAAGATACACATAGCAGCACGTATCCCTAATAAAAGGAAGAGACAACTCCATAGTTATCACCACCTTGTGCTAACTCTCGGAACGAGTCGGATTATAGGGAATCACCCCTAACACCAATTCAGTCTTCAAGCGAAACAAATAAAGGAAACCTAATCAATGCAATTTACTGAAAACAAGTTCTTACCCAAAATCATACGTGGTGTTGAACAATTAATACCGAGCCTGACTGGTCTGTCAAAAATAACAATCATCACGGGAGTCACGTCCACTGATTCCCAATACCTTCACAGGTCAGCGACCAAATAATTCCGGCCCGTGACCCTCAGCGAGTATTCCAACGGCGTCCCAAGGATGCAATAAAATTCAATGAAGGTAAGCACACACATAATCACAAATTCCTGGTCATTTGACAGAGTCAGACATCGAGACACCAATCATCAATTGACCAGAGCTATCTCCCAACTCACTCATATCTACCATGAGTACTAAGCACAGGACACTTGTCCAAGTCACAAATGAAGTGCTAAAAACATCATTAAAAACCTGATATCTCATTATCACCACACTGCGGTATACAGAGGATTCCTCATCAATCGTTCAATAAAAGCAGTTCAAGAAATAGCAGTAGCTGTAACTTAAACTACGCTCATCGGAATCTAACACAATCATACTTCTAGAAGGGTAGGGAGATCCACTGTAATTCCCTAGTGAACGACTTCCTCAACTCTTTAAAGAACTCAAGTCCCCGAGCTAACTTAAGCTCGAAGTCAAACTAAACAACAGGTTGCTAAACTTGCAATGTCCATAACTTCCAACACACAAGTCAAAATTGCTTGATACTACCCGTTCTGAAAAGCTAAGACCATAGTCTACAACTTTCCAGTTGAACATTTCCTCAAATTCGATCATCTTAACACCATAAAAACCTCATACACTCTCAGCTTGTACGTTCCTTTATGCACTCGTTGCACCTTTCCGACAACACAAAAGTTTGCTCGCTCATCGGAATTACTGGATTCCGGGTTCTATGGAAAGGTGGGAGTGTCCACTACAACTTTCTAGTTGAACACATCCTCAGATTCAATCATTAAAGTCCTCGAAAACACTAAATTCCATCAGGTGCGCAAACAGGGGAAAATTTGATTCTTTAATAAACATGGCTTTGACTAGACTGGATCTGTCATAATCTTTGAAAAATTATAAATCTCAACCTAAAAACTGGAATTACAAAATTCCAGTTAGATTAGGAAGCTATGAATCCCTACTACAAATCTCTAGTTGGTCAATTTCCCAAATTCTTAATGCATAAATTCAGAATTTCACATCTTCGCAGACTAGTTGATTTGCACTAGGCTGAACCTAGTTCACTTTGAAATTCAATAACAAATCTACCTTAAGTCCAATGCTCATGAAATTTTATATTCTTAACCCAAACATATACCACTCCATTGTGTCCAAATAGTGACCACAGTGAGTTATGACTCCTCAAACAGTGCACAAAATTTTAGCTGCTCTTTCCGCAGGGTATTTACTACCCCTTGCTAAATAATTTTAAAATCTCATCAAACGACCTCTAAAAATTCTAAAATTTGAGAATCATCAACTTGACTCATACCATAAGATACTCCCAAAATTTCATAGCAATATCATATATACACAAGGAGTTATGGTCAGGTGAATTTCATTCAAAAAGACAGTCAGCTCTATTCTGTTAACCAGACCAGTCGCATTCTACAATTTCTTTGAGGTATCAAACGACCTCGGAAAATTACGAAATTTAAAATATAGTTTTAGACACAGACAAGAGTCTCCACAAAAATTTCGGCTCAAAATACCGAGCCAATTTTGAGTTAAAAAATCCGAAAGACACCACAAATTTCACACAACCGCAGCTCCCCTGGTTGATTACTGTCCGAAAATTGGGCTGCTGTTTGGGTTATCAAACGAACTCCAAATATTATGAAAAAAAATCATGTAAGCCCTAGATACATAGCTCAATAATTCTTAAAAATTTTAGTCCAAAATTCCTAACCATTTGAAAACTAGAAATTCTCAAACTCACCTACTTATACATTCTCTTAACAATTTCATGGAAGGATATTATCTACCCCATACATTATTTTTTCTTAGCATGCTAACTTCCCATACAAGGCAACAAGATTTGTCTTAGCTATTACCACATGCCAAAACTCACATACACACAAAAACTAAATTTTTTTAGAGTTAGAAGATCACCCACATCTTCAAGTTGCAAGAGAACCTTCTTGTAGCTTGCTTGTTCCTTGCTCCTAGCTCTTGTAGAACATGGCCAACACTTTTTTCCTTCACTACTACTCTTCTCCTCTTCTACTACTCAAAGACTCCATTTTTTTTCTTTCTTCTCTCCTTCTCTGCCTTTTTTTTTGAAGCAAAAATAGAACAAGAAGATGAGAAGAAGTGAGAAGATGAATGGAGGGATTTTTATAGGAGATGGAAAGTTGGGGTTTTGGGGAAATGGGGCTGGCCAAACTCAAGGAGATGGAGGGCAAGGATGGGAGGAGATAGGGTTTGTGGAAGTGTGTGGATGAGATGAAGCCAACACACCTAATTAGAAGCTTCATCGAAGTTTCTTTGAAACTTCTTGAAAGCTTCTCACTCTCCCAAAAGTCAATACCAGATAGTGAAATATCTCCACCATTGGATCTTCATCAAGATCTGAGCCATAATATGATGCTAGGGTTCCTAACCCTAGGTTAAGTCAAGGAACCCTAGGTCACCATTCCCTAACCCTAACCCTAGTGCACAATTCCAATCCACATTCAATTCAAGCACTAGATTTAAAAATAACCAATATATATAATTTAAAATCTATAAAAATATATGTTTTATAGAAATTATAATTTCCTCCCGAAAATTGTCTGGTCGAAACAATCGGGACAATCTATAGTTTAATTGAGAAGATATTCCGAGTTTACCTTATCGAGTTCAGAACAGCTCATATGTCTGAAATTTCTCAATTAAAACTGATAATTATTAGAAACTATGTAATTGTGCACAATACTCAGACGTGCACGGATTACTATGCAAAAAATAGCTATATGCCAATTTTGCGGGGTATTACAGTTGTTTTAGCAACTAACCACCCATTATCCCACTCACACACCCACACACCCACTCACACCACTCACTCACCCCGCTCTCTCCATGTGAAGCCAACCATTGAAAAGAGTGCACAATGCACATGTGCACGTGTGCACGTGTTTGTACACTTTTCATTTTATTTTCATTTTTATTATTCCATTTTAAATTTTTATTTTTAATAAATACTCATATTAAATTTAGCATAATTAGCCTAGTGAAATTTTTAGTGCACATCTTTGTAATAAATTAACAAAATTTGCACATGCATAAAAAGAACCCGTGTAAAACACGTGCTAATAAATATTCATATATAAGATAAATTTGAGAAAACGAAAAATATCTAGAACAATCAAAATGAAAAATATTTAAAATATGTTTCATTAATTCTATATATGTATTCAACAATATAATCAACGCGTGCATAAAAACAGGTGCATCGCACGTATAAAAAAATATATTTGTGTCAAAATAGGAGAAAAATGAATTTCAATTTATGAAACGAATTCAAACAAGTTATAAAATAAATAATTGAACATGTAGAAAAGTTTATAAAATTACACGTAACTGTGGAATATACGTAATCGACACATGTAATAAAAACATGTGCAATGCACGTAAAAACACAAAGATTAAAATAAATGTTTAAGTTGGCTCAGAATATGATAGAAATAAATTTTGAAAAGACGAAAAATGTATAAATAATCGGAATATGAAATACGTATGACATTTATATAAAAATACGTTATGGATATTACTCAATTTATATTACTCAAAACAGTACAAAAATATATGTACGTAATACTCGTGAACAAAATTGACAACACTCAATTTTGCATGATGTTACAATTATTGAGATTAATTATTTTGTTTTATTATATATACTACACCAATTTGTAACAATTGGATATTTGTGGCATTTTCACACATCAACTACAGTATTATATAATATTAGATATACCCTAAGGTACTCATAAAATATACTATATAATTGGACTAAGGGATAACCAAGGGATCAAGGAAAACAATTAACTTCCAAATAGGCCGTGTTTAATTTAAATCCAAGGCTCGGTGGGTTGGAAAAAAAAACTTCCCAAAAGTTATTAAAAATCCTTGACCCACTAATACTGATATATACTTTACCTCTGTTGGATATATAGGTATATTCTCAATATAATAGAATAATATTGTGTATAATATTTTATGAAGTAACACGTTCTTTTACGTGTTATCTGTTAATTGTTGAACCAGATTGACTGGGACTTCAAACCCAGTTTCATCCCAGATATACTGGTATATAGAGCTGGTATCGGGTCCTATCGGAACGGGTCCTCCACTACCTTGATCCCGACCCAGTACCTCACGGGTCCAAAAATTGGACCCGGGTCCGGACTTGTAAGAACCAGGTCCGGGTCCTAGTCTAAAAAATTTATCCGTCGGATTGGCTAGTAGAGAATAAATATTTGCAGTTAAGTATTTTTGCACCCGATACCCTACGATTCTAACATTTTTGCACTTAAGTATATGAATTTATATTATATTTGCACATCAATCTTCAACAATTACTTTATATATATATATATCCCTATAACCCTATTTTTCAAATTATATATGTTTGGGAGTATTTTTTAACGGTTCTGGGTCCGGGTCCGGGTCCAGGTCCGGGTCCGAGTCGTTCTATTTTGAGCGGATCCGGACCCGGACCCGAAAGTGCATCGGGTCTTATAGAACTCGGACACGGACCCGGACCAAAATGACCCACTTTTTAAAAGTACTTGCCAAACTGACCCACTTTCGAAAGTATTTACCAAAATGACCCACTCGACCGCTATCTGAAATAGCGAGTGTATGGTTATGTGTTTCAAGAAAAACATCAAGTACAGACTCGCTATTACTACACTCGCTATCTGAGATAGAGAGTGTATGATTGTGTAGAAAATTTTTCAATCGACCCTCGCTATCTCAGATAGAGAGTGTGTTCGTACCACACTCGCTAACTGGAATAGCGAGTGTAAGGTCTTGAAGAAAAATTTTCCAATCGGCACTCGCTATCTCAGTTAGCAAGTGTTTTTGTATTAAACTCGCTAACTGAGATAGCGAGTGTCGATTGGGAAATTTTTACAGACTTACTATTTCGCTCTCTCTCACTTCTCTCTTTCCATTCTCTCTCAAGTCCGAAAGAAACCCAAAACGAACAGACCCTAGCCTCCCGAATTCGTTATTTCACTAACAAATCCGTCAAAAATCTATTGAGATCTAATTCATCACTCACAACCATCTCTACTCCCACTCTCAAATCTCTAAACCCATCATCGAAGATCCTGAATTGCTCAATATTCCCGATCATAGAATTTGGAGAGATTTTGGACGAAATTTGTTGGGAAAACCATGAATTGGGAGGCTAGGGTTTTTGGGTTTCTTTCGGATTTGGGAGAGAGAGTGTGCCTTTCGATGAAGTGATAGAGATCTGAGATAGAGTCTTTAAAAACTTTCCTAATCGACACTCGCTATCTCAGTTAGCGAGTGTGGTATAAATAAACTCGCTAACTGAGACAGCGTGTCTAAGCCCAAGGATTTTTAACTTCGTCCTCAATCTACACTTGCTATCTCAGTTAGCGAGTGTGATGCAAAAGCACACTCTATCTGAGATAGCGAGTATAAACTTGCTATTTTTCTAAAAGGTCATACACTCGCTATCTCAGTTAGCGAGTGTGGTACAAACACACTCGCTATCTGAGATAGCGAGTCTGAACTTGGTATTTTTTTTAATTTTTCTCGAAAGTGTGGAGAAACACATAACTATACACTCGCTATCTCAGATAGCGATGAGGTTTTAACCAAACTCGCTGAGATAGCGATAGCGAGTGGTTCGTTTTAGTAAATACTTTCAATAGTGGGTCAGTTTAGTAAATACTTTCAAAAAGTGGACAATTTTGGTAAACAATTCTCGATATTCGGGCTGGTATAGGCCATATTAATAACATATAGTTTGTATTTTTGCTTATAAAAAAAATTTGCCCGGAGTGCTATAGCCAGTAATAATTATTCAATAATCTAATTTAGTATTGTCATATTTGTACTTCATAACTAAGCATCAAACTGCTGATAAAACATTTGTAAATCTATTTATATAGAGTAAAATACAAATTTTTCTATCATTTATTTCAAAAAGCCCAAAATATACATGTTGTCGCTAGTTTTTCCAGTTTTCCGTCATGGTAAATGAATTTCAAATAATTTGATTTTACATATTTAGACTAATTTAAATGTGTAAATCAATGTGAACAGTTCGATCGTCGATATGAACGTCCGAAGGCCTAGTGCACACAACCGAAGCTTTCCCTATATATATATATATATATATATATATATATATATATATATATATATAGAGAGAGAGAGAGAGAGAGAGAGAGAGAGAGAGTCTATTAAGAGCTGGGGAGCTGGAGATTTCAGCCATCCGATCGCGTTTGATCGCGATCGAACGGCTGAGATCTCCAGCCGCTTATCTTCGGAATTGATGAGGGGTAAAAGGGGTATAATCGAAATCCCCCTATCTCTTATCTTCTCACGCTCTCATCTCTCCCGCTCTCTATCTTCGTCCCGCTCTCTAGCGAAACCCTAATCCCTCTCTTATCTTCTCACGCTCTCTCTCCCGCTCTCGATCTTCGTCCCGCTCTCTTGGAAACCCTAATCTCTATCTCTTCTCTTCTCACGCTCTCTCTCCCGATCTCTATCTTCGTTCAGCTCTCTTCGAAACCCTAATCACCACCAAAGTGGAGCTCTCTCTCCCGCTTTCTTTCTTCGTCACTTGTGTAAACCCAACTCCACGAAAAACCCCATCTCCAGCCGCTTATCTTCAGATCTGTGAGGGGTAAAAGGGATATAATCGATCAACCCCTATCTCCCCTATCGTCTCACGACCAAAAAAGAGCTCTCTCAAGTTCGTTTTCTCTCTCCGACGGAAAACTCAAATCGCGATAAGGGTTTCAATTTCTACTCTCAGTGGCTTCTGCCTCTCTCAGATTCTGGAGGGAAGTGTTTGATTCTCATAAATTCTTTTATGATTTCTGTATAATTTCTTGCATTTTTATTCGGTTTTGTGTGTAGGCAATGATGAGATTGATTTTGATATAAGTTGGTTATTAATTTTTGGGGATTGAAATTATTGTTTTTGAAGCGTATTTGGTTGTGTGCCATGATAATTATTCAAAGTTGAATATAGTTTGGTGTATGAGCGGGAGAGAAGATGGGGAAGAAATGAAATAAAGGTTTTTGAATGCCCAATGCCCTCAACACTTACCTTACATTTACGTGATTTGAGTCTAGCTCAATTTATCTGATTTTTGGGCAGTGATGCAAAACACTTTATGATCTAAATAATTATTTCAAGCTTGTTGTATTTATTCTTGATTATATATCTATCATATCCTAGTTGGCACGGCACCCCAATGCAGCCCTAGTTGTGAATTGTGTGTTCTGAGCCTACTGGCTTTTTTTATTCTATATATATTCATGAGTAAGTCTATTATGTGAGCTTGGTCGATTGATTGTGAGAAGATAAGAGATAGGGGTTTTTGATTTTACCCCTTTTACCCCCAAACATTCTGAAGATAAGCTGGATTGAATATGAGTCGTTCCATCGCTATTAAGGCGAACGAATGGCTAAAAACCCCCCGCTCTGGATAAGGATTTCAGCCCGTCAAGCTCTTAATAGACTTACTCTATATATATAAGACAGTTGATGATAAGCTCCGAACAACATAAACAGAACATGAAGTATCAAATAATGTCAGTTCAGAACAAACAGAAACTATATTTTTTTGGTAATTGATGTTGGATGCGTATGTGTTGGATACTCATTTTAGCATTTTGGTGGTTGATTCTCTCCTTCGGTGTGTTGGTGTAGGCAGTGATGCAAAACACTTTATGATCTGAATAATTATTTCAAGCTTGTTGTATTTATTCTTGATTATATATCTATCATATCCTAGTTGGCATGGCACCCCATTGCAGCCCTAGTTATGAATTGTGTGTTCTGAGCCTACTGGTTTTTTTAGTCTATATATATACATGAGTTAGTCTATTATGAAGGAGGTCGATTGATCGTGAGTAAGAAAGAGATATAGGGGTTTATGATTTTACCCCTTTTACCCCAAAACATTCTGATGATAAGTGGGATCGAAGATGAGTCGTTCGATCACGACCAGTCGCGAACGAATGGTTAAAAACCCCTATTCAGGATAAGGATTTCAGCTCCCAAACTCTTAATAGACTTACTCTATATATATAAGACAGTTGATGATAAGCTCAAAACAACAGAAACAGAACATGAAGTATCAAATTTTGTAAGCTCCAAACAACAGAATATATATTTCATGTAACTGACATTGGAAGCGTATGTGTTGGATACTCATTTTAGCCTTTTGGTGTTTGATTCTCTCCTTCAGTTTGTTGGTGTAGGCAGTGATGCAAAACACTTTATGTTTTGAATAATTACTTCAAGCTTGTTGTATTTATTCTTGATTATATATCTATCATATCCTAGTTGGTACGGCACCCCAATGCAACCCTAGTTATGAATAGTGTGTTCTGAGCCTACTGGTTATTTTTAAACCTCATGTTCAGTGTCTGTTGTTCTGAGTTTACACATTTTGAACTAAACATGTTTTGTTTGTGTTGTTCTGAGCTTACAAAATTTGAAACTTCAAGTTCAGATTCTGTTTGTCTTGAGCTTACACAATATGATGCTTCATGTTAAGTTTCTACTGTTCTGAGGTGAGCTTACAAAATTTGATACTTCATGTTCAGATTCTGTTTGTCTTGAGCTTACACAATATGATGTTTCATGTTAAGTTTCTGCTGTTCTGAGGTGAGCTTAAAAAATTTGATACTTCATGTTCAGTTTCTGTTTGTTCTGAGCTTACACAATTTGATACTTCATGCTCTGTTTATGTTTGTTCTGAGCTGAGCCTTCACAATTTGATACTTCATGCTATATTTCTATTTGTTTGGAGCTTACACAATTTGAGCATCGTATTCGGTTTCTGTCGTCCTGAGCTGAGCTTACACAATTTTAAACTACACATGCTCAGGTTCTGTTGTTCTGAGCTAACAAATTTTGAACTTCATGTCAGTCTCTGTTGTTCTGAGCTGGCCTTACACAATTTGGTACTTCATGTTCAGTTTCTTTTGGTTGAATTGTTTGGTCTGGTGTCAATTAAGTTTTAGTGTGTTGGTCATGTATGGATTGTAATGGAAGTGATGGAAGTTGAAAGTTATAATTGGTATGTGGTCACAAATGTGTTTTTAACACATTGGTTTGTGACACTGATATTGCTGTTGCTGCTACTTCGAAACAGTTTATGATCTAAATGTTCTATTGTTCTGATCCTACTATAATTGCTGAATGATATTTTGTGTTCTGAGCCGACTATATTTTTTAAACATTTTGTCTTTTCCAGGCTAAATGAGCTATATTTAATTTTGATTTCAGGTTGATTTCAGCATGAAGTGCTTCTTGGAGCTATTGACTACTCGACAACTCGACATCAGTTGATATGTGGAGCAAAAAAAATTGTATTTTTGTTGACACTATACAAAAAACTGTATATTTGGAGCAATTAAAGTTGTATACTTTCAGTACCTGTGCGTTATTGAACATTGTATTACTTTGTAAAGTTTTTGTTAAGTTTCAGTTTTTTTGTAAAGTTTCAAATGTCAAGAACATTGTATTACATTGCAATTCTATGATGATCGAAATTCTTCCATATATTTAGTTCATTATTGTTTTGGTGTCATGCGATGGTATGATGTATACTCAATGTGTAAGCTGAAAATGTGTCAGCTCAAACTGTGTAAGCTCATAACAACGGAAACTGTACATGAAGTATCAAATTGTGTAAGCTCAGAACATACAGAAACTGTACATGAAGTATCAAATTTTGTAATCTCAGAACAAACAGAAATAGAGTATGAAGTGACAAATTTTGTCAGCTCAGAAAAACCAAAAACTGAGCATGAAGTATCAAAATTTGTTAGCTCAGAACAAACAGAAACAGATAATGAAGTATTAAATTTTGTAAGCTCATAACAAACAGAAACAGAGCATGAAGTGTCAAAGTTTGTAAGCTCAGAAATAACACAAACAGGGCATGAAGTATCAAATATTGTAAGCTCAGAACAAACACAAACAAAGCATGAAGTATCATATTTTGTAAGCTCAGAACAAACACAAACAGACCATGTAGTGTCAAATTTTGTAAGCTCAGAACAAACAGAAACAGAGCATGAAGTGTGAAATTTTGTATGCTCAGAAATAACACAAACAGAGCATGAAGTATCAAATTTTGTAAGCTCAGATAAAACACAAACAGAGCATGTAGTATCAAATTTGGTAAACTCAGAACAAACAGAAGCACAGCATGAAGTATCAAATTTTGTTAACTCAGAACAAACAGAAAATGAACATGAAGCATCAAATTGTGTACGCACAGCTGATAACAGCAGAAACTTAACATGAAGTATCAAATTGTGTACGTTCAAAACAAACAGAAGCTGAACATTAAGTTTCAAATTTTGTAACCACAAACTAGTTGGAGAGTGTTCTGAAGATTATAGAAAACAAATAAATACACAATTGTAACCACAAACTAGTTGTATCTTTCAATTTCCACTATTTTCATTACAATCCTTACATGACCAACACACTAAAGAATTCCATTTGTCGGAGAGTGTTTTGAAGGTATCTCCGGCTCTCCGCTAACAGCCTTCTTGTTCTTTCTTTTGAATTCGTGCACAAAGTGATTCATCAAATAAAAAAAATGCAAGTACGTATGTAGTATGTTCTTGTCGGGTGTATGTTGAATTTGTTGAAGCTGGTAATTTAAAATGACAGGACATCATCGAATTTTGTATAGACAGGGCATCATCAAGTATAAAATTTCATTACGTAAAAAAACTTGTAGGCTCAGAACAAGTACAACAAAAAACATAAAACTGTGGACTCAGATGCAAAAATCATGCAGGCTCAGAATAACACCACCATAAACTACACATGAACCTCAAAATTTGTAAGCTCAGTACAAGTGCATTTGAAAATGAAGTTAAAAATGGGTAAGCTGAGAACAACTTTTATTGAAACAAAAGGGTGAAGTCTCAAATAATTTCAGCTCCCCAGCTCAAAACAGACACAAACTGAACATTAAATGGAACACCATCCATTAAAAATTTCAATACCAATTGCCGAATATATAATCATGAATAAACAAAATCATGCATAAACTTTTCATCACTGCAGCATAATAAATCAAGTATAAGTGAGTCAAATTTCCTTATTTTTAATTTGTCACTAGGGCTGCTTTATTAAGCCACGCCTACTAGCTTCCAAAAAAAAATCTCATGCATAAACTTTTCATCATTGCCTACTAACTTGGAATTATAAACTATAAACCAAATCTTTTTACCAACTTTTCGGATATAAATTTCAGATCATGCATCTATTTTATGTACATCATTATTTTACCTGCACACAATGAAGACATAACGGTTAATTTAATATATGTGCTATAAGGTATTAAAGAACAATAATGACAGATATGGGTCGGAAATTATTTTAAATCATGTATGACACATACCTTGCAAAATTCACAGAAATAAATCAATAGAGTTCATGCAATATTTGGAGCCTCTTCTGTTATGGGTTCCATTCTTGAAAAAGTAGTAGAAGCTTGTGACTCATTCATATTAGAGCTACACGATTAATATTCACAAAATAAAAATAAGATTATATTATATATAACAAAAATTGAAATAAAGTTTGTATTTAAATACTAACATTTCCTTTAAAGGACAAGTGCGACTGTCATGATTAACAAGCTTCTTGCACAAACGACACTTCCTTAGTGGTTTCGCAGCCTTCTCCAATGCTTTCTCTTTTTCCCCTTTAATTCACTTCCCAATACCTTTGGTCTTTGCAATATCCGGTACATGAATATTGACTGTTTTAGGTAGGGATGTACTTGTGGCTTGTTGTAATTCTTGGGGCACATCTTGTTGCAATTCAGCAACAACACCAACTAGTAATGTTTTAGCCTTCTGGCGCATCTCCTTTGATGAGCGAGCAATCCTCATCACTTTGTTGATTTCATTTGACAACTCTACCATATCCAAATCTTGTGGACTACCGTAGCTACCAATGATTTCTTCACCAGCATCATCATATACAATCTCGGTAGTTACCGAAGCGGTCCACCTTTTTAAAATATAAGATTGAGGCAGGAAATCAACAAACTCATTCCTCAATACCACAAGGATGTGTCTACAAGGAATTCTCTCCACTTCAAATTTTCTACAAGTGCAAGACCCAGCATTGTCCATTCCCTTATAGAACACATCTCTTGTTTTATCAGATTTTACTGACTTTCCCATTCTCCTCACAATATAGTGTCGCACACTACCATCGTCAACTTTCATTAAAGATGCGTAATTCAAGCTTTCAACTAATTCAGCTTGAATACATGAAATTTCGCTCTAGTGTAGAGCTCAGACATTTGTGTCTCAATTTCAAAATTTGTTTACAGCTTTGGTTTTGTATGAAGAGTTGTGTAGTCAGCTGCTAACTGATTTTTTCTTTGTTTCCTTATTGTCCTTTCAAACCCCATGATAAATTCATGTAAAGAATTTTTGCTATTAACATACTTATCCACAAAAGCATTCATACTTTCTGATCTCTGAGTTGTGCGAATTCTAGTAGTAAAAATATGTTTAGCATAAGCTGGTATCCACTTCTCACGAAGCTCATAAATGTCAGAAAGCCACGGATTACCTGTTATTGTAATATGTATCAAGTATTAATACTACTAAAAAATGGCCAAACATAGCTATAATTTATTGAAACAAGTAATACCTACAATTTGCACATTAGCGTTCATTACGTCATTCCATCTCATCTCAAACTCTTTCGGGGTCTCTGATTCCCAAATGCAACTATGGAATGGAATGCTAAAATCACTATTAAGGCTCGGACCCCCAAGCTTATTGGGAAGCTTTTTAAGAATGTGCCACATGCATAGCCTGTGACTCGGACTAGGAAAACACATGCGGATTGCATTCTCCATTGCAGGAACTTGATCTGTAATGATAACTTTAGGTGGAGACCCACCCATTGTTTCACCCCATTTTTCAAACAACCAAACAAACGAGTCGGTGGTCTCTTCATTTATAAAAGTCGCACCAAAATTGAAAGATTGACCATGGTGATTAACTCCAGTAAATGGAGCAAAAACCAATTTGTATTTATTTGTGTCATATGTGGTATTAAAAATTAGCACTTCACCAAAATGCTTATAAGCCTTCCTGGCAATAGCATCAACCCAAAACACATGGGTTAATTTGTTGTCTTTATCAACCTTGTAATGAAAACAGAAAGAAGGATTCATCTCTTTTTCCTCTTGCAAGTGCTCCAGCAATATGTTAACATCATAACCTCTCATCCCATCCTTCTCTCTTTGCAACGAATTCCTAATGTCTTTTTCAGTACAATTAATATTACTGAAACCTTCATTTTCTATCTCCATGAAGGACATAAACTCTGAAGTTTTTATGTTAGCCTCTTTGAAAGAACTAAGTAAACTTTTTTGCACTTCGGAAACAGTTCTATTACATCTTAAGAATTGTTGCTTTCCAGGTGTAACACAAAGATGGGTGTGCTCTTCAACAAACCTTCGAATTGACCATCTCCCGTCATCGTCCTTTTGAATTCGTATTTGAGTCATACACTCTTCTTTCGTCACAGCCCTTCTCCTTCTCTTTATCACATTTGAAGAAGACGATTCTTCAATATTGGCAACATTCACACCAACTGAATCTACCGGCTTACCTTGCTTTGAGCATACAAATTGTTGTGAATACCTCTCCTTCGTAGTAGTGTCAACCATTTTTGCGAACTTGCACACTGAAAAACTAGCTAATTTTGCATATCTTTTGTAAAATTCATATCCTTCGTCTAATGTTGCAAATACTAAACCAACAAATGGTTTAGAAGCATCATCAACGTCCCCCCAACCGGTATGAACATCTTGGCTTAGTAACTCTTCATTTTCAAACTCCATTCTTTATAGGAGAATGAGACAACAAACATTAAAAAAAAGATACAACTTTAAAAGTAACACAAAGGAAAAGGTCTAACATACTATATTCTGAAGCTACAAGTAATAAAGTCTTTATACTGAGGGGATATGAAACTTAGTGTTGAAAAAATTTAAGTATGTACACATTTTGGACTGTTAAATAATTTTTTTTTTTTGGGAGAAACATCCATAGTTAAATGGGAAACATCCCTCAGCTTCTTCCTCTAAAGTATTAGTACACGTACACAACACGCAAAGGATTTGACTTCCCAATTTTTATTTGATGCAATGGACAGGCATAAAAAATGCCCCTCATTAACAAAACTATAAGCAGTGATTTAAGCAAATCTCAAAAGAAACAGAAACTAGGCTGCATATTACATGCATTATGTGTGCTTATATGCATGTGTCATGTCGACATCTCAAAATTCCAGATAATAGTACAAATATTATTTTTATTCTACAAAATATGAAGCATTCACAAATGCAACTTTACTGATCTTACAAGTTTCTGACATGGCTTAAATAAATTTCAAGAAATAAATGTATAGTTGTTAAAGAAATGAATGCATAATTTAAGGGATAAAAATATAACAACAAACTAGAAGCAATTCTAAAGGAAATAAAATTTAAAATTGAGAGTAGAAATCAAAACCCTTATCGCAGTTTGAGTTTTCTGTCGGAGGGAGAGAACGAACTTGAGAGAGCTTTTCTTTGGTCGTAAGACGATAGGGGAGATAGGGGTTGATCGATTATACCCCTTTTACCCCTCAACAGATCTGAAGATAAGCGGCTGGAGATGGGGTTTTTCGTGTAGTTGGGTTTACACAAGTGACAAAGAAAGAGAGCGGGAGAGAGAGCTCCACTTTGGTGGTGATTAGGGTTTCGAAGAGAGCTGGACGAAGATAGAGATCGGAAGAGAGAACATGAGAAGAGAAAAGATAGGGATTAGGGTTTCGAAGAGAGCGGGACGAAGATCAAGAGCGGGAGAGAGAGCGTGAGAAGATAAGAGAGGGATTAGGGTTTCGCTAGAGAGCGGGACGAAGATAGAAAGCGGGAGAGAGGAGAGCGTAAGAAGATAAGAGATAGGGGGATTTCGATTAAACCCCTTTTACCCCTCATCAATTCCGAAGATAAGCGGCTGGAGATCTCAGCTGTTCGATCGCGATCAAACGCGATCAGATGGCTGAAATCTCCAGCTCCCAATAAGATCTCCAGCTCCCCAGCTCTTAATAGACTTATTATATATATATATATATATATATATATATATATATATATATATATATATTTCTGATACTGTCTTATATCAAATCTAAGACCACCTTTATATTAGTCATGCATGTACATTATACGTGTTTATTGGATTACAATACATGTATTTGTTCGGTTACAAATGGAGTTTGTTTGGTGACAAACTCTTTCATTAAAATATTAGAGATTAGTAAAATGATCTAAGGCTACAAACAAAAAGAGATTAAAGCTAAAGTGTGAGAAAACTTTCTTTAACTTTCTCTAACAACACTGCAACAATATCTTCATTTATCTTATGAACCTATCATAATATTCTACAAAGATTTTCACCATCACTGAGGAGCCCTTGCATATGAGAATGAGATATTAGAACTTCTTGTCCATTATTAAGTGTTTTTACACACATCTTACTAACCACTAACAACAGTGGTTAGTAAGCTGAAGTTAGTCTATTTTGAGATGTATGGTGAGCTCAACTTCTTATTGTGAGCAGAAGTTCTCAGCTTGCCGATCGCGTTTGATCGCGATCCGAGGGCTCAGACTTGATCCGCTCACCATCTGCTATGTTGAGGGGCAAAATAATCATTTCACTATTTAATTCTTTCTCATTCAGCTCAACTCTCTCCAGTTTTATCTCTCTCTTCGTTGAAGAAACCCTACTCCTCAGATCTGACGTTCTCTCACTCTCTTCGACGAGAAACCCTATTCTCTCCCGTTCCGTCTCTCTTTTCGTCGAAGAAACCCATCTGCCGATAGGGTTTCGATTTCTACTCTCTCTCGTTCTCTCTGTCTCTTCGATGAGAAACCCAAATCGCCGATAGGGTTTCGATTTGTTCTGAACCCTACCTCCTTCCTAAGCAATTCGAAGAGTAATCCTAGCCCCTAATCAGCCAAGCTCCACCTCTCTCTCTCAACGCACTATCAGCTGAGCCCCTAAATCGAAATCCAATCAGCTGAGCCCTTCTTCGTTAATCCAGCGAAGCGTCAGATCTGATCTGAGGAGTAGGGTTTCTCATCGAAGAGAGAGAGAGAGAACGTCAAATCTGAGGAGTAGGGTTTCTTCGACGAAGAGAGAGAGAAAGAACGGGAGAGAGTGCTATCAGCTGAGCCCTTCTTCGTTAATCCAGCGAAATGTCGACCTCCTAGCAAAGCTGCAAGCTTTTTATCAGGTAATCTCAATTTCAAATTTTTTTCCTTTATAATCGTTCATGTTTATTTGGGGTTTTTATTTCAGAATATATGTATAATAGGAAATTAATTGAAAAATATCATAATCTGGCTAGCAAGGTTTAGAAAATAGATTCTGTTATGGTAGCATGGATTAGAAAATAGGAGGGCATCGATTGTGTCTGATCTATCAAAATAATCTTGTCCATATTATCTTAATGTAGAATGAGGTAATAATACTGATTGGGAATGTTATTTGTTCTACCGTAAAGGTAATATTACTTGTATAAGGTGTCATTCATGTATAAAGGAGTTTACAGATACTAAGTATATGTAAATATTTGTGTGAAGGGATTTCTAGATAATTTAGCTAGCTTCTTTAAACACAACTGAATGGCAAGAACAATATTATTCATACAAACTCAAATAACCCCCAAACAATGTGCTACTAGGGCAGCTGGTTTCCATAAAATAAATTTAGTTAAGTTACTTGTCATTTAATTGATAAAGCCATCAACAGTTTTTTTTTTCTTTACAAGCTTGATTCCTTTATTAGGTTTAGACAATAAAATTAGTACACAATGACATGGCCTACATTTTGATGAGAAAAGAAAATGAAGTGTTTGATAAGTTTAGGAGAAAGGGTTGTCTGAAAAAACAATCCATTTCATAGTTACATTTTGATCATACATTTCGGCTTGTGTCACGCTTTCATCTTTTATTTGTCTTTGTTTCATTTTCTTCAGCTACAACATATCAGTTTCACTTGGAAAGTTGAACCACACAGGTAGATATGTTATCTATAAGTATCATTACTGGTTATCCAATTGGATGAGTGTGCACTTCCAACATAGTTTAGTTTCTTTAGTTTTTTAAGTTGTAGCTTGTTTTTTTATGTTTATTATCTCATTTTTCTATGTATAATGGAGTTTGAAAATGAAGAGTTACTAAGCCAAGATGTTCATACCGGTTGGAGAGACGTTGATGAAGGTTCTAAACCAATTGTTGGTTTAGTATTTGCAACTTTAGATATGAATTTTATAAAAAATATGCAAAGTTAGCTAGTTTTTCTGTTTGCAAGTCTACTACAATGGAAGACACGTCTACAAAGAAAAGGTATTCATAATAATTTGTATGCTTAAAGCAAGGTAAGCCGATAGATACAGTTGGAGTGAATGTTGCCAATATTGAAGAACCATCTTCTTCAAACGTGATCAGGAGAAGGAGAAGGACTGTGACTAGAGAAGAGTGTTTGGCTCAAATATTCAAAAGGATGATGATGGGAGGTGGTCAATTTGAAGGTTTGTTGAAGAGCACACTCATCCTTGTGTTACACCTAGAAAGCAACAATTCTTAAGAAGTAATAGAACTGTTTCTGAAGCACAAAAAGGTTCACTTAGTTCATTCAAAGAGGCTAACATAAGAACTTCAGAGTTTATGTCCTTCATATAGATAGAAAATGAGGGTTTTAGTAATATTAATTGTACTAAAAATGACATTAGAAATTCGTTGCAAAGAGACAATGATGGGAGGAAAGCTTATGATGTGGATCTATTGATAGAGCTCTTGCAAGAGGAAAATGAGATGAATCCTTCATTTTATTTTCATTATAAGGTGGATGAAGAAAACAAATTAACCCATGTGTTTTGGGCTGATTCTCTTGCGAGAAAAGCATTTAAGAATTTTGGTGATGTGTTAATTTTTTGATACTACATATGACACAAATGAGTACAAATTGGTTTTTGCTCCATATACTAGAGTTAATCACCACGGTCAATCTGTCAATTTTGGTGCAACCTTCATAAATAAAGAAACGACCGAGTCGTTTATTTGGTTGTTTAAAAAATGGGGTGAAACAATGTGTGGGCCTCCACCTAAAGTTATTATTACAGATTAAGATCCTACAATGGAAAATAGAATCCGAATGTTTTTCCTGGTTCCAGCCACAGGCTATGTATGTGGCAAATTCTTAAAAAATTTCCCGATAAGCTTAGTGTCCGGGCCTTAATAGTGATTTTAGCATTCCATTCCATAATTGCATTTGGGATTCAGAAATGCCGAAGGAGTTTGAGATGAGACGGAATGAAGTTATGAACGCGAATATGCAAATTGTAGGTAATCCTTGTTTTAATAAATTTTATCGTCGTTTGACTCATTTTTAATGATATTATTACTTGATAAATATTGAAATAGCAGGTAATCCTTGGCTTTCTGATATTTATGAGCTTCTTGAAAGATGGATACCAGCTTATGCTAAGCATATTTTCACTGCTGGAATTCGGACAACTCAAAGATCAGAAAGTATGAATGCTTTTGTCGATAAGTATATTACTAGTAAAAATTCTTTACATGAATTTATTACGAGATTTGAAAGGGCGATAAGGAAACAAAGACAAAATCAGTTAGGAGCAGGCTACACAACTCTTCATACAAAATCGAAGCTGCAAATAGATTTAGGAGTTGAGACACAAATGTCTGAGGTCTACACAATGGAGAAATTTCATGTATTTCAAGATGAATTCGTTCAAAGCTTGAATTGCGCCTCTTTAATGAAAGATGATAATGGGAGTGTGCGGCACTATATTGTGAGGAGAATAGGAAAGTCACTAAAATCAGATAAAACAAGGGATGTGTTCTATAAAGGAATGGACGATGTTAGGTCCTGTACTTGTAGAAATTTTGAAGTTGATGGAATTCATTGTAGACACATCTTTGTGGTACTGAGGAATGATTTTGTCGATTTCCTACCTCAATCTTATATCTTAAAGAGGTGGAACGCCTCGGTAAGTACCGAGATTGTATATGATGATGGTGGTGAAGAAATTATTGGTAGCTACGGCAGTCCACAAGATTTTGATATGGTGGAGTTATCAAATGAAATCCACAATTTGATGAGCATTGCTCACTCATCCAAAGAGATGTGCCATAATGCCAAAACATTTGTAGTTGGTGCTAATGCTGAATTGCAACAAGATATGCCCCAAGAATTACAACAAGCAAGAAGCACTTCATTACCTAAAACAGTAACTATTCATGTATCGGATATTGCAAAGACCAAAGGTAGTGGGAAGCAAATTAAAGGGGGGAAGGAGAAAGCCTTGGAGAAAGCCGCGAAGCCATTAAGGAAGTGTCATTTATGCAAGAAGCTTGTTAATCATGACAGCCGCACTTGCCTTTTGAAGAAAAGGTTGGTATTTTCTTACATATTTTATTTCAATTTTTATTATATATAATATAATCTTACCTTTAATTTGTGCTATTTATTCATGTAGTTCTAATTTGAATGAGTCACAAACTTCTACAACTTTTTAAAGAATGGAACCCATGACAGAAGAGGCTCCAAATATTGCATGATTTTTATTATTTTAGTTGTGTGGATTTTGTAAGTATGTGTTTTACATGATATAATTTTTTTCCCATGTCTTTAATTATTGTTCTTTAATTCCGAATAACACATTTGTTAAAATAATCGTTATATCTTTGGTTGTTTGCAGGCAAACTGATGATTGATATAAAAGAGATGCATGATTTTTCAGTACAGGAAGTATCAATGCTTTCAAATATTTCTTCTTCCTGCCTTTTGTTGTGTGTTGATGTAGGCAATGATGACAAGCACTATTTTACAAGCACTACTTTCAGTTTATCTTCCCCTCCCCCCCCCCCTTTAATTTTACAAGCACTATTGATGTATCTTGGCTAATTCGGAATGTTGTATCTAAAGCAGGCATGATTCGAAAATTTTTTCAAGTATTTGAAGCATTTTCATATATCTTGGCTGATTCATTATTATTTTAAACAACACATAAACGTCTTTCAATCAGCCAAGATACAATTAGTCAAAATGTATCGTGAATCAGTCAAGATACAATCAGCAAAAAAGCTTTAACCAGCCCTGATTATTTTGGTGCTCAGTTTATGTTGTTTCATGGCTGATTTAGCTTTTCACAATTTTTTTTCTGAGCATTCCAAGTTGGCATTTTGTTGTGTGTGTTTGTGAGTGTGTGTGTGTGGGGGGGGGGGGGGCACGGTAGGAACTAGTAGGCATGGTATAGTAATGCAGCCCTAGAGTAATAAATTTGCTTGATTTAAAACAAACACTAAAATAGAAGTGTGTTCTGAGCCTACGATTACTTCAAATAATGTTTTTTGTTGATTATTACGACTTGGAAGTTTGTAGTAATATTTTAGTTCATGAATGCATGTTTAACATTTTGCTTTTATTTTTTTTCGGGAGAAGCATTAGCATCTCAAGCAGGCATGATTTGGAATCATGGCTGATTGAAGCAATTTCATGTATCTTAGCTGATTCATTATTATTCCGAATTTTTTTCATGTATGCGGAATTAATTTTTTTTTGTCTTGGCGGATTCGGAATGTTGTATCTGAAGCATGTGAATTTTGGCTGATTGAAGCATTTTGGTTGATTGAATCTTGGCTGATTCACGATACATTTTGGCTAATTGTATCTTGGCTGAGTGTATCCTGGCTAATTGTATCTTGGCTGGGTGGATTTTGGCTGACTGTATCTTGGCTGATAGAATAATTTTCATGTATTCGGAACTTTTTTGTGTGTCTTGGCTGATTCGGAATGTTGTATCTGAAGCATGTCCATGTTGACTGATTGAAGCATCTTGGCTGATTCACGATACATTTTGGCTAATTGTATCTTGGCTGATTATATCCTGGCTAATTGTATTTTGGCTGATTGTATCTTGGCTAAATTTTGGCTGATTTAAGCATGTATATGTTGTATCTTAGCTGATTGACAATATTATGATGTTGTATCTTGGCTGATTGAAGCATTGTCATGTTGTATTTTAACTGATTCACATTTTTTTTCTATCTTGGCTGACTGAAGCATTTTCATGTTGTAACTTGGCTGATTCAAATAAAATTTTCAGATTGTATATTGGGTGATTGAAGCATGTATATGTTGTATCTTGGCTAATTCACAATATATTGATGTTGAATCTTGGCTGATTAAAGCATTGTCATGTTGTATCTTGGCTGATTCACAATTTTTTAATGTTGTAGCTTGGCTTATTGAAGCATTTTCATGTTGTAACTTGGCTGATTCACAATTTTTTTAGTTTGTATCTTGGCTGATTGAAGCATGTTCATGTTGTATCTTGGCTGATTAAGCTCATTTTTGTGTTATTTTTGAGTTGATTGAAGGAAGAACGATGTTGTAACTTGACTGGATCAGCTCATTTTTTATGTTGTGTATGAGAAATTGATAGATGTTTATGTTGTATATTGGTAGATTCAGCTGTTTTTTATGTAGTTGACGAGTTATTTGAACTGTTTTTTATCAGAGGGGCTACGTTTTTCTTCTCCAAAAAACATCTACACATTATAAATCATAAGCTTTATTTAAACCAACTTTAACATATAAAGAGCTCAACAACATGAAAATGATCTTTATACAACATCTTTCAGCCAAGACATCTAAATGATCTTTATACAAAATAAGTAGAGTGACATATAAATTTGTTTATTGATTCTCTTCATTTACACCTCTGTTGTCGCTGATTTCGGTGGGGGGCAACCAGATGAATTTGTGGGTTCATAGGAAATCAAACCAGTCAAACCTGACCCCTTCCACTGTTGTTCGACTAGCTCCTTGCTGTTGCCGCTGACCTACACAAAGTTCAAAACACCGGGGTTGATCCCGGCGACGAACCCTCCGATGCTCTTATCAGTACTCAGAAAAGAATATGAAAGAGCTTTAGGTAGGCAAAGAGTGATCGCTCTGTAACGGTAGGAGGCAGGGGGTATTTATAGTCACCGTGGGGATCTGTTTCGAGATAAGAATAAATCTCTACTCCCCGGTGTGACTGGATAGAAGTGGTTAGAACCACCTCCTAGGGATAAGGGCGAATCAAGACTTCTCCATATCCTTTTGAACGGACTCGTAACGAGTTGGGACCCGTACCTAGTTGAACGGTTCCGTTCATGGGTTATTGGGCTCTGGAGAAGAGACTCGATTCCCATTTCGGACCCATTTGTAGGTGAAATTACTATTTTGCCCCTGTGAACTTTAAGATTCATGCCCGATTCGAACAGTCCCGATTTAATCTCATTTTTAGCCATATCACGAGCCCCCCACTCCTAAATACTGTTAGTTACAGTCTTTGGTGAGTAGTTTTGCTGTTTCAATGGCGCATAGGATTTAATCGGAGTTCTTAAAGGGAGTTCGAATCTTGTTCGAGGAGTAACGGTGTTTTTCTGAGCTGGCCACACACCCAGAATTGCTCCTAGGCTCTTCTGTATTTTAAGTGATTTTTCTCGATCTGTACATTATTTTTCGAATTATTTATTCAATTTTTCAAAGCGATGATTTATTTTCCGAGAGCACTAATTAATTATTCTAAGTAATAATTATTTACCTAGGGGCTCAAAAATATTTTCCCAAATTCATAATTATTTTTTAGAATTTTTAATTAATTTTTCCAAATTTTTAATCATTTTTTACAATTTTTAAATATATAATTCGGATTAATAAATAAAAAATAGATTTAATCACCGTATTATCGACGTGGACGAATCTGGGACGTCCATCGCTCCCTGGCGCGAATATCTGAATGATCAGAGGGTGGATCTGTGCTTAGGTGACGTGGCCAAATCTGGGGCGCCCACCATACTTAGGCGAAAGCTTCTGAGTGATCGAACGGCTCCCACGATGCGAAGGTGTTTTTTCACTTGTTTGGGGGTCGGTGGTAAGAATGCTTGGCAACAGTTGTCGACACCCTTTAGCCACTTGGAGAGGACGACACGTGTCTGGGTGGAGGCCGAGGTCGAAGGGGTTCGGCGTATGTTGCCGAAGTCAACAGAGACCTTGAGAGGATGACACGTGTCTGAGTGGAGGACGAAGACGAAGCGGTTCGGCGTATGTTGCCGAAGTCCAAGGCATTGATTTCTTCTCATATTTGGACGTCGGTGGCAAGAGTGCTTGGCACATGTTGCCGAAGTCCAAGAGATTGAGTTTTCTTGCATTTGGACGTCGGTGGCAAGAGTGCTCGGCACTCCTTGCCGAGGTCCAAGAGATATTTTTTTCTCACATTTGGGCATCGGTGACAAGAGCGCTCGGCGCGTGTTGCCGAAGTCCAACAGATTGAGCTTTCTCACATTTGGATGTCGGTGGCAAGAGTGCTCGGTACTGGTTGTCGAAGTCCAAGAGATTGAGTTTTCTCGCATTTGGACGTCGGTGGTAAGAGTGCTCGGCACTGGTTGTCGAAGTCCAAGAGATTGAGTTTTCTCGCATTTGGACGTCGGTGGCAAGAGTGCTTGGCACAGGTTTCCAAAGTCCAAGAGATTGATTTTTCTTGCATTTGGACGTCGGTGGCAAGAGCGCTCGACACAGGTTGCCGAAATCCAACAGAGATCTTTCTCGTATTTGGACATCGGTGGTAAGAGTGCTCGGCACTCCTTGCCGAGGTCCAAGAGAGATTTTTTTCTCACTTTTGAGCGTCGGTGGCAAGAGTGCTTGGCATGTGTAGCCGATGTCCAAGAGATTAGCATGTGGCAGGCTGACTACTTGACCGTTGACCAATCAAAGGCCTGTTGAGTTTCTTGTCGTCTTGTGGTAGATGGGCCTGGCTTTTGAATTTTTGAAGCCTGTTAATCTCGATTTGTGTGCAGCCTCTATAAAACTTCACCCCCACTCCTCAGTTGTTCATTTCTCTAGTTTTTACTCAGGCGACTAGTTTTCACTAGCGGGAGCTTCAGGTGAGAATTTACTAGGGATGGCAAGTGGGCCAGGTCAACCGCCGACCCACCCGCGACCCCCCCATATAACCCTGCCCGCGAAACTGCGGTTCGGGTCCGGGTCAAACCCGTGAACAGTAACAGGTCGACCTGGGTCGCAGAATTAGCGGATCCGACCTGCCTAATCCGGCCCGCGAACCCGGTTATAATTCGCCAACCCGCTCGCCAACCCGCGGGTCGACCCACGGGTTGCGAACCGTTTCACCCGAACAGGTCAAACGTTCAACCCGCCACGGGTCGACCGTTGACCCGAACGGGTCCAACGGGTTGCAAGGCCGTTAGGCCTGGTACTGTAGCACAGAAAGCACTTTAACGGCTCTTATAGCCGTTTTTTGTGGTTTTTTGTGGTTTTTTTAACCCTATAAATACCCCCCCAAAACCCTATCAAAAAATTCACAAAAACTCTCTTATTCTCTCTACTATTATAACTCATTTCTAAGGAATTTTTGAACAATTGAAGTATTCAACAAGCAAGTCTTCAAGGCATATACACGATCAAATTCTGATCGTATCGAAATCAAAATTCAACAATGTCTTCAACTCTTCAACTCTCGTCCAACTCCAAGTGATCAAGTCGTCAACTCTCTTCAAGCTCTCCTCAACTCTTCATTTCCGGAATCACTTATTTCTACTTCTACTTATATTCTTATTTTCACGGATTTTTTTATATACGCGTATCCACGGTGAACGGTATCAAAATTTCATACCTCTCTTCTTAAATTTTTTTTGTAGTTATAATTATTGTTGGTTTTTTTATCTTCTCTATCTCAACCCTCTTGTTTTCTAGATTTTTTTTTAATTCATCGTTCCTACATTGTGTAGTTTTTTTTACATACATCACTACATTATGTCTAGATCACGCGGTAGCGGTCGTAGCCAAAGTGGGCAAGATTCCTCCTCCTCTTCACGTAGGCCACCAATTGTCCCCATTAGTGAGCCCGCCCAAGAGTACCATGATCCTCCTACCCAACAATAGGGTACACACGACGAGGTTGTAGGTGACATACAATTAGAAGAAGAAGAACAACAACAACCAACCAACCGAAACCACACAACCTCGTAGTAGTAGGAAAAGTAGAGGAGAAAGTAGTGATTGGCATAAGTTTTACGATTATATCCCAGACGAAAAAACTCCGGGTATAGGTTTGAAAGTTTGTAAAACATGTTCTAAGGCATACAAATTCAAGAGGGGTGATGGCACCGGTACAATCAGTAGACACATCCTAAATAACCATAAAGAACTTCTTGCTGACCTACCCGGCCAACAAAAAATCAACCCTAGGGCCGGTCTAGTTGATAGCCACCCTTATGATCCCGATCTTGTTCGTCGGGAAATGGCCCGATTAGTAATAAAGGAAGAGTTACCATTTTCCTATCCCGAGAGTAGGGACTTGAAAATTTTAATCAAACGGCCTTAAACCCTCATTTTAGAAGAATTCCGAGAAATACTTGCAAATCAGATTGTTTTAAAGTGTACAATGAAATGAAGGACACTTTGATTGCAATTTTATGGAGTTTAACTTGTAGAATTAGTTTAATTTTGGATTGTTGGACGGGTGTCAACAATATTCCAACGATGGGAATAACCTGCCATTGGATCGACAATGATTGGATTCTTCAAAAAAGAATCATATCACTTGCGGCATTGCCGTATCCCCATAGTGGCGCTGAAATAGCAAATTGTATTTTAGAAATTTGTGATGTTTTTCATATTCGCGATAAAATTATGTGTATAAGTTTTGATAATGCATCTAACAACATTGCATCAATTAGTATTTTAAAAACCGCATTAAACCCTCCATCTAACAATATTTTTCATATTAGATGTGCATGTCATATTTTAAATTTATGTGTTCAAGATGCATTAAAAATAGCCGATCCATATATAGTTAAAATTAGAAATTGTGTACATTTCATTGTATTAAGTCCCAGCGTATTTCAAGAATGGAAAAATTGGTGTCGGATTTCAACTGTACATTTTAGAAGATTTCCAAAGGATGTTAAACACCGATGGAACTCTACTTTTGATTTACTACATGTTGTTACCAAATATAAAGCAGTTATAAATAATTTTTGTATCGCAAAAAACATGCACAATTTTGAAATGACTCCCACCGATTGGTATTATGCCGTAGCTTTGTTGAAATTTTTAGAACCTTTTAAAACCGCAACTTTAAAATTTTTAAAAACATATGAATCTACTTCTAGTAGCATTTTTATTTCATTAGTTAGCATGATGCAAACATTTAAAGAAATGTTAAATGATACTTATGTTGGTAAGATTGTAAAACCTGCATACAAAATTTTTTTGAAGTATTATTTTCCTCCTCCTATGTTGATTTATGTTGCTACCGTTATGGATCCTCGTATCAAATTAGAAGTTACGAAGAGTTTGATTGAAATATTTTTTGCATTACTTGGGGAAAATATAGAAATAGTAATTGATTGCGCTACTTTTTTAGTTCAATTTGTATCTATATTAAATCACTTGTATGATTATTATGATAGATGTTTTGCTTCTAGTAGTACAACTTCTGTAGTTAGTTCTTCTTCTGCTACTTCTAAAGGTAAGGGTAAGAGTAAATTTGATGATAGAACATTTAATTTACTTGCACAAATTCAATCAAAAAAACCTAGGACTAATCAACCAAATGAATTAAATTGGTATAACCAACAAGATTCTGAGTCGTCTTCTTCTCCACTAGATATTTTACTGTAACGCCCCGATTTCCATATACTGAAAAACCGTGACATAAGCCAGAATCTTTTCTTCAATTAGTCACAATACACAGAAAAACAGGAGAATTTAAAACTTCTTATTCAACACCCAATGTATTACAAGTTTGAATATTATACAACTGCAATACATTACAATAGTATTACAATAATACCTTTACAATCCCAAGTACTACAACTTTCAACAACTTATATCAGAGTACAAGGAATGAAGAACAACACTTGGTAATTCCCACTAGGGTACTTTTCGACAAATAGATAATCAACATAAATATTACAGCGGAAACTAAACATGACATCGACTCCTCGCTTTCCTTACCTTGAGTCCTCCTGAGTCTCGCACCTGTACTTCTGCGATCCAGTACCTATTGAAGTGGGGAAGTCAGTATTCACTGACGCTTTAAGGCTGATAACATAGCAGTGAATCTCCCAAAACAACATACAGAAACATGACAATGTGTCGGTGTAGTTTAAGTGTTCGTGAGTGCTATGACTAGAATCTAACGCAATATTAACTAAAACTATGATGCTCTTATTCTAATGCCAGCAAGTCTCCGAAGCAACATGCAGCCCATAATACATGCGCCCTTCTCAAGCCGTCTCTTCATTATAGGGATTTGAACCCGCGTTATGAATTTCTAATTGTACACAACCTGTTCCCAACAGATACAACATGACTGATGAGGTTGCAGACGTGGTCAAGTCCCACTAATGCAGTCCGCTCATGGTGTCTATGTTTGCTACTACTACCCGGCTAACCGGACCTCACTCAAAAACCAGACGAACCCTCGGGGTTACCGCAACACAGGTTAGCTCGAAGCATCCCCTGTGGCCCCCTAACTCATAGACTGTAATTTATGGCCTGTTCGCTTCCCCGGCATAGGACCTGACGGAGTTCCGGGGTCCATCCTCTAGCTCCGCTCGCCTTATCATGGCACTTCAGGAATTAACAGTGTAAGATACGCAACCCGTACTCCCAACTCATGAGAAGGCACCGTACGTATCCCTCTGACGGGAAGGTACAACCCAATAACACCACCTGAGGTCGGCCCCAAGGGACGAGTTGGTTGTAAGGTGCCCCTACTACCTACTCCTCTCTTTCTGGTGAAAAGGTTAAGTAAATGATCGTTATGAGTCACTACCCTAATGATGTTAATACTCCTAACAACTGAGGGATGACAACAGAACTTACCCAACATGCTGAGTCTTAAGTTAGACTCCGCAAGACAACTCTACTAGGCTGCTCAACCTAGACTTACCAGAATCCCCAAGGATCTGATTCATGGCCTATCGATCCAAGACCCCGGCAATACAAACATACATGCATGCCACTACCCCGAACTTGGATTTCGTCTATACTCCGGTTCGTGATCAACTTACACCGGTTAAGATCCGAAGGTACACAAGGAGTGACTCATCCACAGTCCCTTAGGAATAAGAAAACATATATTTTGATAGTCGATAGCCCCTAGGGTAATCGTATCACCTTAGACGAGCACAACAAAAACTGCGTACTAGCTAACAAGCTATATACGAGTAAACTAACCACATACGAGCCAATGAGCTACGTATGAACCAACAACTACCTACGAGCCAGGCGGGCTTCGTATGAGACAACAACATACATACCAGCCAATTAAGCCGTGTATGAGACCCACAGCTACATACGGCCAGTCGAGCCTCGTACGAGCACAACCATATACCACCAACCATACAGGTAATCAATCCTAGAAACAACCAAACGTACTTGCTAGCAAACTTGATCTTCAATAATTAGAAGTAACAGAAGAATTTACTAACAGTCTAAGATAGACATTCTACCAATGAGAAGCCCGAAAGCGACATGAAAACTTTTATCAAACTAACTATTACTAGTGACCTTCCCAACCCTTATTACCCATAAGGATGAGGGATGTCTCCATGATATGATCAAATTTCAATTAGAAACTCACACAACTAGAACCCACGGTTTCTTTTCCAAAACGAACTAGAACTACTTGCAACTAGATTCTTGGGTCCTCTCTCAAGTTTGAGCTAGAATCACCTAGGAGCTAGATACATGGGTTCATGGTTCCTTTTCAATCTTTCCCTATCCTATACAATTCAAGCATTGTTCTTTTAACTAGAATGCTACAATACCCCATTCAAGCGTGCATGGCTCTAACTATGTAATCTCAAATATGGGATTCCTTCTAGGGATTAACTAGAGCAACTTCACAACACAATATTGTAACTACATGTTTGGTCCTTCACTAAACGACCACAACATGCTAGTTCTTTACTAACACAATTTACTATAACATGATAGTTCCTTATTAACACTATAACCACAACGTGAGGGTTAACACTACAACTACAACATGACAGTTTCTTTGCTACACTACAACTACAATGTGCTAGTTACTACTATAACTACAACATGGGTACAACTTAAGTAGAAAGCTACTAGATATAAGCATGGATATCTCCTACTACTTTAAGCATGGTTAATGCTACAACTTACCCATGGGTACTAACAATTAGCATGGTATACAACTTAAACATTATTCTAAAACAATTATTAAGCATGGTAGGAACCTACAACAAATCTTAAACATAACATACTACTTAAGTATCCCTACAACAATCTTAGGCATGGTAGGTGATTGAAACATCAATCCTACACATTCCGAAGCATGGTAGATTAATAAAACATTAATCCTACAACAATCTAAGCATGGGTAGGTCCTTAGCATGAACCTACAACATTCCTAAGTATGGTAAATAAGCATTAATCCTATAAAATCTAAGCATGGTATAAAAATTTTCCTACTACAATCTAAGCATGGATGCTTATGGAAAATTACTACAACTAAGCATGAATGCTTACCTTAATTCCTACAACAAGTTAAGCATAGTATAAGCATGAGTATAACATAGCATCAACCTATAACGATTCTAGCATGAATATATGCTTAGCATCAATCTACAACATTCCTAAGCATGGTAGATAACTTAAACATTAATCCTACAACAATCTAAGCATGGTAATACTACTTAGAATTAATCTAAGCATGGTATGCATTTCAAGTAGAGACCTACAACATTCTAAACATGGTAATACTACTTAGCATTAATCTAAGCATAGTATGTATTTCAAGTAGAGACCTACAACATTCCAAACATGGTAATACTACTTAGCATTAATCTAAGCATGGTATGTATTTCAAGTAGGAAGCTACAACATTCTAAATATTGTATACTACTTAAGTATCAACCTAAGCATGGTATACTTTTCAAGTAGAAACCTACAACATTCTAACATTGTATATAATTTTCCTACAACAACCCAAGCATGGATTGTGCCTTCCTACAACAATCTAAGCATGGTAGGTGATTAAACATTAATCCTACACAATCTTAGCATGATATGTTGATCTACAACGATCTAAGTATGAAGACAACTTAGTAGAACATCTACTATTACAATCACATGGATAGAACATAAACATAGAATTGCTACAACTAAGCATGGATAATTACTTTAACTTAAGCATAGAAATTTGCTACAATTAAGCAAGAATGTCTATTTACAACTTCAACATAAATCTTACTTATATATAACCATCTACTACTACTTTACTTAAGCATAAACATCTACTGCTACTTTTCTTAAGAATAAACATCTACTACTATTTAAGCATGAACTACAATACTACAAGTAGTCTACTTTTTTTTTTATAAATTTCAAGCGCTACATAAACCAACATTATTTTCTTTAACCTCTTAGTTCCTACATACAACAAGTCTATCTTTTTATTAAGTAAGAGTTAACAAGGTTTTGTTAATTATCAAGTAGAGAGCAAAAACTAAAGAAAGACTTATTTTAATAGTCCACAACCCCAAATTGGGTAGTAATTAGTTCTATGTGCCAAAAATCATATACTTGTGCCAAGTCCTTGTTTAGTTCTACATCCCAAATGGGTGTGTACAAAGTCCATATGCATATGTGTATGTCCAATGTCAAGTCCTACAACCCAAAATGGTTGTATACACAAGTCACCATATGTTTATGTTTATTTAGTCCAACAACAACAACGAGAACAACATTTACTACTATCAAAAGTCCCACCTTTATGTTTTTATTTAGTACTACTACTTGTTTCCATTTCCTTTTATCCATACCATTATGCTAAAACATAATAAGAAATAACACACAACAATGCCATCACAAGAAACAAGCACCCCAAAGAACAAAAGAAAACAAAACAAGGAAGATAAGGAGAAGAAGAAACCAAAAACAACAAACTCAAACAATAAAGCAATGGAGAAACCCCCACCTTGTTTCTTGTTGGAAGGACTAGCCTAGAAACCTTTTCCTTCCCCTTAGCTTCTAGGAACTCCTAAGAACCTACAAAGAAAAACTCTCCTATTAGTCTTTCTCTCTTTCTTTTCCTTTCCTTTCTTTCTTTGTCTTTGTAAAATGAGACAAGTAATGAAGGGAGGGGGTATTTATAGGTGGAGGAGAGGGTGGGGAGTGCAAAATTGCACTCACCAAAGTGCACAAAACCCCCTAGGGTAGCAAATCCGGCCATGCTCTTTTAGGGAGGTAGGGATGAGGTGGAGGTATGGGCTAGGGTGTGAGGTGGAAGCATGGTGGAAGAGATAAGGTTTCTAGAAGAAGTTTCCTTAATCTCTTATGCATACTAAACCCTAGTTTAAGCCTCCTAAAACCCTAACAATCAAATTAGATCGGTCATGACAAAGATAAGTATTTGTCTAAAAATACCTCTAATTTGTACAATGTACAATTTGCTATAACGCGCCTATGTACGTATATGTGTATACCAAAAATCTTCATATAACCCGTATAAAATAATTTAATTTTGAAAATAAAAATAAAATAAATTTTATTATCAATTTGGAAGATCACGGTACCAATTTGATACACTACAGATGTACACAGGGCAGTATATGTGTACAGATATTGTTTACGAACAAAACCAGGTGAAAATCACCAAAATATTTCAATTTTGGAATTAAAACAAAATAATAATAAAATAATAATAAGATAATAATTTATACAATGTAGTATCCATCTGGGATATTACATTTACAATGGTGGAAAGACCATGAACACACTTATAGTATTCTGTCAATTATGGCTAAAGATTTACTAACTCCTCCTGTCTCTACAGTTGCTTCTGAAAGTACATTTTCTTCAAGTGGCAGAGTTCTAACTGATTACAGGAATCGCTTGAAGCCCGAAACGTTAGAGATGCTCGTTTGCATAAAAGACTGGCTGAAGGCTGAAGATAGGACACAAGGAAAAGCATTATCAACGTCCACAAGTGGGAGCAACTCGCTGGAAGAACAACAACAATAATAGCAACCAATTGGAAATAGATAAAAAAAATTGTATTATATCTGTGCTTGTTATTTCTTTTTAAAAAAATTGAAGTAAATTGAAATTGTATATAAGAAATATGTTAGTGTATAAAACATATTTGTGAATTGAATTCTTCATTTCATTAGAAATTGTGAAACTTGTATAACTTAAATTCATATGAATAATATTTCATTATTTTTTGCCAATTTCACTCTTTCAATCTTATTATTATTATTACGATTTTTAATGTTTTTATTATTATTATTATTATTATTATTATTATTATTATTATTATTATTATTATTATTATTATTATTATTATTTTAAGTTTTTTTTTTAAAAAAACCTATATATCTAAATGGGCCAACCCACTGGTCGACCCGACCCGACCCGGGTTGGACCCGAAAGGGTTCACGGGTTGGGCGGGTCGCCTTAGCCCCCTTTCGGCCCGGCCCGGTTAAGTCACCAAACCGGCCCGAACCCGCCCAAGTCAACGTCCAACCAGGGCGGGTCCGGCTCGGCCCGGCCCGTTCGACCCGAATGCCAACCCTAGAATTTTCTGATTTACGGTGATCAATCTGACCGTCGTTGTCACTTCAAGGTAATTCAACACTTAGCTTATTTTTTAGAAAAAATTTCTAGCTTACCGCCGAGGCCAGAGACCTCCCTCCCTCTCGCTCATGAGCCGACCTCGAGACAAGCTCCTCCAGTTGACAAAGGGAAAGCCGTAGAAGGGCCCACTTCGGTCGTAGTGGAGACTGTAGTTGAGAACCCACGGAGGATGGGAGAGTTCGGTAGGATGACCGGGGTTCTGACTGGACTTCAGAGTGTTCGGGAACTGCCGAAGGAGCACGCCGAACGTATCATGTATGGCATGGGGTGGAGCTTCGAAGAGAATGCCGCAAGAGAGACTTCGGAGGTCGACAAAATGATCACTATACTCAACAAGGCCGATCTGGCATCAGTTCAGGAGTGCTTTCAGATCCCCGAGGAGTTCGAGCTGATGCTACTCGGGCCTGGAGTGAGGGCCAATTCACCGATGCCGATGAATATGTGCTTCTAGCCGGTCGACGCTTTCATAGCCGGGGCGCGGCTGCCTCTCCATTCCTTTGCAGTTGAGGTGTTGCGGTGGTTTTGGATCAGCCTAATTCAGCTCATGCCGAATGGGTGGATGGTGATCAACGGGTTCACCCTCCACTGTCAGGTGGCGGTGGTCGAGCCGGATATGAGAGTGCTCCGGACCCTATATCGGCTTCATCAACAACACAAGTTGGAGTTCAGTGTCTACCTGGCTCCGAGGCATGGCGCCAGGCTAGTCAGCTGTCCCGACTCGATAAAGCACTAAAGGGACAAGTACTTTCTCATCTGGAGTCAAAAGCCATGGAGCATCCTGACGACCTGGGTCGAAGAGGTGTCAAAGAGAGTGAAGGAGGGTCCGGTGCTTTACCCTGATGAAGAAGACAAGGTTCGGACTCTTCTCGACCGACCGAAGCTCGACTGGAGGGACCTGATGGAGGAGGTGATCTTCAAGGGGGGTCTCAGCTGCATAAACCCCAGTATGCGGTCTACTTTTTTTATTTTTTTATTTTTGAGTTCGTTTTACTTGTGCGTAATCAACTCTTCCTTTTTTGCAGAAACTATGGACTTCGATTCCATGCTGACGCAGTGCGGGGTTTTGAGCAGTAAGGCCCCTAGGAAGAGGAAGAGGGTCGTCTCAAAGGTGTCTTCATCCAGACCAAAGACGGTCACCGCAGCCATGGAGCAGGCGGCTGTGCCGGCCACTGTCTTTCAGAGGCCACTGCCCCCCGCAGGGACTTCGGCCTCGGCAGAGGTAGGGCCTTCCCCTTAGCTACCATTTTGGGTATGGAGGCTGTGCCTCTGACGGCTGAGGCCGGGGTGTTCCTGACCGAGGAACACAAGAAGATCTTCGTCCTGGATTGGCAGGTCCAAAAGCTCGACGGGTTCCTCAATGAATCGACGTCGAGTATGCAGGCGGTTCGGCATCTCGCGATGCTGAAGGACAGAGCCACCATGGATGCCGACGGATTTGGAGAGGACGCGTTCGAGATCGCTCGAGCTGTAGTATCGATAAGCATTGCTTCTTCAGAGCATAGTTGTATACTTGTACTTTTTCTTAGTTCTCAATGTGACTGTTTTCTTTTTGCAGATAACTTGCCACTTCGATCATCTAATGGAAAAGATGACCGAACTAGAGAAAGAGTTGAAGCAAGAGACGGATAGGGCTTGGGCAGAGAAGGCCCGGATCACCAAGGAGCTCGAGCAGCAGAAGGCCGAAACCGAGGGGAAGGCAACAAGAATGGAGTACCTCGATGGTATTGTGGCAAAGCTCGAGGCCGACATCGTTTTTCTACTCCAACAGAAGGAGTCGGCATCGAAGGAGAGTGAGGAGGCCATCGAGGCTGCTAAGATCATCGCTGCCAAGGAGGCCATGACCGAGGCAATGGAGAGGGCACACGGGTTCCTCGCGGTTAACATGGCGAAGGCCTACGTCACGGCCATCGCGCAAGTGAAGGAGAGCTACCTCGAGGTGGACTGCTTCGGATGGCGCCTCTTCCCCGCCCTATCCCGGAATTCGACGACCCCTCCGAGGAAGGTGAAGAGGGGGAGGATGACGTGGAGGTCGAGGTCGAAGAGGCCGAAGGGGAGATCGGCTCGGATGCCATACCCGTGGTGTGGGTCGGAGCCTGCAAAGATCGGCAGCCACGGCAAAGAGGTCTAGCCTTGACTTGTAATTCATAGTTTTGATAAATATATTGCCTAATCGCGGACTAGCCACTGCTTGTAGCTTTTGAATTTCAATAAAATGAAACTTTTTGAAAATTTTGAAATCTTTTTGGCTAAGTGTTCTTTGTGATTTGCATCGGATTTGTTTCGGATTTTTCTTGTAGTGGCTTCGTTAAAACTTAGTACCTTGGCCTTTTCAGATCGCCGAAGTATCTCAGTTGGTCAAAATATCTGAGAATGCCGAAGTGTCTCGACTCCAGACTGGTCTTGGGATCACAAAACTGGGCCTTGCTCGAACTCGAGAGAGGTTGTTCAAAGCCGAGTCGGAGTTGAACTATTTCAAGCTGACGTTAGCCCGTCAAAACTCTCTGCTGAAACGGCTAAAAGAGAAGGCTCGCGAAGTGCCCCCTGAGGGGTAGGAGACGTGTCCCTCGATGGCCGTTAGCCAGGGCTTATGATTGAAATTCCTTCATCAGTCTCTATTCGTAGTCAGGGCTAAGAAAGGGGGGCTAAAGAACGTAGTACTCAAGAAGAGCTTGGAAGCGGCACAACTTCGGAGGACTATCACCGAGGCTTCTCGTGCGGGTAGCTCGAGTCGGATGCCATGCCTGAAGATCAGAGTGATGGATGAGTCGCTGAAGGAACGGGTCGTAGAGGTGGAGGTGGAGAACAATCGGCTTCGACGGCTTTCCGAGGGGAGTAACGGCAGGAGCACTTCCTTCCCCCGAGGCGAGTACGCACAAAGGAGGTCATTCCAGGAGTTGGCGCTATGCTCGCACAAAGCGGAGTGGCTGGCTCGTCGAGTGGAACATCTGTTGGGGCAACACTTAGGCTCTTAGGTGCCGAAGACGCAACTCGGCTTGCCAGTTTGGAGACCTCCGGGAAAGTAAGGTCACAGCAGCACGGCGCTCGCCAGCCACGCTTGTCACTTAAGAGAAGAATTCCACTCCCTAGGAGGGGTTAGGGCAGATCTTTGTAATTTTGTAATCTTTTGTTTCGTATGAGTTGTACCTCGATGTAAAGATGAGTTGTTGGTTTATAATTAGACTTGTACCTCAAATTTTAATGAAATAGTGAACTCATTTCTCGAATTTGTGTGTTTTGCTATTGTTCGTAAGTGTATCAACAGTTGTGGAGCATCTCACATTGCCGAGGTCCAAGAGAGATTTTTCTCGCATTTGAACGTCGGTGGCAAGAGTGCTCGGCACACGTTGCCGAAGTCCAAGAGATCGATTTTTCTCGTGTTTGGACGTCGGTGGCAAGAGCGCTCGACACAGGTTGCCGAAGTCTGAGAGATTGATTTCTTTGCATTTGGGAATCGGTGGAAAGAGTGCTCGGCACATGTTGTCGAAGTCCAAGAGACTGACTTTTCTCGAATTTGGACGTCGGTGGCAAGAACGCTTGGCACAGGTTGCTGAAATCCAGGAGAGATTTTTCTCATATTTGGACGTCTTCCGAATTTTTCGTTCAGGGAATATCAATAGCTGTGAGAGCAATTCTGAATGGTGAACCACTTCTTACTCGCTTAAAAGCAAGTAGTTGAAGCAGAATCGAACCAAGTGTTGTACTCCGAACTTGTCGTTTTAGAAAATATCAACAGCGGTAAGAGCAATTCCGAACGGTGAACCGCTTCGTACTCGCTTATAAGCAAGTAATTAAAGCGAAATCAAACCGAGTGTTGGACTCCGAGCTTTTCGTTTAGAGGATATCAACAGCTGTAGGAGTAATTCTAAATGGTGAACCACTTCGTACTTGCTTAAAAGAAAGTAGTTGAAGCGGGATCGAACCAAGTGTTGGACTCCGAGCTTGTTGTTTTTAGAGAGTTTCGCACGTCTTTAAGCAAACCAACTAGATTATTATAGACAAAGAATTCCCTAGAAGCAACTCGTCTTTATTAAAGATGACTTGAGTGGCTGCTTCTGAGTTGCAAGCGACTCTTACATTTTGAAAAAAAAAATAACAAGGTAGATAAAAACACCCAATAAAAATTGCTCGACTCAGGAGTCGCTTGAAGTTGCTTGGAGCGGTGTTGCAACATCCTCTTGGTACTTCATTAAGTGGTCAGCATTCCAAGTCTTTGGTATTTTCCTATCCCCCGGGTCTTCGAGTTGATACGTGCCTAGACGAATAACTCTAGAGACCCTATATGGACCTTCCCAGTTGGGTGTTAGCTTGCCCTTCTTGCTTGGAAGGGAGATTGACAGCTTCTGGAGTACTAGGTCCCCCTCTTTAAGATTAGCAGTTCAGACTTTCTTATTGTAGGACTAGGTGATCCTATGTCGGTACGTCTCCTGTCTGATGGAAGCTCTTTCGCAGATCTCATCGATGAGATCCAAACTGTTGCGAAGCTGGTTCGCATTCTGCTCTTCATTGTAGGCGATCAATCGGGATGAAGGTAGGCCGACCTCAAGGGGAATAATAGCTTCGGAGCCATAAGTGAGATTGAAGGGTGATTCTCCCGTCGGGGTTCTCTTCGTGGTGCGATAACTCTATAGCACGTTAGGAAGTTGTTCGACCCATAATCCCTTGGTGGACTTATCGAGCCTCTTCTTTACACCGGAAAGTATTTGTCAGTTAGCGTTCTCCGCTTGGCCGTTGGATTGAGAGTGGGATATTGAGGAGAACCATTGTTGGATGCCGAGGTCATTGCAGAAGTTGCGAAAGGTTGCCCCTGCGAACTGGGTTCCATTGTCGGTACCGAGGATATGAGGTACGCCAAACCGACAAACAATATTCTTCCAGAAGAACTTCTGAACCTTGTTTTCCATAGTCGTTGCAAGGGGTTCGGCCTCGATCCACTTGGAGAAATAAATTATCGCAACAACGAGGAACTTCAGTTGGCCTGGAGCTGGGGGGAACAGTCCAAGCAAGTCCATCCCCTATATTGCGAAAGGGATCGGACTGGCTAAAGAGGAGAGCTGGGCTTGCGGTAGGCGATGGATCGGAGAGAATCTTTGGCAGGAGCCACATTGGCGGACGTACTCTTCGGAGTCACTAAGAAGTGTGGGCCAGAAGTAGCTGTAATTTAAGAGTTTACGGGCGAAGGATCTCGCACCCAAGTGCGCGCCACATATACTGTCATGGGCCTCCTTCAGGGCATATAGTGCTTCTTCGGGGGAGAGACACCTTAGGTAGGGTCTGCCGTCGATCTCAGTGTAGGTGCATTTGTACATGACTCCGTCAATGAGTGTGTACCACTCGGCTCTGGTCCTGACCCTTCTTGCCTCTCTTGGGTCCGCTGGAAGAACTCTGTCTCTAAGGTACTCGAGTAGGGGCTTCATCCAATTCTCCCCAAGTGTTAGGGGCATAGTCTCCATCGGCTCAAAGCTGTCTTCCTCAATGCTTGGTCTCAGGAGGACCTCTATTAATACGGTTCGCTCCAAACCCTGGAGGGAGGTGAAGGCAATCCTTGAGAGGGTGTCCGCCTGTGCGTTTTCCTCTCGGGGAACCCGCTTTAGTCGAGCATCTTCAAATAAAGTCAGAAGTCCCTTTACCTTTGCCAAGTACTTGGCCATAAGCTCATCTCTTACTTCGTACTCCCCAGACACTTGGTTCACGACTAGCTGTGAATCACTGAAGATCTGGATACGTTTTGCCCCTGCCTTGCGGGCCATGCAGAGCCCCGCTTTTAGAGCCTCGTATTCGGCTTCTTCGTTCGATGCATAGAAGTTTATGCGGAGGGAGTACTGCAGAACAAAACCATCTGGGCCGGTCAAGATGACGCCAGCCCTACTTCCATCGGCACACAAGGACCCGTCAACATACATGGTCCAGAGCAGGGGTTCGTCAGCCGACTCACAAGGGTTAGGAATGGTTCTCTCCACAATGAATTCTGCTAGGGCTTGTGCCTTAATAGAGGTTCGGGGTTGGTAGCTGATGTCGTGTTGGCTCAGCTCTATGGACCATTTCATCAAGCGTCCCGATGTCTCGGGCTTGTGGAGAACTTGATTCAGTGGCTGGTCGGTAAGAATGACCACCGAATGGGACTTAAAATACGGGCAAAGTTTTCATGCTGCCATGACCAATGCGTATGCCATCTTTTCCAGCTTCGGGTAGCGGAGTTCTGCGTCCCTAAGGACCTTACTCATGTAGTAGATGGGGCATTGCATCTTATCTTCCTCTCTTATAAGGACGGCACTAAGGGTCTGCTCCGAAGTTGCCAGGTATATGTAGAGGGTTTCGCCACGCTTCGGCTTGCTTAAGAGTGGGGGATTTACCAGGTAAGCCTTTAGTTGATCGAAGGACTCTTGCTTTTGTTGCCCCCACTCAAAGCCTTTCACTCCCCTCAGGGCTTTGAAGAACGGAATGAATTTCTCGCCTGACTTGGAGAGAAATCGCCCTATAGCTGCGAGGTGTCCTGTGAGCCTCTACACTTATTTGACATTGGAGGGAGGGGCAATATTGAGTATGGCTTTGATCTTCTGAGGGTTGGCTTCTATGCCCCTCAGGCTCACCATGAACCAGAGAAATTTTTTGGATGAGATGCCGAAGGTGCACTTGCTTGGATTCAACCTCATGTTGTGCCTCCTCAACACCCCGAAGGCTTCCTGGAGGTCAAGGACATGCTCCTACCTGCGGTCGCTCTTGACCAACATGTCATCCACATAGACTTCCATGTTCTAGCCTACCTGGTCTCGGAAGACCTTGTTAACAAGGTGCTGGTATGTAGATCCCACGTTCTTCAGCCCGAAAGGCATGACCCGGTAGTAGTACAGGCCTTGGTCGGTCACGAACGTGGTCTTCAGAATGTCAGGAGGGAACATCCGGATCGGGTTATACCCTGAGAAGGCATCTATGAAGCTGAGGAGCTCGTGGCCGGAGTTCGCATTGATCAGAGCATCGATGCTCAGAAGGGGGAATGGATCCTTCGGACACGCCTTATTGAGGTCGGTAAAATCGATGCATATTCTCCAACTCCCGTTGGCCTTTTTAACCATCACCACATTGGATATCCATTTGGGGTAGTTCACCTCCTGGATAAATCAAGCATTCATGAGCTTCTCGACCTCTTCCTTAATCGCTTGTTGGTGCTCGGGAGCGAATTTACGTTGCTTCTATTGATGGGCTTGACTCCCGGGGCAACGCTGAGGTGGTGCATCAAGAGCTCTTCTGAGATTCCAGGCATATCAGCCGCAGTCCAGGCAAAAAGATCGCGGTTCTCCATTATGCATTGGGAGATGTCTTCCTTGATAGAGAGGGAAAGGGCCTTGCTGATCTGGAATGTCTTGGTGGCATCCTCTTCTGAGAAGGCAACTTCTTCCAGCTCGTCCACCGGCTCGAAGATGGTCTAGCTACTTTCTTGTAGGAGTTCGAGAGCTTCAAAGGGAGGACCAGGCCTCCCATCGATGTCATGTAACACTTACGAGCCACCTCCTGACTCCCTCTTACTTCTCCCACTCCTGCCGAGGTGGGGAACTTCATCTTCATGTGATAGGCCGATGGGATGGCTTGGAGAGCGGCCAAACCCGGTCGACCCAGGATGACATTATAGGTGACTTTCACATCTACCACCATGAATTCCATCGGCTCTGTACGGGTGATCGGGATTTTTCCAGCGGTCATGTCTAGGGTTATAACTCCCTCGATCGTCACCGGCACTCAGGTGAATCCATGAAGAGTGTAACCAGCTGGCTTGAGCCAATCTCTTGACAGCTGCAGGCCCTTGAATGCCTCCAAGAAGAAGATATTGACCAAACTGTCGTTGTCCACTAGGATCCAGCGTACGTCGAAGTTGGCCATTCTAAGGTTAATAACAAGGGCATCGCAATGGGGTGTGCGGATACCCTCCAAGTCCCTATCGGAGAATGTAACAGGAACTCCAAGACCCTTGGGAGGAGGATGGCTCTGCATGGCGTTCACTTCCCGAACGAAGGCTTTTCGGGAGGAGTTGGAATCTCCCCCCATTGGGCCTCCGTGTATAAGGTGCAGGACGGCCTCGGCTTCGACATCCGGGGTATCTGCACGTTGTTCGATTCGCATGTTAGCCCCTAGGGTGGAGGTGGATCGGCCCTGTCCTTCCTCACGAACCTAGCGAGCTGCCCTCTCTGAATGAGGGCTTCAATCTCGTCTTTCAGGGCCCGACAGTCGTCAGTGTCGTGGCCGTGGTTCCTGTGGAAGCAGCACCACTTATCCTGGTTTCTCTTCTTTCCAGGTGTGTTCATCTTTGGGGCGGTGGTAGAAGACCCTCCTTCCTAACTTCCATCAAGATGACTGAGACACTCGCATTGAGCGGAGTGAACTTCTCGAAGCGGGGAAGAGGGCGATGTTGACCCTATTGTCTTTTTGAAGCTTCTTAGCTCCTTCTTCTTCAGAAGTCTTCTGTTTGTTCCCAAAAGACGATCCCTCAAGAGTGGTGCGGTTAAGAGCTTCTTCAGCTCAGACATACTCCTCACTCCAGAGAAGGAGCTCTGAGAAGTCCCGAGGAGGCTTCTTGGCCAGGGATGCCCTGAGATCAAGGTTAATGACATTGGACTGGAAAGTAGCCGAGGCCACTGACTGATCCAGAGAGGCAATAAATCTGGCCTCCGCGGTGAACTGCTTGACGTAGTCTCTCAGCAGCTCGCTATTCCTTTGACTGAGGAAGATCAAAGATTTGCTCGTCTTTTCGAAGCGGTGGCTGCTCACGAAGTGGGTGAGGAAGAGACCTTCGAACTGGTCGAAGGAGAAAATGGAGGCCAGAGCAAGTCTGGAATACCACTTTCGAGTGGGCCCCTTGAACGTGGCTGGGAAGGTCTTGCTGAGAAGGGCATCAAAGGCGTGATGAACCATCATGAGAGTTTTGAAACTCTCGATGTGATCAGCGGGGTCCGACTCCCCTGTATAAGACTAAAAGTACAGAGGCTTGAAGTTATCTGGGATGGGGGCCTCCATGATAGTGCGGGAGAACGAGGGCCTGCTCAGGCGGATGTTCCTCGCCCATTGTTCTTCATCTCTATCGAGTTGTCCAAGGCACCTCTCCATCTCATGGAGACGGTAGTAGACCGAGTCCTCTCTTCGGTCATGCCTCGCTGAGCCCCGAGACTCGTCTTCATGTAGGAGAGGGCTTTGGCTGTGGTGGCGATATGAGTTGGTCGTGGACTGGGGGTGTGATGGCAATGGTTAGGAGCCGGTCGAGGACTAGGAGAGCGGCGGCGATGGTTAGGAGTCGGCCAAGGACTAGGCGAGCGGCGGCGATGGATGGGAACCGACCGAGGACTGGCAGCCCGTTGGTCGTTGTTGGGGGCGACATTGAGTGCACGGAGGACTGCCTCCTGGAACTGTTGGAACTTTGCCCTCGTGACGAGGGCCTCCTGCTCCCTATGAGCTCGAGGGACGGGACGGCTGACCGGAGAGCGGCTTCTTCTATGGCGACACTGGGGCAACTCTTTCCGCCTCCTGGGAGCGTTGGACCCTCTGCGATCTATCCTGCTGGGTGACTGGTCCCTCTAATGCTCCTGGCGAGGGTTCCCATCACGGGTCTGCCTCTCGTCTCTCGTTCTGCCGGTTGTTGAGAACATCTCGCAGATCTTTCGGTTTTGGAGGGCTATGGGAGGTCATGGAGTCGGAGGAAGGGTTGTGTACGGAGATATGGACCTGATGCAGGGGTTGCTTCTGTCGACTTTGTCGAGAGGGTTCTCCAGCGGCCACTTGAGGCCCTAGAGGCTACTGAACGGATTGAGGAATCAGTTGTTCGAGCTATTAGGCCGGTTGGACGGGCGGAGGGAGATCCTCTGGAGGCGGAGGAGGAATAGAGGTTGTTCTACGGTTGGAGGCCGCGGGCTTTCCTTTCTTCGGAGGCATAGCTAGGAGTGGCTTTTGTTGAGGGAGTAGGGTCGGATTGCTATTCGATTTTCCACAGACGGTGCCAATCTGTTGCCGCTGATTTTGGTGTGGGGGCAACCAGATGAATTTGTGGTCAAATGGGTCAAACTTGACCACTTCCACTGTTGTTCGACTGGCTCCTTACTGCTGCCGCCGACCGACACAAAGTTCGAAACACCGGGGTTGATCCCGGCGATGAACCCTCCGACGCTCTTGTCAGTACTCAGAAAGAATGTGAAAGAGCTTTAGGTAGGCAAAGAGTGATCATCCAGTAACGGTAGGAGGTAGGGGGTATTTATAGTCGTCGTGGGGATCTGTTTTGAGATAAGAACAAATCTCTACTCCCCGGTGTGACTGGATAAAAGTGGTTAGAACCACCTCCTAGGGATAAGGGCGAAGCAAGACTTCTCCATATCCTTTTGAACGGACTCGTAACAGGTTGGAACCCCTACCTAGTTGAACGGATCCATTCATGGGTTATTGGGCACTGGAGAAGAGACCTGATTCCCATTTCGGACCCGTTTGTAGGTGAAATTACCATTTTTCCCCTGTGAACTTTAAGATTCATGCCCGATTCGAACGGTCCTGATTAAATCTCATTTTTAGCCATATCAACCTCAAATGGAAAAGAATGAAAGTGTACAATCAGCTCATAAACAACAACAAAAAAGCTCAATCAACCAAAATACAACATAAACATCTTTCGATCAGCTCATAAACGACATAAAAAATAGCTTAATAGCCAAGATACAACGTAAACATGGTTCAATCAGCCCAACTATACAATACAAAAATATTACAATGAGCTCAAAAATACACTTCTTGCTTCAGCTGCTTCTGCTGCCTGCTTAAGTTGCTATTGCTGCGACTGAAAAAAATTAAAAGAAAAATCTTAAACATGAATTCATGAACTAAATTGCTACTACAAACTTCCAAGTAGCACTAATCAACATAAAGATGATTTGAAGTAGTTGTAGGCTCAGACCATACTTATATTTTCACTGTTTCTTCAAATGAAGCATACTTATTTCTCTAATGTTGCATTATTATGCCATGCCAACTAGTTTCAACCCCCCCCCCCCCCCCCCCCCCCCCTCTTTCAAAATGCCAACTTAGAATGCTCATAAATAACATAAAATAATTCTGAATCAGCCAAGACACAATAGTTAGCAAAATGACTATTTTGCCCCTCAACATATCAGCTCTCACAGAATGAGATGGGCGAATCAAATCTCAGCCCTCGGATCGCGATCGAACGCAATCGAAGGGCTGAGAACTTTAGTTCACGATAAGGAGTTTAGCTCACCCTGCGAAGATACAACCTAAAAAAAATTCTATCATCCAAGTTAATTCATGAAAATGCTTCAATCAGCCAAGATACAATATAAAAAAATATCTATCAGCCAAGATTCAGCGAAGATACAATCATCCAAGATACAATCAGCCAAGATACAATCAGCCAAAATGTATCGTGAATCAGCCAATATACAATCACCCAAAATGATTCAATCGGCCGAGATTCAACATGAACATTTGCTGAGATCTTTTGCTCACGATAAGGATCTCTTCTCACCATCTCATAATGTAATCACTCATATAGTACAGACACTTGCTGCAATTGCTATAAACCCAAAAAATGAAAACGACCTCAACCAAGACCAGCAAACTGCAATTGCAATTGCTATAGACCCAAAAATTAAACAACAGGGTCTTCATTTCATAGATGAAGACCAATAACATAACCAACACTTAATTAAAAAATTTGTAAAGGGGAGTCGTAATAATTCAAAGTAATGCTTGTAAAAGAGTGCTTGTCATCATTGCCTATACCAACACACACAACAGAAGGCAGTTTCTACAAATTTTAAAACAATGAGACTGAGAATTGAACACTTCTTGTATTGGGGAATCCTGCATCTTCTATTATAAACTGTGATTCTGTATACATGAATCATGCATCTTCCTGTATTGGGGAATCATGCATCCTGTATTGGGGAATCGAATCACTTTTCTATCCGTCATAGATAACAAACTGTGATTCTATTAGCTTGCCTGCAACATCAAAAAAAGTTATAAGCACAACAAAAAAAGTTAGGAAATGTGATATGAGGCGTTATACAACAATAATTAAACCGTCTACAAATTTTACAAATATTTTCCTTTTATTAGGTAGTAAACCCTTTACAAATTAAACCACAATATTACTAAAAACCTCTTCTTTCTACTAATCTAAATTTGGGGAAATGAAAACCCCAAATAGACAGGAACGATTATAAAGGAAAAAATTAATTTTGAGATTACCCGAAAAAAAAGATTGCAGCTTTGCTAGGAGGTCGGCGCTTCGCTGGATTAACGAAGAAGCAAACAAGTGGCCAAATTTGTTTTTAAGTTTTTTTATAAACTTAAAAACGCTTCGCTGGATTATCAGAGTAACTAAGATGATTTGTTTGGATTATCAGAGTAACTAAGAGTAACTAATTATTTTTTCTCAAACAGTAACAAAGCCTTCTTAGCCATATTTTGATTATCAGAGTAACTAAGATGATTTGTCTGGGTCGGTGGAAGATAACATGGACGATTATAAAGGATTTTTTTTTTGAAATTGAGATTACCTGATAAAAAGATTGCAGCTTTGCTAGGAGGTCGACGCTTCGCTTGATTAACGAAGAAAGGATCAGCTGATAGGGTTTCAATTTAGGGTTTCGATTTTAGGGGCTCAGCTGATAGTGTGTTGAGAGAGAGAGGTGGAACTTGGCTGATTGGGGGCTACGGTTACTCTTCGAATCGCTCAGGAAGGAGGTAGGGTTCATAACAAATCGAAACCCTATCGGCGATTTGGGTTTCTCGCGAACAGAGAGAGAGAGAGCAGGAGAGAGTAGAAATCGAAACCCTATCGGCAGATGGGTTCAAATTGGCATATGGGTTTCTTCGACGAAAAGAGAGAGAATGGGAGAGAGTAGGGTTTCTCGTCGAAAAGAGAGAGAAAATGTCAGATCTGAGGAGTAGGGTTTCTTCGACGAAGAGAGAGACATAACGGGAGAGAGTGAGAGCTGAATGAGAAAGAAAGAAATAGTGAAACGACTATTTTGCCCCTCAACATATCATATGGTGAGCAGATCAAATCTGAGCCCTCGGATCGCGATCAAATGCGATCGGACGGCTGAGAACTTCAGCTCACCATCTCATAATAGACTAACTCTCTCTCTCTCTCTCTCTCTCTCTCTCTCTCTCTCTCTCTCTCTATATATATATATATATATATATATATATATATATATAATTCTGATATTGTCTGATATAGAATCTAAGACCACCTTTATATTAGTCATGCATGTACATTGTACTTGTTTATTGGATTACAATACACATATTTGTTCGGTTACAAATGGAGTTTGTTTGGTGACAAACTCTTTTATTAAAATAGTAGAGATTAGTAAAATGATCTAAGGCTACAAACAAAAAGAGATTAAAGCTAAAGTATGAGAAAACTAACTTTCTTTAACTCTCTCTAACAACACTGCAACAATATCTGCATTTATCTTATGAACCTATCATCAAATTGTACAAAGATTTTCACCATCACTAAGGAGTCTTTGCATATGAGAATGAGATATTAGAACTTCTTGTCCATTATTAAGTGCTGTTACACACATCTTACTCACCACTAACAACAGTGTATTTTTGGTACTCAATATGCTCATGTTTACTGAATCATTTCATCCAATAATATATATTCAATTTTGCACTCAAGACTAGTACTAAAGTAAACGAACATTTTTAGTCAAGAATTTGATTAAACAATGAAGGGACCAAAGACATATACATGTGAAACAATTATATCACAGTAAAACCACTTGTATATTTCCAAATTGAAATCAAAACCTCGTTGAGAAATTTATATTTGGTGATATATAACTAAGACAATATTCTTAACAAGACAATATTCTTAACAAGTATATCAATGCAAGGTCAAGAAAACTACTTCTAGAGTAAAGCATCTGTATATCAAACAAAATTGGACATCCATCTCTCTTTAAGCAATTCTCTCTAATACCTAAGTGACACTACACGAAAAGTTCTAGACTTAATTTATTAATCCAACAAACCATTTGGGGAAAGATACGACATTAATTTACCGGTTTTATAAAATTCTAATGTGCTACTAAGAGAATCCACTATCGTCATTGCTAAAATTTATACTTTTAGCAATTGGCAAATAGAAAATGAGATCGAAGTCTGCTATCGTTGGTGCTAAATCTGGAAAAAAAAAAATCATACAGATGATCTTCCTCCGTCCATCGTTTTTTTGTTTTTTTAATTGAAAATGGCATTTTCGTAATTAACACTAATAGTATTTTTGTAATAATTGAAAGAAAAGTTTTGAGAAGTTCTCGGATGGAAGAAGATCTTCCGTCCGAGTTTTTTTTTTTTAAATGAAAATTTCGTAATTACTTAATGACACTTTCATAATATTTGAATGGCATTTTCATAACTTTTTGGAGAAGAAATTTCTGAATACTTTTTTTTAAAAATTATAAAAAAAAGGAAAAGATGAGAGACAGAGCTTCTTCATCCGTCTCTCATCTATTCTGTTTTCAAAAATATTTTTTACTTGCAAAAAAATGACGAACGGAATATCTTCCGTCCGTCCTCTTTTTAAATTACTTTTTTCCTCAAACGGAATATCTTCTTCGGTCTTCTATATTTAGCAAAACTTCTATCACAACTTTTATGCTTAGCGTACTACTGTTCACTCGTATCCTAAAATTTGGATTTTTAGCAAACGGTAGTGGGGGTATTTTTTAACTCAACTGCTAAATTTTTGGATTTTTAGCAAACGGTAGTGGGGGTATTTTTTAACTCAACTGCTAAATTTTGAGTTTTTACAAAACGATAGTGGACACTCTAAAAAACTTAAAATGTGCATTTTAAAGAGTAGATGAATTGATATATTTAAGTTGATTCATTAGAACCAAAATTTAAATAAAATAAAATCACCTTCAAAGTTCGAATGTAATAATATTATAATAATAATATAATAATAATAGATTACAATTATATTTTTAGTTAAAAGAGATTAATAGCACCAATTTCTTTATTGAAAAAGAAAAGAACATGTATAACTAATGATAGGGGTGGACAACTATAATCCGAACCAACCAATCTGAACCAGTCCAACCCGAACCGACCGGTTTTTAACCGAACCAATTGGGGGTTTGGATTGGATCGGTTCTTGATCTTCAATAACCAATTAGACCGGTTCGGTTGTTGGATGAGGCTTTCAAATAACCGATAAAACCGAACCGACCATACCTCTATACATAAGTCTATAAAAAAATATAGTTCTCCTTTAATTTCTTGAATATACAAATAGTCATTTCTCATTTTCCTTGAGATACAAATAGTCTTTTTTAATTTCTTTAATACAAACCGAGCAGTTGTTCTACCTATGTTTTGGTTCTCCATAATCCTATGTGTTATGTTGTTGAAAAATGCTTGATTTACAGTGTGACCCAACTTAATAGAATCATAAAGTTGATGTAACATTTAGTAGTTACTTTAATCAAGTCAAGCATAAATTATTTTCTAAATCTTTTTTTATTGCACCTGAAATTCAATTAGCTATGGTTATTGATGTTTCTTTTATGATAATAAGCTAAGATTACAGAAGTATGCAAATGAAAAGGCAGTTTATCTCACTCATTTAAACGTCATCATCTCAAACAATTAGTGCAAAATACATTAACAACTTGTGGTTTTATGAATCTTCATTTTAAATTCATTTCTAAATAACAAATAGCAGGTTGTTTCTTAAGTTTGATTGAAGTTGATGTTTTAAATTTCAACAAAATTATGAATGATGTTGAAGGTGAAAAGTAGCACGCCAAACCGACCATCCAATCCAATCCAAACCGAGCTTAATCGGCTTGGATGGAAACTGATCCAATTAAGGTTTGGATTGGTTGCGGATGAGAAAATTAAAAAACCGATCTTCTTTGGATCGGTGGTGGATGGTCCATATTAGGTCGGATACCAACTGATGCCCACCCCTAACTAATGATAGCTTCAATTTATTGAATGTTCATCAAAGTCAAGACTCAAATAAAGGTTTTTTTTCTTAAATTCTAAAAAATTACATCCAGTACTTAACAATACCCAACGCCCAAACTTTTATCTTTCTTCATCGATACATATTCCAAACTAGAATATTGCTCCAATTAATGACGATCTCAACACAAATTCTCAAATAATTATTGCTCCAATTATTGATCTCTAAATTCGCTAAAAATTCAAACGAAGCATAAGATACAAATTCAATTCTAGAATAGTCTAAGTGGGTGTAAAGCATAAATCTCTAATCCATAATATTATAATGGGAGAAGGCCTTAGTGTCTTTTTTCATTTTGTCATTCTACCAACATGTGCTATGCATGTACATAACTAATATAAAGGAGATTTCTGGTTCAAATCCTTCCTATATCAAGGTTTTTTTTATTTAAATTTTTTAAATTATTAAAACGTGCATCGCACGTGTAAATTACTAGTACAAATTAACCAGAATAACAATAACTAAATAAATTAATAAGGAATTGGATGAAGATGTAGATTTACATATAAATTGGTGGAAGCGCCGCAGTTGCAGCAGAGGAAGGAAGAGAGGCAGGCGGCGACGCCGGCCAATCGGATCGGGAGTAGTCTAGCGCGGAGAGGGACGACAAGGATTTTTTATTTGAAGTTTTGAGAGAGAGGAAAATGTAAAAATAATTGGAAATTTGAGGATTTAAGGTGAAGGGCCTATCCTGGCATTTTCTAATCGAAAACGTCGAGATAGACCATCTCTATTCCGGCGCTTTCAATGTTGGGAAAAAATGCCGGGATAGACTACGCGGTTTTAGTCCTCAGTCTTTCCCAGCGTTTTATCCAAACGCCGGCAAAAAACACCTGGAAAAACAACATTTTTGGTAGTGTTAATCACTCATGAATCGATATTTGTATATACATTATTAACAGAGTTTGTTATTTGCATATACACATCAAACAAAATGGAGTAGTTTTTAAAAAAAGGGTTTCCTTTTTTCTCTCTAGAAATTCTAGAGAGAGAAGCTCTCCCCCAAAAAAACCCCAAAAGAGGCCAAACCTTAGATCTAGCGGATCTGGACCAGAACAGGGGACAGCCAACGAGGATCTGCTATGGCACAACACCAAACACCGATCAAATCAGGCTTGATTGCACAGATCTTGAAGCGACCCCAGGGCTGAGATTGAACCCCGCCCAACTGCATCCTTCGTCGAAACAAAGAGCGAGAGAGAGAGGGAGAGACCTCGGTGGCGGCTGGCGGCGACCGGAGGCGCGGCTGCGACGATGATGGCGACGCGACGTCGAGGAGCGATGCAGCGACGGGCGGAGCAGCTACTCTGTTTCTTTGGGTTCGAACAGAGGATGAGAGCGGGGGATGGACTTCGGGGTGTTTTGGTTGACGACGGTGGTCGGAGAGGAGGTCGAGGTGATCAGGAGATGTTGTCGGCGATGGGGGCAGCGAAGGGTAATGGCGGAGGCGAGCTTGGATTGGTTTCGTGGGTTGGGGACGATGATGGCGAGATGGGTTCGGTTGTAATGGGGTGATGGCGATGGTGGATGGGAGGCGACGCGAGGGTGGTTGCGAGGCGATGAGGGCACTGAGGATTGGGTTTGGGCGTGGACGGAGGGAGAAGGCAATGGGAAATGGCGGAAGGTTGAAGATGGAGTGGGTTCGGGAGTTGGGTTCGATGAGGTTGGGGATGGTGGCGATGATGAGTGGAGGCTAAGGTGATCGGAAGACGGTAACAAGGCGAATGGGATGCAGGCGATGCGATAGGGAGGAGGAAGTGGTGATCGGAAGATGGGTTCGGGAGGTTAGGAAATGGCGAAAGGAATAGGGGATGATCACTGGATGAGGAGGAGCGGAGGTTGACGATGGTGGTTGATGGTGAGGATGTTGACGATGAGGAGAGGGAGGCGAAGCGAGGTGATCGGCAGAGGTGATGAATATCGAAGATGGGTTCGATGAAGGCTAGGGAAGAAGACGGGAGAGGAAGAGAAGGTAGGCGGCGGTAGGATTTAGGTTTACACAATAGCTAGGGTAGGGGTTAGGGTTAGGGTTAGGAGATTAGGGTTTAAATAGTGAGGGTTTGGTTTAATGGGTATTAGGGTATCCGCTTTGAGTGGGATCCAACTGGGGAATTGGTCAAAATGTATTAAAATGGGGAATAAAGAGATGAATGAGAAGAAACAGCCAATCCTTCATGAAGAACGACACAAGGAGCACATACAACTGAATTAGATAAAAGGCACCAAAATTGAGTCGAAAACAATTTGATGATTTTATTTGAATAGTAATGAAATTCTAGATCTCAAATTGATAAAAGAGTACAATGGGGCAAAATACAGTATAAAAATACAAATACGAGAAATAGGAGTTACAAATCCTACCCACCTTACACAAAAATTTCGTACTCGAAATTTGCTTAGGCGGTACATAGGATAGGGCTAAGCAAACTGGGGGGTAACAAGGCAGAGAATTAAAGGGGAGGGACCAGCAGTGGCAACACCAGAAGAATAAGAAAGTGGATAACGATGAGGTCAAATGGAAGGCATGAAAGAAAAATAAGCAGTATCAAGAGGAAGGAAACAACACACGATAACAAAGCAAAATAGGGAGTAGGCAGAACTGGAACCAGGGAGAGAAAGGACCGGAAAGAATCAAACCATTCAGGGAATCAACGGATGGAGATGAATACAAGGAACAGAGGCAAGCAACAATACAAAGGACTAGTCGCAAGAAGGGGATCCCGGGACCTGTGGGTTATGGGCCCACCACGCTTCCGCTGCGCCACTTTGATGGTGACGTTCCAAGCTCCATACATGTCGTTGTAGACCACGTGGCACCAAGCGACGATCTGAGCAGGAAGAAAAGAATGAGACACCGGGATCAAGGTGAGTATGAGCTCAAGATAGATACAATAAATTAGTGCAAAATGAATATAAAGTTTAGCTTGAATTTAAATAATTAAAAGATATAATATGGATCAAAACTAATGGCTTTAATAGAAATAATAATAACAACAAATATCAATGATAATAACATCAATAGTAATAGAATAATAGTAACCACAATAAAAATAAATATAACAATGATAATAATCAAAATGTAATAATAATAACAATAATATTAAAATATTAATAACAATAATGATACAAGTAATAATGACCATAATAAAAATAATAATAATAACAAAAATAATAACAACAATAGTAACTGTAATCAAAATCATCATAATCATACAGGCAGTAATAATAATAAAATAAAATAAAATATCAAAAATAATGACAATACATACACGACAGTGTTGGATTTAACATATTCATGAAAATAATGCAGTAATAATAGAAATAATAATAGCATTAAAAATAATAACAATAATAATAAAGATAATAGTAATAATAGTGATAGTATCAACATTAATAATAGCAAAAATAATAACAACAACAATAATAACAGCAATAGTAATATCAATAATAATAATAACACCAATAATAATAATAATGAACACAATAATAATAACAGCAATGGAAATAATAATAATGCTAACAATACCAAAAATAATAACGAAAACAATAACATTAATAATAATAATAGCAGTAAAAATCTTATACACAAAATAGAGTAAAATCAACTATATGAGTTCAAATTGTATGGTAATATAAAGTGTAATTGTGTAAAGAAAATGTCATAAGGAAAAATATTTCTTTACATTCATTATATAAGTGAAAAGTTTTGAGATATCAATTAATAAATAGATAGAAAATCTTGCTTCCTTAATATCAAGTTGCATGTTTGCCTTCACGACATCAGGTTGCAGGTTGCCGTCTGGATATTCGGTTGCACATTTTGCATCCCCGATATCCAGTTGCAATTTGCCTCCATTGACATCGAGTTGCATATTTGCCATCTCGACATTAAGTTGCACCAAAATGGTGAAATGTATATAAAATTGAGCATGTTCGGGCTCAAAACAAAATAATAATAATAATAATAATAATGATAAAAATAATAATACCAATAACAATAATAATAACAAAATATCGATAATAATAACAATAAGAATAACAATGAGAACAACAATGATCATAACAATAACAATAACGGTAATCGCAAAAAGAATGATAACAATAATAATGATATTAACAGTAATATTAAAATATCAACAACACTAGTCAAAGTAATAATGCAAGACAAGATATAGTTTGAGTCCAACAATTTTTTTGTGGAAGTAATTCATCATTAATCAACAATAATAAAATAATGAAAACAACAATAAGAATATCAATAGTAGTAAAAATAATAATAATACTAGTAATGATAATGAAAATAATAGCAATAATAATAATGGTAGTAATAATAGCATTATACAATAGAATAAGAATTTGTCTTATCAAAATAATCCAGTAGAAATTTGTAGTCGATCAAAAATAAAAAGTGAAGTTCAAAATACGCCATTGTTCGAAATAACAACATCTTTGTTGAGAAACATTTTTATAGAAGGTCGAAAATAAATATAACAATTAATAATCGAAATATAGAAAGTATTCAAAAATAAATAAATAAATAAATAAATATAAAGGGAAAAATAGGTAGGAGAAAAATGAATCTGTGCCCAATAAAGAGGAGGATGACTAGAAGGGACAAAAGAAAATTAAGGAATTGAATACGAAGAGAGAATAACGAGGGCAAAATCGGAATTGAATAGAATATAACAGGGAAGAAATAACCAACATAATACCCAATATGAATCGGCAAATGAAGATGAGCGCAAGGCAGGGAAAGCAATAAACGACACACGAGCTGAAATGAGGAGTTAACGAGGCAAGCAAAAAATGAGAGATCGCTTGTATCAGAATCAAAAGAATATGGGTACGGAAAGAATAAATTGTACCCAATAAGGAATCAACAAATCAGGATGATTGTAAGAGATGGAAGGAATCAATGAATCAAAGAATTGAATATGAAGGGATCAAAATGGATGGAATAAGACTTGTGTCCAGATCGAGTTGATTATCTAATTATTCAAGTGCTTGCATGGCCTGTTTAATGTTGAGTTAATCCTGCACTACAACACAGAACCTATTGGCCGCATTTTTTTAGACCTTCACCGGCGGTTTTTTACGTCGGTGAAACATTCACCGGCGTTTATAAAAACACCGGTGCAAATGCCGCCGAATCGAGCGTCGCGGAAAGATAAGCGCATTCACCGGCGTTTTAACTGGATGCCGGTATACCTTTAAAATACACCGGCGGCCAGACAAACGCCGGTATATGGCGATTTCTGGCTGCTGTTCTTTCCCCCAATATACATTCACCGGCGGTCACATACCGCCGGTATATATCTTTTCACCAGCGATTGTACAAATGCTGGGGAATGTGTAATATTTACCGGCGGTCATAGAGCTCCGGTGTATGCTTGTTTCTAAGCGCCCTTCTTTCCCTACTTACAAACACCGGCGTGTCATAAAACGCCGCCATATAGATATTCACCGGCGTTTTATAAAACGCTGGTGTATCTTAGGAGTGCTGCAACTTACGGGTACACTCGCCTGTCTGGAAACGCCTCTCTAACGAAATTTTCAACTAAACAATTAGATACACCGGCGTTCTATGAAACGCCGGTGTATGCTCGTTGGTTGTTCCTGCTCCAATTTTTCATTCGATTTCAATTCACAATTTCATTTAAAAAACCTGTAAACTAATTCACAACTGAATCAACCAATTTCAGGCATATTAATGCGCAAATCACAACCAAACACAAGAATTAATTAAGATAATAAAGTTTCACACATAGTCCAAAAGTCGTCCAAATTCACCGCTTAATTAACATCATAATTAATAAATACAGTAATTAACATCCCAAATATCTCAACAACTACTTAAAACAACAATACAGAACATAACAACAACAAGAACAACATAACAACAACAACTAGAGGCCGCCGACCACAGATCCATACCCCTCGAGTAGCTTCAGTGCTGATCATCAGAATTTCCTTGATCTGGGTGACCGCTCTATAAAAAAAACAATAATTTAGTTCAACAGTAAACCAAATATAAGAAAAATAAGAAGGGGCTCATATCAAGTGTAGTTTTAAGGAGCTGTCATCGTGGAAGGAAACCAAATATATAAGCCAGAAATGGAAACAGAGAATGGTAGAGAATGAGGATACACCAGGCTAACATAGCGGCATTTTCCTCATCTCTCTCATCCAATGGTAGAAATGAGGATACACCAGGCTAACATAGCGGCATTTTCCTCATCTCTCTCTCATCCCTGCTTTCTCTTCAGCAAACGCACATAAAGAGACGTCAGCAACAACAGCAAGAGCGACAAGAACAACAATAATAATAAATTATAATAAACGAGATGTCTCTATATGGGTTTCCAGATTTCCACTCGAGCCCTCTCTTTCTAATCACAACCCATTTAAGAATATAGATGACAGCCACTAAACAATCCAATCACAGCCCAATCAAAATTTGCCATCCTGGATCTTAAATCTTCAGATGCATGAATTCAGCTTCTTTAACAGTAAAAGAAAATGAAAATGACAATCAAAATCATGCTAAGAAGGCAATCAGATGCATGAATTCAGGTTCTTTCACAGTAAAAGAAAATGAAAATTTCCAGTATATAAGCATATATGTTTCTCTATTAATTCATCATCCCAACTAAATCATGATGTTTGTGGCTACAAAAGAAACCTGCACAAGGTTTGTTCTCACCCAATTCTTGTACAGATTTGGAGGATTTTGGTATACAACCAGCATCCTCTAGTTGACAGTTAATCCATTTTGGTAAAAAAAACATGCTAAGAAGGCAATCAGATGCATGAACTCAGATTCTTTAACAGTAAAAGAAAATGAAAATTTTCAGTATCTAAGCATATATGTTTCTCCATTAATTATTCATCCCAACTAAATCATGATGTTTGTGGCTCCAAAATAAACCTGCACAAAGTTTGTTCAGCCCAATTCTTGTACAGATTTGGAGGATTTTGGTATACAGCCAGCATCCTCTAGTTGACAGTGAAACCATTTTGGTAAAAAAATCATGCTAAGATGACAATCAGATGCATGAATTCAGTTTCTTTGACAGTAAAAGAAAATGAAAATTTCCAGTATCTAAGCATATATGTTTCTCCATTAATTCATCATCCCAACTAAATCATGATGTTTGTGGCTCCAAAAGAAACCTGCACAAGGTTTGTTCAGCCCAATTCTTGTACAGATTTGGAGGATTTTGGTATACAGCCAGCATCCTTAGTTGACAGTTAACCCATTTTGGTAAAAAAACATGCTAAGAAGGCAATCAGATGCATGAACTCAGATTCTTTAACAGTAAAAGAAAATGAAAATTTCCAGTATCTAAGCATACATGTTTCTCCATTAATTATTCCTCCCAACTAAACCATTGATGTTTGTGCCTCCAAAAGAAACCTGCACAAGGTTTGTTCAGCTCAATTCTTGTACAGATTTGGAGGATTTTGGTATACATACAGCATCCTCTAATTGAAAGTTAACACATTTTGGTAAAAAAATCATGCTAAGAAGGTCATCAGATGCATGAATTCAGCTTCTTTCAGAGTAAAAGAAAATGAAAATTTCCAGTATATAAGCATATATGTTTCTCTATTAATTCTTCATCCCAACTAAATCATGATGTTTGTGGCTACAAAAGAAACCTGCACAAGGTTTGTTCTCACCCAATTCTTGTACAGATTTGGAGGATTTTGGTATACAGCCAGCATCCTTAGTTGACAGTCAACCCATTTTGGTAAAAAAATCATGCTAAGATGACAATCAGATGCATGAATTCAGCATCTTTGACAGTAAAAGAAAATGAAAATTTCCAGTATATAAGCATATATGTTTCTCCATTAATTCTTCATCCCAACTAAATCATGATGTTTGTGGCTCCAAAATAAACCTGCACAATATTTGTTCAGCCTAATTCTTGTACAGATTTGGAGGATTTTGGTATACAGCCAGCATCCTCTAGTTGACAGTGAAACCATTTTGGTAAAAAAATCATGCTAAGATGACAATCAGATGCATGAATTCAGTTTCTTTGACAGTAAAAGAAAATGAAAATTTCCAGTATCTAAGCATATATGTTTCTCCATTAATTCATCATCCCCACTAAATCATGATATTTGTGGCTCCAAAAGAAACCTCCACAAGGTTTGTTCAGCCCAATTCTTGTACAGATTTGGAGGATTTTGGTATACAGCCAGCATCCTTAGTTGACAGTTAACCCCATTAGGTAAAATAAACATGCTAAGAAGGCAATCAGATGCATGAACTCAGATTCTTTAACAGTAAAAGAAAATGAAAATTTCCAGTATCTAAGCATATATTTAACTCTATTAATTCTTCATCCCAACTAAACCATTGATGTTTGTGCCTCCAGAGAAACCTGCACAAGGTTTGTTCAGCCCAATTCTTGTACAGATTTGGAGGATTTTGGTATACATACAGCATCCTCTAGTTGACAGTTAACACATTTTGGTAAAAAAATCATGCTAAGAAGGCAATCAGATGCATGAATTCAGCTTCCTTCACAGTAAAAGGAAATGAAAATTTCCAGTATATAAGCATATATGTTTCTCTATTAATTCTCCAACTAAATCATGATGTTTGTGGCTACAAAAGAAACCTGCACAAGGTTTGTTCTCACCCAATTCTTGTACAGATTTGGAAGATTTTGGTATACAGCCAGCATCCTTAGTTGACAGTCAACCCATTTTGGTAAAAAAATCATGCTAAGATGACAATCAGATGCATGAATTCAGCATCTTTGATAGTAAAAGAAAATGAAAATTTCTAGTATATAAGCATATATGTTTCTCCATTAATTCTTCATCCCAACTAAATCATGATGTTTGTGGCTCCAAAATAAACTTGCAGAAGGTTTGTTCAGCCCAATTCTTGTACAGATTTGGAGGATTTTGGTATACAGCCAACATCCTCTAGTTGATAGTGAAACCATTTTGGTAAAAAAATCATGCTAAGATGACAATCAGATGCATGAATTTAGTTTCTTGACAGTAAAAGAAAATGAAAATTTCCAGTATCTAAGCATATATGTTTCTCCATTAATTCATCATCCCAACTAAATCATGATGTTTGTGGCTCCAAAAGAAACCTGCACAAGGTTTGTTCAGCCCAATTCTTGTATAGATTTGGAGGATTTTGGTATACAGCCAGCATCCTTAGTTGACAGTTAACCCATTTTGGTAAAAAAACATGCTAAGAAGGCAATCAGATGCATGAACTCAGATTCTTTAACAGTAAAAGAAAATGAAAATTTCCAGTATCTAAGCATACATGTTTCTCCATTAATTATTCCTCCCAACTAAACTATTGATGTTTGTGCCTCCAAAAGAAACCTGCACAAGGTTTGTTCAGCCCAATTCTTGTACAGATTTGGAGGATTTTGGTATACATACAGCATCCTCTAATTGAAAGTTAACACATTTTGGTAAAAAAATCATGCTAAGAAGGCCATCAGATGCATGAATTCAACTTCTTTCAGAGTAAAAGAAAATGAAAATTTCCAGTATATAAGCATATATGTTTCTCTATTAATTCTTCATCCCAACTAAATCATGATGTTTGTGGCTACAAAAGAAACCTGCACAAGGTTTGTTCTCACCTAATTCTTGTACAGATTTGGTGGATTTTGGTATACAGCCAGCATCCTTAGTTGACAGTCAACCCATTTTGGTAAAAAAATCATGCTAAGATGACAATTAGATGCATGAATTCAGCATCTTTGACAGTAAAAGAAAATGAAAATTTCCAGTATATAAGCATATATGTTTCTCTATTAATTCTTCATCCCAACTAAATCATGATGTTTGTGGCTACAAAAGAAACCTGCACAAGGTTTTTTCTCACCCAATTCTTGTACAAATTTGGAGGATTTTGGTATACAGCCAGCATCCTTAGTTGACAGTCAACCCTTTTTAGTAAAAAAATCATGCTAAGATGACAATCAGATGCAAGAATTCAGCATCTTTGACAGTAAAAGAAAATAAAAATTTCCAGTATATAAGCATATATGTTTCTCTATTAATTCTTCATCCCAACTAAATCATGATGTTTGTGGCTACAAAAGAAACCTGCACAAGGTTTGTTCTCACCCAATTCTTGTACAGATTTGGAGGATTTTGGTATACATACAACATCCTTAGTTGACAGTGAACCCATTTTGGTAAAAAAAACATGCTAAGAAGGCAATCAGATGCATGAACTCAAATTCTTTAGCAGTAAAAGAAAATGAAAATTTCCAGTATCTAGGCATATATGTTTCTCTATTAATTCTTCATCCCAACTAAACCAATGATGTTTGTGCCTCCAAAAGAAGATTTTAGATCCAGGATGACAAATTTGATTGGGCTTTGAATGGAGATTCTAGTCATAGATCGATTCTTCGGAGTTCGACTTTCTAAAGGAAATGCCATTTGGAAGTATGCGGGTACATGTTTGTTGGATAACCAAAACTCCCATTTTTTTGAAGAAAAATAAGAATAGGGCTCATATCAAGTGTAGTTTTAAGGACCTATCATCGTGGAAGGAAACCAAATATAGAAGCCAGAAAGTGGAATGGTAGAGAATGAGGATACACCAGGCTAACATAGCGGCATTTTCCACATCTCTCTCTCATCCCTGCTTTCTCTTCAGCAAACGCACATAAAGAGACATCAGCAACAACAGCAAGAGCGACAAGAACAACAATAATAATAAATTATTATGAACGAGATGTCTCTATATGGGTTTCCAGATCTCCACTCGAGCACTTTCTTTCTAATCAAAGCCCAATTAAGAACACTTGTTGATAGTCACTAAAAAATCCAATCACAGCCCAATCAAAATTTGTGATCCTGGATCTACAAACATATATGCTTAGATACTGCAAATTTTCATTTTCTTTTACTGTTAAAGAAGCTGAATTCATGCATCTGATTGTCATCTTGGCATGATTTTTTACCAAAATGGGTTCACTGTCAACTAAGGATGCTGTCTGTATACCAAAATCCTCCAATTCTGTACAAGAATTGGGTTGAACAAACCTTGTGCAGGTCATAGAATGTCATCTAAGCATGCTATATGCCAAAGTGGGATTGGTCATAGAATGCATGAACGACACGTATTAGTGTTTGAAGAACAATAAGAACAGGGCTCATATCAAGTGTAGTTTTACGGAACTGTTATCGTGGAAGGAAACCAATTTAATATAGAAGCCATAAATGGAGCCAGAAAGAGGAATGGTAGAGAATGAGGATACACCACGCTAACATAGCGGCATTTTTCTCAACTCTTTCTCATCCCTTCTTTCTCTTCAACACACGCACACAGCAAGAGGGGGTTGGTCCAACAATAATAATAGATTATAATAAACGAGATGTCTCTATATGGGTTTCCAGATCTCCACTCGAGCACTTTCTTTCTAATCACAGCCCAATTAAGAAACATAGACGACATCCACAATGCAGACTCACAAACACTAATACGTGTCTTTCATGCATTCAAAATTATAATATCTTCAAAATTACCAATTTAAAGACTTACCGGTGGAATTATCCGTGGGTTCCTTGCTATTACCACAATAAAGGATGAGAATTTGCTTGCATTATCACCAACCGGTTGCTCGACAGTGGGCGGTGTGCTACCCTCTCCCTCCTCTGTTTGACTGCCATTATTACCCAGGATTAGCAAACCAACATAATTACAAAAAATTAAAAAAGTGAGATTTGTAACAAATTCAACTACAATGATAGTTTGATGCACAAATGACACTAAGCATTGTTTAATATAAATGACACCAAGCAGTAGAAAATAGAAAGATAATTAAACCAATTATTAAATTCACATACGACATATTCGGAATTACAAGATATAATATTACAACAAGATTTAAGATACGAAAATTACAGGACATATAATATTGAGCTATGAAAATCAAGTAAACTACAATACGACATCTTCCAATACATCACCCTCTTTTCCATCCTTGCGGAGCCAAGTCTCGCAACAACCGCCGTCGGTTGTGTTTACATCAAACATAGGAAACTCAGAAGCAATGTAACTGTTCATGGCTTCACCGTCTTCATCGTCTGAAGTCTCGCCCAGTTGGAATACATCTCTTGGTTGCATCTCAAGAGCCACATATGATTTTGGAAGGGTTGGATCTTCAATGTAGAACACTTGTTGCACTTGGGATGGGAACACAAATGGTTCGTGGCTAATGTGTGTACCGATATGAATCAATTTTGAGAAGTTTACAACTGTAAAACCTAACTTATCCTTGTTATTAGCAAAATTCTTATCAAACTCAGCCTAATCTCCACGAAATAAGACAACACGAAAATGACCAAAATAGTTCAACTCAATGATATCCGCGAGCACTCCATAGTAGTCGAGATCTCCATCTACCGGCCTCATGTCCGACTTGGAAGCATAACTTCTAGTCTTAGAAGTCACTACCATTTCACTATTTTGAGACTTCAAATTACATTCACGATCTTTAGTACGAAATCTAAAGCCATTGAATATGTGTCCTCCGTATCTTTTGGCCATCTTATAAGGACCCTTGGCAAGTACTTGTATTTCAGATGACACACCTTCAGGACCCAAAGAATGTACCTATTAATTTTGCACAAATCGTATCAGCACCATGGATAATGTAGATATAATGAAGATTAACTTGCATTTTCTTAATTCACCTACATGAGATTCAAACCACTTATGAAAATTTTCATTCATCAACTTGTTTTGTTCACGTGGTGGTAGTCTTCTTGGTCTAGCCCTTTGTTTGATGTCCCTGACAAATTCGCTAAAATACAAGCAATTGAATAAGGAATAACAAAAGTAAGTTAATATCGAACTCTGCAGTTTTCACTGTATTCGATTTAAATTCAAAAGCAACTTACTTTCGAAATGGTTCCACTGATGCATGGTGGTCTAGCACATATCGATGTGCTTGTTCCCACGTTAAGTTATCTAGCTCAAAAGCATCAACTTTACCAACAGTAGTGCCAGCGGTATCAAAAAGATATTTAGCACCATCAAGATTGGAAATGTCTGGATTTCTTCTTGGTCTAGTCAAAGATGTCTCTACACCCTGCAGATACCCGGAACAAAAATGTGAACACTCATCTGATAGATATCCCTGAGCTATTGACCCTTCAGGATATGCTTTATTTTTAACATAACCCTTGAGCCGGTATAGGTACCTGAACATGTATAATTAATGATTTAGAGCGAAGTAGGGGATTAAAAAAAAAGAGCTTTTGAAAATTCTGTTTTGTAAGATGCATGAATTCTTTTACCTCTCAGTGGGGTACATCCACCGATAGTGAACAGGACTGCCGACTCTGGCTTCACCAGCAAGGTGGATTATCAAGTGAATCATTATAGTGAAGAATGATGGTGGAAATATCATCTCCATTTTACTAAGTGTCAATGCCGCCCGCTGCTCCAATTGGTCAATATCTTCAACATGAAACATTCTTGAGCAAATACCTTTATATATGCTACAAAGATCTTTCAGGACAGTAGTGATTTGCTCACACATTAAAGACCTTAGGGCCACAGGAAGGAGATCCTGCATTAGGACGTGGTAGTCGTGTGACTTTAGACCCTGAAGCCTCTTCTCTTTAAAGTTGACACATCTTGCTATGTTAGAAGAATAGCCATCAGGAACTTTAAGTTCCAGTAGAACTTTGCAAAATAATTCCAACTCCGATTTTGACATTGAATAGATTGCAGGAGGTAGGAGTACTTTCCCGTTCGGTAATTCCTCTGGGTGCAACTCATGTCGGATGCCCATTAACTTCAAATCAAGTCGGCTCTTGAGATTGTCCTTTGTCTTTCGGTCATCTCCCATAACTGTTCCTATACAATTTTCACCAATATTTTTTCCAATATGCATCATATCTAAATTATGTCGCAATAAGTTGAATTCCCAATACGGCAACTTGAAGAAAATACTCTTCTTCTTCCATGCACCTAAACTCATCATGTTCTGATCCTCATCTTCGCCACATAGATCGGTCTCCTCACCTTGCTCCGGCCTTGCCCTTTTCTTGCCCTTTTTGCTGACTTGTGGTTCTTTTCCATATTTGAACTGATGACCATCTACCCGCCTCAAAATATCTGACCCAGAAGAAGCTCCAGGAACATGTTTCCACTCGTCGGTACCATCAAATGTCGCTGTCTCTGCCCGAAATATATGTGTGTCAGGCAACCATCTCCTATGACCCATATAGCAAAACTTTCTGCCATTGTACAACCACCTTGAACTAGTTTGGTCAGCACAACAAGGACATGCATAACGTCCTTTAGTGCTATATCCAGATAAATTTGCATATGCTGGAAAATTATTGATTGTCCAAGACAACGCAACCCGAAGAGAAAATGTTTCTTTAGCCACAGCATCATAGGTTGGAACACCCACCCACAATTTCTGAAGTTCATCTATTAACGGCTGTAGGTACACATCTATATCATTTCCAGGACCTTTCGGTCCAGGAACTATCATGGACAAAATAAATGAAGACTGCTTCATGCATTTCCAAGGTAGCAAATTGTATGGTATTAGCACAACAGGTCATATGCTGTATGTACTACTCATTTGCCTAAAAGGGTTGAAACCATCACTAGCTAGTCCAAGTCTCACATTTCGAGGATCTTCCGCAAAATCGGGATATCTTTCATCAAATTTTTTCCAAGTTTGAGAATCAGCAGGATGTCTAAGAATCCCATCATTAGTGCGACCTTCAGCATGCCATTTCATATCAGAAGAAGTTTTCCTAGACATAAACAATCTTTGTAGCCTAGGAATCAGAGGAAAGTAACGCAGTATTTTGGCAGGCTTCTTTCTCCTACTTTGCTTAGTAGATCCACTGGCTTGATCATCTTGATTTGGTGTTTCTGTCCATTTCGAAGAACCACATACTTCGCAATTCTCTAGACCTTCCTTACCTCCCATGAAAAGTATACAGTCATTTGGACATGCTGCTATCTTCTCATACCCTAGATCGAAAAAATTTAGGAATTTTTTGATTTTATAGGCTGAGTTTGGAATACAGATTTCTGGAAATGCTTCATTCAACAGTTCAAGTAGCATACTGAAGGACTTAGCAGACCACCCATTTAAACATTTAATCTGAAATAGTCTGACAATGAATGAGAATTCAGAGAATTTGGTGCAATCGCGGTACAGCGGAGTACTAGCATCTTCAAGCAACTTAGCGAAGGATTCTTGATGTTTATTATTTTTAGGGGCGGGGTCAGGCATTTCCTCGTCCACTCCACCACCAATCTGGTTTGTTTCTGTTGACTCATTATGAACTTGGGTTGTTGGATTATTGGTGTGGAAAGAAACATTATGAATCCCCAAGGCGTCTTGCAACAAAGCATGCATCTCATCGGGAACACTTAAGTCTTCGTTCACTAAGGGCTCATCTACATTTTCTACAACCGGACGAACAGGAGCTGACGTATGATCCTCTCCATGACAAAACTACCGTGTGTATCCTTGAAGAAAACCGTTGACAACCAAATGTGTATGTACTACGTCACATGTCCTCAAATTACAATTTGTACACCGAAGGTATGGACAAAGGATTAGGTTGGGATCACGGGAATGTCGTTTGGCAAAGATAATAAAATCTTTAATACCATCACGGTACTCCTTGGATAATTGTGGTTTACTAATCCAACTTCTATCCATTATAACAATAGCACACAATCTGAAATTAAAATTTGACATATTAAATAGTATTGACAGTAAAGGGCAATTTGTATATTTAATTTTACCTTTTTTAAAACCAACCCTAGCTGCAAATAAATAAACGATATAACAATTAACTGTAAAATAAAGAAATCGTGGTTCAAAAAATGTATAAAAAAACAATTAAATCTTAATACAATCTACTCTATTCACATAACCCTAAACTACCTTTGTGGAAATTATCACAACCACCTTAGTGGCATTTTATCGCACACCTTGTGTTCGAGTCTAATATCGATTCGACTATAGTCTCCCCTGTATTTGGCATTCCGTTCAAGGAGATGATGATGGTAAAGGGTATTTGCTGAGGAAGACGAATCGGACGAATAACGAGGGCGTCGTGCTGTAAATACGGTAACAAGAAGATCTGATGACTCATGAACTATTCTGTTCATGGCTACTAATAATCAGTTACTCATCCCAAAATAATAATAATAATAATAATAATAATAATAATAATAATAATAATAATAATAATAAACCTGCACAAAAGAAACTAATATGGCTACTAATATGTTGCTCTATTAATTTTTCATCCCAACTAAATCATTGATGTTTGTAGCTCCAAAAGAAACCTGCACAAGGTTTGTTCAGCCCAATTCTTGTACAGATTTGGAGGATTTTGGTATACAGCTAGCATCCTTATATGACAATCCGATGCATGAATTCAGCATCTTTGACAATAAAGGAAAATGAAAATTTTCAGTATATAACCATATATGTTTCTCTATTAATTCTTCATCCCAACTAAATCATGATATTTGTGGCTACAAAAGAAACCTGCACAAGGTTTGTTCTCACCCAATTCTTGTACAGATTTGGAGGATTTTGGTATACATACAGCATCCTTAGTTGACAGTGAACCCATTTTGGTTAAAAAATCATGCTAAGATGGCAATCAGATGCATGAATTCAGCTACTTTAACAGTAAAAGAAAATAAAAATTTCCAGTATATAAGCATATATGTTTCTCTATTAATTCTTCATCCCAACTAAACCATTGATGTTTGTGCCTCCAAAAGAAACCTGCACAAGGTTTGTTCCGCCCAATTCTTGTACAGATTTGGATGATTTTGGTATACATACAACATACTTAGTTGACAGTCAACATATTTTGGTAAAAAAAATCATGCTAAGATGACAATCAGATGTATGAATTCAGTTTCTTTGACAGTAAAAGAAAATAAAAATTTCCAGTATCTAAACATATATGTTTCTCCATTAATTCATCATCCTAAATAAATCATGATGTTTGTGGCTCCAAAAGAAACCTGCACAAGGTTTGTTCAGCCTAATTCTTGTACAGATTTGGAGGATTTTGGTATACAGCCAGCATCGTCTAGTTGACAGTTAACCCATTTTGGTAAAAAAAACATGCTAAGAAGGCAATCAGATGCATGAACTTAGATTCTTTAACAGTAAAAGAAAATGAAAATTTTCAGTATCTAAGTATATATGTTTTTCCATTAATTCTTCATCCCAACTAAATCATGATGTTTGTGGCTCCAAAAGAAACCTGCACAAGGTTTGTTCAGCCCAATTCTTGTACAGATTTGGAGGATTTTGGTATACAGCCAGCATCCTTAGTTGACAGTTAACCCATTTTGGTAAAAAGAACATGCTAAGAAGGCAATCAGATGCATGAACTCAGATTCTTTAACAATAAAAGAAAATGAAAATTTCCAGTATCTAAGCATATATGCTTCTCTATTAATTCTTCATCCCAACTAAACCATTGATGTTTGTGGCTAAAAAAAAAACTTGCACAAGGTTTGTTCAGCCCAATTCTTGTACAGATTTGGAGGATTTTGGTGTACATACAGCATCCATCTTTGATTGTCAACACATTTTGGTAAAAAAATCATGCTAAGATGACAATCAGATGCATGAATTCAGTTTCTTTAACAATAAAAGGAAATGAAAATTTCCAGTATCTAAGCATATATGTTTCTCTATTAATTCTTCATCCCAACTAAATCATGATGTTTGTGGCTCCAAAATAAACCTGTACAAGGTTTGTTCCGCCCAATTCTTGTACAGATTTGGAGGATTTTGGTATACATACAGCATACTTAGTTGACAGTGAACCCATTTTGGTAAAAAATCATGCTAAGATGCCAATCAGATGCATGAATTCAGCATCTTTGACAGTGAAAAGGAGAGAAATCAAGAGTAATTACCGAAGAGAGAGGGGGCCAACCAGCGGGGTGACGAGCGGTGGCGTAGGAGATAGAGAGAGAGAGAGCGGGGCGACGAGCGGTAGTTTTCGATCGCAAATTCACCGCGAAATAGAGAGAGGGATGAGGGAAATTGAATTGGGCTGTCGAAGATGATCAAGGGTCGGAGGCGAAGCGCGCGAAATAGAGAGAGGGAGGAGGGAAAACGAAGCGGCAAAAATTAGGTTTGGGAATTAGCGAGCGAAATGTTAGGGTTCGCGGGAATTTATCTTAGTTAATTCACCGGCGTTTAAAGTTACGAACGCCGATGAATGTATCTATATATTCCCTGGCATTTGTTATTAAAACGCCGATGAATAATACCATTCACCGGCGTTTACAAATAAAACGCCGGTGAATATCATGATTCCCCGGCGTTTTATAGAGGCCGCCAGTATATAACCATCCAATCTGATGCCCCATTCCTGGTCACTCCCTACCCCGACGCGAATGGTAAAACACCAGGAAATATACACCGGTAAATCGCACATGTTTTGTAGTGCTGATTGAGTCAAGCCTGTCTAATGTATTAGTCAAACTAACACATTAGCCAAACCTGAGCTCTGATACCACTAAAAACCTTGTCACGCCCCGCTTCCCAAAAATATGGAATACGAGTGTGTGACGAAGCCCAACGAATGATTTTAACATCATCCATAAGCTGTAGTATCGACTCAGCATCATTACAGGAATATAACAAGATTTATATATAACCAAGCATGCATAAATAATTTATTAAGCAACAGAAAACAATTGAAACATTAATAATATCCAAATAGTTTTCAATGTCTGGACCAAAGATAAAACTCGGGAACATAAGCCCGTTACAAGTCTTAAGCAATAACAAATGAAATAAATCAATTACAAAACAAAATGATTAAAGAAAGATTTCCAAAGCAAGGCCTAGAACGTCTGCCCACCGATTCCAGCAGGTAGCACGTCTCCAAAGTCTGCTTAATAAATATAAAAAGGAAAAAAAGGGAAAAACAAGAGAGAATGCCCTTAGTGCAAGCTAGGGCCACATATAGTAAAAACAAGTACAAGTAATGGGGAACAAGAATTGGATTTAAGAATGTAACAGAGATATAACAAGTAGTGGAAAAACCAAGAACTAGCTAGGAAGAGGGACATCTTAGTAAACAGGGTGGATAACAAATACTAATAGTGGAGCAAGTGAAAAATGAACATGTAGGGGTATCTAACCTCAAGTGACTGGCATCAAGTACAAGTGTCAGGTAACAAGTCTCAAGTCTAAGATCAAGTTGTCAGGTCTTAAGTATCAAGCTATAAATGTCAAGTGTTATCAAGTCTCATGTAACAAGTCATCAAGCTTCAAGTAAACATGTATCAAGTTCGAGTTTCATGTATCGGGTTTCATGTATCAAGTTTCATGTATCATGTTTCAGGTATCATATCATCAAGTATTAAGTAAACAGGTATCGAGTTCAAGTTTCATGTTCAGGTCTTGTAGTTATTACTATCTAGGTAGCACTTCATGTGCCATCCTTTTATCACATGGTTGTTACAGTCAAAACAATTTCGTTTAGATCTAGTAATGGAGTCTATAGGGCGGCATACTCAGGTATCAAGTATCAAGCAAGTCATGCTCATGAATCGGGTAATCATGTAACTAGTTCATGTGTCGAGTCATAGCAAGACAAATCATGAATCACTTATATATACTAGTTCATGGATCAATAATATACTAGTCCATGAATCAATTTATAATATACTAGTTCATGAATCAAATAATATACTAGTTCATGAATCGAATAATAATATACTAGTTCATGAGACATGTATCAAGTGGGAAACACGGGCCCCCTTCCGAGTACACTTACCTATATTGTCCACTACTATGGTCTTTCACTTAAACCCCGGCTTGTTACTTTTTAATAAATTTTTTATCAAGCAAGCATAAATGTGTACGAAACAAGTCAAGAAATCATATTCATGGACATGGGACAAGTTTGAGATAATTATATGGCATAATCGATGGTCGACGTGAATAAAAATAACACGAACAACGAAAATTCCAAATCTGGACAGCACGACGTTGTTGTACCAAAACTGTGATTTCCGTTGCTACGGAATAGCAAAATTGGATCCGTCAGGAGATCTAGAAACTAGACTCCTGCCCAGTTCCAACGCATATAATTAAGGTACATGAAAGTGGTGGGAACATGTGTCAAAACAGCGAATTACACAGCTAAAGTGTTCAGACAGAAATTGTGTATTTGAGTTTATACATGTGAAATAGTGTTGAAATAATGCTAATTAATTCTAAGAAAAATTTGGGGATGTCCTATAGGGTGTCCAGCAACAGCATATAAAATTTCAAGTCAAATGCTTGCTGTTAATATAGTTAAATTAATTCGCAAAGTAAAAGTGTGCAGCAGTTTTACGATTCTGCGTCTACCGACACAGTTGCAGTAAAACTGCAATAACTCCTACACCGTAACTCCGAATTCGAAAATTCCAGAGGCTATCGACATCTAGACATCTAGAGCTACATTTTCTATTCGGGGTTTGGGGTCCAGATTCTAATGTTAAAGGAGTCAAAACAGCATAACAAGATTCAAGACCGCAACATGTGGGAATATCTTACGAGTATAGGTTACATGAAATTGATTATTAGGCGTCTAGGTTAATTTTTGATATAAATACGGGGTAATGGTTATCACAACAGCAAGTAATATTTATTTCTCGACTCTAGTGGGTGCAAGTTCATCACATATAAGATATAACATATATATACAAATCTAGGGGTCCTTAATTTCATGTGTCCATGTGTTCAGGGAATAAAAATTGAGTCCAAGTAGTTGTAATATAATAAAATGAAATTATTGTGACTCTTAAGATTATGAAATTTATGGGGGTTAATATTTGATCAACAACGACGAGTCAAAGAGGAGTAACAATTTCTAACTATTTGTAGTATTTTCAAGGAATGCTTGTACTAGAACAAAAATGTGCACAAGAGGATTACTTGCTTTGATTGAAGACGATTAGATCCGATTATTGAAGAAAATGGGATCGAAAAACCCCGGGCGAAGTCTCCCAAAAGCACGTGTGGAGCACGTGCAAGAAATCAACAGTAGAGCGAATTTCCCCTACACCGGATCAGCCAAAACAGCGGACAGCAAACTTGGATCTGGCACCGCAAAACAGCAAAACACAGAAACCCGCGAATTAGATCGCTCCTACGCAGCGGATCTGGACCAGAACAGGGGACAGCCAACGAGGATCTGCTGTGGCACAACACCAAACACCAATCAAATCAGGCTTGATTGCACGGATTTTGAAGCGACCCCAGGGCTGAGACTGAACCCCGCCTAACTGCCTCCTTCGTCGAAACAAAGAGCGAGAGAGAGAGGGAGAGACCTCGGCAGCGGCTGGCGGTGACCAGAGGCGCGGCTGCAACGACGATGGTGACGCGACGTCGAGGAGTGACGCAGCGACGGGTGGAGCAGCTACTCTATTTCTTTGGGTTCGACAGAGGATGAGAGCGGGGGATGGACTTCGGGGTGTTTTGGTTGACGACGATGGTCGGAGAGGAGGTCGAGGTGATGAGGAGATGTTGTCGGCGATGGGGGCAGCGAAGGGTAATGGAGGAGGCGAGCTTGGATTGGTTTCGTGGGTTGGGGACGATGATGGCGAGATGGGTTCGGTTGTAATGGGGCGATGGCGATGGTGGATGGGAGGCGCGCGAGGGTGGTTGCGAGGCGATGAGGGCACTGAGGATTGGGTTTGGGCGTGGACGGAGGGAGAAGGCAACGGGAAATGGCGGAAGGTTGAAGATGGAGTGGGTTCGGGAGTTGGGTTCGATGAGGTTGGGGATGGTGGCGATGATGAGTGGAGGATAGGGTGATCGGAGGACGGTAACAAGGCGAATGGGATGCAGGCGAGGCAATAGGGGGGAGGAAGTGGCGATCGGAAGATAGGTTCGGGAGGTTGGGAAATGGCGAAAGGAATAGGGGACGATCACGGGATGAAGAGGAGCGGAGGTTGACGATGGTGGTTGATGGCGAGGATGTTGACGATGAGGAGAGGGAGGCGAAGCGAGGTGATCGACAGAGGTGATGGATATCAAAGATGGGTTCGATGAAGGCTAGGGAAGAAGACGGGAGAGGAAGAGAAGGTAGGCGGCGGTAGGATTTAGGTTTACATAGTAGCTAGGGTAGGGGTTAGGAGATTAGGGTTTAAATAGTGAGGGTTTGGTTTAATGGGTATTAGGGTATCCGCTTTGAGTGGGATCCAACTGGGGAATTGGTCAAAATGTATTAAAATGGGGAATAAAGAGATGAATGAGAAGAAACAGCCAATCCTTCATGAAGAACGACACAAGGAGCACATACAATTGAATTAGATAAAAGGCACCAAAATTGAGTCGAAAACAATTTAATGATTTTATTCGAATAGTAACGAAATACTGGATCTCAAATTGATAAAAGAGTACAATGGGGCAAAATACAGCATAAAAATACAAATACGGGAAATAGGAGTTACAGCGCACATCATGGAGGGACTCCATCTTAGGCCCCACGGGCCCCATTCCGAACCACCGACCTCACACACTAAGGGTCTGGGTCGTCGTCGGGGGCGATGTGGGGCAGGCAGCCTGGGGCCAGGACCAGGGCTAACGCGACCTCATCCACAGATTCATGGCGTTCGCGACCACAGGCACGGGAGGATGCTCTGGCGCGACATAGTCACTCCGCAACCTAAGGAGACGAGAACCTCGATCGGGGGGGGGGGGGGACCCGTCTTCGGGCCCTCGCCCCACTACCGTACTATACCACAATCATCACATCGAGATAACCAACACAGACAGTTCCTCCACCCCCCTCCCCCCAATCCCCCTAACTCGTAGATAGCGAATCAAACCCCCGGCTTCCTCGCACGCGCTACCAACCCTCGAAAACCAAAATTAGTTAAATTAGTTAAAACCCTAATTATAACTAATTATGGTTAAATTAGTTATAATCTCTCCCATACAGATTCTGCACAGGACTTGATTTTGTCTTTTCTTTTTATCTTTTCACATTTTATTTTTTATTTGGGTCCCGCACCCAATAGAATATCTCTAATTTCTAATGTCATTTGTCAACATACAAACTCATGTGTTGTACGTGCAACTCCAACCCTCTCATTAATTACAAAAAAACAAACAAAAAATTTGTTCCACCTATTTAAAATGTCCAACGCACGTGCAAAACAGTTTAATAATAATTTTTTAACACTAAACATACACATATTTTGCACATACAACTCAAATTCTACTTATAAACACTTGCATTGCACATACAAATTGTAGTTTTTCCTTAAATATTTTTCCCAATTATGTGCAATGCACGTCCAACTCCAAAAGTATTTCTATTTCTTAACATGTATATCACATGTGAAAATCCTCCAACTCTTACCAAAACATGCATCGCACGTGAAAAATACTAGTTAAGCAATAATTAGATGGATTAGGAAGGTTAATATGAAATTTTCACCATAAATCTAACTGAATCTTAACAAAGTTGGTGAAATTCTTTCCAAAAACTTAAAAGGGGGGAACGTACTAATGAATGTCAAAATAATTGTGGGTTAATTAATTTTTTTGTGGTTAGGGGGGGGGGGGTAATTTTTCCAAAATAGACCACTTTTTGAAACTAATTTTCAAAATATGCCATTTTTGAAACTAATTTCTAAAATAGGCCACTCTCGGTACCGAACTGCAGCCTATTCGATTTTATTGCCGCAGTTCCGTACTGCGGCCGAAGTACATACCATAAAACTCTACATTCCAATACCTGTATAAAATTTATCAAGTCAATGTTAGTTCAAGGTGATTTAACTGAGGCCACGGTTGCCTACTGCGGCCTCGAGAATACCTATGCCGCAGTTCCTAACTGTGGCCTAAGTTAAATGATCTATGGGGTCCGGTCCTTAAACCCCTCCTAACCCCCATATTCTTATCACTTCACATTTCCTTCATCTCTTTCTCCAATTCCATTACCCCAACTCACCCTATAACTGTAATGTAGCTCCTTCCACTCCATAAAATCTTTTCCTAATTAACGAATCAACTTCATCTCATCTTCCTTTTCCCATCACCATCAACCTTCAATCTCAAAAGCCTAATTTTCATATTTCTTAACCAATTCTCCAAGTCTTGCCACCCACATTCCTCGACGACAACACCCCCGTCAATTAGCACCACCCTCATTCTTCGACATCATCTGTGTCATCATTTTCCCTCTCAAACCGCATTCTTTTTTAAGGTATTCATACAACCCTAAAAAGTATAATTTATGTTTGTTATGATTGTTTGATTAGATAATTATTCACATATTCGTCCATTTACATATAGGTAAGGATTGCAAAATTTCTATTTGGTTATATTATGGGGGAGAAATAGTTCGAGACTCAAAATTAGGAGTTTTTTTATAATGATGTAGAAACAAAAGTAGTTTGGGCTCCCCGTAATATTATAAAGCACGAACTAGTAGAGAAGGTATATAAAATTACTAACTGGGAGAGAGCTGAATGAAATGTTAAAATCCGATCTTGATATGCAGCTGGAAAAGGAGAGTCTCAATATTTCATGGTAGTGCATGTAGTTGATGATGATGCTCTTACTTTAATGATTGTAAGAACATTTGATCTTAATTATAGGAGTGCATTGGAGTTTTATGTTGACAAAATAAGGATTCCCAATAGTCTGCCACATGTTAATCGTATACCAAGCCTAGTATGTGAAGTACTGGCTCGTGAGACGATTCCCCATCCGAGTCCTGAAATACATGAAAGATTATCACCTCGACAAGAAAACATTTTCACAAATCCAGTTTCAAAAATTCACCCTTATATGATTTCCCACCCTCGAACTCAAACTTTCTCCGCAATTTTGTTGATAACGGAAACAATGTTCAAGACTTCAACAAAGCTATAGTTAACAATGAGTTACTAGATGATGAAGGAGATGAAGAAGAGGAGATAGATGTAGAGCAGGAGGAACATGAAGACGATGAGCATCCAGATGATAACGTTAATGACATTCAGAAAATGGCAATCAATGTTCCCCCCCCCTCCCCCTCCTCAATTCATGAGGCCAATTGTACTTGAATTTGAATCTGCCGAAGGGAGTAATAATGCTCACGTTCAACAAAATCCTAAAGAATCATGTGGTTCATCAGAGATAGAATTATTATATGTTGGGCAAAAGTTTGAAAGCAAAGAGTATATCCAACATGCGGTGAAGATGCACTCTATCAAGGACCATCGAGAATTTGTAGTTGTGAAATCGAACAAAAGGTTTTATGTTTTCCAATGTAAATTCCATGAAAATATACATGCAAATGAGGGTACATCACATAATCCTGAAGGTGAGGCCGAGGCAGTTTGTTCATGGCGACTACGTGCGTGTATCTCAAAAGGACAGACGTACTTCATTGTGAAGATGTTGGGAAGGGAGCATACATGTACCAATCAACATTTACTCAAGATCACACTAAAGTTGATTCAAAGATAGTTTCTAATATAATTTTGAATGTTGTTAATGCACAGTTAGGAACAAAACTGAGGGACATAATTGAGATTGTCTTGCTATAATGTAATTATAAGATTTCTTATAAGAAAGCTTGGATTGCAAAACATAGAGCTATTGAGAACTTGTTTGGAGGGTTTGATGAAGCATATACGAAGTTGTCAGCCCTTTTATCAGCAATTCAAGCCTCTAATCCTGGAACTTACGTGCACTGGGATAAAATTCCTTCTGGTCCTGGTGAAGAAACATTTAAAGGAGTCTTTTGGGCATTTGCCGCTTCGATTGAAGGTTTTAAGTCATGTCGACATGTTATTAGTATAGATGGAACCAATTTGTATAGAAAATCTAAGGGTTATTTGTTGATTGCGGTTGGAATGGATGCAAATAATTGGTTATTTCCATTTGCTTTTGCAATAGTAGATGGAGAGAGTATAGAAAGTTGGACATGATTCATGAGTTGTTTTAGATATTTTATCACCGATTGGCAAGGCTTATGTGTAATTTATGTTCGTCATGTAGGTATCCTATCGTGCATGGAGCTTGAAAATGGATCATTCAAGGATCATGGAATGAGCCACATGCATACCATCGTTATTGTATGCAACACTTTGCTACCAATTTCTATACCAAATTCGGAAGCAAGGCTTTGATGAATAAGGTGAAGGTGGTTGCCTGTCAGAATCAGCCAAAAAAATTTGACAAACAATTTGGAGAAATTGAAAAAGTTCAGCTTGAAGCTGCCGATTAGCTGAAGGGAAAACCGGTCGAGAAGTAGGAAATAGCTACAGATGGAGGTCGTCATTATGGTGTGATGACCACAAACGCATCAGAAATTTTAAATTCAGTCCTAAAAGATGTTCGTAGTTTCCCGTAACGACAATCGTCGAGATGATTTTTTAAAAGGTGTTCGTAGTCTTAGTAGGCGTTTGTAGTTTTTAAATTTTGAATGCATTACTAAGTGAATTTAACCATTCATACATATTTTACAGGGTGAGTCTAGTAGTGTTTTTGCAACAATCCTGCACGTAGGGGAGCACGAGGTCGTGGTGGACGACCTCTGAGAGCTGCGACTGGGCCTTCTTAAGTTATATTATAGTGTTCGTGACATGGTGTCAGCTATAGTTATCTTTATTGTAGTTGATTATCATGTAGCTTGTGTGTTGATTGGTTGTAGTTGCTTGGTTGAACTTGTAATATGGATAACAAGTGTAGCTTGAGCGTGGTTGTTTAAATTTATTTCTTAGTCAAAGGAGGGTAGTGATGCTTGGATGTTAATTTTTTTTTTTTTTTGGATGCTGTTGTTCTAGGTTGGATTGGTGTGGAATGCTTGGATGTTGTCATTATTTTTCACTTTGTTTCAGGGATATGTAGTGCTGGTTGGATGTTGGTTTGATAAAACTTGATGGAATTGGATTGTTAATTGGAATTTGAATTCCTTGGATAGTTGTAGCTTGGTTGTAATTGGAATTGGTTGGATTTCCGGGGCTTATAAATTGTTGATTTTGTCGAATGTGTAAACATGGAAACAACTACCTTCTACATTGTTCTGCACAAGTTTTTAATGTAGGCCATAATTGCCAACTACGCGTGCAGTACAAAGGAGGGCTCAGTTGGCAACTGCGTCTATGAGAATTTCCTACTTCCAGAGAGTTGCTAGCTCCCTCGAAAATAGAAATCTTCACACACGCAGTTGCCAATTGCAACCTCTTTTGTACTAGGTCCGCAGTTGAGAAATGTAGTGAAATTGGTAGTAGTAGTAGCATTACTGTAACTAGTAACCTGCACGTGCAATGCACGTTCTAATCAATTTTTTATTTATTTTATAAAGTAATTTATAAAACGTAATCAGACCTCGAACCTGAGACCTTCCTTTACTCATACATACTATTTACAAATTATTCCTAGTGGCACAAACATTTATTTTATATGAGTGATACTTTTGTAAATAATTATATCGTAAATAAAATTTGAATCTTGAGGGTATTATGGTAACTAACAATTGTTGAGTAAATGAATGGTTAGTATAACTCCTACTTAAAATGAATGGTTGAGATTAGATGATTGTTGCCTCTAAATTTGGTGTGGGGGCAAACAGATGAATTTGTGGATTCTTAGGGAAACCGAATAGTAAAACCTGGATACCTGTTCCTTCGGGCTTCGGTCGTCGATCCCGCCGGACACCTGCAAAAAGTGCGAGACACCGGGGTTGTTCCCGGCGACGCACCCTCCGACGCTCAAGTCAGTAATCGAAGAGATTATGAAAGAGCGTTTAACTGGTGAAAGATTGATTACCTTTTAATGGAGATGGACGGGGGGTATTTATAGGCGTCCCAGGGAACAGATTGGGAATGTAATCCTGGTGATTTGATAAGGAATATTCCCCATAATCAGATGAGGAATGTAATCTGATGAGGTATATTCCCCGTAATCAGATAAGGAATTTTATCCCCAAATCCCGGTGAAAAGATAGATGTATATCTGGGCCGTTGATCAAGATTAATCAGGGACCCCGATTTTATCTCGCTGGATTGGGTGTGCAGCAGGTTAAGACCCGCACCCTCTTGTTGGTGGGTCCGTTCGTAGGTTACTGGGTTCTTGGGGAGAAGACCCAACACCTATTTCGGGCCCTATTGTAGGCAAAATCACCATTTTACCCCCACGTCTCAAGATTCGTACTCAATTTGGACGGTTCCGATTTAACCCCATTTTTAGCCATATCACGAGCCCCCCACTCCTAAAGACTGAGCTTGATCAGCCTTTGAGGAGTAGTTTGACTGTTTAATGGCTGGCGGAGTTATATCGGAGTTCAAATGGAGAGTTGTGAGTCCGAAGGAGGCAGTGAGGTGATTTGCCAAGTGGATTGAGCTCCGAGTTGCTCATGAGCTCTGATGGTCGTGTGGCATTTTTGCAGGGATATCCTCTTGACCCTAGCGAAGCGTCAATTCGTCGTTCGGAGGTCTCATACGTTTGTATCGCGCCTTAGACTCTCCCCAGGGCTCGCCGACTAGGAGGCCGAGGTCCATATGTAGTTCGGCAAGCTTTTCCGGAGAGAAAAGCGAGTTCGGCATAGCTGCGAGCGCTAGGAGTGGGTCTGGCGACCTGCCGAACTTGTTCTTTACCCCGTAACGAGGTCGATGTCACGAACGCTCGGCAGTGAGTGCCGAGCTTGATTTTTTACCCCGTAACAGGGTCGGTGTCACGAACGCTCGACAGTGAGTGCTGAACTTGTTCTTTACCCCATAACAGGGTCGGTGTCACGAACGCTCGGCAGTGAGTGCCGAACTTGATTTTTCCCCCATAACAGGGTCGGTGTCACGAACGCTCGGCAGTGAGTGCCGAACTTGATCTTTTCCCCCATAACAGGGTCGGTGTCACGAACGCTCGGCAGTGAGTGCCGAACTTGATCTTTTCCCCCATAACAGGGTCAGTGTCACGAACGCTCGGCAGTGAGTGCCGAACTTGATTTTTCGCCCATAACAGGGTCGGTGTCACGAATGCTCGGCAGTGAGTGCCGAACTTGATCTTTTCCCCCATAACAGGGTCGGTGTAACGAACGCTCGGCAGTAAGTGCCGAACTTGATCTTTTCCCCCATAACAGGGTCGGTGTCACGGACGCTCGGCAGTGAGTGCCGAACTCGATTTTTCCCCCATAACAGGGTCGGTGTCACGAACGCTCGGCAGTGAGTGCCGAACTTGATCTTTTCCCCCATAACAGGGTCGGTGTCACGAGTGCTCGGCAGTGAGTGCCGAACTTGATGTTTACTCCGTAACAGGGTCGGTGTCACGAACGCTCGGCAGTGAGTGCCGAACTTGATTTTTCCCCCATAACAGGGTCGGTGTCACGAACGCTCGGCAGTGAGTGCCGAACTTGATCTTTTCCCCCATAACAGGGTCGGTGTCACGAACGCTCGGCAGTGAGTGCCGAACTTGATCTTTTCCCCCATAACAGGGTCGGTGTCACGAACGCTCGGCAGTGAGTGCCGAACTCGATTTTTCCCCCATAACAGGGTCGGTGTCACGAACGCTCGACAGTGAGTGCCGAACTTGATCTTTTCCCCCATAACAGGGTCGGTGTCACGAGTGCTCGGCAGTGAGTGCCGAACTTGATGTTTACTCCGTAACAGGGTCGGTGTCACGAACGCTCGGCAGTGAGTGCCGAACTTGATCTTTTCCCCCATAACAGGGTCGGTGTCACGAACGCTCGGCAGTGAGTGCCGAACTTGATCTTTTCCCCCATAACAGGGTCGGTGTCACGAACGCTCGGCAGTGAGTGCCGAGCTCCCAGACTTGTCGTTTTTGGGAGTTTGTCTTTTCTGTGCGCCATTTGAACCTCTGACACCTCTGACAACTCTGACAACTCTGACAACCCTGACAGATGGGACGTTCATTAATTGCAGTGACCTCTGGGGTTCTATCAGATGGGATGCGCATTAAATTCAACTCATGATTCGTTGCAGTTAGCGAGGTGACGATTTGGATCGCTCCGCCGCTTGGTTTAGATGGGCCGGTCGTACGAGCCCATTAGCCTCGTGGGGAGTGCCCCCTTCTATAAATCCTCACCCCCCCCCCTCATTTCTCATTTCTCCTCTCATTTGCTCAGGCGTTTTTTTTTGTTTCAGGCGAGTTTTTCCGGTGACCGGCGTTTGACTCAGGCGAAGTTTTTCGGCAGCTCTCTCCTTCAAGGTAATTTATAAATTATGTCTGTAGATTCTGTCTCAGATGAAGTCTCTTGGTCCGAGCCCTCCCTTGAAGGCGCCGAGGCCTCGACTCCGACTCCAACCAAGGGCAAGGTGTTCGGCAAGGATTCAATTGTCGAGGATCCGAAGAGGATGGGGGAGTTCGGACAGCTGCCAGGTCCGCTGACGGGGCTACACAGGGTCAGGGAGCTCCCGAAGGAACAGGCCGAGCGAATCATCCATGGGAGGGAGAGGTCCTTCGAGGAGAACGAAGTGAGGGAGACGACGGAGGCGGACGACGCGGCGTCGATCCTGCGCGAGGAGGAATTGGCTGCGATCCGGGACTCTTTTTTCATCCCGGAGGAGTACGAAATCATGCTGCCGGGCCCCGGGGTTAGGGCTAATTCGCCGCTGCCAGTGACCATGTGTTGCTGGCCGGTCGATGCCTTTATCGCCGGTGCTCGGCTACCACTCCACGCGTTCGCTGTTACCGTGGTGAGCTGGTACGGGGTCTGCCCCATTCAGCTCATGCCGAACGCGTGGCGAGTGATTAATGGCTTCGTTCTCCACTGCCAGGCCGCAGGGATCGAGCCGCAGCTGAACGTGCTTCGGACGATATACCGGCTCCACCAAGGGAACAAGTCGGAGTACCGGTATTATCTGACTCCGAGGCACGGCGGCAGGCTCGTCGTCTGCCCCGACTCTATCAAGCACTGGCGAGAGAAGTGGGTCGTCGTGCGGAGTCGAGAGGCCTGGCCGATCCCCACTAATTGGGCAGAAGGGGTGCCCAAGAGGGCGACGGCGCTGCCGAGGCTTACAGTAGAAGAAGAAGAGGCGGTCCGGACCCTCCTTGACCGGCCGAAGTATGATTGGAAGGATTTGACGGAGGACGTCCTTGAAGCGGAACGCTCCGGCTCCGAAGAAGCGCTGAAGTGGTCGACTCCGCGAGTTTTTTGCTTATTTTTTGTTTTTCGCTAAGTGTAATAAGTCGGCATTGTAACTTTCCTTTGATGAGTTGTGCTCCTGCTGTGTTTGCCTTTGTACCACATCTGTTTCATCAATAAACGCGTTATTGCCGAACTTGTGTGTTTTATTCTTGTGACTGTTGTCTGCCGTGCCGTAACTTCTAAAGCGTCGGACTCCGAATGGCAAGCTTCTTTTAGTTCGTTCATGAGTGAAATCGCGAAGTAGCATCGAGCCAAGTTTTAGACTTCGGGGTACTTGGTTGATTAGGTTAGGGTCGTCAGAGCGTTTTAGAATGGCGAACTACCCCTAGCTCGCTTAGGAGCGATCTCGCTAAGTAGAATCGAGCCAAGTGTTGGACTCCGGAACCATTGTTAATTTAAGGGGTGTGGGAGCAATTTCGAATGGCGAACTACCCCTAGCTCGTTTAGGAGCGAACTTGCGGAGTAGAATCGAACCAAGTGTTGGACTCCGAACCATTCAACAGCTGTGGGAGCATTTTCGAATGGCGAGCTACTTCTAGCTCGCTTAGGAGCGAACTCGCGAAGTAAAATCGAGCCAAGTGTTGGACTCCGGAACCATTGTTAATTTAAGGGGTGTGGGAGCAATTTCGAATGGCGAACTACCCCTAGCTCGTTTAGGAGCGAGCTTGCAGAGTAGAGTCGAACCAAGTGTTGGACTCCGAACCATTCAACGGCTGTGGGAGCATTTTCGAATGGCGAGCTACTTCTAGCTCGCTTAGGAGCGAACTCGCGAAGTAGAATCGAGCCAAGTGTTGGACTCCGGAACCATTGTTAATTTAAGGGGTGTGGGAGCAATTTCGAATGGCGAACTACCCCTAGCTCGTTTAGGAGCGAGCTTGCGGAGTAGAATCGAACCAAGTGTTGGACTCCGAACCATTCAACGGCTGTGGGAGCATTTTCGAATGGCGAGCTACTTCTAGCTCGCTTAGGAGCGAACTCGCGAAGTAGAATCGAGCCAAGTGTTGGACTCCGGAACCATTGTTAATTTAAGGGGTGTGGGAGCAATTTCGAATGGCGAACTACCCCTAGCTCATTTAGGAGCGAGCTTGCGGAGTAGAATCGAACCAAGTGTTGGACTCCGAACCATTCAACGGCTGCGGGAGCATTTTCGAATGGCGAGCTACTTCTAGCTCGCTTAGGAGCGAACTCGCGAAGTAGAATCGAGCCAAGTGTTGGACTCCGGAACCATTGTTAATTTAAGGGGTTAAAAGCAGAGAGGTAATAGTAGTGAAAACATGAAGAAACTTCATTTATTAATATCTAATGATCGGCTGCTTCTAAAGTTGCTAGCCGTTATTACAATGAAAAAACAAAAGGAAAAATCACTACTAGTAAAAGGAAGGGAACGGTTCGACATCTCGAGTTACTTAGAGAGATGTGGTTGCCTTCTCTTGGTATTTCAAAAGATGGTCGGCGTTCCAAGTCCTGGGAATTACTCTGCCTTCGAGATCCTCTAGCTTGTACGTACCGGGGCGGATCACTTTCAAGATCTTGTACTGTCCCTCCCAGTTCGGGGCCAGCTTGCTTTTCTGTCCGGGGAACGAGATGGCCAATTTTTGGAGGACTAAATTCCCTTCTTTGAGGTCCGTTGGGCGGACTCTTTTGTTGTATGCTAGCTCGATCCTTCTTCGGTAAGCTTGCTGGCGTATGGCAGCTCTCTCTCGGATTTCGTCTATCAAATCTAGGCTTGCTCTGAGCTCTCTAGCATTCTGCTCTTCTTCATAAGCGATCAGGCGAGGAGAGGGTATCTCGACTTCTAGGGGAATGATGGCCTCGGCCCCATAGGTGAGATTAAATGGGCTCTCGCCTGTTGGGGTCCGCTTGGTGGTGCGGTGATTCCAGAGCACGTTCGGCAGCTGATCGACCCATAGCCCTTTGGAACATTTGTCTAATCTCTTCTTGATGCCTGAAAGAATCTGTCGGTTGGCATTCTCAGCCTGGCCATTCGACTGAGGATGGGAGACGGAGGAGAATCGGTGTTGTATGGAGAGGTCCTCACATAAAGCTCGGAAGGCGGCTCCAGTGAACTGTGTCCCGTTATCCGTGACTATGACTCGGGGAACGCCGAACCGGCAAATCACATTTTTCCAGAAGAATTGAACGATTCTATGCTCGGTGATTGTAGCCAGGGGCTCGGCTTCTATCCATTTAGAGAAGTAGTCGACTGCCACGACTAGGAACTTTAGCTGTCCGGGAGCTGGTGGAAACGGTCCTAGTAAATCCATCCCCCACATGGTGAAGGAGATCGAACTTGATAGGGAGGTGAGCGGTGCTTGTGGAAGGCGTCGGATGTCTGCATACTTTTGACAGGAGCTGCATTGCCGAACGTGTCGTTCGGCGTCTCGTAAGAGAGTGGGCCAGTAATACCCGTAGTTCAATACTTTGCGCGCTAGAGCTCTGGACCCCGAGTGAGCTCCGCCGATGCCCTCGTGGAGCTCTTGCAGGGCGTAGTCGGCCTGCCTGGGGGAAAGGCACCTTAGGTAAGGCCGACCGTCCACCTGGGTGAAGGAGACTTTATATAAGATGCCTTCGATTTAAGTAAAACGCTCGGCTCGGGTCCTGATTCTTCTTGCTTCCCTCGGATCTTCAGGGAGGAGTTCGTCCTTTAAGAATTCGACGATGGGTTTCATCCAGTTGTTTTCAAGGAGGACAGGCAATGTTTCGACGGAGTCTGGTGCTTCGTCCTCTATGCTTGGCTTCAAGAGGACTTCTATCAATACGGTCTGTTCAAGACCTTGAAGGGAAGAGGAGGCTAATTTCGATAGGGCGTCGGCCTGAGCATTTTCTTCTCGAGCATTTTCTTCGCCAGGTATCGACTTGCTGAGCAGAGGTGGATTGACGAGGTAGGCTTTAAGCTGGTCGAAGGAGTCTTGTTGCTACTGTCCCCACTCGAATCCTTTAGCCCCCCTGAGGGCTTTGAAGAACGGGAGACACTTCTCCCCGGACTTCGACAGAAAGCGCCCAATGGCAGCTAGGCGACCGGTCAATCTCTGAACTTCTTTGACATTTCTGGGAGGGGCCATGTCTAATATGGCCTTGATCTTTTCCGGATTTGCTTCAATCCCTCGTTGGCTAACCATGAAGCCGAGGAACTTCCCTGATGAGACGCCGAACGCACACTTGTTCGGGTTGAGTCTCATACTGTGCTTTCTTAGGACGTCGAAGGCTTCCTGAAGGTCGGCCACATGATCAATACCTCGGATGCTCTTTACAAGCATATCATCGACGTACACTTCCATGTTTCGGCCGATCTGGGCCTGGAAGACCTTGTTGACTAGGCGTTGGTATGTTGCACCGGCGTTCTTGAGACCGAACAGCATTACTCTGTAACAATAAAGGCCCTGGTCGATAACAAACGATGTCTTCGGGATGTCTGGAGGGAACATCCTTATCTGATTGTAACCCGAGAAGGCGTCCATGAAGCTAAGGAGCTCATGTCCCGAGGTCGCGTCAATCAGAGTGTCGATGCTCGGTAGACGGAAAGGGTCTTTGGGGCAGGCTTTGTTGAGGTCGGTGAAATCAATACAAATTCTCCACGTCCCATTGGACTTCTTCACCATTACTACGTTAGACAACCACTCCGGGTAGTTTACCTCCTGTATGAATCGGGCTTTCAACAGCTTATCTACCTCCTCTTTGATAGCGAGCTGACGCTCGGGGGCGAACTTGCGCCTCTTCTGTTGAACCGGTTTGGACCCCGGATCAACGCTTAAGCGGTGGACTAGGAGTTCTTCGGAGATACCGGGCATGTCTGCTGTGGACCATGCGAAGAGGTCTTGATTGGCTCGGATACATTTTACAATATCTGAGTATAGGGCGGACGGGAGGGTCTTGCTTACGAAGAACTTGCGGGTCGGCTCTTGTTCAGAGAAGAGCACCTCCTCCAGTTCGTCCACTGGCTCGGAGGTCGGTCTTGCAGAATCTTGGGGAATCTCCAGGGTCTCTAAGGAGAGGACGGGCCCAAGGGTTGAGGTCATGTAGCACTTCCGGGCCTGCTCCTGATTTCCCCTTACTTCCTCGACCCCGGATCAGGTGGGAAACTTCATCTTCAGATGGTATGCTGAGGGAACTGCTTCCAGAGCTGCGAGGCCAGGCCGGCCCAAAATGACGTTGTAGGCAGCGGGAACATCCACCACCATGAAGTCCATTGGCTCTGTCCTGGTGGTAGGAGTTTGGCCGGCAGTTACATCGAGGGTGATCACCCCTTCAATAGTTACCGGAACCCCCGTGAACCCATGGAGAGTGTAACCGGCGGGCTTGAGTCTGTCTCTGGAGAGCTTTAGGCCTTTAAAAGAGGAGAGGAAGAGGATGTTGACGGAGCTGCCATTGTCTACTAAGATCCTCTCCACTTTGAAATTCGCCATGTGGAGGCTAATGACGAGGGCGTCACAATGTGGGATACGAACTCCCTCGAGATCTTCGTCGGAGAAGGTGACTGGCACTCCGAGGCCTTTGGGAGGAGGTGTGGTTCGGACTGAATTGACCTCTCTGATAAATGCTTTCCGAGAGGAGTTCGAGGAGCCTCCCATTGGACCCCCATGGATGAGGTGGAGGACTCGCTCTTCCTCGAAGTCTGGCGTCTCTTCCCTTTCCGGACACTTGTTAGCCCCCCGAGGCGGGGGAGGAAGCTCGGCTCGGTCCTTTCTTACAAACTTCGTTAGTTGTCCCCTATGGATAAGGGCTTCGATCTCGTTCCTCAGAGCACGGCAGTCGTTGGTGTCATGCCCATGGTCCCGGTGATAGCGGCACCATTTCTCTCTATCTCTTCTCTTGGCGGGGGTGTTAATCTTGGGAGCCGGAGGCAAGACCCCGTCTTTTTCGACCTCCATGAAGATGGCTGAGAGGTTAGCGTTGAGGGGAGTGAACTTCTCAAATCTAGGGGGAGGTCGGCGCTGGCCGGCATTATCCTTCTGGAGCTTCTTGGCTCCTTCTTCTTCTTCTCAAATCTAGGGGGAGTTGAGAATATTGGATTGGAACGCTGCGGTAGCAACCGACTGGTCGAGGGAGGCAATGGTTCTGACTTCAGCTGTGAACCTCTTCACGTAGTCTCTCAGTTTCTCCCCCTTCTGCTGACGGAGGTGCAATAGTGAGATGCTGGTCTTCTCAGTCCTTCGGCTGCTGACAAAGTGGGTGATGAAGAGGGTTTCGAACTGCTCGAAGGAGAATATCGACGCTGGGGCAAGGCGAGAGTACCATTCTCGAGTCGGGCCTTTGAGAGTCGCGGGGAATGTTTTGCAGAGGAGGGCATCGGAAGTTTGGTGGAGGAGCATCAAAGTCTTAAAGCTTTCGATGTGATCAACTGGATCGGTCTCCCCGGTGTAATTCTCGAACTGGGGAGGTTTGAAACCGAACGGCACAGGGGCATCCACTATGGTCCGGGAGAATGGGGGCCGGCTAGGACGTAGGGTCCTCCCCCTGAGCTCCTCTTCTCGGTTTATCTGACCCAGGAGCTTTTCCACCTCGTTAAGGCGGCGGTTCATGGTGTCATCCCTCCGACGGTAATCCGCCGGGCCACGGGACTCATCTTCGTATGAGGGGGAGCGAGGGCTGCGCCGATGGTAGCTTCGAGAACGGCGAGGACTTGGAGTATGCCGGGAGTTGGTAGGAGCGGGTCGAGGAGAGGGAGACCGTCGGCGAGGGCTTCGGACCGGAGGAGGGGATGGGAGCTTCGGCCCAATAGGATTCTGACGGAGGTTGAGGGCCTGCAGGACGGTCGCTTGGAACTGTTGGAACTCGGCACGGGTGATTGGTGCCTCATTGTTCCTAGGCTGTTGCAGTCCTGCGGGAGAGTGCCTCCTTCGGTGATGATCGGGGGAGTCCTTCCTCCCTCTTCGGATGGGGGACCTCCTGTACTCTCGGCGACGAGGGGATCACTCTTGCTGGCGGGAGACTTCCTCCCGAGCCCGCTTTTCATCCAGATGACGACGGAGGTCATCATCCTCCGGGCGTTTGGGGGGGACACTGTGGCGACCAAAGGCTCGGGGATGATGGGAGGCCATAGAAGCACTGGAGGCGTTGTGGATGGAGAGGTTCTCTTGGTGAAGAGGCTGTTTCTGAGGGTTAGGACCTTTTGGATCAGGAGGTGGAAGGTTCCGTTGGAGCGGCTCTTCCATGGTAGGAGGAAGTTGCCCTTGTTGCTGAGCGGGATCAGGAAGGACTTCTTGCTGGTCAGGGTTGGGTACTCGATTAGACCCTCTTGACCTAACTTTGCGAGGCGGCATGGCTGGAGTAGACCTGTTCACCGGGAAGAGGAGAGGTCTCTATTCGTTGGTTTCCCACAGACGGTGCCAATCTGTTGCCGCTAAATTTGGTGTGGGGGCAAACAGATGAATTTGTAGATTCTTAGGGAAACCGAATAGTAAAACCTGGATACCTGTTCCTTCGGGCTTCGGTCGTCGATCCCGCCGTACACCTGCAAAAAGTGCGAGACACCGGGGTTGTTCCCGGCGACGCACCCTCCGACGCTCAAGTCAGTAATCGAAGAGATTATGAAAGAGCGTTTAACTGGTGAAAGATTGATTACCTCTTAATGGAGATGGACGGGGGGTATTTATAGGCGTCCCAGGGAACAGATTGGGAATGTAATCCTGGTGATTTGATAAGGAATATTCCCCATAATCAGATGAGGAATGTAATCTGATGAGGTATATTCCCCGTAATCAGATAAGGAATTTTATCCCCAAATCCCGGTGAAAAGATAGATGTATATCTGGGCCGTTGATCAAGATTAATCAGGGACCCTGATTTTATCTCGCTGGATTGGGTGTGCAGCAGGTTAAGACCCGCACCCTCTTGTTGGTGGGTCCGTTCGTAGGTTACTGGGTTCTTGGGGAGAAGACCCAACACCTATTTCGGGCCCTCTTGTAGGCGAAATCACCATTTTACCCCCACGTCTCAAGATTCGTACTCAATTTGGACGGTTCCGATTTAACCCCATTTTTAGCCATATCAATGATTGAATGTCTATAAATTATAGGTTGTCTACAAATGACAATCCCAACTCTTACATTATAATATTCGAGAGTAGAGATTAGGGATGATAATTAAAATTGCCCTTTAGCTGGTTAATTTGGAAAATAATCACTGAATTACTAAAATAATACAAGAAGACAAGAAAAGATCCTTATTCCTTAGCCTCAGTCGTCACTGTTTAGTCTTGTGTTCTATCATTACTATGTTTGCCCACCTCTTCCATTCTCTATAGGGTTTAATTTTTATTAAAGTACCCTAATTTAAGTTAATAAAAATGGGATCTTTACTAGGAGATTTGCCCTCTTTTGATCCCCACAATTTCAGCCAACTTCGAGCATCCGATCCTTCTGCTCAACCTTCAGTACGTATCTCTTATCTTTCTCTTCCATTTTGATTAATTTTGATTTGAATCGAATTGTGGGATTTTTTTAAGAATTTCTTTTCTTGCCCTAAACACCCCCCCCCCCCCCCCCCCCCCCTTTTTTTTTTGGTTGAAATTCTAATTTAGTACTATTTTTGTGTGCTAGTTAGTAATCGGTCCTTACCTGAATTATATGAAAACTAAATGTAATTGGCAATTGCTTGTAGTACTTACTCCGCTGCTGCATTTGGATACAAGTAAAGTACGGAATTCTGATAATAAACAAAGAATTCTGATAACAAACATAATTTAACAAGGAAAATTTAAATGATTAGAAATAGTGGGATTACTGTTTTGTTAAGGAAATGAATGATGTATGAAGACACCGATCATATGGGAAATCTATTAGAAGTTAAAAAATATCGAATTATTTTGCAAAGTTATATGACATATCAATGTATAAAAGATATTTTGCTTATGCATTTATCTATTAGCCAAAGAAACAGTTCTGGCTTTACTTGGTGGGGCCACTGTAGGTTTGCCCATACAAGGACGACTTTCACCCCAGCAGTATATCCAAATAATGTTGCTACTCATGTAATAGCAGGAGTTTAGTCTCTATGGTTTCTCCTTTAGAGCCACTCGACCTACTCCAATATATTTTAATGACCCGCTCATACTCATCGATAATCAGCTTGAAATCTGTCTAGGGTTAAGAAGACAGACACCGACATGGACGGGATGCGACACGACACGACACACCAACACGGGAATATTTTTGAAAAACTATGTAGCTAGTGTCGTGTTAGATTCTTGTGTCTATACTAAATAGAAATGTTTGTGCTTTATGTGTTTATGATCTATATATAGTAACTCATCACTACCATTAGTTACCAACATGGGTTCACTAGTATCATATGGCTAGGGCTTTAGTATGATTACTTTCCAAAATGATACATATATTCTGAAGTTAGTGTTCAACAAAGCATTTAAGCATGGTATCAAGACTCGATCGGGTGTCATGACTTGATCGGGTATCATGTCAAATGTTTAGTTTTGGTCTTGTTATCGTTTTAGTGTCTCGGGAATTGGCTTCTTAAAAAGTTTAAATTATAATTGAAAGTTATGAAAAATAATTAAATGTTCGAATCTTAAAAAATAAAACATCCAATCTTTAATGTTTTTGAATAGTAACTTTTTGTTTCTATTTTCATTTTCACATAGCTGAGCCAAAATTTTTGGACAAAAACTTTGTAGTTGTTATTTTCATTTATGTGCAAAAATATCTCCTTTTATAAATATATTCTTTGTAGAAAGTAGCCGCCAGTTTTGAATTATAATATTATATACGAAGAATAATTAAAAATCCAAGATATGAATTATTATATGTATACTTTGAACATTTTTCCAGAGCGGTCAGTCAATCATGTTACTCCTGTCCACTCATTTATACCTACTCATCGGTAATAGCACCAATAATATAGCACCAATAAAATGTTCTATAGTCTTCAGTTTCAATTGTTAAATGTTGTTTTGGTCTTCCTTCCATGTTAACTCTTAAGTATCAGCAAATGTTGAGATTTTTAAAAAATATTGTATTGAGCAGGCAGAAAACCTAGACAACTCAGAGTCCTCTCTCGGTCTGGGTCGAGATTTGATACCATGCATTTAAGTAATATTTGGTCGTATTAAGGAAATTTATATTGCATTGAGGGAATATTATTCCCCAAAACTCATTATGAAACAAAAATACATCTCACATTGTTTAATTCAAGATTATATTTATGAGAATGGTCAAAGGGTTATTCAAAATAATGAAATTAGAAATCCATTAAAACATTGTATCAGAACTCGCTAATATTAAGTCTCGTATCAAAATATCAGATTAAGATTTTGCCTACTGGAGCTGAAACATCCACAAAATTATATCTGGCTGAAATGTTAACTATCTTGGCTGAGATGAGGTTGGTGTGGGTTGTCTTGGTTGAGATATTATTTGTTTTGGCTGTCTAGGCTGAGATAAGGTAGGTACCTGATCTATAGGCTGAGAATTACGAGGTGAGAGGAAACTAAGTAAATTGTCGTTGTCAGTGTCATTAGTGTGGGCATGTCAAAATCATTGTCATCATTGGAGCTACTAATTCCACTACGGTTTAGTGAATTCATAAGTGATTCAAAATAAATGAGGTACCAACAGGCAGCAGAAAGTTTGCCGAATTATTATTACATTATTCATCTTATCCAAGCTACATGAATAATTTAGTCAAGGTTCTAAATGTCAGATTTTGATACCGTTTCGGCCTAAGAATTTTCATTTGAGATTTTAGATTTCAGGAAAATTCAGGATATTTGATAAATATCGGGGTGTCATTTCAGCTTGAAATATGATGTATATAACCTTTATACTATGAATAACAATATCATAAATGTGCTTCAGGTAATTAACCCAAATATGTGACCGCTGACACTTGACACTACATAGAAAAATTAGCAGTCCAATATATCTTAAAGTGCATACATAGTCTATACATAGTGTGCTAGTATGATCTCAAATCAAACAATCAATTACAAACAAGTCAAATTATATAAGGGGATCGCGACTCAAAAAGAAGTGGTCAAAAGATTTGGGGATTTAGAGCACCATAAACCTCTAATATTCTTTAAGTGGTTTTAGTTTATGCAAAAACGGGTTGGGTTAGGTTCGGTTTTGAAATTTTTGTTTGGTTGAAACTGGAGCATATAGCAAAATTTACAAAAAAAAACAGTCCTACATTATATAATTTCGGGCAATATTTTGGTACCCCAATTTCGCCGAATTTTCAGAATCAGCTTGAAATGTCGGTGATTTATAATATGTAGTTTCAATGTCCTCCACATAGAAACCAAAATTTCGGCTGAAACAACTTTAATTCGAAACAATGAATTTCGTACGTAAAATCATAAACAGAACAGCCGTCAAGTAATGGCAAAGCCTGAAAATTCATTGCTTAAATTTCTCATTACTCATTAAATTAAAAGTTATTAATTTCTTCCTTCATTTGTAGACAAAATTAGGGATGTCATTTGCAGATATCACGCTCTATCCATGGCATATTTGCACCTTGAGGTTAAATAGTATTCTGTTCCAGTTAGTTGCAGCATGTAACTGTAACTCGTATTTGTAATAGTGTAATTTGCATGCATGCACTCCCAATCCACAAACTGTAGAGTACATATAATGAAAGAACGTATATAGCCAGATCTGCATGTAGATCTTGTGACGAAAGAAGTCTGCCGTCTCTTCTTATGTCAAATTGATACTATCAGCACGAATATAATGCAAGACATGAATGTCATACTAATGAATGCCCCTGAATATCCTTTGGCCGCGCCTGTCCTAATTGCCTAGCATGTGGGGCTCCACTTGACCATAGATACCGAATTTTGGGGAGGTAACTTCTAAAACTAAATTGTGTTTGATGTCTGCCCAAATTTCTCATGCAAAAGGGCGCTGCAATAATTCATGATCCATCAAATGATTGTGCGTAGTAAACATAATACAGATTTCTGCACCTTGCTGTTTTGTTTTGATAAAGAATATGATTTCTTGACCTTTAGTTTTGTGTGTGCTGTGTCCTGCTCAGAAATTGATTTAATTGGATAAAGTGGTGATTATAACCAGAAATGTTATTTTTGTTCCTTTACCTACTTTAAGCTTTCAGTACCAAGGTTTTGAAACTCGGGATTGGGATCGGGTGTATATATGACAATAAGGGGGCTAGGTTGTCACTCTAGCTAATTTTGTTAGGGAGACATCCCAAAACTCATATTTGATCATCCAAAAGAAAAAATCAAACCGTAAGATATGATCTCACAAAAACTATTTGTGTACAAATTTTGAAATGCATTCGACGTGTTTAAACCACTCATTCTGCAACTTAAAAATAGAGTAATTCTAAGTCGTTTATCGTTTGAAAAAAGGTGAAAACTGTTCAAGTTGGTTTGAAATTTTGCACACGTACTTTTTAAGGTATATATCACATCTAATGGAGTGGATTTTAATTTTTGAATGTCGAATGTGAGTTTTGTGGTGTCTCCATAGCTAAGTTAGCTAGGTTAGCCCCCTTATTTATATATTTTGAGAATTAATCTCTCTCTCTCTCTCTCTCTCTCTCAATATACCTCCCAAATTTATGAAACTCCATTAGCGATACCCTTTTGCATACATATTGGTTGTAAAATTCATATGTGCGTACATACACTGAGGGACGATAATAAACATTTTGGTGCATAATACATGAAGATTTTTGTAACAACTGTATTTTTAATCTTCTGAATCTGTTTAATCTGTCTTTTCAGAAACTTGCACCAGCCACCTATCATCCTACTCATAACAGGACCGTTCCTCCTCCCAATCAAGGTACATCTCTGAATGCTATGATTAGATATGACTTGTTTTTGAACTTAAGAAAGAAATGTTCTAAGAAGCTTAACATGCATATATTCATTATTCTTCTGACATACATATGTTGGGTTAAAGCATCGTAAAGTTTCTGGTAATTCCTAGTGCTCATGCACTAGTTTAACATAGATTTCACGGAGTTGGATATGCTTATGAAAATGACATTATGTATTGTTTGCAGAGATGTAGAAAGAAACTTCATCTGCAATGTAAACTGCTTGTCTTTTACAAGAAATTGTTATGCGACTTATGTTGATTTTCTTTCCATTATCTAGCCTTAGTAAATCTGGAGTGGTGGAATATGCCACACAAAATCAAACCTTATATTAAACGTCAACTGAAGGTGCAGTCCTAATTGTACTGTATAAGCAGCTATTATTTAAATATGTATGAGTACAAATGTATTTATACAAGCCCATGTAGTCAGGCAGTACAACTCCTTTCCAAGCTTAGAAAATATTTGTATGTTTCATTTGATTAAGAGACGTTTACCCCACGCTGCCTTGCTTTTGGAACCAGTGAAATTCCATGTACCTGTTTTCATTCATGTCCCAAAGGGATCTTCCAGTATTCTTCACTCGTTGCATCCTGAAGACATGCAGTTGACCTCTTCGGAGCTTAAACAGCTTTTTGTGCTCTTCTTATGGTCATTCACCTTTTCTTTTCATTTTTTCTTTCTTTTTTCTCTACTTTTTAATTTAAAAAAAATAAAAATAAACAAATGATAATACGTATATCAAGTTGATGAATAATCATCACTTGTTTTTTGTTTGAACTGTTGAGCTGATTTTGGTTTTTGTTTTCTTTATTGCTTCATTGAGTTATCATGCTTTCTACTTTCTACTTTCTACTTATAATATCATTATAATACTAGAAAGTTTTTGGCTGGGGAGAGAGGGAGGGGGGGGGGGGGGGTTGCTAGCGAACAATAAATTGTACTTATTCACAACCATTTCATTCAGCAAAAGAAAAACTGAAAAAAGAAAAAAACTAATAATAGATTTGAACCATCCATACTTTTGTAAATACCAAAAATATATATTTTCCATTCAGATTAACAAGAAAAACAACGATAAACAAGTATATCTTAGGTGAGCTGTGATCGTCGAGAGAAAGAATCTTATTGCTCATCAGTCAGCTTTATCTTGTTCATGATTGGCAAATTAGGGCATCCAAAATTATGAGAGCTTCGTCAGAAGAAAGAAGATGACAAGACAAAGAATAGAGATTTTGACATCCTTCCTTTTTCAACGGCTTAAAGTTGGTTCAATTTTGAAAAATGAAATTTGAATTCAAGATAGGGCATTTGAAAAAAAAAAACTCTTTTTTTTTCTCGGAACTGTGCGTGAAAAGAAAATGAAGCATTTGCTTTTGTTTTATTTTTATTTTTCTCCTTTTGCTTTTCTCTATTTATGTCAATAAATCTAAAGTACGGTCAGTAAGTTATAGTATGTATGTATGAACAATTATCAATCAAAAAAATATTTGTAGGATCTAAAGAGTGGGGCCAGGCAATACTTATTGATATGTATACATAACGAGTGGAGTTTAGTAGTTGTTAGAAAATTGGAAGGGGCTAGTGCATAATTCTATATTTATGCCCCCTCTCCAAACTCTGTCCCTGATGATACTAGAAATCTGCTATATAATAATAGTGTTTAATACATTATATTATTGTTAGCAAAAAAGAAATGATATTACGCATTGTATCATATGTGCACTTATGAAATATGTACATTGTGTCCCTATTTATGTTGCCTCTTATTGAGTGCCTAAAACAACGCATTTTACCAAGTATTTTAGTAACAATTCATCTTAGCATACACAACTAAAAACTACGACCTCTCCCATCTGCTCCGTTTCTCTCATCTCCACTGCCTCAGTACTCCCAATCTCCTCCACCACCATCCTAACCATCATTCCTTAGTGTCTAAAAGCCCTTTTTTGGTACAAATTTGGGGAGGGGAGGAGACTGGCCACGAGTCCTCCCTCCCTCCCCCTTACCAAATTGCTTCCCTAATATCCAAATGAAGGAAGATGTTTGTGGGGCTTCAAGGCTGATGGATTGGAAAGAGCCGCCAACCAGAGGTTTAGATCCTGCCAGATCTGAGGTTTTCCTGCAAATTTTGAAAAGGCATTCAAATCGGTGATTGGTTTCACTCTTCTCCACTTTCCTCTTTCCTTTCCAGATCTATTTTCTTCATGTTCTTGCATTCCTCTGATTTTACCACCGGAAGATGGAGTTCTTGTTGGTATGGGGTGAGTTTCATGCTAATGTTGGTATGGAAGGTTGGGATTAGGTGGTTTAGCTGGACATCAAGCGATGTGGGCAGGGTTTTAAATCTTGGATTTCGGATTCATCTCGGCAAGGGGTGTTTTGTCTCAAATCGAAGATATCAGAGATCTCAGGGAAATGTGATCATCTCGGATGTTCATTTCGGATACTCAATAAACATTTTTTTGTTACTAAACAAGATATTATATGTTCTACATGTTATTTATCATATAAAATATTATATAATATAACTAATGACATGAATCAATCACGGTAAATATTCACAGAATTTAACAACAATATAAAAAAAAGTAATAAAGTATATAACTAACTTGAATTTACATTGATTAGATAAAATGTATTAGTTAATAGACTTGTTTGACTTTGCATATACACAAACAATAGAGAGATAAAATTCTCAAATTATCTTAGCTTTAGGTCCTATATTAAAAGACTTATATGCAAAGAGTAAAACAAAAAAAAGTTATATATTCACAATAACTTTAATGCATCGATTTCGGCCTAAATCTACACATTTCGGTCCAAAACGATATGAAGTATAAAATCAGTGATTTCGTATCGGCAAGCTAGCCAAAATTACGGCTGTGTCGGCCGAAATTTAAAACAGTGGATGTGGGTGACTCCTAGTCAATGATTATTGTTGAAATGTAGTAAGTACTAATATGTATATTCTGTTTCATTATTTATAGGAAACAGATTTCCCAAATCTCTTACCCCTCAATCTTCTCTCAATCTCCTTTCTTCTCCTCCAAGAATGTAATCCTTATATATAGATGTATATAGTTTAGAATAAAGAATAAGAATAATAATTATTTTTTTCCCAAATCTGTTTTCAACATGGTATCAGAGCCTAAAAAATCTAGGCTAGTTGAAGAAGAAAAAGAGAGGTGATCAGATCTGAGGCATCCATCGCTCCCGATCCCGACCCGATCCCGACCAGTCACCAACAACGGATCTCCTACATCTCCACCGATCTCTACAACCACCTGCCACCTGCATCTCCACCGATATTGATCTCGACACAATCATCCCATAGCCATCATCGATCATCTTATCCAGATCTCGTCGCCATCATCGATCCAAGCTTCGTTTTTTGCAAGCTTCGATCTCGAAATCCCGATTTCACCGAGATCTGAGTCCACCTGTACCCGTTGCCGCCTTCGACCTCATCATCGTCTTTACCAAGATCTGAGTCCTCCAGTACTCGCCACCGCCAGTAGTTCGAAGCCAGTCGCTGCCCGAAGCCATCGTTATCGACCACCCAGCCTTGTCGCCCTCAATCACCGACACTCATTGCTCAATCGTCAACCACCCAGCCTCGTCACCAAATCCCCTTCACCCAATCCCCTTCACCTTCGACTGAATCCCCTTCACCTCCCTACTCGCCGAAACCCTTGGAATCCCAACGCTATCAGCCTTCCTCTTGGTGTTGCTGTTGTTGACCAAGTTGCTCTGTTGAGTTGTTTGATGATTCCAAGAGCCCGAACTGTTTGATGATTCAGATCTGATTTTTTGATTAAAGAATTGCTCTGTTGAGTTGCTATTGTTGTTTGGTGTCCGGGCTCTTGGATTTGATCCAGATCGGATCTAAAAGGAGCTATTCTATCAGAGGGTGCTGTTTGTTGTGTTGCTAGTTGCTGTTCTTGGCCAAGTTGTGTTGTTTGCTATTGGTTGATGAAGATCAGATCCGTTGTTTTCTTGTGCCGCTACCATGGGACAAACTGATGGAGCTGAGAAGAGTATTGGACTCGCCTCTAATTAGTTACAGCTGCAGGTAATGATGGTAAGGTATTTAATATTTCTATATCTGTTATGAATAATGCATATATAATTGATTCGGGTGCTACCGATCATATGACTTTTGATTCTAGACAAGTTCAAAATTTTCAACCATCCACCAAATCAACTGTGTCCACCGCCAATGGTGATCCTACCACTATTACTGGCGAGAGTACCATACATCTCACAAATAACCTAACCTTAGATACTGCCCTAGTTGTGCCATCCTTGAATTTTAACCTATTATCTGTTGCTCAAATAACTACTCTCTTACATTGTATTGTAGTCTTTTGACCTTCACATTGTGTGTTTAAGGATATTCAGACTCGCAAGACGATTGGTTATGGGGTTAGATACGGGAAACTCTATTATCTGGATTTAGAATCTGAATGTTCGAGCAAGTTGACTCAAGCTCTAAGTGTGGAAGGATCCGAAGATGAGAAGAAGAAATCAGATATTTGGCTATGGTATCGACGTCTTGGGCATGCTTCTTTTGGTTACTTGAAGAAATTATTTCCAAGTTTATTTTTGAAGTTGGATATATCTGCTTTTCGGTGTGATGTGTGTGAACTCGCAAAAGGTCACCGTGTCTCTTTTCTTCCAAGTCCAAGTAGAAGCTCCCTTCCATTTATGATTATTCATTCTGATGTTTGGGATCCATCCAAAACCACTACATTTAGAGGAGCCAAATGGTTTGTGACCTTTATTGATGACTGTACCCGTATGACCTGGATTTGTTTGATAAAATCGAAAAGTGAAGTTAGTGGCTTGTTCCAGAAATTTCACAAGCATGTTATGATTCAGTATAAATCACATATTCAAGTTCTTAGGAGTGATAATGGCGGAGAGTACCTGAGTTCGAACCTGCAACAATATTTGGTGGAACACGGAATTGTTCACCAGACTACATGCTCATATACACCTCAACAGAATAGGGTTGCAGAAAGAAAAAATAGACACTTGCTCGAAGTGGTCCGTGCATCTCTCATCTATGGAAATATGCCACTCATTTATTGGGGAGAAGTCCTTGCTTATGCTGCATACTTAATCAACTGAGTTTCCTCTAATATCCTAAACTTCCTCACACCATTTCAAACATTAACTGAAGCTGTGAATGCACCAAAAGTCGTCAACTTGCCATCTCGTGTGTTTGGGTGTGTTGCATTTGTTCATCTTCATTAACATGAACGCAATAAGTTAACTCCTCGAGCTGTCCATTGTGTTTTTGTGGGATATGCACAGAATAAGAAAGGGTATCGGTGCTATCACCCGCCAACTCAAAAAATGTTTGTGGCAATGGATGTTGTGTTCCATGAAGATGAGATGTATTTTTCCTCTGAGATTGACCTTCAGGGAGAGTACCGAAGTGAAGTTCAAACTCTTGTCTATGATGAAGTGGTTACTATTCAGATGAACAGTTGGATATAAGGGGAGAAAATCAGGATGTAAGTAGTGGCGATCACTCGAATGAAGACTTGGTTGAGGAAGAAAATTTCCACGAAGAACTGCAGTCAGTGTCGAACCTCCATGAAGATGAGCCATCTCCACCACCAGCACTATCTGAACCATCTCCACCACTAGCACCATCTGAACCATCTCCACCATTAGCACCATCTGAACCATCTCCACCACCAGTACCATCAGATCTATCTCTACCCCCAGCAGGACCCCAAAATCATTCGTCATCGCTATGCGAAGCTCCAAGAAGAGAACTCCCAAACTGTACTACTAGAGGTATCACAAAATCCACTTATGAGCCTAATCCCACTAGTAAAGTCAAGTATCCCACGAGTCATTATGTGTCCACTCACCGATTGTCTGATCAAATAAGTCATTTGTGAATTAATTATCTGTTGTATCTATTCCTAACAGTGTGCAGGAAGCCTTAGCCGATCCAAGGTGGAAAGCAGCTATGGATAAGGAAATGAAGTCCTTGAAGAAGAATGAGACTTGGGAGATAGTCGAACTGCCAGCAGGAAAGAAGCCGGTAGGATGCAGATGGATTTATACAGTGAAATATAAGGCGGATGGTTCGATAGAGCAGTACAAGGCAAGGCTGGTTGCCAAAAGGTACACTCAAACTTATGGAATTGATTATGACGAAACATTTGCACCTGTGGCAAAGTTCAACACTGTTTGAGTTCTATTGTCACTTGTTGCAAATCTTGACTGGTCGTTGGAGTAATTTGATATAAAGAATGCATTTCTGCATGGGGAATTGACAGAAGAGGTTTATGTGGATCTACCGCCAGGATCAAATAGACCCGTCCAACACAGTAATAAAGTGTGTCGGTTGAGGAAGGCGCTATATAGTCTCAAACAATCGCCAAGAGCTTGGTTTGAGAGTTTTACAAAATCAATGAGGACATTCGGATATTGTCAGAGTAATTCAGATCATACCATATTCCTGAAAAGGAAAGAAGGTAAGATTACTGCTCTCATTATATATGTGGATGACATGATAGTAACTGGGAATGATCCTGAGGAAAGAATGACATTAAAGAGATTTGTCATAAGAGTTCGAAATGAAGGATCTTGACTCTTTGAGATATTTCCTTGGTATTGAAGTTTCTCGCTCAAGAAATGGTATATTTCTGTCTCAAAGAAAGTATGCTCTCGATTTATTGAAGGAAACTGGAATGTCTGCTTGTCAGCCGATTGGTACACCGTTAGAAGAAGGACTGAAACTTTGCAACGAATATGATCATGTGCCTTGTGATAAGGAAAGATATCAGAGATTGGTTGGATGACTGATGGATCTTGCGCATACACGGCCAGATTTATTATATGCTTTAAGTGTGGTAAGTCAGTTTATGCATGCACCTCAGGAACACCACATGGATACAGTGATGAGAATTCTGAGATATATTAAGTCTGCTCCAGAAAAGGGGATTCTATTTGCGAAACATGGTCACTTGAAAGTTGAGGCATATACTGATGCTGATTGGGCAGGATCTATAATTGATGGGCGCTCCACTTCAGGATATTTCATATTTGTTGGCAAAAGTCTAGTTACATGGAGGAGTAAGAAGCAAAATGTTGTTGCACGCTCTAGTGTAAAGGCTGAGTATCGCGGAGTAGCTCTATGTATAGCAGAAGCTTTATGGCTGAAACTCTTGTTGCGGGACTTAGGCTGTGGTCCGAATGAACCTATGAAGGTGTATTGTGACAGTCAAGCAACATGTGATATTGCCGCCAATCCAGTTCAACATGATAGGACGAAACATGTAGAGGTGGATAGATTCTTCATCAAGGAGAAATTGGATGAGAAAGTCATTGAGATATCTAAAGTGAAGTCAGAAGATCAGCTCGCAGATATCCTGACCAAGGCAGTTTCGAGTCGGCTATTCTTGAAATTTGTTAACAAGTTGGGCATGATCAATATCTATGCACCAACTTGAGGGGGAGTGTTGAAATGTAGTAAGTACTAATATGCATATTCTGTTTCCTTATCTATAGGAAACAGATTTCCAAAATCTCTCGCCCCTCAATCTTCTCTCAATCTCCTTCCTTCTCCTCCAAGAATGTAATCCTTATATATAGATGTATACAGTATAGAATAAAGAATAAGAATAATAATTATTTTTCCTCCAAATCTGTTTTCAACAATTATGACAAAGATACACCTTTTGCTTGTAGGAGTGGCAAGGAGATTAACGGTAATGCTATCAAATGAGGTTGGATTCTCGGCTGGTCTCGGTGGAGTTGGAAGAGTCCCCTCACCTGCTCTTTTATGTGGTCTTTCAAGTAAGGAAGTCTTGAGATGATGTAATCTTCCTTCTGTATTTGGATATTAAATGCTTAAATTAATTATGATGCCGTGTTTTGGAAATTTGGTGTGCTATGATATTTTTCCTGGATGTATATATATGGGCCAAAAATCAAATTGAAGTGGTGGGTGTGCATTTGGTTTAAATGAGGCCGGTTGCTTGGTGGAGTGCACTCGCACGCAGGGGAGAATTCACGTGGGTGGCTTCATATGTGAGTGATTTGGAGGTGGGGTATGGAATTAAGATCCCACATCGGTGGTTGTATGTGAGAAATGAGAGTTTATATAGTGTTAAGCCTATGAACAAGAGGTACCAACAAGCTATAACACCTTTTGTGAGGCATGTTTGTAGTGGGTCGTGGTTTAAGATTTCTTTTTTGCCTGCGCAGCTGAGCTAGGCTCGGGGCGTTACAAATGGTGTGCTATGATATGGGCCAAAACATCTTGGGATAATGTTCCTCCGAAGTAGGGTATTAGTTCCTTGGTGAAGATGACAGGTCAGAGCTACGTGAAGATCAAGCAGTTCAACGGGAAGATCAACTTTAATCTGTGGAAGGTGGACATGTACGACATACTGGTTCAAGAAGGCTTGTATCTAGCCTTGGAAGAAGAAAAAGGAAAGCTATCTGACATGAAACAAAAGTGGGATGACCTTTGTTTAAGAGCCTTAAGTTTAATCTGATTGTCACTGGCAGACGAGATCAAGTGCAACTTCCTTGAGGAGAAAAGCGCTACGGGATCCGAATTGAAGGCGATAAATACAAATGATCTAAGCGAATAGCTAAGCAGTTAAAATCTCCGATTACGTCCGATTAATCTCCGATTAATCACTAATCAGAGGTTAAGCGATTACTTTTTAGCGATTTATAATATTTCAATAGTTAGCAATTGAATCGGGTATAATCGGCCGATTAGTGGTTAATCAACCGATTTAAAGTGGCCGATTAATCGATTAAATCACCTCTAATTTTCATGCTTGTTTGCATAATTTGGGCTTAATCCGGCCCAAACTCAAATCTAAATCCAAAATTTAATCATCTTCTGGTCCCTGCGCAAACCTAAACCCGACATGTCACCGCTTTCTTTTTCTTCCTCACGCAAACCCAAACCCAAACCCAAACTGATTCTCTTCAAACCCAAACCCAAACTGGTTCTCTTCTTCTTTCCCGAGCAAACCCAAATCTGACCAGTCGCCTCCCTGTGCTGTCGCATAGTTGACCCGGTCTGCATCTGTTGCACCTCCTCCTCTTGTTGCTCGCGCTAATCCTCCCCGATTATTTTTGTTTGATAGAACCGACCAACTAACTCGACCCGACCCACATCCACAATCTAAACTTTGCTCAAACTAAGTACTCTTTACTTTTTCTCTATAACTATATTTTCCTATTTGATAATTTCATAATAGTTTTATGTTAGGATTTGGGGTTGCTATATAATGAAGATATATCTTTTTTTAATATATATATATATATATATATATATATATATATATATATAGGGAAAGCTTTGGTTGTGCACTCCTCTAATGCACACGGGGCCTTCGGACGTTCATATCGACGATCCGAACTGTTCACATTGATCTACACATCTAAATTAGTCTAAATATGTAAAATCAAATCATTTGAAATTCATTTGCCCATCCATCATGTGACTATAAAAAACAATGGTTTTCAGCCATACAATTATGTAACACTTCAATGGATGGGCAAATGAATTTCAAATGATTTGATTTTACATATTTAGACTAATTTAGATGGGTAGATCAATGTGAATGGTTCGGATCGTCGATATGAATATATATATATAACGATTTTTCCGATTTAATCCCCGATTGTTTTTCGATTAACAGATAGTTCCAAAAACCGATTTTAACTGCCTAGGCGAATTGGATAAAACTTTCAACTGGATATATTCACTGCCAGATTAGTAAGAGCATTTGATAACTATCATGCTACACGCGAAAATTGCCTAGGAGTCTTTCAATGGTCGATGTAATCAAGGGTTTGAAGGAGGATAAACTTAGGAAGGAGACTCATAAATCAGCGTATACTTCTACGAGTTGCTTAGCAGTGGAAGATCATTCAATTGAAAAGGAAAGTGTGCATAAAGGTGTGATCCGTTGTTTAGATTGCAAGAGAATTAGGCATTACAAGAGGGATTATCGCAAATTGTTGAATTAGAAGAGCGCTAATGTTATTAGTGCCGTTGAATCATGTGAAAATTTCGGTTGTCTTGTTTTAAATTATTTAGATGTAGGTTTTGGTTGGTTTCTTGATTCGGGTAGTTCTTCTCACATTTGTTCCAAGATGGAGAAGTTTTCTATCTACAAGTCTACAACAGGGTGTTGTGTGAGAACGAGAACTGGTGAGATTTGTGAAGTAGTGGGTGAAGAAACAATTGAGTTAATGTCAGATGGAAAGGGGTTCACACTAAGGGAAGTCTTGCATGTTCCTATGTTGAAACAAAATCTGATATTCTTGGGAACTCTGGAAGCACGGGGCTGCAGGTACGCAGTTCAATGTGGAGTTCTGTCTGTTTGAGAAGGTCGTTGTAAGGTGATGAAGGGAAAGAGGGGTGTTGGGTCAGGCTAGCACAACCTCCACAAGCTTTGTGGAAACAAGAAATCTTGCGCCGGTGTTTCTATGCCCATTGTTCCTAAAGCATCATCTAGTCTGCCGCCACTAGAATCATCAAAGCGAGACTGCGACATTCGAATATCGTCGAGAAGTGGAGTGCCTCGGTGTAGGTGGACTTTGTGTGGAAAGTGACACTTTCGTGTTAACGCCTACAAGGATCTGCCCTTAAGGAGGCATACTGCCCTTAAGGAGGCATACTGATTGGTGAAATAAGGTGGAAGATAGACTCAACTAGCTGAAAAAACAACTGAACCGAGTTTATTTACAGGTGGAGAAAAGAAAGTGTCTAGAGGCGATTAGTCACACATTGTTGATAGCATGAGTATGCTATCAAGGTGAAGATTGTTGGGTTTATGTCTTGCATACTTAGTTTCGATGTGAAGAGAAGACGATGAAGTGAGAAGAGGAACGAAGCACCGTTGTGAGAAGAAAGAGCAGCAATCATAGTTTCAACAACAACAGCAACAACAGTCAGGGCCAGTCGACCGCCACTTGGGCAGTCGACCGCTCGAAGTCTCTTGATTTGATGTCGGGCTATTGCAGTCGATTGCTCTTGGGGTGCAGTTGACCACCAACGGCTCTAAGCAGTTTGGGCCTGGGTCTAGGTGAGCTGTTTTGAGCCCATCTTCTACTGCAAGTTAGATCGTATGGCTCCTATCATGTCTCTCTCTTCGGGATATATCAGACTGTTATTGTATTAAGGCTAAAATTAGAGTTTCTTAAGATCTCTATATATTGTAATAGCATCCATTGAGAGATGTAGTACTTCATTGAGAGTTCTCCATTGTAAACAACATATTATGTTCTAGTCAGGCTTGAGAGAGAGATGTTCTTGGTGAGAGAGTTTGTAACACTTGTAATCTTCACCAGTTGAATAATATCTCCTTTATTTTCTCCCAGATTAGGTTTGTCCGAACCGGGACAAACATTGTAGGCTTTGTGTGCTGATTTGATCTACTTGTATGATTGTTCATTGGATCCGTTATCGCTTTTCGCTCTGGAAGCTCCACCCTCCTGCGCCAAATTCCTACCAATTTGATCGATGTTGGTGCAAGCAAGGAAGCTAGGGCACTAAGTCGGGTTGATATTGGTATAGCCAGGGATGCTAGGGCATTGAATCGGTTTAAATAGGTCGATATTGGTGAAGTCAAGATTAGACACTAAATTGAGGCAAATTGATAGGTGTTAGTTCAATCAAAGAGGGCTAGGGCACTATGTCATGCCAAATTGTTGTGAAGCTTGGGCTGCTCATTGGGTGATTTGTGTATGATCAAGGAAAATTTATTATCATCCTTTTGAGGGGTATCATTTTGGGGGGTCAGGTTTGTGAGATTATATCAAACTCGTTTGTTTCTCTTTTCTTGGGATTGTTTCATTTAGTACTTGTTAATGAAATGCTGTTTTTTTTAATTTTTACCTCACGCATATTTATTGCAAATTGTATTATTTAACAGGAATCACTTCTGACACTGTTTCTGCTTTTGTTTCTTAGTAATATCAACTGAAGCCAACAACATTCTTTTGAGACAAATCTATAATAAAGCACAGGATAAGGTGAAACCGATGCAATATATTTATCTAAGTGTAACTTTGACGTTGATAAATATCATCATCAATGCTTTTTTCCTTTGCAGTTGAGACTAAAGAGAGCCGCATCTGATAATCTGAGCCCTGAGAACGGATGCAAGCAACCAAGAGGTGCCGCCTCTGCTGATGCTTCTAGCTAATAATCATTATTCGTGATATAAATTATTCAGAGTATTCCCCTTGTTCCAGAATGGTATATACCCATATGTTTTATATATCAAAATACTTCCCCCTCGAGTTTGTATGTCTATTGTTAAAAAACTGTGAATAAATGGGGGAAGCCAATTTCGGACAATAATTTGTGGGTTCTATTGTGGTGTTTATTTATCCAATTCAGAATTTGTAAACTCTGTAATAATAATGTAAAAGCTCAGTGATTAATTACAGGGCTATAAATTTTGAAAATTTTCTTCGTTTTTATATTATTTTAACAGGGGCCTACGTTTGAACTTGTATATCAGAAATAGTTGGAAATTGTTTGATTTTGCCATGTACATCCCTTTATACCATATCTTTCTTGTGCATTCTATTTGAGAATCTCAGAGATCTACTAGTCTTTGTGAATTTCCTTCGAGAAATTGCGAGCCTGTACTAAATTGCATGGAATACCTTTTTAGAAAAAAACGGTGAGAGTAATCCCTTGACTTCATTGATGAGAACTTAACAAAATATAGAGATTCCTTTTTGTTTATAAATAAAGCAAATTATTTGCTCAACCAAGGAGGCGCCTTTAGATTGTTGTTTCTACACCACACCAGGGAATTATTTCATCATGCTAGTGTGCGAATTATCGTCATGTATTGATAGCGGACTGACTAGGTTAAAGGGAAGCCGTCTACTCAAAATACAAAAGCTACCATGAACCGGTGTACTATAAAGGCTAATCATGAAATAGTATAAAGGTTGGATATGTATATTAAGAAAATTATTAGTAATATTATAATGGGAGAGTTTGGGTACTGAAGAGAAATGTAGTGAGATTGGTAGTGGATGTAGCATTACTATTCATTCAATCATCTAATATCAACTATCTCTAATATTATAATGAGAGATGTCCTTATTGTCAATCTATCACTTTACGTGCATCGCACGTGCAACTCCAACTCATTATATACTACCAACTTACGTGCATCACATGTACAACTTCAACTCTCCCATTATACTCTTTATATTACTTAAAAAAATTTATATTTAATAACATGTGCCTCACACGTGATATATTATATTACTTTAAAAATTATATATTTATTAAAACTCATCTCTAATCTCTAATATTATAATTGGGAGAGTTGGGGTTGTTATTTTTAGACGACCTGTAATCTGCAGACATTCAACTATCTAATCTCACCATTCATTTTTAAGTGGGAGATATATTAACCATTCATTTACTCAATTGTTGTTAGTTACCATAATACCCTCAAAGTTCGAATTTATTTATAACATAATTATTTACAAAAATGCCACTCATATAAAATAAAAAATTGTGCCACTAGGGATAATTTTAAAGAGTTTGTGATGAGTAAATGAAGGTCTCAGGTTCGAGGTCAGATTACGTCTTATTATTTACTATATAAAAAAAGTTTAATTAGAACGTGCATCGCACGTGCAGATTATTAGTGTACCCCCCATTCCCGTAAATACATATTTTCTGAATATTTTTGGTAATTTTAATTATTTATAAATTTATTTTGTGCTAAATACGTTCGGATCTCTTACTAAGTGTTTTATAATCGACAATTATATTCACTTTGAATTACGATATAAATTCTATTTTAAATTGATCACTATTTATATTGTATATTATTCCCGTGTGGATTTTAATGAACCTCTTAATCTCTAATTCTATTTTGATGCATATTATTATTATTATTATTATTATTATTATTATTATTATTATTATCATCATCATCATCATCGGTAGTACCATTATTACTACTATCTTTATTATTATTTTTAGTATTTTCATTGTTATTATTTTCATTAAGATTGGTTGTTATTGTTATTAGTATGATTAGTATTTTTCATCGTATTATTGATGTTGTTACCGTTATTATTAGTATTTTTTGGTCATGTTTATTATTATTATTATTTTTGTAAAGTCCAATGTCATTACCATTATTATTATTATTATTATTTTTGTTAAAGCCCATTGATTTTGGCCTATATTGTATTATTTAATTATCTGATTTGAAGCCCGATCCAAGCCCATCTCCTATTGGATTCTAACCCAAACTATAGTCAACCCACTAACCTAAAACCACCCCATATCTCCACTAACAGCCAAATCCCCACATTCTCTCCTATTCACTGCCTAATAATCAGCCTATTAATTCCCCCATCATCTCATTAATTGATCCTGTAACCCCCTATTTAAGATCCCTATTGATCAGCCTTTCTATCTCCCCCATTATTATAATCATAATTATATACATATAATATATTAAACCCTTCCCCATTCTCTCACCCCTCGTTACTGAATCCCTTTCCCCCTCTGTTCTCTATCTGAAAACAGAGAGCACCCCGACTCCTCGTCTTCCTCCTTCACCTCCCGCTCGAGCCACTGCGAAGCCAAGCCATTGCCATCCCCGCCAGCGCCAGTGTCTGTCCCTGCCCCTATCCTCGACGCTCCGCAACTCTCCTCCTCCAATCGAGCCCCGCTCAGCATTGCCGAGCTCCGAAGCTCCACAGCCTTCGCTCGACTCCTCCTCTCCACCTCCTGTCGACCATCGTCGTCGAATCCATCGCCCCTCCGACTACACCTCTGTCTCCCCATCTCCTCGTCGACCGCCTTGCAGTGCCACCGCATCGCTGAGAACCCACCAGTCGGCGCAATTGCCCCATTGCCGTTTGCACCCCATTCTGATCACCGCCTTGTGTTCACCTCGACGTCGTGCCTTCCTTTCGCTTGAGCTAACAACCGAGCAACCCCTCGTCGTTCTCTGCCATTGCCAAACTCGAAGCTCTGAGCCCTCGTCTTCCTCATCCGCTCGAAGCACCTCGAGCTTACCGCTCGCCTCCCTGGTTTCATCCTCCTCCATTTTGTTGACCCACTGTCGACCACCCAAGTCGAACCGAACTCCCGTCGTCTTCAACCTAGAATCCCGCTCCTCGCGCTCCTGTCCACCATTACTGCCCCATCGCCCCACTTGTCACCTTCGCCGCCTCCATCTTCTTCCTCTGTTTCGGGAAGAAATAGAGCTCCGTTGTTGCCTCGTTACTACGTCGCTTCTCGACCGCGAGCGCCACCCCTGTGCACCGCCATAGTCGCCTCCTCGCCTGAGCCCTGCCGCGCACCGACCAGTTGCCGCCTCTTCATCCCCCTCTGTTGATCATCATCACAGTGCATCAAGCTCAATCGCAGCCATCCGATCCGCCTTTGATCATCACTAAGCCATTGGATCTAGGCCGTCCGATCGTTGATCATCGCGACCGTGATCACTTGATTCGTTGATCTTGGCCATTGGATTTGCATTGATCATCATCACCACCATCATCATCATCAAGATCTTGATCTCGACCGTCGGATCTCTTTTGATCATCGTGATCGTGATCATCATATTGATCTTGATCTTCAATCTCAGCCGTCCGATCATCCGATCTTGATCCCCATCAAGATCCGTGCCCGATCGTGATCATCGTGTTCGTTTGCTCGTCACTGTGTCACCGGGATTCTGATCCCGTTATTCTTCGCATATTCAGATTTATCTAACGTCGTTCTAAAGGCAAGTCATCTCACTCTCAAATTGTATTGTATCGTATTCGAGATTATTTATTGAATCCCGCAATTAGATCTATATTGATTATTATATATTGTTTATTGTTGTTCATCATTGGGATACTATGGATTTACACGAGCGAATTCAAGTAGTAGTCTTGACTTTGTGCCATCTTTTTGCCTCCGATTTATAGAGATCTTGCATTGCATTCATGTAGTTAATTATTGAATATAGGAATAGAGATTATTATTGTATTTCATGTCATGACATTACACGATTATTGTAGATGGTATGCTAATGTTGGTTGTTATATGATTGATGTTGGTGTATTGGTTGATTGTGATTAGTAAGATTATGGACATTATGCATCTTAATACCATGTTCACATAGATGTAACTTGCTATAATTTATGTTGTCAATCCCTAACTCATTGTTCATAACATTTTAATTATTTTATGCATGAAGAATATGTTGAAACTCTGAAATTTATTGCCAACCTGAACATTGTCATGCTGGTTTGACCTAGATAATGTCATCAAAATCAATAACTTTCTGAATATAAAATGTAGCCCTAGGTGTCTAGTTTCCAGAACATCCAGAATTTTTGAATTCTGACTTATACTGCATGAGTTATGACCTTTTTACTGCAGCTGCATTTTTTTCCAGATTTATGCATATACCATATTAACCTGATTAAATAGATGAACTAATGATGAAATATTACCATGATAATTTTCAGATTGATAGTCAACATGCTTAGGGTAATGAAAATTATTTTTGTTGATTTTTAAAATGGATATTTTCTGCTTTTACAACTGAAACTAGTCAACACTGATAACCAGCCAGAAACGGGAACCTGTAAAGAACACTGAAATTCAGCTAGCTACTGTTGTCGGAATTTGGACTTTAAATATGCGTTCGAATCGGACAGGAGTCTAGTTTCTAGAAATTCTGACGGATCCACATTTTCTATTCTGTAGCAGCAGGAAATTCAATTTTAGTACAACAACCTACTGTTATCCAGAATTGAGTTTCTATATTTGATAATATATAATTGAATCTATAATATTGTATTTGGTGCATTTAATTGTATGGAGTACATTGCATGATCTTAGGGTTGTGTTGTCATCATTCTAGTATCCCTTATTAATCGCCTTATCGTTTTCCCATTAATATTTCTGTTCCTATTGTTTCCTATTAGTATTGTATGTTAATTGAATAAAGAATGTTAATCAAGCTAGAATTAAGGGTTGACTATAGTAGTTGATAATATAGTGACTGTACTCGGAAATGTGGGCATCGTTTCCAAAATTTTGTTATCGTCATTGTGCAAGAAATTGCGTCAATGACAAGTGTTATCGTTATTGCGCAAGAAATTGCTACAATAGCCAGTATTATCGTTATTGTGCAAGAAATTGCTGCAATAGCCAGTGTTATCGTTATTGTGCTAGAAATTACTGCAATAGCTAGTGTTATATCGTGCCGAGTACATGACCTATAGAATCTACCACCTTAGTCTAAACGAAATTGATTGTATGGACCGAACCTGTAGTATGGGACGCAGTAGTACGTGCATTAGTTAGGATTAAAATGAATAATAGACTTAAGATTTTCATCGCATCATCATTGCATATTGTCATCAGTATTGAACAGTGTTATTGATATTATTTATCGTTATTGTTATCGTTTATTATCATCGTTATCAATCATCGTTATTGTACATTGCATCGTTAGCATTTTTCCATTGTTCATTACCATCGACTCTATTATTTATTGAATTCATTATTATACCGTAAATGCCATTGTTTCTCTGTTTCTCTACTTGCTATCCACGACTTGCTCTAACGACATTTTTCTCTCTTTTAGATGAACAGTTTACAGGTAATCAAGGAGAATTGCCTGATAGACTAGGAAAACAACAATGGTGAAAGAATTGAATTTCCATCGCCGCCTAAATAATTATTGTTTTGTTGAAGTCTTAAATAAATTGAACATTGTTAATTCTTGTATTTGTGGGCTTTTGACCCGAATATTGTTTTGATAATTCCAAATGTTGGATTGTTTTTATGTTTGGTTATTTTATACTTAAATTCTAAGTGTTGTTATTCATGTGATTACTCCTTTAATGTATGCGTGGTTGTATTACTTCCTGTTTATATTGTTGAGTTGAATCGATAACAACTGATGGATGATGCAAGTCATTCGCTGAATCATGCCACGTGCTTGCATATTTTTGGGAAGCGGGACGTGACAACTAGTCATCATCATATTATAATGGGAGAAGACCTTAGTGTCATTTGTCAATCTATCAACGTGTGTGATGCACGTACATAACTAATATGAAGGAGGTTTCAAGTTCGAGTCATCACTACGTTAGAGTTTTTATATATATATATTTAAAAAAAAACTATTAAGACGTGCATTGTCTGTGCATAACTAATATAAAAGATGTTTGAGGTTCGAGGCCAGATTACGTCGAATTTTTTACTTTAAAAAATATATATTTATTAAGACGTGCATCGCACGTGTAAATTACTAATAAATTTTTAAGTGAGAGTTATATTAACCATTCATCTACTCAACTGTTGTTAGTTACCATAATACTCTCAAAGTTTAAATTTATCTATGACATAATTATTTATAAAAGTGTCACTCATATAAAATAAAAGTTTGTGCCATTAGGGATAATTTGTGAAGACTATGTGATGAGTAAATGGATGTCTCATGCTCGAGGCTAGATTACGTCTTATTATTTACTATAAATTTTTTTTTTAATTAGAACGTGCATCACACATGTAGATTACTATAAAATTGAAGTTGGTACCATTAGGTGTAATTGGTAAAGAGTATGTAATGAGTAAAGGAAGGTGTCAGGTTTAAGGCCATAGGCCATAGATCTTAGTATTTATTTAAAAATGCGTGTATATTACTAATTTTCTTAAATAATTAAATTCCACAAGATCCCAAGATCTTAACCAAAGTTAGATACAATAAATAATTAGGTACTTCCACTTACTTAATGAACAATGACTCAGCCTTAAATTGTATTATCCTTTATACTTTAATTATCTGTTTTTCTAATTTTTTATTAATAAAACACCAGGAGTTTTTAATCCTTAAATATTAATATTTAAAAAAAACTTAAATGAACAAGAGACAAAGTTATTAGAAAACAACAGAATGTAATTATCATGATTGTGATGGGAATTAGACTAACATTGAATATAGTATACATTAATTATAAAATTATCTAAAGTTCTGAGTGTTGCATAACATTCTAATTAATGCTTTAATCTTCTAATGAATCTTCCCTCTTTCTCCTTTTCGTTTTGTCTTATATTGTGTCATTATTTTAAACTTGGAATCACTTCTTTTCATTCTTTAATATAAGACTGCATTGTAATTCAGTCTCAGATATTAAAACTTTTCTTACCACTTAAATATTTTACCAATTTTTTTTTATAAGACACTTTTTAAAAATATTTATAGAAATAGAACAGTTGCTAAAGTATCTGTGCTCGTGAACTCAACAACGAAACTCGCCGTTCGCAACGGCGAGTTTAGTTGTTTCATACTCACTGTTGGGACACGACGAGTTTAGTGCTATTTTTTTTTGAAAAACTCGCTGTTCCTAATGGCGAGTTCAGTTCTTAATTTTCAAAAAAGACTCTTTATTCCCAACGGCGAGGACATGTATACTAGACTCGCTGTTGGGAATAGCGAGTTTAGTTCAAAATTTTGAATAAGACTCGCCGTTCCCAATGGCGAGGACATTTATACTAGACTCGCTGTTGGGAACGGCGAGAATGTAAAAAATTTCACAGAGAGTAAAACATTCTGTTGGACTTAGTGAATTTTTGAAAAAAACTCCATATAAATTTTTTTTGAACTAAACTCGCCATTCCCAACAGCGAGTTTAGTGTAAATGTCATCGTCGTTGGGAATAGAGAGTCTTCATTGAAAAATTTGAACTAAACTCACTGTTCCCTACAACGATTCTAGTATAAATATCATCGCCGTTGGGAACAGCAAGTCTTCATTGATTTTTTTTTAACTGAACTTCATTGGGAACGTCGAGTTTCTCAAAAAATTAGCACTAAACTCGCTGTGTCCCAACGGCGAGTATGAAACAACTAAACTCGCAGTTGGGAATGACGAGTTTAGTTGTTCAGTGCACAAACATAAATACTTTGGCAACTATTCTATAAGTGCAAATATTTTCAAAAAGTGGTATATAATAAAAAATAAATTCCTAAACTACAACCCAGTGGTCATAATCTATATAATAAAATACAAAGAAAGCTATCAAGTGGCTCTCCTTCAATCCTTCTAAAAATCAAAGGTCCAGATCTAACCTCACAAAACATATTTTTCCTCCCAAAAGTTTCCCCCCAAAACTCAAATTCAAATCCCCCACCCAAAACAACTCCTATATTTATTATATATAAAAAAATCTCTCTCTCTCTCCCTCCATCTTCTATTCAAAAAATTAAGAAAACAATTTTTTTAAAATTTTTTTTAAATACTAAAAAATTACAAAAATTAAAAATTTAAAAACTTTAAAAATAATTCAAAAAACTCATATAATATGTTTTTGGCTGGACGCCCAAAAGTTTCTCATATAATATGTTTGCTACTTAAATTAATTTGCTGGACCTCCAAAACTATTTTATATGATCAAACAAGATGCATCGTTCTGAAGACGTGCAGTAGGCACGTGTCAATAGGCAAACCTAGTGTTATTATATAGTATTACAGGTTGAAGAAATTGATTATTTTCTACTTAAATTTGTTGGCACATGAGATGCACACATGCACTGGAAATTTTTATCGGCATGATATTTTCTTATTAGCATTGGAAAGCCCTCATTGGGCCCTGCACTGGGCCTTAGAAAGGTCTGCTCTAACTAGCTATAATTTATCGTATATATATTTTTTTCGGTACTTAAACAACAAAACATAGCAAAAAGATAAGAGCTTTGATTGGCAAAAGATTGATTACCTGTTAATAGTGGGGGATGGGGGGTATTTATAGCCGCCTTAGGGACCAGTTTCGGAATAAATCCCTACTTCCCAGTGAATGGATAAAAGGAATCAGGGCCGTTGATTAGTATAATCATAAACCCTAATTCTATCTAGCTGGACTGGATTTCTTGTGGGTTGGAACCCGCACCCAGTTGAGATGGATCCGGTCGTGGGTTGTTGGGCCTTTGGAAAAGAGACCTAGTACCCATTTCAGACCCGTTTGTAGGTGAAATTACCACTTTACCCCTGAGCTTTAAGATTCCTGCTTGATTCGGACGGTTCCGATTTAACTCTATTTTTAGCCATATCAAGAGCTCCCCACTCCTGAAGACTGAGTTTGATCAGCCTTTAAGGATTAGTTTTACTGTTTTAATGGCTTGCAGAGTTGTATCAGAGTCCGAACGAGGGGTGTCGAATCTTTATACGAGGTATCATGGTGACTCTCAGAGTTAGTTGCGCGCTCAAAGTTGTTCTTGAGCTTTCCTGGACTTTTGATGATTTTTCTTACTTTTAATTTATTTTTCGGACTATTTATTTAATTTTGCGAAGTGGTGATTTATTGCACGGGGGTCCCAATTAATTATTTTAAGCAATAATTATTTACCCCGGGCTCAAAAAATATTCCCCCGAATTTATAATTATTTTTTAGAATTTTTAATTAATTTTTCCGAATTTTCAATCATTTTTCACAAATTTTTCAATAAATAATTCGATTTTAATAAATTGAAGATTAATTTTTAATCCAATTTGTGACGTGGCAAGATCTGGGCTCTCCATCAGCAATGGGCACGAATTTTGGGGAGATCTAAGGCCTGTGGTTGCTCGAAGGTGTGTTTCTCTTCATTCGGTGGCAAGTCACTTCGGCGGCGTTGCCGATCCCCTCCAAATACGTGTTAGGAAGGAGGCCGAAGTCTAAGGGGTTTCGGGATCTCTTGCCGAGGTGTAGAGATACCTCGATGCGGCGAGACGTGTAAACAAGGGGTTCGGCGAGTCTTTGTCGAAGTCCGGAGTGGGTTTTTCCATGTTTGAGCGTCGGGGCCCAGAGCGCTCGGTAAGGTGTGCCGAGGTCCAACGGTGAGTTTTTTTCTCACGTTTCGGCGTCGGTGCCAAGAGCGTTCGGCAAGGTGTGCCGAGGTCCAACGGTGAGTTTTTTCTCATATTTGGGCGTCGGTGCCAAGAGCACTCGGCAAGGTGTGCCGAGGTCCAACCCAAAGTGAGGATTTTTTTCATGTTTGGGCGTCGGTGCCAAGAGCGCTCGGCAAGGTGTGCCGAGGCCCCAAAGTGAGAATTTTTTCCACGTTTGGGCGTCGGTGCCAAGAGCGCTCAGCAAGGTGTGCCGAGGTCCAACCCAAAGTGAGGACTTTTTCCATGTTTGGGTGTCGGTGCCAAGATCGCTCGGCAAGACGTGCCGAGGTCCCAAAGTGAGAATTTTTTCCATGTTTGGGCGTCGGTGCCAAGAGCACTCGACAAGGTGTGCCGAGGTCCAACCCAAAGTGATGATTTTTTCCATGTTTGGGCATCGGTGCCAAGAGCGCTGGGCAAGGCGTGCCGAGGTCCCAAAGTGAGGATTTTTTCCATGTTTGGGCATCGGTGCCAAGAGCGCTCGGCAAGACGTGCCGAGGTCCCAAAGTGAGGATTTTTTTCATGTTTGGACGTCGGTGCCAAGAGCGCTCGGCAAGGCATCGGTGCCAAGAGCACTTGGCAAGGTGTGCCGAGGTCCAATTCAAAGTGAGGATTTTTTCCATGTTTGGGCATCGGTGCCAAGAGCGCTTGGCAAGACGTGTCGAGGTCCCAAAGTGAGAATTTTTTCCACGTTTGGGCGTCGGGGCCAAGAGCGCTCGGCAAGGTGTGCCGAGGTCCAACCCAAAGTGAGGATTTTTTCCATGTTTGGGCATCGGTGCCAAGAGCGCTTGGCAAGACATGCCGAGGTCCCAAAGTGAGGATTTTTTTCAACGTTTGGGCATCGGTGCCAAGAGCGCTCGGCAAGGTGTGCCGAGGTCCAACCCAAAGTGAGGATTTTTTTCATGTTTGGGCGTCGGTGCCAAGAGCGCTCGGCAAGACGTGCCGAGGTCCCAAAGTGAGGATTTTTTCCACGTTTGGGCATCGGTGCCAAGAGCGCTCGGCAAGGCGTGCCGAGGTCCCAAAGTGAGGATTTTTTCCATGTTTGGGCATCGGTGCCAAGAGCGCTCGGCAAGGCGTGCTGAGGTCCCAAAGTGAGGATTTTTTTCATGTTTGGGCGTCGGTGACGAGCGCTCAGCAAGGCGTGCCGAGGTCCCAAAGTAAGGATGACATCTTGGAGATGATAGCTGGCCTTTTGACCGTTGATCTTTTGACGACTTTGACCGTTAGTTATTAATGCGACGGTTCAACTTTTGTCGTTTTGCGTAAATGGGCCTGACTGTTGGTCTTTTGAGGCCCAACATCCTCATTTAGTGTGCCAGCTTCTATAAAACTCAACCCCGCCCCTTCATTTCTTCACTTCTCAGATTTTTACTCAGGCGGTGATTTTTACTATCGAGAGCTTCCGGCGATCGTCGACCGTTTTTCGGTGAATACTCCGACCGCGACATTGGCTTCGAGGTAACTTATACTTAGTTTATTTCAAGTAGAAAAATGTCCCTTTCCCCTGTTTCGGAGCCCTCCCCCTCTGCTGGCGAAGCACCGTCTCCGAGTCAGAGACCTCGCACCGACAAAGGCAAGAGAGTTGATGGTCGAGACACCATAGTGGAAGATCCGAAGCGTATGGAGGAGTTCGGCAGACTGCCAGGGGTGCTGACAGGGCTCCATAGGATTCGGGAACTTCTGGAGGAGCATGCCGAGCGTATAGTACATGGGAGGGGGCGGAGCTTCGAGGAGAACGCAGCGAGGGAGACCTCGGAAGCAGATGACACAGTCTCCATTCTCAACGAGGCAGACTTGGTAGCGATCCGGGAGTGCTTTCATATCCCGGAGGAGTACGAGTTGATGCTGCCGGGTCCTGGGGTGAGGGCCAACTCGCCGCTGCCAGTAAACATGTGTTTCTGGCCAGTCGATGCCTTCATCGCCGAGGCACGGCTTCCTCTCTACCCGTTCGCAGTTCAAGTGCTTAGGTGGTTCGGGGTCAGTCCCATCCAACTAATGCCGAATGCGTGGAGGGTCATTAACGAGTTCGCGCTCCACTGCCAGGCAGCAGAGATCGAGCCGGAGGTGAGGGTGCTCCGGACACTTTATCGGCTTCATCAGCAGCACAAGGCCGAGTTCAGATACTACTTGGCTCTGAGGCATGGTGCTCGGCTCGTCAGCTGCCCCGACTCGATAAAGCACTGGCGAGACAAGTATTTTATAGTTCGGAGTCATGAAGCGTGACCCATACCCTCAGGTTGGGTGGAGGAGGTGATGAAGAGGGTGAGGGAGTCGCCAGTGCTCCACCCCAACGAAGAAGCGGCAGTTCAGACTCTTCTTCACCGAGGAACACAAGAAGATTTTCGTTCTGGACTGGCAAGTTCGGAAATATGATGGCTTCCTCGGCGATTCGATGTCGAGCATGCAGGCGGTGAAGCACCTGGCGACGCCGAAGGATCGAGCCGCCATGGACGCCGGCAGCGTAGGCGACGATGCCTTCGAGATCGCTCGATCGGCGGTATCAGTGAGTATCGATTCCTTCCTTGTGCATAACCTGCATGTTTGTTTTGCTAACTTCTCCCCCCAATTTTTTTGTTTGGCTACAGATAACCGTCCACTTCGGTCATCTTGTGGAGAAGATGATGAAGCTCGAGAAGGACCTCAAGCAAGCGGCCGACTGTGCTCAGGCTGAAAAAGCGCACCTCGCCAACGAGCTTGACAAATTGAAGTTCAAGTTCGAGGGGAAGACGATGAGGCTTGAGTACCTCGAAGGCCTTGTTACGAAGCTCGAGGGCGATCTGCTTCGGCAGTGGGAGGAGTCGGCCAAGCAGTAGGCCGAGGTAGTGGAAGCTGCTAAGGTTGCAGCAGCGAAGGAGGCCGAAGCTGCGACTATGGGGAAAGCGCAGGGCTTCCTTGCGGCAAACATTGCCAAGGTGTATGCTCGAGCCATCGAGGAAGTGTCGGAGCGGTACCCCAAGGTCGACTGCTCCGGATGGCGGCTCTTCCCTGACCACGTCGATGGCTTCGACGTCGAGTCCGAGGGGAAGGAGGGGATGACGACGAGGACGTCAAGGTCGAGGTTGTCGGTGAACGTCAGGGGTCCGAGGTGACTCCGCTAGCGATGGTCCTGTCCTCAGGGGAATCTGACCCCGTCCAATCCCGTCGCCCTGGGAAAGAGGTCGTCCCCTGACTTCTGTTTTTTCTTTTTTTTATACCTTTTGACGTACTGCCTAATTGCGGACTGGCCACCGCAATTTTTTGGAATGAATGAAAAATCCATCTTCTTGAGTTCGGCTAAATGTTTGTGTATATCAGTGAGTTTACAAAAGTTCTTGAAATTTGGCTAAGTGTTCACATTGTCTTGTTCAGGAGTTGTCTTTGTGTTAACAAATTTGCTAATTTTTTCAGCTCGTTTAGGTGACCCAACTTGTCGAAGCAACTCATGCGGCGGAGGACTCAGGTTCTGTGGTCGGCTTAGGGGCGACGAAGTTGTGCCTCGCTAGGTGCCGAGAGCACCTTTATGAAGTTGAGTTGGGGCTGCGCAGAGCCGAAAGTGAACAAAATCGTCTGCAACTAATAGTAGGCCACCGAGACATCAAGATTCGAAGACTAAAATGGAGGCTTGCCGAGATGACCCCTGAAGGCGATGAAGATGGCTCGTCAACGGCCTTTACTCTTGGCTTGAGGCTTAAGTGTCTCCGCTATTCCTTGTCAAAGATGACAATGGAGAGGGACGAGTTATTAGCTGAAATCCACCACTTGCAGATAGTGGAAGAAGAGCTTTTGGCGGAGGAAGAAGAATTAACAGCGGCGGTGGGCAAGTTGATGGCCGAGCACGACGAGTTAACAACGGAGGTCGACGAGTTGAAGAGGGTTACGGTTGACAAGAGTATCGAAGTTACTCAGCTCTGCCAAATTATTGCCGACAGCTCTGGTGCCACAGGCTCCGCTGTGCCCCCTCGCTTCAAGATAGCCGTGAAGGACGATTCTCTGAAGCAACGAATAGTCGAGCTAGAGGCAGAAGTTGCTCACCTCAAGCACCATTCGGGACCGATCAACGTCAGAAGCACTTCGTGTACCCGTGAAGAGAGCGAGCGAGGGATTTCGTTCTACGAGCTTGCCACTCGTTTGCCTGTTGCTCAGCAAAGTCCAGGTGATGCCCAAAGTGGGGTGGCTGTCTCGTCTAGCAGAGCATCCGTTGGTGTGACTGTTAGAAGTAGCGCAGAAGATACATCTCAGTTCGCCGGTCTAGGGACAAGCGCCGAGGTCAGGCACCGCCGCCCCCGGGTGTCTTTAAAGCAGAACATCCCTGCGCCTAGGAGGCGCTGAGGCAGTCTTTTGTTTTCCAAGTTTTGAATCTGTGTCTTAGTACGAGGAGTCGATCTTGTAATTTTGCTTTTTGACTCTTGTAACTTCGTTGTATAGAGAAGTACTTGTAATTTTGATTTGTTCCCCAACTTTATATGAGCAAAACTTGTTCCCTCTTCTGCACGTGTGTTTTGTTAGTCATCTGTGGTTGTAGGAGCACTTTTGAATGGCGGATCCTCTTCCTCCTAAACTAGCTGCTACTTCTTACTCGCTTATGAGAGCACTAGGCAAGGCGTGCCGAAGTCCAATGCGAGAGTTTTTTCTCATGTTTAGGCATTGGTGCCCAGAGGGCTCGGCAAGTCGTGTCGAAGTCCAACACGAGAGTTTTTTCTTACGTTTGGGCGTCGGTGCCAAGAGCGCTCGGCAAGGCGTGTCGAGGTCCAACGCGAGAGTTTTTTCTCATGTTTGGGCGTCGGTGCCCAGAGAGCTTGCAAAGCAAAATTGGGCCAAGTTTTGGACTCCGAACATGTCGTTCGAGTAAATTTCAACGGTTGTGGGAGTAGTTTTGAATGGCGAACAACTTCTAACTCGCTTAGGAGCGAGCTTGCGAAGCGGAATCGAGCCAACTTATGGACTCCGAACACGTCGTTCGAGTAAATTTGAACGATTGTGGGAGCAGTTCCGAATGGCGAACTACTTCTAACTCGCTTAAGAGCGAGCTTGCGAAGCAGAATCGAGCCAAGTTTTAGACTCCGAACACGTCATTTGAGTAAATTTCAACAGTTGTGGGAGCAGTTCTGAATGGCGAACCAATTCTAACTCGCTTAGGAGCGAGCTTGCGAAGCGGAATCGAGCCAAGTTTTGGACTCCGAACACGTCGTTCGAATAAGCGTCATTAAAGGTCTTAAACAGAGACAAAATAAATACAAGAGAAATATGAGAGGAAAGAAGTTCTTTATTGATAGCTGCTAATCGGCTGCTTCTAAGTTACAAGCCGTTATTACAATGAGAAAATAAAGTACAAATAAAAAGATAGGAATGGCTTGACAATTGAAGGTACTCGGAGAGGCGTTCAGACGCTCTCTTGGTACATCAGTAAATGATCGACATTCCAAGTTCTGGGTATTTCTCTGCCTTCAAGATCTTCAAGACAATATGCTCAGGGGCGGACTACTTTGGAAACTTTGTATGGTCCTACCCAATTCGGAGCTAGCTTACTCTTTTGGCTGGGGAACGAGATAGCTAGCTTTCTGAGGACTAAGTCCCCTTCTTTGAGATCCGTGGGATGGACTCTTTTGTTGTAGGCCTGCTCGATTCTTCTCCGATAATTTTGCTAGCGAATTGAAGCTCTTTCACGAAGCTCGTTAATCAGGTCCAAATTCGCTCGGAGATCTCTGGCGTTCTGCTCTTCATCATAAGCAATAAGGCGAGGGGATGGCAGAACAACTTCTAAAGGGATCACAGCCTCGGACCCATAGGTGAGATTGAAGGGCAACTCTCCTGTGGGGGTCCGTTTCGTAGTGCGGTAGCTCCACAATACGTTAGGAAGTTGTTCTGCCCATGAGCCTTTGGCAGACTTATCTAATCTCTTCTTGATGCCAGAGAGGATCTGCCTGTTGGCATTCTTTACTTGACCATTGGACTGAGGATGGGAGACGGAGGAGAAGTGTTGCTGAATGTCGAGGTCTTCACACAAAGATCGGAATGCTACCCCTGTAAACTGTGTTCCATTATCTGTTATTAGAACCCGAGGTGCGCTGAACCTACAGATTACATTTCTCCAGAAGAACTGCAGCACTTTGTTCTTAGTAATTGTGGCCAGAGGTTCGGCCTCGATCCACTTAGAGAAGTAGTCGATTGCTACGACTAGGAACTTGAGCTGGCCTGGAGCTGACAGAAATGGACCTAGCAAGTCCATCCCCCACATTGCGAAGGAAATCGAGCTTGAGAGAGATGTGAGTTGTGCTTGGGGTAGGCGACGGATTTTGGAGAACTGCTGATAAGGGCCGCATTGCCGGACGTGTTGCTCGGCATCTCGAAGTAGTGTAGGCCAAAAATACCCGTAGTTTAAAACTTTCCTGGCGAGGGACCTTGATCCGGAGTGGGCGCTGCCTATGACTTCATGGAGTTCTTGCAGGGCGTATGAGGCTTCTTCCGGGGAGAGGCATCTCAAGTAGGGTCTGCCATCTACTTAGGTATAGGAGCATTTTTACAAGACTCCTTCAACAAGGGTGTACCGCTCTGCTCTCGTTCGGATTCGACGGGCCTCTTTTGGATCTTGGGGAAGGGTCTCATCCCTAAGGAATTCTATTAAAGGCTTCATCCAGTTATCCCGGAGTTGGACGGGCAGCGACTGCATCGAGTCGGAGGTTTCTTCGTCTATGCTTGGTCTTAGGAGTACTTCGATTAGGACAGTCTGCTCGAGACCTTGGAGTGAGGAGGAGGCCAATTTGGAGAGGGCATCTGCTTGGGAGTTTTCTTCTCGAGGGATCCACTGGATTTGTGCCTCTTCAAACGAATCCATGAGACTTCGGATCTTGGCTAGGTACTTAGCCATTCGGCCGTCTCGCGCCTCGTACTCTCCTAAGACCTGATTCACGACCAGCTGTGTGTCACTGAATATTCGGATACGTCGTGCCCCTGCCTTGCGAGCCATACCCAGGCCTACTATCAGGGCCTCATACTTAGCTTCGTTGTTGAAGGCTTTAAAGTTAATGCGGAGGGAGTATTGGAGAACGAAGTCATCTGGGCCTGCCAGAATGACTCCGACTCCGCCTCTTTCGGTGCAAGAAGACCCGTCTACATATACTGTCAGATGGGTGGCCCATTTGCGGCTTGACTCACTTCCGGGATGGTGCTTTCTATGATAAACTCAGCCAGAGCTTGAGCTTTGATAGCGGTCCGAGGCTGATAAGATATGTCATGCTGACTCAGCTCGATCGACCACTTCATTAGACGCCCAGAGGTCTCGAGCTTGGGCAGGACTTGCTTGAGCGACTGGTCGGTAAGAACGACCACCGAGTGGGATTGAAAATAGGGGCGGAGCTTCTTGGCTGCCATTACCAAGGCGTAGGCTATCTTTTCCAATCTCGGATAGCAGAGCTCGACGTCTCTGAGAAACTTTCTTACATAATAGATAGGCTTCTGAGCCTTGTCTTCTTCCCTCACTAGGACATCATTGAGGTTTTGTTCGGAGGTAGCGAGGTAGAGGTAGAGTTTTTCTCCGGGGATAGGCTTGCTGAGGAGTGGGGGGTTGACCAGATAGGCTGGTCGAATGATTCTTACTGCTGTTGGCCCCACTCGAAGCCCTTAGTCCCCCTGAGGGCTTTAAAGAAAGAAAGACACTTCTCTCCTGACTTAGACAGGAAGCGCCCTATGGCTGCGAGGCGTCCTGTAAGCTTTTGGACCTCTTTCAAACTTGTAAGAGGAGCCATATCCAGTATGGCTTTCATTTTCTCGGGGTTGGCTTCGATCCCTCTTTGACTGACCATGAAGCCTAGGAACTTACCAGACGAGACCCCGAACACACACTTGTTTGGGTTTAGTCTCATATCATGCTTTTTCAACACGTCGAAGGCTTCTTGTAGGTCAGCGACATGGTCGGACCCGTAAATACTTTTCACTAGCATATCATCGACGTACACTTCCATATTTCGGCCGATCTAATTCTGGAAGACCTTGTTGACGAGGCGCTGGTAGGTGGCACCGGCATTTTTGAGCCCGAAAGGCATCACTCGGTAGCAATAGAGACCTTGATCAGTGACGAAGGAGATTTTTGGGATGTCCGGGGGGAACATTCTAATCTGATTGTATTCAGAGAAGGTATCCATGAAGCTCAGCAGCTCATGACCCGAAGTAGCATCGATTAAGGTATCTATGCTGGGGAGAGGGAAAGGATCCTTAGGGCATGCCTTGTTCAAATCCGTGAAGTCAATGCAAATCCTCCAACTCCCGTTGGCCTTCTTGACCATAACAACATTAGAGAGCCACTCGGGATAGTTTACTTCTTGTATAAACCGGGCTTTGAGGAGCTTGTCCACTTCTTCCTTGATGGCCTGTTGGCGCTCAGGGCAGAATTTGCGCCTCTTCTGTTGGACCGGTTTGGACCCCAGAGCAACACTTAGGTAGTGGACGAGGAGGTCTTCGAAAATTCCTGGCATGTCGGCAGCCGACCAGGCAAAGAGGTCATGGTTCTTCCTGATGCACTGGACTATGTCGGATCAGATGGCAGAGGGGAGGGTCTTGCTGATGAACAACTTGCGATTCGAATCTTGCTTTGAAAAGAGCACTTCCTCCAGCTCGTCTACTGGTTCGGACATAGGCTGGGTGTTCCCTTGTGGAATCTCGAGAGTCTCGATGGAAAGGACAGGTCCCCCGGTGGAGGTCATGTAACACTTGCGGGCCATCTCCTGACTACCCTTACTTCCCCCACTCCTGCCTTGGTGGGGAACTTCATTTTGAGATGATAAGCCGAGGGGACGATCTCTAAAGCAGTAAGGCCAGGTCGGCCTAGAATCACATTGTAAGCAGCTGGGATGTTGACGACTATGAAATCCATTGGCTTCGTCCGGGTAGTAGGAGTTTTGCCCGCGGTTACGTCCAGGGTGATCACCCATTCGATAGTCACTGGCACTCCCGTGAACCCATAGAGCATATAGCCTGCGGGCTTGAGCCTGTCCCACGATAACTTGAGTCCTCGGAAGGCTGCTAGGAAGAGGATGTTGACGGAACTACCATTATCCACCAGAATTCTCTCCACTTTGAAATTAGCCATGTGGAGGTTAATTACTAAGGCGTCATAGTGGGGTGTTCGGACACCCTCCAGATCTTTATTCGAGAAAGTAACCGGGACTCCTAGGCTTTTGGGAGGGGGTATGTTGTGCACTAAATTGACCTCCCGGATGAAGGCCTTTCGAGAAGAGTTGGAGGTTCCTCCCATTGGACCTCCATAGTTAAGGTGCAAGACGCGTTCTTCTTCAAACTTTGGAGTCTCGTCACGCCTCTCGGGATGCTTGTTAGCCCCCCTGGGGGGAGGAGGAAGATCAATTCGGTCATTTCTCACAAACTTGGACAGCTGCCCTCTCTGAATGAGGGCTTCAATTTCATTCTTCAGGGCCCGATAGTCATTGGTGTCGTGGCCGTGATCCCGGTGATAGCGGCACCACTTCTCCTTATCTCGCTTCTTCCTAGGGGTATTCATCTTCGGGGCAGGAGGCAGAACTCCTTCTTTCTCGACTTCCATGAGGATAGTTGAAACATTGGTGTTGAGAGGGGTAAACTTCTCAAATCTGGAAAGCGGGCGGCGCTGACCCCTATTGTCCTTCTGGAACTTCTTAGCTCCTTCATCTTCGGCTGCCTTTCTCTTGGTTCCGGAGGAAGACCCCTCGAAAGTGGGGCGATGTTCAGCTTCCTCTACCCGGATATACTTCTCGCTTCTGAGAAGAAGGTCGGAGAAGTCTCGTAGGGGCTTTTTGGCTAGGGATGACCGGAGGTTGGAGTTGAGGACATTGGACTGGAAGGCAGCTGCAGCGACCGGTTGGTCGAGAGAGGCAATAGACCGGGCTTCCGTGGTAAACCGCTTGACATAATCTCTTAGTTTCTCGCCCTTCTTCTGATTGAGGAATTGTAGTGAAATACTAGTCTTCTCGGTTCGGCGGCTGCTCACAAAGTGGGTGACGAAGAGGGTCTCAAATTGTTCAAAGGAGAATATGGAGGATGGGGCTAGGTGGGAGTACCATTCCCGAGCCGGACCCTTGAGAGCAGCTGGGAAGGTCTTACACAGTAGAGCATCGGAAGCTTGGTGGATTAACATGAGAGTTTTGAAACTCTCGATGTGATCTACGGGGTCTAACTCCCCTGTATATGTCTCGAACTGTGGGGGCTCGAAGTTTGCTGGAACGGGTGCCTCCATGATGGTTCGAGAAAATGGGGGTATGCTCGGACAGAGGGTCCTTCCTCTCAGTTCTTCTTCCCTATCAAGTTGGCCGAGGCGCCTCTCCATATCGTGGAGATGGCGGTAGACCGCATCATCCCTTCGACGGTACCCAGGTGAGCCTCTGGACTCATCTTCGTACGAAGGGGAGCATGGAGTTCGGCGATGGTAGCTAGGGGAATGATGAGGACTAGGGATGTGATGGCAGTGGCTCGGAGCTTGAGGAGGAGTTAGGGACCGATGGCGAGGAGTTAGGGACCGATGGCGAGGACTTTGGACTGGTGGAGGAGTGGGGACCCTCTGACCATTGTTGTTATTGTTCGGTCGAAGATTGAGGGCCTGCAGGATTGTAGCCTGGAACTCTTGGAATTCGGCTCGGGTGATAGGTCCGTTCTCGTCCCTCTGGGGCTGCCGACCAGCGGGAGAACGATGTCTTCTTCGATGGTACTCAGGGGACTCTCTCCGCCTCCTATGAAGGGGGGACCTCCTGTGATCTCGACGACGAGGAGATCGCTCATTTGGACGTTCTGAGCGGGTGGCTCCCTCACGAGCCACCTTTCATCCAAACGGCGGAGAAGGTCCTCTTCTTTCTGCCGGTTGATAAGGATGTTGCGGAGGTCTTCGGAGGGCCAGGGGTTGTGAGATGCCATTGAGTCGGTTGAAGGGTTATGTATGGAGACGGGGTCACGGTGAAGGGGTTGCTTCTAAGGAGGAGGATGAGAGGTCCCAATATCGGTGTTCTGAGACCTGGCTGGAGCCCACTGGTGCTGAAGATTCTGAAGAGGAGGTTGTTCCTGCTGTAGAGGCTGATCAGGCTGAGGGGGGAGTTATCCCTGCTGCTGGACGGTTTGGAGGGGAGCCTCCTGTTGCGGTTGAGGAGGAGTGGGCCCGCGGTTGGACCCTCTGGATCTTAGTTTCCTTGGAGGCATGGCTGGAGGTGATCTTAACCGATGGAAGAGGATGGATTGCTATTTGTCTTTCCCACAGACGGCGCCAATCTGTTGCCGCTGAAATTGGTGTGGGGGCAAACAGATAGATTTATGGATTCTTGGGATGTTGAATAGTCAAACCTGAACAACTTTTACTAGAGTTTTATCGTGATCTCTCACCGTTGACCTGCAAAAAAGTGTGAAACACCGGGGTTGATCCCGGCGACGCACCCTCCGACGCTCTAGTCAGTTATCAGAAAGATTATGAAAGAGCTTTGATTGGCAAAAGATTGATTACCTGTTAATAGTGGGGGATGGGGGGTATTTATAGCCGCCTTAGGGACCAGTTTCGGGATAAATCCCTACTTCCCAGTGAATGGATAAAAGGAATCAGGGCCGTTGATTAAGTATAATCATAAACCCTAATTATATCCAGCAGGACTGGGTTTCTTGCGGGTTAGAACCCGCACCCTGTTGAGATGGATCCGGTCGTGGGTTGTTGGGCCTTTGGAAAAGAGACCCAGTACCCATTTCTGACCCGTTTGTAGGTAAAATTACCACTTTACCCCTGAGTTTAAGATTCGTGCCTGATTCGTATGGTTCCGATTTAACTCTATTTTTAGCCATATCAATTATATTGGGAGAGTTTGGGTACTGAAGAGAAATGTAGTGAAATTGGTAGTACTACTCATTCAATCATCTAATATCAACTATCTCTAATATTATAATGAGAGATGACCTTAGTGTCAATCTATCACTTTACGTGCATCGCACGTGCAACTCCAACTCATTATACACTTTAAATCTACCAACTTACGTGCATCGCATGTACAACTTCAAATCTCCCATTATACTCTTTATATTACTTTAAAAAATTTATATTTAATAACACGTGCCTCACACGTGATATATTATATTACTTTAAAAATTATATATTTATTAAAACTCATCTCTAATCTCTAATATTATAATTGGGAGAGTTGGGGTTGTTATTTGTAGACGACCTGTAATCTGTAGACATTCAACTATCTAATCTCACCATTCATTTTTAAGTGGGAGATATATTAACCATTCATTTACTCAATTGTTGTTAGTTACCATAATACCCTCAAAGTTCAAATTTATTTATGACATAATTATTTACAAAAATGCCACTCATATAAAATAAAAAATTGTGCCACTAGGGATAATTTTAAAGAGTATGTGATGAGTAAATGAAGGTCTCAGGTTCGAGGTCAGATTACGTCTTATTATTTACTATATAAAAAAAGTTTAATTAGAACGTGCATCGCACGTGAAGATTACTAGTGTAACCCCCGTTTCCGTAAATACATATTTTCTGAATATTTTTGGTAATTTTAATTATTTATAAATTTATTTTGTGCTAAATACGTTTGGATCTTTTACTAAGTGTTTTATAATCGACAATTATATTCACTTTGAATAACGATATATTTTCTATTTTAAGTTGATCACTATTTATATTTTATATTATTCCCGTTTGGATTTTATTGAACCTCTTAATCTCAAATTCTATTTTGATGCATATTATTATTATTATTATTATTATTATTATTATTATTATTATTATTATTATTATTATTATCATCATCATCGGTAGGACCATTATTACTACTATCTTTATTATTATTTTTAGTATTTTCATTGTTATTATTTTCATTAAGATTGGTTGTTATTGTTATTAGTATGATTAGTATTGTTAATCTTATTATTGATGTTGTTACTGTTATTATTAGTATTTTTTGGTCATATTTATTATTATTGTTGTTTTTGTAAAACCCAATATCATTATTATTATTATTATTATTATTATTATTATTATTATTATTATTATTATTATTATTATTATTATTATTTGTTAAAGCCCATTGATTTTGGCCTATATTGTATTATTTAATTATCTGATTTGAAGTCCGATCCAAGCCCATCTCCTATTGGATTCTAACCCAAACTATAGTCTACCCTAAACCCACTAACCCAAAACCACCCTATATCTCCACTAACAACCAAATCCCCACATTCTCTCCTATTCACTGCCTAATAACTACCCCAACCCTAATAATCAGCCTATTGAGTCCCCCATCATCTCATTAATTGATCCTGTAACCCCCTATTTGAGATCCCTATTAATCAGCCTTTCTATCTCCCCTATTATTATAATCATAATTATATACATATAATATATTAAACCCTTCCTCATTCTCTTTCCCCCCGTTACTGAATCTCTCTCCCCCTCTGTTCTCTCTCTGAAAACAGAGAGCACCCCGATTCCTCGTCTTCCTCCTTCGCCTCCCACTTGAGCCACCGCGAAGCCAAGCCATCACCATCCCTACCAGCGCCAGTGCCTGTCCCTATCCCTGTCCCTGTCCTCGACGCTCTGCAACTCTCCTCCTCTAATCGAGCCCCGCTCACCATTGTCGAGCTCCGAAGCTCCACAGCCTCCGCTCGACTCTTCCTCTCCACCTCCTATCGACCACCGTCCTCGAATCCATCGCCCCTCTGACTACACCTCTGTCTCCCCGTCTCCTTGTCGACTGCCTTGCAGTGCGACCCCATTGCTGAGAACCCACCAGTCGGTGTAATTGCCCCATTGCCATTTGCACCCCATTCAGATCACCGCCCTGTGTTCACCTCGATGCCGTGCCTTCCTTTCGCTTGAGCTGACAACCGAGCACCCCCTCGTCGTTCTCCGCCATTGCCGAACTCGAAGCTCCGAGCCCTCGTCTTCCTCCTCCACTCGAATCACCTCGAGCCTACCGCTCGCCTCCCTGGTTTCATCCTCCTCCATTTCGTCGACCCACTGTCGACCACCCAAGTCGAACCGAACTCCCGTCGTCTTCAACCTAGCATCCCTCTCCTCGCGCTCCTGTTCTCCATTACCGCCCCATCTCCCCACTCGTCGCCTTCGCCGCCTCCATCTCCTTCCTCTGTTTCGGGAAGAAACAGAGCTTTGTTGTTGCCTTGTCACTGCATCGCTTCTCGACCGCGAGCGCTACCCCTGTGCACCGCCAGAGTTGCCTCCTCATCTGAGCCCTACCGCTCGCCGTCCAGTCGCCGCCTCTTCATCCCCCTCTGTTGATCATCATCACAGTGCATCAAGCTCAATCGCAGCTGCCCGATCCTCCTTTGATCATCACTAAGCCATTAGATCTAGGCCGTCCGATCGTTGATCATTAAGATTGTGATCACTTGATTCGTTGATCTTGGCCAATGGATTTGCATTGATCATCATCACCACCACCACCATCATCATCAAGATCTTGATCTCGACCATCGGATATCTTTTGATCATCGTGATCGTGATCATCATATTGATCTTGATCTTCAATCTCAGCCGTTCGATCATCCGATCTTGATCCCCATCAAGATCTGTGCCCGATCGTAATCATCGTGATCGTTTGCACGTCGCCGTGTCATCGGGATTCCAATCCCGTTATTCTTCACATATTCGGATTAATCTAACGTCGTTCTAAAGGCAAGTCATCTCACTCTCGAATTGTATTGTATCGTATCGTATTCGAGATTGTTTATTGAATCCCACAAGTAGATCCATATTGATTATTATATATTGTTTATTGTTGTTCATCGTTGGGATACTACGGATTTACACGAGCGAATCCAAATAGTAGTCTTGACTTTGTGCCCTTTTTTTGCCTCCGATTTATAGAAATCTTGCATTGCATTCATGAAGTTAATTATTGAATATAGGAATAGGGATTATTATTGTATTTCATGTCATGACATTATACGATTATTGTAGATGGTATGCTAGTGTTGGTTGTTATATGATTGATGTTGGTGTATTGGTTGATTGTGATTAGTAAGATTATGGACATTATACATCTTAATACCATGTTCACATAGATGTAACTTGTTGTGATTTATGTTGTCAACCCCTAACTCATCGTTCATAACATTTTAATTATTTTATGCATGAAGAATATGTTGAAACTCTGAAATTTATTGCCAACCTAAACATTGTCATGCTGTTTCGACCTAGATAATGTCATCAAAATTAATAACTTTATGAATATAAAATGTAGCCCTAGGTGTCTAGTTTTCATAACATCCAGAATTTTTGAATTCTGACTTATACTGCATGAGTTATGACCTTTTTACTGCAGCTGCATTTTATTTTCAGATTTATGCATATACCATGTTAACCCGATTAAATAGATGAACTAATGATAAAATATTGCCATGATAATTTCCAGATTGATAGTAACATGCTTAGGGTAATGAAAATTATTTTTGCTGATTTTTAAAATTGATATTTTCTGCTTTTACAACTGAAACTAGTCAACACCGATAACCAGCCAGAAACGGTAACCTGTAAAGAACACTGAAATTTACCTAGCTACTGTTGTCGAAATTTGGACTTTAAATATGCGTTCGAATCGGGTAGGAGTCTAGTTTCTAGAAATTCTAACAGATCCACATTTTCTATTCTGTAGCAGCAGGAAATTCAATTTTAGTACAACAACCTACTGTTATCCAGAATTGAGTTTCCATGTTTGATAATATATAATTTAATCTATAATGTTGTATTTGGTGCATTTAATTGTATGGAGTACATTGCATGATCTTAAGGTTATGTTGTCATCATTCTAGTGTCCCTTATTAATCGCCTTATCGTTTTTCCATTAATATCTCTGTTCCTATTGATTCCTATTAGTATTGCATGTTAATTGAATAAAGAATGTTAATCAAGCTGGGGTTAATGGTTGACTATAGTAGTTGATAATATAGTGACTGTACTCGGAAATGTGGGCATCGTTTCCAAAATTTTGTTATCGTCATTGTACAAGAAATTGCGTCAATGACAAGTGTTATCGTTATTGCGCAAGAAATTGCTACAATAGTCAGTGTTATCGTTATTGTGCAAGAAATTACTGCAATAGCCAGTGTTATCGTTATTGTGCTAGAAATTGCTGCAATAGCCAGTGTTATAACGTGCCGCGTACATGACTTATAGAATCAACCACCTTAGTCTAAACGAAATTAATTGTATGCATCGAACCTGTAGTATGGGATGCAGTAGTACGTGCTCTAGTTAGGATTAAAATGAATAATCGACTTAAGATTTTCATCGCATCATCATTGCATATTGTCATTATTATTGAACAGTGTTATTGTTATTGTTTACCGTTATTGTTATCGTTTATTATCATCGTTATTAATAATTGTTATTGTACATTGCATCGTTATTATTTTGCCATTGTTCATTACCATCGACTCTATAGTTTATTGAATTCAATGTTATACCGTAAATGTCATTGTTTCTCTGTTTCTCTACTTGCTATCCACAACTTGCTCTAAGGACATATTTTTCTCTCTTTTAGATGAACAATTTACAGGTAATCAAGGAGAATTGCCTGATGGACTAGGAGAACAACAATGGTGAAAGAATTGAATTTCCATCGCCGCCTAAATAATTATTGTTTTGTTGAAGTCTTAAATAAATTGAACATTGTTAATTCTTGTATTTGTGGGCTTTTGACCCGAATACTGTTTTGATGATTCCAGATGTTGGATTGTTTTTATGTTTGGTTATTTTATGCTTAAATTCTAAGTGTTGTTATTCATGTGATTACTCCTTTAATGCATGCGTGGTTGTATTACTTCCTGTTTATATTATTGAGTTGAATCGATAACAGCTGATGGATGACGCAAGTCATTCACTAGACCATGCCACGTGCTTGCATATTTTTGGGAAGCGGGGCGTGACGACTAGTCATCATCATATTATAATGGGAGAAAGTATCATTTGTCAATCTATCAATGTGTGTGATGCACGTACATAACTAATATGAAGGAGGTTTCAGGTTCGAGTCATCACTACGTTAGAGTTTTTATATATATATATTTTAAAAACATTTATTAAGACGTGCATTGTCTGTGCATAACTAATATAAAAGATGTTTGAGGTTCGAGGCCAGATTATGTCGAATTTTTTACTTTAAAAAATATACATTTATTAAGACGTGCATCGCACATGTAAATTACTAATTTATTTTTAAGTGAGAGTTATATTAACCATTCATTTACTCAACTGTTGTTAGTTACCATAATACCCTCAAAGTTTAAATTTATTTATGATATAATTATTTATAAAAGTGTCACTCATATAAAATAAAAGTTTGTGCCACTAGGGGTAATTTGTAAAGAGTATGTGATGAGTAAATGGATGTCTCATATTCAAGGCCAGATTACGTCTTATTATTTACTATAATTTTTTTAAAATTAGAACGTGCATCACACATGTAGATTACTATAAAATAGAAGTTGGTGCCATTAGGTGTAATTGGTAAAGAGTATTGGATGAGTAAAGGGATGTGACAGATTTAAGGCCATAAGGCCATATATCTTAGTATTTATTTAAAAATGCACGTGTATATTACTAATTTTCTTAAATAATAAAATTCTACAAGATCCCAAGATCTTAAGTTCTTAACCAAAGTTAGATACAATAAATAATTAGGTACTTCCACTAACTTAAATGAACAATGACTCAGCCTTAAATTGTATTATCCTTTATACTTTAATTGTCTGTTTTTTCAATTTTTTATTAGTAAAACACCAGGAGTTTTTAATCCTTAAATATTAATATTTAAAAAAAACTTAAATGAACAAGAGACAAAGTTATTAGAAAACAACAGAATGTAATTATCATGATTGCGATGGGAATTAGACTAACATTGAATATATAGTATACATAGATTATAAAATTATCTAAAGTTCTGAGTTTTGCATAACATTCTAATTAATGCTTAGTTCTGAGTTTTGCATAACATTCTAATTAATGCTTTAATCTTCTAATGAATCTTCCCTCTTTCTCCTTTTCGTTTTGTCTTATATTGTGTCATTATTTTAAACTTGGAATCACTTCTTTGTGCATACGTGCACGTGGTAAAAACTGTAGGGATAATGAGTAAGGTAAAAAAGAAAATAATTTCCAAACTGATCCACTTTTGAAATATATTTACCAATCTGGTATACTTTCGAAAATATTTACCAAAGTTAGGCCATAACCCAAAGAAAATAATTTCCTATCTGATCCACTGCCAAAAATATTTACCAAACTGGCCCACTACCGAAAATATTTACCAAAGTGGGTCATTTTGTCAACACGTGCGCTGCACGTGTTGTCTTCAAAATGACAGTCGCTGACACTAAGCCCCTTTCCCATTATAATAGTAGAGATAGAGATAAGACTGCATTGTAATTCAGTCTCAGATATTAAAACTTTTCTTACCACTTAAATATTTTACCAATTTTTTTTATAAGACACTTTTTAAAAATATTTACAGAAATAGGACAGTTGCTAAAATATTTGTGCTCGTGGACTTAATAACGAAACTCGCCGTTCTCAACGGCGAGTTTAGTTGTTTCATACTCACTGTTAGGACACGACGAGTTTAGTGCTATTTTTTTGAAAAACCCGTTGTTCCCAACGGCGAGTTCAGTTCTTAATTTTCAATGAAGACTCGCTATTCCCAACGACGAGGATATGTATACTAGACTCGTTGTTGGGAATAGCGAGTTTAGTTCAAAATTTTGAAAGAAGACTCGCCGTTCCCATTGGCGAGGACATTTATACTAGACTCGCTGTTGGGAACGGCGAGAATGTAGAAAATTTTACAGAGAGTGAAACATTCTGTTGGACTCAGTGAATTTTCGAAAAAAACTCCATATAAATTTTTTTGAACTAAACTCGCCGTTCCCAACAGCGAGTTTAGTGTAAATGTCCCTGCCGTTGGGAATAAAGAGTCTCCATTGAAAAATTTGAATTAAACTTGCTGTTTCCAACAACGATTCTAGTATAAATATCATCGCCGTTGGGAACAGCGAGTTTTCATTGAATTTTTTTGAACTGAACGTCATTGGGAACGTCAAGTTTCTCAAAAAATTAGCACTAAACTCGTCGTGTCCCAACGGCGAGTATGAAACAACTAAACTTTCACTTGGGAATGACGAGTTTAGTTGTTGAGTGCACAAACGTAAATACTTTGGCAACTGTTCTATAAGTGCAAATATTTTCAAAAAAAGGTGGTATATAATAAAAAATAAATTCCTAAACTACAACCCAGTGGTCATAATGTTATTATATAGTATTATAGGTTGATGAAATTGATTATTTTCTACTTAAATTTGTTGGCACATGAGATGCACACATGCACTGGAAATTTTTGTCGGCATGATGTATTCTTATTAGCATTGGAAAGCCCTCATTGGGCCCTGCACTGGGCCTTAGAAAGGTCTGCTCTAACTAGCTTTAATTTATCGTATATATATATTTTTTCGGTACTTAAACAACAAAACAGAGCAAAAAGATAAGACTCTCACTAAAAGTTCGTTAATAAACTTATCTGTTTATTTTGAAAAAATTATATCATAATAAGATGCAAGTCATATAAACTCAATAGTTATGACACCAGAGTTTTTAGCAACACCCTCCTCAACAGCTTACCAAATTACACAACCAACCTCTCGAAGAAACTCTACTTGCAAAACAGAAACAAAATGAGCATCTATAGTGTAAGAGCATCTCCAACTACGCTAGTTAATTAGAATAGCCAAAATAAATAACAATTGGATAATTTGGCTAGCGAAAAAAGCTCGCACTCCAACCATGCTTTCTATTTTGGCTAGCCATAAATGTTTTAATTTTTATTTACTAATAAATAGTTACAATAATCTTTTTTTAAAATGACAACATTTCTATTCCTCAAGAATTTTGGAATCAAATGAAATATTAATTTTCAAATAGCACTAAATAATTACATGATATTGCAACACTATGAACTAAATCTACTAATTTTATTTTGGAAAGAAACAAAAATACTTGTGTTTATTGTCCGTGTCGCTGCCACAAGTGTTCTACAAGATCCAACTGGAGTTGGAAATGCATCCGTCTATCTCTGATGCGTGTAAGCAGTTCAGGCGTATAATCATGTGACACTTCTATAGACGGACTTTCCTCAACTGCATCATAGTTACAATCTTTATTATTATCTTCTCTCTCATCTTCGAATATCATGTTATGCATTATTATGCATGCTATCATAATATCATGAAGCGTCTCTTGATCCCAAAAACGTGTTGGTCCACGAACAATTGCAAAACGTGCTTGAAGAACACCGAATGCTCGCTCTACATCGTTCCTTGCCGATTCTTGAGCTTCAGCAAAATATTTATTCTTATTACCTTGTGGAAATAGAATAGTTTTTACAAATGTTGACCACTCTAGATATATACCATCAGTAAGATAATATCCCATTGTATAGTTATTACCATTGATAAAATAGTTAACCTTGGGCGCTCTTCCATTAGCAAGATCATAAAAGATAGAAGACCGATGTAGCACATTGATGTCATTAAGAGCTCATGGTAACCCAAAGAATGTATACCATATCCAAAGATCATGTGAAGCCACAGTTTCTAAAATAATTGTAGGTTTATGAATGTGGCCAGTATACATTCCTTGCCATCCAGCTGGACAATTCTTCCACTTCCAGTGCATACAATCAGTGCTTCCTAACATACCTGGAAAACCATGATCTTTGTTTATTGCCAGCAATCGGGTAATGTCATTATTGTTTGGTGATCTTAAGTATTCATCGCCAAATACTCTAACAATGGCCTTGACAAAATAACGAAGACACTTGATTGTAGTGCTTTCTCCAATACGAATGTGATCATCAACTAAATTTGTCGATACCCATAAGCAAGCATCCTTATTGCGGCTGTCATCTTTTGAAGTGAAGACAATCCAAGAACTCCACAAGCATCCCTTCTTTGAATGAAGTATCGATCATAGGTTTCTATAGCAGACCGAATTCTTAGAAAAAGATGACGTCTCATTCGGAATCTCTTTTGAAAAAAATGAGGAGGATATACAGGCCTTTCAGAAAAATAGTCATTGAAAAGTCTTTCATGTCCTTGAGCTCTATCACGCTGACTAATAGCGTGTCCTGGAGTAGAACCACAACGAGGTGCTCTTTGTCTTCTTGTATTTAGTTCATCATCTTTTTCTATAGCCATTAGTGCTAAAGGTAGCATTTCATCATCAGAATAGATATCAAGGTCATTTATCTCAAACATCATATCAAGTACATTATTAAAGTGTGCCATCAGTGAGCAAATGTGGTTCAATGCTTAACTGAGCTGAGAAGAGTGAAAGCATGAATTGAGTTAGAATATTTATATTGCAAGTTTATGTGGAAATTGGATTCATAAAGGCAAAATACAATTTTATTAATAAGATGTTTAGCTAAAGACTTACAGATGCATAGGTAAAAAAAACTATATTAATAAATGATGGTTATTCAAAGTAATAAATACAGAAACAAATACTAATTATTGCTTAGTGTTTTTCCAAGAATTTCCATCTTGCGGGCTTCGTAATATTTTGCTCGCAGTGGGTCCATTTCAGTGGTGTCAATAGACATTATTTTCTCCTCATCTGCTAACATTTGTAGACGTAGTTTTTCATTCTCAATTTCGATTAGCTCTTGCCGTTGACCGAATGCTTTCTCATATTGTTCTGTTTTAATTGTTTTTTTTCTCCATATATTCTTGTAGGAACATTACTACAGGTGATTTCTCTTCATTGTGTTCCTTATGCTTTCTCTTTTGTTGCTCCTTGAAAGTCTTTCTACCAATAGGCATTTCCATATCAGTTGCAATATATTCTGTCTCTAAATTAACTAGATCCGGTAGTGAAGCAGACGATTTTGCAGGACTTATCCTTTTAGAAGTTTTAGACTTTTTCTTTGAAATTTTCATTGTCCATTTGTGATTATGCTTCAATTCATGCCAACAATGCAAAAATCCAAATGACTTTCCTTGCAGTTCTTCATACATTAGCTTTGCTTGAAAAATCTAAAATTAGTTAAAATTAATAATTATTTTTGGAAAAAAAAGTAATTCATAAATTTCAATGATATTAATACCTTGTCTTCATTGGTGATCCCACTTTGGTTTCTTGATTCTATCTGAGCATAGTAACCACAGTAAGTTAACTTCTTTTTTAATTTCTGACCACCGATTCATGAGAAAATTTGCATTGCGCTCAGACTTAAACTTTTTATTTGCATGAAAATATTCATGAATTCGACCCCAATATTTACCCATTGTTTGTTGGTTTTTTTGTATCGGATCTAAACCAATACTAAGCCATGCATGTACAATGAGAAGGTCTTCTTCCGTTGTGAAGTTACCCCGTCTTTGTGTTTTCTTAGTAGATAAATTAATTGTTGCTCAATTTTCTGGTGGTGTCACGGTAGGTTGATCGGTGAATTGAGTAGACTCAACAAATTCTGAACTAAATAATTCATTCTCGAAGTTTGATCATTCGCACAGCAGAGCAGTGTAAAAAATATTATTATGTGAATCCATCTAACCAGTGCAAAATATTACCGTGAGAATAGATAATCTAAAATATAGGGTAAATGGAGTTAAGCATATGTAAGCAACATCAGAAACAAGTTATATAATCAGGTTATATAACCAAAAAACCTGATTATATAAACTAAACTAAGTTATGATAATTATACTACCAGATTGAGAAGAGATAAAAAGGAAGAAGAAACAATTTCATTGTATAATATTTAGTTAATATGTAATCTAGAATAACTATATAAACATAACAATTTCGAAGAGAAAAAAGTGTACATTGTCTAAATTACAAAACCTTTATCTCATTTCAGAATGAAAGAAAATAACTTTTTGGAAGTGAAAATTGCATTGATGCTTTGATTAGATATCTTTCTGCACATGAGTTTTTAAGCAACTTGTGTGCTAGAAAAATCTACATGTATACCAAAAACAATACATAGAGCATCAGAAGATTAAAAGTAGAGCATCAGAAGACATAGAAGATTGAAACATACACTTTTTACTGATTGAAAAATCTGATATACATAGAAAACTCTCTCTTTACTGAGTATGAGATATATGTGCAGAATATATATATATATATATATATATATATATATATATATATATATATATATATATATATATATAATCTCTTTACTGAGTTGAAGTGTGTATATGCAGGATATATGAAGATGAACTTTATTGTTTTGAAAGCATATGCAGGTATAGAAGATGTAGAAAAATCTCATTCACTGATGTGCAATGTATGTATGTATATATATATATATATATATATATATATATATATGGTTTACAAAGAAAACTTTTACACTGATACAAATTATATGTAGAAATAGTAGAAGCACTTTCATTGCAAAGAGGTATATGCAGGTTATAGAAAAATGATCTTTATATGAATTTAAGTCTATGCAGTATACATAGCAGTTGGTCTTTTATTGGACTGAAGTGAATGCAGGATGTGTGTAATATTCCGGTCGGATATTATATTGTATAAATTATTATTTTTTAAATTAAAATATTTTTATGAAAAGTACTCACTACAAAAGAAACTCACTTTCCCGGCATTTTTTTAAGTCTTTACCGGGGTTTTTTTACGCCGGTGAAACTATCACCGACGTTTATAATAGCGCCGGTCCAAATGCCGCCGAAACGAGCGTCACTGAAAGGAAGGGGTCTACACCGGCGGTTTTACTGTGCGCCGGTAAATGTGACACCTACACCGACGGCCTAAAAACCCCGGTGTATGGGGGCCTCTGAGTGCCGTCTTATACCCCCCAATATACATTCTCCGGCGGTTATAAACCGCCGGTGTTCATCAATTTACCTGCGTCTATAGAAACGCCGGTGTAGAACGAACGTACACCGGCGGTCTGTGACCGCCGGTGTATGTGCGTTTATGAGTGTCCGCTTTTCCCTACTCACAAGCACCGGCGTGATCAAAAACGCCGGTAAACCCAACTACACCGGCCTTTTATAAAATGCCGGTGTTTCTTTTTACTGTTACATCTGACGGCATTAACCGGCATCTAGCAGTATACACCGGCGTTTGCGTGAACGCCGGTATATCGCACACTGCAACTAATTCAATAGATAGACCGGTGTTTGTATTCCTCTCTCCTGTTTTCCGTTCGATTTCAATTCACAGTTTTTTTTTACAAAACCTGTAAACTAATTCATAACTAATTCAACCAATTTCATTTCATATTAATGCGCAAATCACAACCAAATACAAGAATAATAAAGTCTAACACGTGTCATATCCCAAATATCTCAACAAACTAATTAACAGTGTCATAATCACAACCAAATTCACCGCCAAATTAACAGTCATAATTAACAAATTAAAATATCGACGAACATCCCAAATATCTCAGGTCTGACAAATATCCCAACTAAACCGTCTGACATAACTCTCATCCAAAAAAAACAGTCTGACATAACAGCAAGGAGGACATAAGAAAAATCATACAGCAAGGACACAAGAACAGCAAGGAGGACCACGGATTCATACCCTCGAGGAGCTTCAGTTCTGATCATCAGAATTTTCTTCATCTCGGCGACCGCTCTGTGAAAAAAAAACAATAGTTTAATTCAACAGTAGACCACAATACAGAATATACATATTTTTTGAACTTGCAAAAAATCTAACTGTATCTTAAATTATAAGATCAAAGTGCCAATTGCAAATGGAATTGTTGATGATTACATTGCAATGCTAAAAATCCGGTACTTAATTTTGTTTTTTAAATATATATAAAATAACAAAACAAATGAAAATTCAGTATCTAACTTGAAAACTTTATATTCTCCTTTGATTGGGAATATCCACTACCTAAAATAGTAAAACAAATGAAAATTCAGTATCTAAGCATGTCTTTCATGGATTGTTCAGACAATCCATGAAACTGTCATCGTGGACGGAAACCAAATATAAGAAAAATAAGAAAAATAAGATAGGGCTCATATCAAGTGTATTTTTAGGGAACTGTCTTCGTGGAAGGAAACCAAATATAGAAGCCAGAAATGGAAACAGAAAGAAGAATGGTAGAGACTTTGGATACACCAGGCTAACATAGCGGCATTTTCCTCATCTCTATCATCCCTGCTTTCCCTTCAACACACGGACACAAAGAGACATCAGCAAGAACAGCAAGAGCGATAAGAACAACAATAATAATAAATCATTATGAACAAGATGTCTCTATATGGGTTTCCAGATCTCCACTCGAGCCCTCTCGTTCTAATCATAGCCCAACTAAGAACATAGACAACAGCCGCTGAACAATCCAATCACAGCCCAATCAAAATTTGCCATCCTGGATCTTAATGAAATAAGCTTCAGTAGCAGTAAAAAAAGATGGGGATGCTAGCAGCAAACTCAGTTTGGAAGTGAACCCATTTTGGGTTAAAAATTCATGCCAAAGATGGCAAACAGGTTACTTTAACAGTATCTTGAAATGAAAATTTCCAAAGATGCCTCAGTTCACACTAAACCCATTTAGTATCAAAGAAACATGCCAAGAAGACAATCAGATGCATGAAATGAGCTTCATTAACAGTGAAAGAGGATGGGGATGCTAGCAGCATACTCAGTGAAGTGGTGAACCCATTTCTGGTTAAAAAATCATGCCAAAGAGGGCAATCTGCAGGATACTTTAACAGTACCTTAAAATGAAAATTTCCATGGTGGTGAGCTTAATTATATGTTGCTCCACTAATTGTTGTGCCCAACTAAATCTAAAACCAAATTGTTGTGCAAATCACAGACCAATTTGGGCGTACGTAGCTATAGCATCCTCAGTTCACACTAAACCCATTTAGTATCAAAGAAACATGCCAAGAAGACAATCAGATGCATGAAATGAGCTTCATTAACAGTGAAAGAGGATGGGGATGCTAGCAGCATACTCAGTGAAGTGGTGAACCCATTTCTGGGTAAAAAATCATGCCAAAGAGGGCAATCTGCAGGATACTTTAACAGTACCTTAAAATGAAAATTTCCATGGTGGTGAGCTTAATTATATGTTGCTCCACTAATTGTTGTGCCCAACTAAATCTAAAACCAAATTGTTGTGCAAATCACAGACCAATTTGGGCGTACGTAGCTATAGCATCCTCAGTTCACACTAAACCCATTTAGTATCAAAGAAATATGCCAAGAAGACAATCAGATGCATGAAATGAGCTTCATTAACAGTGAAAAAGGATGGGGATGGTAGCAGCATACTCAGTGAAGTGGTGAACCCATTTCTGGGTTAAAAATCATGCCAAAGAGGGCAATCTGCAGGATACTTTAACAGTACCTTAAAATGAAAATTTCCATGGTGGTGAGCTTAATTATATGTTGCTCCACTAATTGTTGTGCCCAACTAAATCTAAAATCAAATTGTTGTGCAAATCACAAACCAATTTGGGCGTACGTAGCTATAGCATCCTCAGTTCACACTAAACCCATTTAGTATCAAAGAAACATGCCAACAAGACAATCAGATGCATGAAATGAGCTTCATTAACAGTGAAAGAGGATGGGGATGCTAGCAGCATACTCAGTGAAGTGGTGAACCCATTTCTGGGTAAAAAATCATGCCAAAGAGGGCAATCTGCAGGATACTTTAACAGTACCTTAAAATGAAAATTTCCATAGTGGTGAGCTTAATTATATGTTGCTCCACTAATTGTTGTGCCCAACTAAATCTAAAACCAAATTGTTGTGCAAATCACAGACCAATTTGGGCGTACGTAGCTATAGCATCCTCAGTTCACACTAAACCCATTCAGTATCAAAGAAACATGCCAAGAAGACAATCAGATGCATGAAATGAGCTTCATTAACTGTGAAAGAGGATGGGGATGCTAGCAGCATACTCAGTGAAGTGGTGAACCCATTTCTGGGTAAAAAATCATGCCAAAGAGGGCAATCTGCAGGATACTTTAACAGTACCTTAAAATGAAAATTTCCATGGTGGTGAGCTTAATTATATGTTGCTCCACTAATTGTTGTGCCCAACTAAATCTAACACCAAATTGTTGTGCAAATCACAGACCAATTTGGGCGTACGTAGCTATAGCATCCTCAGTTCACACTAAACCCATTTAGTATCAAACAAACATGCCAACAAGACAATTAGATGCATGAAATGAGCTTCATTAACAGTGAAAGAGGATGGGGATGCTAGCAGCATACTCAGTGAAGTGGTGAACCCATTTCTGGGTAAAAAATTATGCCAAAGAGGGCAATCTGCAGGATACTTTAACAGTACCTTAAAATGAAAATTTCCATGGTGGTGAGCTTAATTATATGTTGCTCCATTAATTGTTGTGCCCAACTAAATCTAAAACCAAATTGTTGTGCAAATCACAGACCAATTTGGGCGTACGTAGCTATAGCATCCTCAGTTCACACTAAACCCATTTAGTATAAAAAAAACATGCCAACAAGACAATCAGATGCATGAAATGAGCTTCATTAACAGTGAAAGAGGATGGGGATGCTAGCAGCATACTCAGTGAAGTGGTGAACCCATTTCTGGGTAAAAAATCATGCCAAAGAGGGCAATCTGCAGGATACTTTAACAGTACCTGAAAATGAAAATTTCCATGGTGGTGAGCTTAATTATATGTTGCTCCACTAATTGTTGTGCCCAACTAAATCTAAAACCCAATTGTTGTGCAAATCACAGACCAATTTGGGCATACGTAGCTATAGCATCCTCAGTTCACACTAAACCCATTTAGTATCAAACAAACATGCCAACAAGACAATCAGATGCATGAAATGAGCTTCATTAACAGTAAAAGACTATGAAAATTTCCGGTATCTAAGCATATATTTTTCTATTAATTCTTCATCCCAACTAAACCATTCATGTTAAGGAAATCAAGATGCATCTATCTGATAAGTTTGGAAAATAAGGGAAATCAAGTGATGATACCGAAGAAAGCGAGAGAGAGAGGGGAGGAGGGAAATCGAAAATGACGAATAGGGCTCATATCAAGTGTAGTTTTATGGAATTGTCATCGTGGAAAGAAACCAAATATAGAAGCCAGAAAGAGGAATAGTAGAGAATGAGGATACACCAGGCTAACATAGAGGCATTTTCCTCATCTCTCTCTCATCCCTTCTTTCCTTCAACACACGGACACATAGAGACATCAGCAACAACAACAAGATCGACAAGAACAACAATAATAATAAATTATTATGAACAAGCTGTCTCTATATGGATTTCCAGATCTCCACTCCAACTCGTCTCTTTCTAATCACAGCCCAATTAAGAACAATTGGTCACAGTCACTGTTAAAGAAACATATATGCTCAGATAATGGAAATTTTCATTTTAAGATACTTTTATAGTAACCTGATTGCCATCTTTGGCATGATTGCCATTTTCATCTTCTTTTACTGTTAATGAAGCTTATCTCATGCATCTGATTGTCATCTTGGCATGTTTTTTTAAACAAAATGGGTTCACTGTGAACTGAGGATGCTATAGGTACGTATGCCAAAATCCTCCGGATATGCACAACAATTGGGTATTAGATTTAGTGCAGCTATGAACAGGGCTCATATCAAGTGTAGTGTTACGGACTGTCATCGTGGAAGGAAACCCATTTAATATATAAGCCATATATGGAGCCAGAAAGAGGAATGGTAGAGAATGAGGATACACCAGGCTAACATAGTGGCATTTTCCTCATCTCTTTCTCATCCCTTCTTTCCCTTCAACACACGGACACATAGAGATATCAGCAACAACAACAAGAGGGGATTGGTCCAACAATAAGTATAGATTATAATAAACGAGATGTCTCTATTTGGGTTTCCAGATCTCCACTCCAGCCCTTTCTTTCTAATCACAGCCCACTTAAGAAAATTAGATTTAGTTGGGCTCAAGAATTAGTAGAGCAACATATAAACTCAGGTACTGTTAAAGTAACCTGCAGATTGCCATCTTTGGCATGATTTTGTAACAAAAAATGGGTTCACTGTGAAACTAAGTATGCTGCTAGCATACCAAAATCCTCCAAATCAGTACAACAACGCGGCTGAACAAACCTTATTAGCAGGTCATACAATGTCATCTAAGCATGTTATGTGCCAAAGGGGGGTTGGTAATACAATGCATGAACGACACGTATTAGTTGTTTGTGAGTATGCAATAGGGTGCAGCTATGAACGGGGCTCATATCAAGTGTAGTGTTACGGACTGTCATCGTGGAAGGAAACCCATTTAATATATAAGCCATATATGGAGCCAGAAAAAGGGATGGTAGAGAATGAGGATACACCAGGCTAACATAGCGGCATTTTCCTCATCTCTCTCTCATCCCTTCTTTCCCTTCAACACACGGACACATAGAGACATCAGCAACAACAACAAGAGGGGATTGGTCCAACAATAAGTATAGATTATAATAAATGAGATGTCTCTATTTGGGTTTCCAGATCTCCACTCCAGCCCTTTCTTTCTAATCACAGCCCACTTAAGAAACATAGACGAAATACTTATAGACGACAGCCACAATGCACACTCACAAACACTAGTACGTATCTTTCATGCATTTAATACCATAATCTCTTTAAAAAAAACAAATTAAATACTTACCCTGGGTGGGACTTGGGACTGCTGCCCTATTAAATTGGCCATTTGTTCTTGGAGGAGTGCAACTTGTGCCTTTAAGGTAGTCATCTCCTCGTCCCGATTGCCACTTGAACTAGATTCACTCCGTCCAAATAGCCGCAAGGGGGTTGGTCCTAGGCCCATACCACGGACACGTCCATGCCTCTCCTTTCCCCTAACATCGGTCAAGGCAACTCTCTGCCGGGTACGCCAATCTGGGCGTGCCGCCGTAGGGTCAGAATCTGAAGCAGAGGAGATTTCATCATACCTTTTCCGAGCGTTAGTCTGTAAAAGGACATAACAATCAAAGTTAAAAGCAGATGAGATTTTGACTACTCATTAGATATTAGTTCACAAATTACCAGAATCCGTGCTACCTCAGGGCTCGCATACGTCCCATCCTTTGATTTGTGGGTGGCATCAAAAAAGTCAATGTCCCCAAACTCCGTAGGCCCCCCCAAATCTTCTGCCTATATATTAGTAAGATGAAATGGTTAAAAACAAATAACTGTAAGTAAAAAATTGTTCAATACTATTGCGCCTACCAATTCTTCCCGAACCAGAGCGAACCTCTGTGTACCAGCGGTGTGCAGCACTAGCTGCTTTGACCGACTGGCAGCTCCCACCTTCGCCCTTTTCTGTACATGCCACAATGAAGTTAGAAAAAAAATTCATTACAGCCGCCATACAACCACATACTCATTAGATTTTTGTGTGTTTAATGTAAATACCTGACCGATCGCCGAACTCCAGTAGTGCACAAGAAATTGCCAATCTGAAGGCTCCGCATTTTCTGGCACATTTACTGCATTCTCCTCCTCTGAAAGGTCTTTGTTATAAAACTTCGACTTCAATTCACTCTTGTGGTCCCTCCACTTCTTGGAGAGTGACTTTTCAACCCAAGGCGTAAGGGAGTCGGCGAACGAGAAGTATTGCTGCAAAATTTATTACCCATCACTAATAATACATATTTCAATAATAATTTTTCGCCGACCAATTATGTATTTTAGATGAGAAATACCTTGATTGTCGTAATAGCAGTGGTCTTTGTGGTGGTTGGCACCTTCGGCCAACTCTCGTATGACAAAGGAAGTATGCGGGGGTTCCGTGCTATAACCCTAATGAAGGAAGAAAATTTGCTGGCGTTATCGCCAACCGGTTGCCCAACACCGTTCGCCTCCACCTCGATCCTTTCGTCATTCTGAAGCCTCCAAACATTCGTCATCTTAGTCCGCCCACGATGTTTTTTGACAGTGGGCGGCGTGCTACCCTCATCCTCTTCTGTTTGACTGCCACTATTATGTAGTGGCTGCTCATCCCCATGGCTCTCGTTGCCATCATTTATATTTAACCTCTTTCCACGCCTCGGTATGTTGTACCTGTCAAGGATTCAATAACTTCTTTAGAAGTGCAAATTTAATTAATAACATGTTTTTAACAACTATAATAAAAAAACATGCCAAGATGACAATCAGATGCTTCAAATAAGCTTCATTAACAGTAAAAGAACATGAATATTCTAGCAGCATACTCGATCAGTTTCGAAGTGATCCCATTCCTGGTTAAAAAATCATGCCAAAGATGGCAATCTGCAGGTTACTTTAACAGGACCTTAAAATGAAAATTTCCATTATCTGAGCTTATATGTTGCTCTACCAATTCTTTAGCCCAACTAAATCTAAAACCCAATTGTTGTGCATATCCGGAGCATTTAGGCATACGTAGCTATAGCATCCTCAGTTCACAGTCAACCCATTTAATATCAAAAACACATGCCAAGAAGACAATCAGATGCATGAAATCAGCTTCATTAACAGTGAAAGAAGATGAGGACTATGCTAGCAGCATACTTAGTTTGGAAGTGAACACATTTTTGGTTAAAAAATCATGCCAAAGAGGGCAATCAGGTTACTTTAACAGTATCTTAAAATGAAAATTTCCATTATCTGAGCTTATATGTTGCTCTACTAATTCTTGAGCCCAACTAAATCTAAAACCCAATTATTGTGCATATCCGGAGGATTTTGGCAAACAGCTATAGTATCCTCAGTTCACAGTGAACCCATTTAATATGAAAAAAGCATGCCAAGAAGGCAATCAGATGCATGAAATAAGCTTCATTAACAAGAAAAGAAGATGAAAATTCTAGCAGCATACTTAGTTAGGAAGTGAACCCATTTTTTGTTAAAAAATCATGCCAAAGATGGCAAACAGGTTACTTTAACAGTATCTTGAAATGAAAATTTTCATTATCTGAGCATATATGTTGCTCTACTAATTCTTTAGCCCAACTAAATCTAAAACCCAATTGTTCAGCATATCCAGAGGATTTTGGCATACGTAGCTATAACATCGTCAGTTCACAGCGAACCCATTTTGGTTAAAAAAACATGCGAAGATGACTATCAGATGCATGGAATAAGCTTCTTTAACAGTAAAAGAAGATGAAATTTCTAGCAGCATACTTAGTTTGGAAGTGAACCCATTTTTGGTTAAAAAATCATGCCAAAGAGGGCAATCTGCAGGTAACTTTAACAGTTTCTTGAAATGAAAATTTAGATTATCTGAGCATATATGTTGCTCCACTAATTCTTGTGCCCAACTAAATCTAAAACCCAATTGTTGTGCATATCCGGACCCATTTTATAGCATCCTCAGTTCACAGTGAAAAAACATGCCAAGAAGACAGTCAGATGCCAAGAAGACAGTCTAAGGCATACGTAGCTATAGCATCCTCAGTTCACAGTGAACCCATTTTATATCAAAAAAACATGCCAAGAAGACAGTCAGATGCATGAAATCAGCTTCATTAATAGGATAAGATCATGAAAATTTCCATTACCTAATCATATATTTTTCTATTAATTCTTCATCCCAACTAAACCATTCATGTTGAGGAAATCAACATGCATCTATCAGAAAAAACATGCTAAGTTTCAAAAATAAGGGGAATCGATAGATGATACCGAAGTGAGAGAGAGAGCAGGGCGACGAGCGCGGGGGGAGGAGATAGAGAGAGCGGGGTGACACGGTCGTTTCCGATCGCCGATTCACCTCCAAATTGGGATAGGGAGGAGGGAAATCGAAAATGGCGAAGGGAAGAAGGAACGATGACGAATGTTCGAAGGCCGTCGAAGAGGACGAAGCGGCGGAGGCAAACGCGCGGGAAGTAGAGCGAGGAAGGAGGGAAAACGAAGCGCCCACTTTTTTATTATTTTTTTGGGGTTTGGGAAAATGGCGAGCGAAAGGTTAGGGTAGATGGGATTTATCGCAGCTTTTTACCGGCGTTTTAATTAGACACGCCGGTGAATAATAGACTTCACCGGCGTTTTTAAATAAAACGCCGGTGATTACGCGGATTCACCGGCGTTTTAATTCGGACACCAGTATATGACCATCCCATCTGGTGCCCCATTCCTAATCGCTACCTACCCCGGCGCTACTAGTAAAACGCCGGGGAATATTCGCCGGTAAATCTAGTTTCTTTTGTAGTGACTTGATTTTACTAATAAAAAGTTATCTGGATATATATACTAGTAAGTATATATATGTATTGTATCAGTTTTGTGCACTTGTACAAAATTTTGAAAAATGCATTTTTGAGAAAATATCTGGAAAATCCCAGGCAGATATTAAAAATTATTATTTTATTATTATTTTTAGAATTGAAATATTTTTGGTGGATATCACCCGGTTTTATTAATAAACATTATTTGTATATATATACCAGTCTTTATACATCTGTATTGTATCAAATTGGTACTGTAATCTTCCGAGCCGATAATAAAATTTATTTTATTAGTATTTTCAGAATTAATTTATTTTTATATGAATTATGCGGTTTAACAAACAAAAATTATCGGTATATATATATATATATATATATATATATATATATATATATATATATATATATATATATATATATACGTATATTGTATCAATTTCGTACGTTTGTACAAATCATGTAGTATGTGTTTTGGACAAAAATATCTTATTTTGTCATGATTAATCAAAATTGGATGGCTAGGATTTGTTTGGAGGGTTAAACTTAGGGTTTAGGATTAATGAGATCCATAAGAGTATTAATAGGTTTTTTCTACTAGAACCCTCTTCTCCACCTCACCCCGTCCACCTCATACCCCTATGGCCGGCCAACCCTTACCCCAAGGGGGTTTGTGCAAATGTCTTGGTGTATTTTGCACACACCCTCTCTTTTGTCTTATAAATACCCCTCCCCTTCACCTCTTGTCTCATTTACAAGAAAAAAAAAATAGAAAGAAAAAGAAAGAGAAGAAACCCTAATTTGAGAATTCTTCATGGAAGGATGTAGTAGAAGCTAAGGAGGAAGGAGAAGGTTGCTATCTAGTTCTTCCTACAAAGAGATTAAGGTGGGAGTTCTCTACTTCTCTTTATTATGTTTTTTGTTCTCTTTTATTTATGGTATGTTGTATGTGGTTGTTGTATGTTCAAATAATAACTTGTATTAAATCTTAAGCATAAACATGGTTATAGGGATCAAAATGAACCCATGAGAAAGATGGATGGTAGAACTTAACCAAAACAACATAAAGGTGTAATCTTTAGACTTTTGTTATGGTTATTTTGCTAAACTAACAACTTGGACTAATTTGTTTGGGCATATGAGTAGTGTGAGTCCAAGAGGACCACATGAAGAGTTTTGAATGAAGAACTTGCTAAAAATACATAAAGGTTGAATCTTTAACCTTGTTATGATTATTGTTGTTATTATGGTTATTTTGTTGAATACAAAACTACAACTTGGACTATAACTATGAGCATATAAAGATTAGTGTAGTAAAAAAATACTTACATACCCATTCTAGGGTTGTAGAACTCAACAAGCTATCAAAAGATATGTCTTTTGTTGTATGTTGCTCTCTACCTTGATAAAAACCAAGTTTTTACTAACCCTAGTTCATAAAAAAATTGATCTTATTGTATGTAGGAACTTGTAGGTTGAAGAAAAGTAGGTTGGTAATATGTAGGATTTGTAGATTCAATAAAAGTATTTTTTGTAATATGTAGATAGTTGTAATTCATAAGACAAGTAGTTTTTGTAATATGTAAGGAATTGTAATTCATAAAAGCGGTAGTTTATGTAATATCTAGATATGTCCTTAAGTAGTCTTTATGAGTTTACCACCATGCTTGAGTTGTAGTAAGAACCCATGCTTGAGTTGTTGTAGTTGTTCTAGTAAGAACCCATGCTTAAGTAGTTGTAGGTTGTTGTAGTAAGAAACTCATGCTTGAGTTGTTGTAGTAAGAAACTCATGCTTGAGTTGTTGTAGTCATTCTAGTAAAGAACCTATGCTTAAGTTGTTGTAGGTTGTTGTAGTAAGGAAACCATGCTTGAGTTGTTGTAGTAAAGAATTCATGCTTGAGTTGTTGTAGTAAGAAACCCATGCTTAAGTTGCTGTAGGTTGTTGGAGTAAAGAAATCATGCTTGAGTTGTAGTAAGAAACCATGCTTGAGTTGTTGTAGTAAGAAGCCCAGGCTTAAGTTGTCGTAAGTTGTTGTAGTAAGAAACTCATGCTTGAGTTGCTAATTATTGTAGTAAAGAAACCCATGCTTGAATTGCTAGTAAAGAATTCATGCTTAAGTTGCTAATTTTTGTAGTAAAGAAACCATGCATGAGTTGCTAGTAAAGAATCCATACTTGAGTTGTTGCTAAAGAACCCAGGCTTAAGTTGTATGTGCTAAAGAAACCATGCTTAAGTTGTTGTAGGTTGTTGTAGTAAGGAATTCATGCTTGAGTTGTTGTAGTAAGAAATCCATGCTTGAGTTGTTGTAGTAGTGGTAGTAAAGAACCCATCATGATTGAGTTGTTGTAGTTATTCTAGTAAAGAACCTATGCTTAAGTTGTTGTAGGTTGTTGTAGTAAGGAAACTATGCTTGAGTTATTGTAGTAAAGAACCCATGCTTAAGTTGTATGTTGTAGTGGTTTCAGTTAAATTCTAAAAGGAACCCATGAATTTAGCTCGCATGCTAATCTAGTTAAACTATTAAAATGAACCCATATTCCATATTTGTTCTAGTTCGATTTTCAAGAAGAAACCCATGGAACTAGCTCCATAATAGTTCTAGTTTAAATTGGCGAGGAACCCATGCATTTAGGTTCTAGGTAGTTCTAGCTCAAACTTGAAAAGGAACCCATGAACCTAGTCGCATGTTGCCCTAGTTCAAATTTGGAAAAAAGAACCCATGAATTCTAGTTGTATGTGGTTCTAACTGAAATTGGACCAAACAATGTGAACATGCTTCATCTTCAATATATGAGTAATAATAGTTGGGAAAGTCACTAGTATTGTTAACTCGAGAAAATCTCGTCTAGGGTCTTATAGTTACCCTAGGGATCATCGACCATCAAGACTCGCATCTTACCACCTTGGAAACTATGGATAAGTCACACCTCGTGCACCGACGGATCTTAACTGGTGTGGGTTGATCGCAGGCCGAGAGTGATGATGAGATCCGAGTTAGGGGTAGTGATGAGTGAGGGAGATCCCGTCACCGATGTCTTGGATCGATAGGCCATGAGTTGGACCGGGATAATCTTAAGAAAGTTCTTATTGAAAACCCCGTAAGATTGTTTAGGTTTAGTGACATCAGTAGGGTAGTAACTTATAGATTTTACTACTTAACCTTTACTTATCATCATTAGGGTAGTAACTTATAGCTTTTCTAATTTTTAGAAAAGCTAATTTCGGACGCCCGATTACCAAACAATACTGTGCAGTATTTGGGACGAACTTGAAGTTTCGTCCAATCAATTAAAAAATCAAAAATATTTTGGACGAAACCGATGTATTAAAAATAATATAAATTTTTTCGGACGAAACTTCAAGTTTCGTCCTGTATAATATGCATATTGCTATATCCTCTCTCATATATAGCAATCTAATGTAGCGATTATGACAAAATATGCTTAAATAGCAAACGACTGTAGCAATCGAAATGCTAAAATATGCATATTATGCAAATATAGCAAACGACTGTGGATGCTCTAAGACACATTACCATCTAGTAATCCAGGAAGCAAAAGGCCCCCACCCTTCACCTGCAAGCTTCCCACTCCAAAAGTACAAACCCCCCAACATCGGAAACGCCGAGCAAATCTTAGCCATTACCATCCCAGCCAACCAAACACCATCGTCACAGGCCCATCCCCGTCAACATTGACACTATCAAAAATGTCACCACAAAATTTGAAATCGCCATGTCCAAATTTTTTAAAATAAAAAGTTCTAGGGCGTTAAGTGTAAATAATGTATTCTGTAATATTATAATGGAAGAGTTGGGGTTGTCATTTATAGACAATCTGTAATTTGTAGACATTCATTCAACCATCTAATCTCAACCATTCTTTTTTAAGTGAGAGTTATATTAACCATTCATTTACTCAACTGATGTTAGTTACCATAATAGCCTCAAAGTTCAAATTTATTTACGACATAATTATTTACAAAAGTGACACTCATATAAAATAAAAGTTTGTGCCACTAGGAATAATTTGTAAAGAGTATGTGATGAGTAAAGAGAAGTTTCAGGTTCGAGGTCAGATTATGTCTTATTATTTACTATAAAAAAAATTTAAATTATAACGTGCTAGCATATTTTAATGTCATATCAATAGTCGTTTGATGCGTTAATAAGCAAGATATTAATTGGTTACTTTAATTTTTAAATTTAAACATTTGAACTTTGAAGAGTCATAATTTAAATTTATAGGAACCCATTTAACCGAGCGACAACAAATTGGAATGTATACCAACCAGGCGGACTTTGCTATTCTATTTGTGAAATGTCTAAGTGTTAAAACGGCCAAGTATAAAAAAACCTTATTCCAAGTATTGCTCAATTTAAAAAAAATTGTATTTAACTTTTAAAAAAAAATCTCAGTTAACTATGTTTTCAAGGTATGGATAAGGTACGGGTGACTGAGGTTTTTTTTTTAAAATTGTTTTCAAAACATAGTTGAGGGAAGTTTAAAAAAATAAAAATAAAAAATTTAAGCATGGTTTTTTTTTTTTTTATATTAGACAATACTTGAGTGATGTTCTTTTATATTTAGCCGTGTTAAAACACAGGAGTGAAAGGAAGAATTCAAAAGTGTGCAACAATGCAGATACGTGCCAATTATTATCTGCAATGAGGCCATGAAAAAAAATACTTATCTAGACATAATAGGAATGAAGAAGTTGTAATTGAAGTACTGTGACTTGAACATAGATCAATATCAATATGGATCGGGATGTGGAATTATGAAAGATATAATATTTGGATCTTGTTGCCTTGTTATTTGGATCTTAAATATTTCTATGTTCCTGCTGTCTACATCATTCTTGTACTGGTTGTTAGGAAACTCAATTTTTTTCTTTAGTAAAATAAATAAATATAAATAAATCTCAACTTGTTTACCGAAGTCGGTTTTTTTTTAATTGTTGATCAGGTTGCTATACTCGCACCTAACATCCCTGCAAAGTACAAACTCCATTTTGGGGCTCCTAGTAAGAGTGCAATCCTCTGGACTCTCGATACTCGGTCATGATCAGGGCTGGCTCTAAGTTTTCGGAGGTCCAAGACGAAATGCCTAAATAATTATTTCTGAGGTTTCTAATAACAATATAATTTTTTACGTGTAAAATACGTACCTATATTTACAAGGGAAAAACAAATTTGGGAGCCCCTAATATTTCAAAAAATCCGAGAGCCTGAGAAGGCCGCCTCACTAGCCATAAGGTGGGGGCTGACCCTGGTCATGACTGCCATGATATTAGTCCTTCTGAAACACTCCGATGCTAAAGACCTCTTGGTGGATCATCACCTACATGAAGCAGCCCAAGGAGCACTCAAACTTCTCTCTCAATCAGTACGAGCCTTTCAACTTATTAGTATACTCATTAGTATGTAAATCACCTATAGGGGTGAATAGGTTGATTGTGTTAAAATTAAAAATTTTAACTGAATGCGTAAAGTAAAAAAATAAAGTTAGAGAAAACTCACTCAATAGAGAGGCAAGACACCGAGATTTAAGTGGTTGGGTCCCTAGGCTCCACCACCACCTTACCTGCAGCAGTTTTCTGCCGCATGAGTTCAACTATACTTAAACCCTATACAATGAGTTCTTGGTATTTAGGCCAAGATTCCATTTACAACCATATAACTTCTGTATATAATCCCCGTAAACCGCCTTGATTTGAAATGAAAACTAAGTGAAAAAGTAAGATCGACGTATTCACTAAGAATACAATAAAACTGCTTTTCTCACTTGATCTTTGGCAAATGATTAGTTTTGAACTATATAGTCAAAAAAGTTGAAAAATACTTCATGAATTTGGCTTTATTTATAGAGTTTGACATTATCCATTTCCACAAATATAAAAAGAAATACAAAATATGAATTTGGGCAGGTTGCGGTCAACTGCTAATTTGGGCAGTAGACTGTCATTTCCTCCACACCAAGGTCGAGAGGAAATGACAGTCAACTGCACCAATTTCAACTGTAATTAACGGTCGACTGTCAAGTGCATTCGACTGCAATTCGTGTAGTCGATCGAAACCTTTCACATACTAAATATATTTCGCTGAATCCACTTTATACTGTTTCCATAACTTGATTATTTGCCGAAGATACGTTTACATATTTATTCCTCATGAATAAAGCAGTAAATAATCAGATATTCTATGGTTTCTTGAGGATCAATCACATCTTTCTTCTTGATAAATCTTTCATGATATTTGCATTCTTTCATATTTAGATGATTCTTTTTCTTTTACTTTGATTATGAAGATCTTGGGATTTATTTGAATTTCTAACAAAATTTGGCCTATAACGATCTTAGATGGAATTATTAGATACACATGTACATGTTTTATGTAACTCCTGTTTTCCGTTTCATGTATTTTTGTACTGTATTTTCTTCCCAGTGTATTCTATCTGATTGTATTCTTTCATTTTTTTTTGAACTATGTATTTGTTCTTCATTCTTGATGTAAATTCATCTATTGTTTTGTCGTCTGTGATTTGATCTTCTTGATTCGAAATTGTCTGCAAATTATTTTATCTTGGAAAGATTTGTTAATTCTAATCTATTTCATTTCTTGGCCTAATTGTTTATTTATTTGTTTCTACCTTATTGGATCTGGTTTTTACTCCGTCTACCCTATTTAAACCCTTTTATCCGTCCTACTAGATCCTAACCTGCTACCCAATACCCTCTTCTTTTACCCAGTCTCCCCCAAATATTTTTTCACGTTCTCCATCTGCCTAACAAGCAGATCATGCCTTCCCCTATCTTCTCTTGATTCTCCAAAATCCTACTTGCCAAAAATCTCATTAAAACCCCAACAAAATTTGTTATACTCCTATCTACAATCTCCATCTCCTAAACCCTAATTCATCTATCTCTCCCTCTCTCTCCAAATCACCTCCTCCCTCTCACCCCGTGTGCACCCGACCGCCGGCCTACCCCGCCCTGCGCCTCCGACTGCACCGCGCCCCTGCCGGTGATCCTGACGCTGTGCCGCCCTCCGACTGCCGCGACTGCCAGTCGCAACCCCCTATTGCTGCACCCTACACCTACGACGATAGCCCCTCCCGGTCTCCTCCCCTTCTCCTCCCGAAGCCAGCAACACCCCCACGATGGCACGCCACCTCTCTACCTTCCGCCCTTGCTCTCGACACCGAGCTCTGCCATCTCCCGCCTCCCGCAAGTGTTGTGTTCGTGATCGTTCATGATCGTTCGTGGTCATGTTCGTTGCCCGGGATCCATTCTCGTTATTCTCATCTTGTCATCGGATTTGTTGACTACCCTAAGGCAAGTAACTTGTATATTCTTTTTGTTTGTATAAAAGTACAAAATACCGCATGTAGTCTCGCTCTCGTTTTTGTGTTTTCTCATGATGATCCCTTGATAAATCTTGATCTCGTTCGTTTGATCCATTCGTAGTCATGATCCATCATAGTTGTCACAAACACACTACATGGAAATAAACTAGATCTAGATAGACTCATGATGCATGTATCTATATTCTTCGCATATGTTGTGTATTTGTTGCATGCTTGATGTGTTAGATGTGTTATCTCGTTGTAGACTTGTTAATACCCATGCCATGTTGATTTTAATATCTAATACATCATGTTTTTCATCTTATCCTGATTTGGATCTATTATAGATAAGTTGTTTGATAAAATGCATGAAAGAATTTCGTTTTGCTGCTGCCGCCCTATTTTGATTCAACATTTTAGAACCTTTTAAGGTCAGTAAAATAAATTATTTTGTGAATATGATTTGTAGGTCTCGGTGTCTATTTTTCAGAACTTTTGACTGATCTCAATTTCAATTTTTGATGTGTGAGTTATCACTGTTTTACTGTAGCTGTGTCGTAATTTTCAGATTCTGAATTATACGATCGTTACACGATCTATTATTTTGAAACTGATGCTAAAAGTAAAATTTGGACTCAATGTTTCTCTGGGTATGACTAAACATTAATGGGATCAACCCCTAAATTTTATAGATTTATTTAATGACTTTTATGAATTATTCCATACTTGTGAACAAACCAATATATTTCCAAACTGCATGCTGTTCAGTAAGAACCATATTTTCAACCTGATTCCAGCCACTTTTGATTAGAACTTTGTGAATCTGAAATGTATCCTGCTGTGTCTATTTTACAACCCTTTTGACGGATTTGGATTTCAAGTTATACTTTGTGATCTATCGCTATTTTAGTACTGCTGTGTCTAAAACTTCAGATTCGTAAACTTGCTGTATCTTTCTGTTTTCCGAACTTATTTGACTATGCTATATGTAATGGAATATTATAAAAATTTATTTGCTGACACTAGACATACTAGGGAATCTTCTAGATTTTTCTTAGATTTAAGCAGTAAGTTTTATGCTCTTTTCATGCTTATAAATACAACTTTGCGATTTCTGGTTGAACATGAATTATGTATTAAACGTTGTTTTGAGCCATATTTATGTAATTGTTATATGACTTGTTTATATGTGCTGGATTCGGCCGATAGTCTATTTTCTGGATTTTCTGACGGATCCAGGTTTGCATTCATGTGGCAACGAGAATCTCAGATTTGGTGCAGTAGTGTCTTGCTGTCCAGAATTGAAAGTTTTGTTGTTCTAACCTATTATGAGTTGTTGTCACCCGTGCATGTTTCTATCCGACCTGAACCTGTCTCTTGTTCTTACCATATTCTTCTTGCCCTGTTTTGTACATGTATGCATGCCTATTTGATAATAATAACAAGTAACAAAGCCGGGGTTAAGGGAAAAACCTTAGTACTGGACAATATAGGTATGTGTACTCAGAAGGGGGCCCGTGTTTCCCACTTTATGTTTGATTGATGAACCTGTTTTACTTTATGTTGATTCATGAACCTGTTGTACTTTATGCTTTGATTCATGAACCTGTTGATTCATAAACTTGTTGTTTCATGAAGCTGTTGATTCATGAACCTGTTATGTTACTACCTGATTCATGAACCTGTTACTTATTATCTGTTACCTGTGCATGACGCCTGAGTACACGGCCTTATAGAAACCCACCAGTAGATCTAAATGTAAATTGCATGAATGTAGCAACCTTGTGGTAAAATTTGGGACGCATGAAGTTCTACCTAGATAGGATTAAATATAAGACTTAAGAATACCATGATCACCTGCATATTCCTGTTACCTGTACATGCTACTTGACACCTGTTACATGTTTACCTGCTTGCATGCTACCTGATACCTCTCACATGTTACATGCACCTATTATCTCATCATGTTACTTGATTTTGTTTCTTGATTAGGAGTTAAATACTCTACCTTGCTGTCACGTCCATTCCATGCTTATTCAGTACTTGTTTCTCGCTGTTACTCTATACTTGTTCCATCATTTTTTCCTTTATACTTGTTGCCTGCACTACAAGCAGCCCGTAACTTGCATTGATGGGCATTTCATTTCTTTTTCCTCTTTCTGCAATTTGTTAAACTTGCAGACTTTGGTGACTAGCTGCCCGAGGGAGTAAGTGACCAAGTATTCTAGACTGGCTGGAATTTCTTGCTTGAGTTTATTTCATGTTTTCGAATAAATTGTAATTTCTACATGGATTTGGTCACGCTCCGCTTACCGAAATACGGGAATACGAGCACGTGACATGGCCCAATGAATGATTTCAGCATCATCCATAAGTTGTACCAGTCTTGTAACACCCCGAATTCGAAAACAGACCGAATTCGAGTTCCACAGGATCTTTACACTTCATTTCGTACAATTTTACAAGAAATTTAAAACTTTTACTTCAACAAAAATTACATCAGAGTCTTTTACATCAACACGCAGCGGAATAAATAAAATACAACAATAATAAATGTATAATTAAAACAACTTTAACATTTTGAGTAATCATCAGCAACAATTTCATCTTTATATCTTCGTGTAAACTTCAAGTCCTGCATATAAAACTGTGGGCATGTCAGTTGCTTACAACCTACGAAATATTATACACGGCCATCCTCGCATTGCCGAACAGTATAACGATTCTCAAATACTTTAGCAAACCACAAACTTGATCACAAACAAAGCTACAAAGGGACTATCCTATCGATGTCGTGTTGTGCTGTGTGCTTAGTCCTTAATGTAGTTATTATATATTACATGATACTAATGCGCACTTGTTCGGATTCTATGCATCCCATACTACATAGGTCCGAGGACAAGCCCTTAATCGTTCTTCATCTTGTAGGGTTCAATCCCTCGCCATGACTTAATCTACTGCTGTAACTACGGTAAGTATCCTAGATGTTCTATGACCTACGAACTCACGTCTAGGCACCCTGGAGAGAATCCCAACGCACTGTCACATGACTCATCATGCAGGCATCCTATGGTAATTCACCACCTACCATAGACATGACACCACCCGCAGTCACCAAACATCCGACGAGCATCGCCAACGGGACAATACTCACTACTCATGACTCATCATGGGACATCCTGTGAATATTCTCATGCCGCCAATCTAATGGCCCTCATACTCATGTTTTTCTCATACTTTTATCACATCTTCACTATATATCTAATGCTTACAATTTTGTTAAAAAAAAAATCAACATAACCTAGAGCTAGCTTACCCTATCAGACTTAAATCAAAACAAAAGAGACAGTCAGCCTACCTGGCTACTTCTCAAGAGACGCTCAACCCTCAACGGTTAGCTCTCAAAATCATAAATAAAACTGCCGGTCACTAGGATCTTGCCTAGCCTCTTGATTCCAACAACTATCTCTTCTAGAGATCAACAATGTTTCATAATCAATCTCAAATAATATTTCATTTCCTTTATTCATATCTCTTTCTCAAAAACATTTCTTTTATAATCTCATAATCACAACATAAGTCAATTCAACCTCTTAACCAATTTAATCACTTATAACGTTGTATGCATTTCAAATAGTCTCAATCAAGTATAGAAAATCATAAAATCTCTACTACTATAATGGGAGAAGGCCTTAGTGTAATTTGTCCTTAACCCAACCCGTACAACGCACGTGCTGGTAGATTTTTTTTTCCCCTTCTCATTTCCCCAATTTTCTCCACGTGCACAGCACGTGTATAATACTAGTCTCATTAAGAGAATAATCTAATTTCAATCCAAATATTCATCTCTATTTAAATAAACCAGAGTCACATTTTTCAATAAAATAACTTCTTATTCTTCTAATCGAATAAACTCAAGTTCTTTAATGTGAAAAAATATTTTTTTTTAATCTCCCGAAATATGTCCAAATGAAGTACAAATAATTTTCATAAAGCCTAAACATTTTAAGAAAATTTTATAGGATTTTTCCCGAATTTTATTCTACTTTAAAACTCAAAATACTAAAAAAAACCAAAAAGGAATTAAAAGTGGCCAAGTTCAGATTCGAACCAGGGCCAGCAAGGAGAAAGCCCAACGCCTAAACCAAGGGGCCGATTGCGCCCAGTGTTATATGTTGAAGTTAAATTATACTTAAATTTTTGCTCTCGGTATTAAGTTAAAAATCGAAAACAAAAATAAAAGGGTTAACACCAGGTTTCGAACCCATTACCAAAGCCCAGAACCCGGATGAACAGTAAAATTTTTTTGACGCACCTAATGACCAGTTAGGCTAAAGCACTTGACTATTTAATAAGGAACTTATAATATAATCAATCATTAGGTCTCGGGTTTTAGTTAAAATCGAGTTTTAGGAAAATAAAATCTCTTTAGAGACTCGAACCCGAAACCAATAGTTCTACAAAATATAAATAATTTTTCTAGAATATGCTTCATTAAAAAAATATACCGTACAACATTTTAATTTCATAAATTTCTTATTTTTTTCACTATAATAAAATCTTTCTTCAAAATCCATAAAACACATATAATAGATTTTCTCCAAACAAAATGTTGTTTTTAATGGAAATTCCATTATAAAATTCCCATACTCAAAAAAAGAAATATTTTTTAGATTAGATCCGTACTTCTTTACCACATTGGCATGAAATAATTTTTTTCTACATATTTGCATTATTTTAACCAATGTCTTAACATGCATCAATTTCTATAAAAATCATGTTTCTTCAATTCTAGCATTTCAAACTAACAATCATAACAATTTTAAAGAATAGATTAAGCCATTTACATCTACCACACCGATTAACATTTAGCAATTTAAACTCTACTTTAACTAGCATGCAATTTCATCATACCAATTAATAAATAAATTGTATATTATCTAGCATGCAAGTCTAATCTTAAATTAGAAAGGATTTAAGAAACATCCACCCAAGAAAATTTAATTTCTAGCAATTGTACTCCTAGAATTAGGAGCTCCTAGAAACTCCGATTGCAAACTCCTCGAAATCCGTGTGCAAGAAAAGCTCCCCAAGCTCCATTCGGCCAAAGCACAGTGGGGCTCCATTTCTCATTTCGGCAAGCATCATCACATTCTCCTTCATGTGCCCACACTATAAATATACATATATACATAGAGATATATATATGTATACTTATATATAATGGATAATATATACATGATTGGATAGGTGGAGAAAGTACATGGACTGGTTGGGTTTTCGGAATAGACAGAGAGGGAGAGAGCGGAGGAAATGGTGAAAAGGTGATTGGGTTGTTTATATATATGTACACATATATATATATATGTCTATATGTATAGATACAATCTTTTGCATGATGGATTTTAATGGAGGGGGCAAAGGTGAAATGCTGGATTGTTGCTGTGGCTTACGGAAACGCACAGAGGAAGAAGAGAAAGGGATGAGGAGAGTGGTGTAGGGATAGGGGTATTAATATAGGTTTAATTAGTGGGTAGTTATACTAACTAATTGTCCACTAACCCATTGATTCTACTAACACAATTCAAAAGTTTTACACTTTCCCTCCACTCCAAATGTCAGCCAGATCCCCCCCCCCCCAAATTAAGTGTGCACTTTGCACGTGTGTACGTTCACGTGCTTTGTGTACACCCCAAAATAAATTATTTATTTAAAACGATTATTTATATATGTAATAGACATATAAAATTAACTTAAAAATTATAATTTTTATGCCCAATTATGCTAAAATATACAAACACACTTCATGAAATTTATTTTGAAAAGGAGCACGCCCAATTACGCGTGCCGAAACACGTGCGTCGCACGTAAAATATCAAAACGTGAAAATCGACGTTATCAACAGAAAAATGTTAAAGATAATAAAAATACAATATAAAAAAATATATTTATTAATTTTATATACATTCCACAATGTAGTCACTACGAGTGTAGAAAACACGTATGTTACACGTACAAAAGTATTTTAATCAAAATAGATGAAAAGTGAATTTCTGTTTGTAAAACGAATTTAAACATGTAATAAAATAAAGAATTGAAACCCATCGAAAATTTGGCACGCGACGGTAGAATACCCGAAATTGACACGTGCATCATTCCTACGTAAAAGCACGTAAAATATAAAGATTAAAATTTAGCATTTAAGTTGTCTCAAATAAGATAAAATTGTGAATCCGGGAAATGTATAAGTAATCGGAATTCAAAAATACATATTGAAATACGTTACGGATATCACCAGCAACGGTACAAAATGCACGTGCGTAACACCCGAGGGCAAAATTGTTATTTAAATTTTACGGGGTGTTACACTCTCCCCCCCTTAGAATAGTTCCGTCCCCGGAACTTGGTAGGGTAAGGGTTGTATTTTGTACACACTAAAGAAAATATTATACATAGAAATTGCTAACATTAAGAAAATAATGGTAGTATGAAAATAAGCAATGTGGAAAAATAAGACAAACTCTATATAAGAAAGCTATGAGTTTCAAAAATTTATAAGAACGGAAGAAGAAAACTAGAAAAATAGCATAAAATATGACAAAAGATATGATAGATTGAGAAAAATTTTCATACAAAAATAATCTTAGGTAAACCATTAGATAAAATAAACTTAATCATCAATTGGGGAATAGTTCGGAGAACAATGCAATAAAGAGAAATATAGTCAATAGATAATTTACAAATAGATTAGTAATCAAAATTCATCAAAGTAATAAGCGGTAGAAAATCGCAAACTGAATTGGTACTGTATGACTAAAATGAAATAGCAATTTAAAAGAAGACTATTGGATACCAGTTTGAAAAATAAACGAGAATGAAATGCAGTTAAAAGCATAGACAACATAAAAATGATTTTGTATACCAATAAGATAATTTGTAAGGTAACTATAATAGTTATACGATTTGAAAATTAAAAATATAAAAGGCATACATCGAAATACTTTCAAATTATCAAATAGAGCGAGAAAACCAATATACAAAGTTATATAGGTACATAGGCATAAAATTATAGAGTGAAACAAACAATATTATGATATGAAAAGTATAAATGGTTTGTAGTAGCAAAACCACACATCATAGTAGAAAACCAATAGAAGTAATTTATGAATCGTAAACAAAATATATAAATAATAAAAGATATATATACATACATATTTTTTTTAGGTGAGTAGCCACGAAATAGCAATATAAAACACGATGAAGTTACATGAAATACTTACTCATGAAAAGATTCAAAATAAAGAAGAAAACGGCACGATAATTGAGATTAAATAGTATATACACAAGTATGATAGATACATAAATCAGTATAAATAATATAATGCTAGGTTGTAAAATAGTGTAAGCTAGTACAAAAAATGGAACAGGGGTAAGTAAATATTATAGAAAATAAAGTAGGGGGTTATCTAAGTAGAAAATCTCTTTCTGGTGTACGTTCGCCTCGTTGGTGTCAAACTGCAGACTTACCTCCTCGACCTTAAGTTGCAGAATTGCTTCTACGACATCCGGTTGCAGTTTTTCTTCTGGACATTCGGTTGCAGACTTTGCCTCCCCGATGTCCAGTTGCAGTTTGCCTCCATTGACATCTAGTTGTAGATTTTCCCTCTCGACATTAGGTTGCCACAAACAGGAGATAGAAAGGTGTAATCTTTCATGTATACTTGGATATTGGGTGTTTAATAAAGTATGGTGTTATGTTTGAAATCAATGATATAAAAGTGGATGGAAAAATTGTAAATGAAGTAGGAAATTACAACGACAATATATTAAAATAGTTAGACTTTAAATATAGGATATACAAGATTTGTAGTAATGAAAATGAATCATAACTTTAGGATGAGAAATAATGTAAAGTATATGCACGAGCTGAAAATACAAATAAAAACAATAATTATGTAGTGTATGTATTATACTGAAGAAGCGAAAAACTACAAAATTAATGAGTAGAGATTAATAGTAAAAGTGAATATAACAAAACAAATTAGCAAATAATATGTAGTAACGAATGTAGACAATAAAACAAAATGGCATATTATATTTATATGAGTAAATTATTTCAATATTTGTTAAAAATATTTTGAAATATCTAGGACAATATAAGGAAATGGAAAAATATAGTATCATGAAATTAAATCACATAAAATCAATGCACATGAGGAAAAATTCATAAGCAAAATTCAAAATATAATAGAAATAATAATTGAAGAAAATAATAGTAGCAATATAAATATACATAAAGTAATAGCAGATATAAACGGGTAAACATAAAGTGACATAAAAATATGAAAGACAAAACTTTAAGATTCAAAGACAGATAAAACAAATTTAAAAGATCAAAACTAAGAAAAATAGACAAAATAATAGATATTCAAGTGATTTAATAGTATTGAAAAATATTGAATGTTGAAAAAAATACTATAATAAAAATTCCACGAAAAAAAATAATTTGAGAGGGAAGTGTGTCTACGTGTAATGTATCATGAATGTAGGTTCAAACCAACCACGCTCCCACTGCGCCACTCTGATACCCAGGGAAAGTGTGCTTGCATACAATCTCACATTACTGTATACGAGGAGAGCATCTTGAATGAAGTTGAAAAGTAGTTATTGAACCTTTATTTGCAACTCCAGCCATCCAATAGGAAAAAGGAAGAGAAAACATCAGTGTATAGAACAACACAAATGTAAATCACTTCAATTTAAATCTCTATTGACTGAACCCACACTTCTAATGTCCACTCTAGGGTGTCGTTCCTTATAAATTTGTACTACTTATGAAGCATGACTCTGACCGAATTCGAGTTCCACAGGATCTTTACACTTCAATTCATACAATTTTACAAGGAATTTAAAACTTTTATTTTAACAATAATTACATCAGTCTTTTACATCAACACGGAGCGGAATAAATAAAATACAACAATAATAAATGTACAATTGAAACAACTTTAACATTTTGAGTAATCATCAGCAACAATTTCATCTTTATATCTTCTTGTAAACTCCAAGTCCTGCATATAAAACTGTGGGCACGTAACTTGCTTACAACCGACGAAATATTATACACGGTCATCCTCGCTTTACTGAACAGTATAACGATTCTTAAATACTTTAGCAAACCACAAACTAGATCATAAACAAAGCTGCAAAGGGACTATCCTATTGCTGTCGTGTTGTGCTGTGCACTTAGTCCTTAATGCAGTTATTATATATTACGTGGCACTAATGTGCACTTGATCGAATTCTATGCATCCCATACTACATAGGTCCGAGAACAAGCCCTTAATCGTTCTTCATCTTATAGGGTTCAATCCCTCACCATGACTTAATCTACTACTGTAACTACGGTAAGTATCCTAGATGTTCTATGACCTACGAACTCACGTCTAGGCACCCTGGAGAGAATCCCAACGTACTGTCACATGACTCATCATGCAGGCATCCTGTGGTAATTCACCTCCTACCATAGACATGACACCACCCACAGTCACCAAACATTCCACGAGCGTTGCCACCAGGACGGTACTCTGGAGTAGCATCCACTTCCTACTCATGACTCATCATGGGACATCCTGTGAATATTCTCATGCCGCCAATCCAATGGCCCTCATACTCATGATTTTCTCTTACTTTCATCACATCTTCACTATGTATCTAATCCTTACAATTTTGTTAAAAAGAAAATCATCACAACCTATAGCTAGCTTACCCTACCGGACTTAAATCAAAACAAAAGAGACAGTCAGCTTACTTGGCTATTTCTCAAGAGACGCTCAACCCTCAATGGTTAGCTCTCAAAATCATAAATAAAACTGTCGGTCACTAGGGTCTTGCCTAGCCTCTAGATTCCAACAACTATCTCTTCTACAAATCAACAATGTTTCATAATCCATCTCAAATAATATTTCATTTCCTTTATTCATATCTCTTTCTCAAGAACATTTCTTTTATAATCTCATAATCACAACATAAGTCAATTCAACCTCTTAACCAATTTAATCACTTATAACGTTGTATGCATTTCAAATAGTCCCAATCAAGTATAGAAAATCATAAAATCTCATTAAGAGAATAATCTAATTTCAATCCAAATATTCATCTCTATTTAAATAAACCAGAGTCACTTTTCAATAAAATAACTTCTTATTCTTCTAATCGAATAAACTCAAGTTCTTTAATGTGAAAAAAATCTTTTTTTTTTAATCTCACGAAATATGTCCAAATGATGTAGAAATAGTTTTCATAAAGTCTAAACATTTTAAGAAAATTTTATAGGATTTTCCCCGAATTTAATTCCACTTTAAAACTGAAAATACTAAAAAAAATCAAAAAGGAATTAAAAGTGGCCAAGTTCGGATTCGAACCAGGGCCAGCAAGGAGAAAGCCCAATGCCTAAACCAAGGGGCCGATTGCGCCCAATGTTATATGTTGAAGTTAAATTATACTTAAATGTTTGCTCTTGGTATTAAGTTAAAAATCGAAAACAAAAATAAAAGGGTTCACCAAGTTTCGAACCAAGTACCAAAGCCAGAACCCAGATGAACAGTAACATGTTTTTGACGCACCCAATGACCAGTTAGGCTAAAGCACTTGACTGTTTAATAAGGAAATTATAATATACTTAATCATTAGGTCTCGGGTTTTAGTTAAAATCGAGTTTTAGGAAAATAAAATCTCTTGAGAGACTCGAACCCGAAACCAATAGTTCTACAAAATATAAATAACTTTTCCAGAATATGCTTCATTAAAAAAATATACCGTATAACATTTTAATTTCATAAATTTCTTATTTTTTGCACTATAATAAAATCTTTCTTCAAAATGCATAAAACACATATAATAGATTTTCCAAAAACAAAATGTTGTTTTTCATGGAAATTCCTTTATAAAATTCCCATACTCAAAAAAGAAATATTTTTGAGATTAGATCCGTACTTCTTTACCACATTGGCATGAAACAATTTTTTTCTACACATTTGCATTATTTTAATCAATGTCTTAACATGCATCAATTTTCATACAAATCATGTTTCTTCAATTCTAACATTTCAAACTAATAATCATAATAATTTTAGAGAATAGATTAAGCCATTTACATCTACCACACCAATTAACATTTAGCAATTTAAACTCTACTTTAACTAACATGCAATTTCATCATACCAATTAACAAATAAATTGTATATTATCTAGCATGCAAGTCTACTATTAAATTAGAAAGGATTTAAGAAACACCCACCCAATAAAATTTAATTCCTAGCAATTGTACTCCTAGAATTAGGAGCTCCTAGAAACTCCGATTGCAAACTCCTCGAAATCCGTGCGCTAGAAAAGCTCCCCAAACTCCATTCGGCCAAAGCACAGTAGAGCTCCATTTCTCATTTCGGCAAGCATCATCTCATTCTCCTTCATGTGCCCACACTATAAATATACATATATACATATATATATATATATATATATATATGTATACTTATATATAATGGATAATATATACATGATTGGATAGGTGGAGAATGGACATGGACTGGTTGGTTTTCGGAATAGACAGAGAGAGAGAGAGAGGAGTAAATGGTGAAAAATTGATTGGGTTGTTTATATATATCTACACATATATATATGTCTATATGTATAAATACAATCTTTTGCATGATGGATTTTAATGGAGGAGGCAAAGGTGAAATGCTGGATTGTTACTGTGGCTTACGGAAATGCACAGAGGAAGAAGAGAAAGGGATGAGGAGAGTGGTGTAGGGATAAGGGTATTAATAGAGGTTTAATTAGTGGGTAGTTACACAAACTAATTGTCCACTAACCCATTAATTCCACCAACACAATACAAAAGTTGTACACTTTCCCTCCACTCCAAATGTCAGCCAGATTTTCTCTCCCAAATTAAGTGTGCAATTTGCACGTGTGCACGTGCACGACCTTTGTGTACGCCCCAAAATAAATTAAATATTTAAAACTATTATTTATATATGTAGTAGACATATAAAATTAACATAAAAATTATACTTTCATGCACGCTAAAATAGACAAACACTCTTTATGAAATTTATTTTGAAAAAGAGCACGCCCAAATACGCGTGCCGAAACACGTGCGTCGCACGTAAAATATCAAAATGTGAAATTCGACGTTATCAACAGAAAAATGTTAAAGATAATAAAAAATAAATATAAGAAAATATATTTATTAATTTTATATACATTCCACGACGTAGTCACTACGAGCGTAGAAAACACGTGTGTTACACGTACAAAAGTATTTCAATCAAAACAGACGAGAAGTGAATTTCTGTTTGTAAAACAAATTTAAACATGTAATAAAAATAAAGAATTGAAACCTATCGAAAATTTGGCACGCGACAGTAGAATACCCAAAATCCACACGTGCATCGATAATACGTAAAAGCACGTAAAATATAAAGATTGAAATTTAGCATTTAAATTGTCTCAAATAAGATAAAATTTTGAATCTGGGAAATGCATAAGTAATAGAAATTCAAAAATACATATTAAAATATGTTACGAATATCACCAGCAACGGTACAAAATGCACGTGCATAACACCCGAGGGCAAAATTGTTATTTAAATTTTGCGGGGTGTTACACTCTCCTCCCCTTAGAATAGTTCCATCCCCGGAACTTTCTAGGGTAAGGGTTGTATTTTGTACACACTAAAGAAAATATCCTTATTATACATAAAATTGCAAACATTAAGAAAATAATTATAGTATGAAAATAAGCAATGTGGAAAAATAAGACATACTCTCTATAAAAAAGCTATAAGCATAAAAAATTTATAAGAACGGAACAAGAAAACTAGGAAAATAGCATAAAACGTGACAAAAGATAGGATAGATTGAGAGAAATTTTCATACAAAAATAATATTAGGTAAACCATTAGATAAAATAAACTTAATCATCAATTGGGGAATAGTTCGGAAAACAATGCAATAAAGAGAAATATAGTCAATAGATAATTTATAAATAGATTAGTAATCAAAATTTATCAAAGTAATAAGCGGTAGAAAATCGCAAACTGAATTGGTACTGTATGACTAAAATGAAACAACAATTTAAAAGAAGACTATTGGATACCAGTTTAAAAAATAAACGAGAATGAAATGCAGTTAAAAGCATAGACAACATAAAAATGATTTTGTATACCAATAAGATAATTTGTAAGGTAACTATAATAATTATATGATTTGAAAATTAAAAATATAGAAGGCATACATCGAAATACTTTCAAATTATCAAGTAGAGCGAGAAAACCAACATACAAAGTTATATACGTACATAGGCATAAAATTATAGGGTGAAACAAACAATATTATGATATGAAAAGTATAAATGGTTTGTAGTAGTAAAACCACACATCATAGTAGAAAAGCAATAACACATCGCGAAAATCAATAGAAGTAAATTATGAATCGTAAACAAAATATATAAATAATAAGAGATATATATACATACATATATTTTGTTAGGTGAGTAGCCACCAAATAGCTTATGATGACGATAACCAAATAATACGAGATATATATGATGATGATAGCGGTAATAACATTGGACATGTGTAATTTCTTACACGATACCGATAACGGAAAAAATACTGGACATGTGTAATTTCTTACACAATGCCGATAACGGTAAAACACTGGATATGTGTAATTTCTTACACGACATCGATAACGATAATAATCACTGGCCATCATCCGAGTACAGTCACTATATTATCAACTACCTTGATCAACCCTTAACCCCGGCTTGATATGATTTTATTAACAATCATTTATGAACATGCTTGTGATCAATGTGGACGATGGTATCAATACTCATGCAATAGGTACAATCGATGAGACCGGTAGCACTAGTACAATTTCAAGATGATATCAGGACTATACAGTACATAAAATATACATGGTCCAGTTCATTAAATATGGAAAACACAGTTTATATACAAAATATAACAATATATGGACTAAGTGTACTAAAATTTCTATGTGCAAGATTTTAAGTTATAGTGTCAGGAACCGGGTCGAAACCTCAGTACAAAGTCAAGCAACGACATGGCAATATATGTGAATGTTCCATAGTACAATAAATTTACGGTTTGGGATTGAAGTCAACAATAATAGCACGATGAGAATACTATGAATCAAATAACATGGTATAATAAAGAAACAACGAAGTTCAATTAAATATGATATTCAATTTGATTACTACTTGCCGGATTTCAAAGAATGTTTTCTTGAACTAGAAATAATAAAAATAAGTTTAAGAGACGCTTGCCTGTTAGGAGATAATTCTGAAAATAAAAAGAATAATAGGATAAGAATCCCGACGGTGGCACGTGTGCTTACATGTGCACAATGAAGCAACCAACCGCAAGAGAACAACAATAAGACTAACAACAAACAAGAGTGAAGATACAGAAACACGGCACACAACCCACAACAACTCCAGATCAACCCAAACACCAAACACCAAACACCAATCAAAAACTCCTACTCCACAACAGCAACCACACAAACACAACACAAAGGATCCCCCCACACTCCAAACAGCAAACACACACAGCACCCAATCCCCTAGACAAAACAGCAACCACCAAAACAACAATCAACTCAAATCCCCCACTTCAACACAACAGCAAACACCAAAAGGGCATCCCCCTACCTGAACAGCAAACACACTAACTGGCCAATCCAGCTTCATCTGCTTCCTCAACTTCGACAATGAGAGAGAGAGAGAGAGGTGGGAGACTTGACGTCGACTGCAGCAGGGGCTGGAGACTGGCGACGCTTGGGATGACGGCGATGCACTGCGGTCGAGGAGCGATGGCAGCGATCAAGGGCGGCGTGAGCAAACTCTGTTTCGCTTGAAAACAAAGGTGAGACACAGAGGCTATTTTTAGGCTTGGACGGAGACGAAGACGGCTAGGGGGATCTGCGGTGGATAAGGAGGGTGAGCAGAGAGGGTCGATGAAGGCAATGGGCGAGGAGTGGTGATTTGGGTAATGGTGAAGGCAGCAGTGGATAATGGGTTCTGGTGAGTCGAGCAGTGGGGAGGATGACGGGGGTAATGGCAAGGTGGGGGCACTGCGGTAGGGTCGAGGGGTGAGGGTGATGGCATCGCGGTGAGGCTGCGACGGGGAGAGGGCGACTGCGAGCGGCAGTTGCGATAGGGAAGAAGAAGTGGCGAGGGCGCGATGGGGGTCGCGAGGTGGCGCAGTCGAGCAGATGGCTCGACGGGATGGTGGTTGGTGGCTCGCGAGGTGGAGCGCAAGGGGGAAGACAGGGTATGTGGAGCTCGACTGCTGCAATGGGGAAGGTGAAGAGATTTGGGCGGGAGAGTTGGGGTTCGACAGTAGAGAGGGGGAGAGGGGGTAGTACAGTAAGGGTAGGTTCAGGGTTAGGGATGAACATTATAGGGTTTAATAATAGGGGTTAAGGTAATGGCGGCTCAAGTTTTGGGGCATTAGGTTTGGGTTTTTATCAAAATAGTAATGGAATTATGATAGCCATAATAATGTGGAGGATTTTATGGGGCTAGTTGTTAGGGATTCAATTTTGGGGGGTTACGGTGATGATTAGGAGAGACTGTGGGGATTGACTAGTCAATAATAGATTAGAGGGGAGAATTTGGGTTGTGGGTTTGGGCTACTAGATCCAATAGGATGCGGGTTTGAGTTTAGGGTTAGATATAAATAGGAGATGGGCTTGGACTGGGCTTCAAATATAATATAGATCACTTTAATGGGCTTTAACAAAATAGTAATAATAGTAGTAAAAACAATGGGCTTTAAGAAACAATAAAAATAATAACAATAATGGTGACAAAAGTAACAATAACAACAAAGGTTGATAATTAAAATAGTAATAACAGTAACAATAATCATAATAACAATACTCATAATAATAATAATGATGATGATGATGATGATGATGATGATGATAATAACAATAATAACAAAATAGCAATAATAATAAAAATAACAATAACAATAATAACAATAGTAATAATAAGATTACGTAACAAATAGGAATTGGATTTAAACAACTTATTAAAATGATCCGAATAGTAATAATGTAAGTAGTCGATCAATTTGGAATAGAAAAAATAAAATTAAAATATAGTGTCATTCGAAATAAATATAATTGCTTATTAGAATATACTTTTGTAGATGATTAAAAACGAAATTAACACAAAGTAAGTTTATTAATAATCGAAATACAAAAAATATTTAGGAAATACGTATTTACGGGAACGGGGGTTACAGATTTGTATTGGGCATTTTGTCATAGGATTTATGTCTTGTTTCTAGACCTAATTATTTGAGATTAAGTATTCTTGTTTTCCAGTAATCCTGTTGGTTATGTTAATTTATTCATGCATGCGTGGTTATTATTTCCTGTATATCTCTTGTTTATTCCTGTATATGTTGTAAAGATCCTTACAACTTATGAATGGTGAAAACCATTCGCTAGACTTGTGTCGCGTATCCGTATTCTGTTTTCTTTTTTTGGAAGCGGGGCGTGACATTTTATATACACCAAATATAGAGTCAACTCAGTGGACGTACCTGGGTTTGGAGAACAAAATAAGAAAACTGGCATGTCATATTTTGCTTTTATTGTTCAAGTTAAATTTGAAAGCCTTTGTTGTTGTTCCTGCACATCTTCTCTAGTATGCATTCGTCGATATATATCATCTTTCAGTGGTATTAAACAAATAGCATTGAGTAGTTCTTTTATGATAATTACTAGTAATTTACATGTGCGATGCACGTCTTAATAAATATATATATTTTAAAGTAAAAAATTTTGACGTAATCTGCCCTCGAACCTGAGACATTTTTTCTATTAGTTATGCACAGACTATGCACATCCTAATTTTTTTTTTAAAATAAAAACTTTGACGTGGTGAGAACTCGAACCTGAAACCTCCTTCATATTAGTTAAGTACGTGCGTCACACGCATTGATAGATTGACAAATGACACTAAGGCCTTCACCCATTATAATATTAGAGATTATTGTCATAATTTTAATAAAATGAGGTAATTTTACCTTCCCGTGCGAGTATGGCCAAATTTGTATCAATGTATGGTGCTTTGTACTGCATTCTAATCATGTTGAATCTGAATGTTTTTTTCTCTCTTTTTTTTCTTTCGTGCGTGTGTGTTTTTTGTGTGTGTGGAAGGAAAAGGTGGAATATATATATATCCACCATGTTTCATTAATAAACTGTTAATCAAATAAATTCAGAGTACTGAGTAAAATACAAAGTCATATAGTACAAAAATTAAAACATGGAACCTTCCACAAACATGGGATGCTGGGATAATCATAGGAACATACAAGAAAGTATCATCTAACAACTCGACGAGATCCCCCCAACAGACCTTGCGGGGTGGGGATCCATCAAAAGTACAACTACTTCAAAAGACGCATTACTCAATCAAGCGTTGGAACAATCTCGATCTAATCGTCACCGTACTCTACAACTTGGAAGGCGTTGGCAATCCTCCCTTTTGGACTTGTCGCTGCAGTTGTAGTCCATAATGAAATAAGACACATAATGTGAGTTAAATTACCAGAAATACTATTCACCACAACAAATATGACATTTGATAGCATTCATAAAATGCTATAGTAGACCTACGATAGCGTTTTACAAACGCTATCAAAAGCCCCGCTATAATAAGTCTATAGCGTTTTGACCAAACGCTATAGAATCTATAGCATTTTACAAAACGCTATAGAAACTATAGCGTTTCGGAAACGCTATAGTTTCTATAGCGTTTTGTAAAACGCTATAGATTCTATAGCGTTCGGCAAACGCTATACAATCTATAGCATTTTGTTAAAAAGCTATAAAATTTTGATATTTGTGGTTTTTTGCAGCATTTTAAAACGCTATCGTTTTGATATTTGTTTTAACTCTATACAAAAAAAAAATCTACGGATACAAATAAAAATCGATTTATCGAAAATGTCAATACACCATTATATCAACAGTTTTGAAAATTTGTTTACAAGTATATCAAAACCTAGCATCATAGAAAAAGTCGTACAATAAACTTGAATCCGTAAATCCATACAATAAACTTGAATCCATACAATAGTTACTACAAAATATAGTCATAATGCCTTGGAATAAGAAGACACTCAAAATACAGTCACAATGCTGCAACATGATCAGAGATGCTATGACGTGTTCTTGGGGTTCATTGATGTAGCATTGTTGGTGTCTTAATGATGTGTCACTGGTAGTTGATTCTGCAAAAAAGAAAATTTTGAAGTAGCAAGTATATTTTGGAAATACTAAATTTCTAGTAAAATTGGTTTGCAAACTGAAGTTGAATGTTATTAATACTCTCAGTCTTCATTAGTCTTCATTGTAATGACAGATAAATGCAGTGACTAGAACAGGGACTGCTGTGAAAAGATTCCAAACAGAGGCCACATCAGTTATCTCTGGTAACAATCTTGGCATCTGTATACCTCCACTGACTAATTTGACAATTGCAATTGTAGCAGTAATTACAACAAATACCACCGCCAGAGCGACTGATAAAGCAGATGTATATCGCAAAGAATCTGTAGGCAATAGAAAGAAGTAATTTTTTAAACAAAATTCTAATATTCTTTAGAAAAGTACATGAATGATAACATGGAGAGCACGAAGTTGGTTTTAACTTACCTACACGTTTCAAGCTTACTAATGGAGCAAATACAAACAGGGTTGTGACAGTAAGAACAACAAATTAAGCACCCATTCCACCATTGATCCCTGAACCATCCTTCCAATATTCCAGAATGATGGACCCCATCAGAAGTTGTTCCAGAAAGCACGTCACCTAGCCACAATTGTAATCATCCAGTTAAAACATCGATAGCTTACAAACTCATGAAATTAATAGAAGGCTGGGTAAACATTCAAAGGACATCGATTTTTATCTAAAGGATCTACTTGATCGCTGTCATGAGAACTTGAATTGTGCTGGAGATTTACATGTTGTCAGGCAAAGCAATATAAAATCAGAGCAAAGGGTTTATAACTGAAGATTTAAATTAATCCAGTTGACTATAAGTATCCAAAATTATTCGATAAAGGCTTACTTGAACACAGTGATAAGCCAGAGCCAAGAATGCTTTGGCCAAGCAACAATCAGACAAACTATAGCTGATGCCCATATGGCAGTAGAAGTTCCAGTGCATGTCTTTGAAACCTTCTGAGTTCCACGCTATATTTGCAAATTGGGAGGTGAATAAGTAAGTGAATAATATCTATTGTATGAAGAAAATTAAAATATATATATATATAGTCGAGATTGGATCACTCACATCAGAGATGATAACTTGAAATAATGTAAAAATTGTCAATAGAACAGCATGTACTGAGAAAGCAACATCATTTGCAGCTACAGGAATCATCTAAAGAAAGAGGAAGAAATCAAGAGCATTCAGATGTTTTGTTTGCATAGATGCATTCAACTCGTAAGTATGGGAATGTGAAATACTATTCATAAAATGATGAAACTAAGTGATATCCCAAAAGCTGTCACTATTAACACATCAAGTAATATGAGATAAGATGAGGATGACATTCATTATTTGGTTGTACACAAATTGGGATTGCATTATTCTTTTAGAGAAAAGCTGGGGTAAGAATTTGATATACATCTTCTGATGCATTTTCCATCACTAGGTGATGTACATGTAGAATCATGAAAGAAAGTGAAGCTAACCTAATTAGCTTGCTTATAGAGTTCTTTAGCAGACACATGCATACGCACAAAGAAACATAGGGAATAAAGTATATTGGTCCGAACTGGTACCTACATGATCGGGCTTTCAGATTTAGCGAACAAATTTGTACTCACAAAAAGTAGTTCAAAGACAACGGTAACAGCAAGCACATACAAAACACGGAGAATAGAGTATCTTGATAAGAACTAGGTAGCTAACTAGTTGAACATTCAAATTTTCGTTGGACTTGGATTTACCAAAAGTAGTGCAACGACAACAATACAATCTTTACACCAAAATTTTGAAGTCAATGGACTGATGTCATGTATACATCCTAATTCTCGGTATACGCAAGGCAACACCTCTTCTATCTTGGTCTGAGACAAGCAGTGAAAAAAGTACACTGGATTATCAAATGTATTTAAGATAATATGTTTACAGTCATCATTCTAGCAGGTCCCTCATAAAGCAGTATATAGTTTCATATTAATTGATAATGCATCAACAGATTTCAAGCCTAAGATCCACCAATTACTATATTTAAATTAAATCAAATTAGGTAATACTAACCTCATCAGCTCCATACTTCTCTCGGTACTTCTTTTGAATCGCAGGGCTATAGAATAGCACAACATTGTATATCAAATAAGACGTTAGAAAATGTAAGGTAATGAGTAAGTGCTTCTGGTTAAAATAGAAAATATATGAAAGTTACAGAGTGTTAATAAGTTACAGAGTGTTTTTATCATGCAAATTTGCCAGTAAGATCCCGTATCCAAATCTGAGTAACACCTAGTGTATTTGCCAACAGAGTAGCTACTAGGTTTCCACCATCACTGTAGTTTCCTATGATATCAGGTCTTCCCTGCAATTCTCCTGCAAACTCATTGGCCACGTCCTACAGAAGAAAATGAAACCTTCATATATTTAAAAAATGAAAATGAAAATAAAAAGTGAGTATCATGAAGAGAGTAGTGTAGCTAGATAAAAGACTCACATTTGCCTAAGTCTCTAGATACGGCCAGACTCCAAAGCGTGAAATCCAATTACGGAGTATCCCCTTCTCATACTTGAAGGGGACACGCAGAATGCTCGTGTGTTCAGTTCCAAGGACCTTCTCTAGCCTCTAGCCACAGGTGGTCCCGACCACATCAGGTGGTAATCGGGTGACCTACACAAGTCCAACCTAATAATCATTGCTCTTCAATTATATTTATATCAAACATCATAAACTTTAAACCAAATCTTTGAATATGTGCACACCATGTGTTTTTATCCTTTAGATTCGCCTTGACTCATTCTAAGAAATGTTTACTAGTAGAAAACAGTCATGCATTGCACGTCAAATGATTACTTACAATAAGGATGGGAGGAGTGATTTGAATTCCTTATTGCTTGATTCTAAGGAGCATCTCGCTCTCCAGGACACGAACTTGATCCAGGATATAAACAACCTAGAGGTGAAATGAATCATCAGCAAGTCGACGAAGAGTAGATGTGTAAATATAAAGATAGAATGGTATGGTTTCAGTTATCTTACTTGACCACCAGTGTCGGGATAGCCCAAGACATTGGCTTGAGAAAAGTAGCCATGTGGAGAGAGGATGACAATGATAAACAACATAGGGAACCTACCAAGATAATTCTCAAGGGTGTTCGAATTCGGTGCCTCGAGGAGATCAAGGAGTAGGTGGGTTGTCTCGTACACACATTCAGCTATATCTCCCCATCCCCTCTCTAGACCAAGCTCTTGGAATCTAATATTAAATAGTTTTAAATAGAATTTAATCTTTAGCTTGCCCAAATTTGAGGTATTAACCATAAGTAGAAAAGTGACTTATCGGTGGTGGAATTCGAAATATGCAGTCTCTGATGGGAGGCTCATGATATGTTTCTCTGCCTTCTTGAGTACAGATCTGAGAGCATTAAGGCTCTGAATTCTCTGAATTCTATCATTCAGCATCATAGTCTGCATGCATTCAGTTTCATTAGTACAGAACATGCAACGGAGCAATCTAATAAGCTCATCAGAAAATAAATGTCATAACATTGGTTAAGCAATTAATTTTACCGTCAATGTTTATCAAATGGTCTCTTCAGTGCACACAGAGGAGATTAGAGAAAATTACAAAGCCAAAGCACCTTGATGAGACCCAAAAGAAATAAGCAGAGTTTAAGTTGTATATATCATAAGGCATATAGCATGCACATCCCACATAGCAATATAAGTGATTGCATAGTTATTGCTTATATGCAGAACTCAGTAGTCAGCACGGGAACAACAATGAAAGAAAAAAGGGTAGAAACTAACAATGCAAGTACAAAATAAAATAAAAAGAGTGTATGCGAGTAAGTGCGAAAGCTTTTGCATCTTCTTTTCCTTCTACTAAATGACTATCAACAATTGGTTGATTCCTAACTCTATCCAATTCAATCTCAAATCATGTTGATGATCTTCTTGCATGTATATTAATCATGTCAAACTATACAATATGTTTGAAGTGACTAATAACTAAAAAGAGTTGTTACCAACCAAAACAACCGACCTTGAGGAGCAACAGATTGTGTTGGTGGCGAAAACCTGACTGAAGTAATCCCACTTTGATAGGTCTGCAGCTTTAGGTGCTAACTCAAGGTACCATTGTCATCTCCAGCCTCCCAATTGAATCCTTGGAATTTCAAACACAAAGAAATAAGCATCACTGATGAGTACCTATTATCATAGAATAATAGTTATCACCCCCCCCCCCCCCAAAAAAAGGATTATAACCATTAATAAAGTATACAACAAATTAAAGCATAAGCTGCATAACTAACAAAAGCATTAGCAACTTAAGAACTAGTTCCTTCACTTGTTAAGAAATTCTTAAAAAGATTAATATCATAATGACACTACCATGCAATAAAATTCCATAAAAGTTACAGAGGGACAACTGAAGAATTATTTATAAATTATAACCTCAGTTAAACACAGTTAAGGTTGTTAACTAACAGGTTGAAAATTAGGCTTTGTTTATTTTTTGAAAGAAATCACTTAAAATGCAAGTTTTTGGAGTAATTTGTACCCATAAGAATCTCAGTAGCAAAACACTAAGAAACTCCAATATAAGTTCATATCCTCTCATATCCTTCTATCTTTATCTTTCTCTGATAGAGCTAATATGACTTGACATAATTTGTATACATATGCTGGACAACCTGGTAGCACAGAGGATACAAAGCTATTAACTAGAGTATGAACAATGAAATAAATAAACATCAAGATTACTAACAATCTGATTCTCTTGTTTCAGTAACATTTGAATGCAACTCGATTTCGACATGTGTGCTAGGTATCTCAAGCATCAAGTTAAATCATTTACCTAATTTGTTTTTTTATAATAATAATAATAAAAAAAACACAAAGAATGACCGTGTTAGGTTTCATATCATAATATAAATGATTGATGAGATCATAAATGACAAAAATTGTTAAGAGTGTGCGTATGTAATGTCCAGTTGCTATTTTACTTCAGCTACTTTTTAGCAGAAGGTGTTGACCAATACAAATTGTACATAATTTGCTGGTAATTTCGAATAGTATACATGTCATATTCCATATGGCAAATATTAAAATATTAACCCCCTTCATGATTGAATGCTCTTGAGAGGAATACTAATCACAATCTCAGGCCCTGTGCCAGTGACAGGTTCTGTAGGGAACTTGAGATTATTAATCAAAATTTGAGGGCCTTGTAAGGGAGAATATCACATATAGACTGTTATATAACATTAAAATTCAATTTAAAAAAAAAAAAGTTTACCTAACTTTGGTTAGTTCAGGCACCCTGTCAAATTTCACCGTTTTTCTTTGTAATGCACGCTCCAGAGCTTTTCGCTTCTTCTCTGTGACTTCCCTCTCAATCACATGATCAACACGCACGCGGATCTCTACTAACCTGAAAGAAGGGGAGGGGGAAGGTAGCGCCGAAGGGGGTGGGTGGTGGCGATGGGGGAAGGAGCGACGATGGTGGAAGGGGACGGGGACGGGGATGGCGGCACCGAAGGGACAGGTAGCGGCGATGGGGGAAGGAGGAGGAGGAAAATCATTTTTGGTTTTTGGGGTGACTGTGAATTTGGGATGGAAACCATAATTGGGATCGTAGGATAATTGAAGAATAATAAGAGGAGGAGGATGAGGAGAAAATGAACTGGTTTGAGAATGATTTGGATTTTAATTAGAATTTTCTTTTTTACCCTTACCACTTAAGTTTATTTATAGATATTATAGCGTTTCTAAAACGCTATAAAAAATACAGCATTTTAAAAATGCTATCGTAGCTAAGAATAAATTTCAAAATTAATCAAAGATAGCATTTTATTCAGAAATGCTATTATTGATCACTTTCAATAGCATTTACACTTAAATGCTATAATAAATCCGCTATAGAAAGCCATATATGTTGTAGTGATTACTACTCTAACGAAAGTAACAATTATTCCTATCTAACCAAAGAATCCAGGTCATAGTGGCGATTGCGATATATTAGACTGTTGGGTTTATATCTTGCATACGAGATTGGATAAGAAGATGATGAGACGATGGAGGAATCGAGACGATCGGAGACGGAGTGGAGGCATGAAACAGTCAGCAGAAGGCAACAGTGGGGTTGCGGTCAACTAGACCTTGGGGTCGGTCGACCGCTCTACTACAGCGAGACATTGGTCAACTGCACAGTCGACCGGTTTGCTCTCGGGTGGACTTCAGAAGGTTGCGGTCGACCGTACCTTGGGGGTAGGCTGACCGACAGCGGCGCTGATGGGTTATTTGGGTTGGATCTTGGTGATTCGTGAGAAGCCCAACTTGTTCTTCAAGTCAGATCTGACGGCTCCTATCGTAGGGTTATCTCTTCAGAAATATCCAACGGTTATTGTATCAGGATATCAAACTAGGTTTTCTCTAGATCTCTATATATTATTGTTATTGGCCTCCATTGTGAGCCAAGAGAGAGAGTACTTCATTGAAGGCGAAGCTTGAGAGTTTATCTAATTGTAAACAACTAGTACTTACTGGTGAGGCTTGAGACAGGGTCGTGGTGAGAATTGTAATATTCTTGTACTAGTTGAATTACATCTTGGGTTTCTTCTCTCCCAGATTAAGACGAAAGCCCCAACCGGGATAAATTTGTGTGTGCTTTCGTGTGTTTGGTATGATCTCATATGCGCTTGGTGGTTTGTGTTGATTGCATCAAATAAATCAACAAGATCCTAGAGAGGGGTTTTCGGTTGAAATCCCTAACAATTGGTATCAGAGTTTCGGGTTCAAGGTTTTGTTTGAGTTTCTTGGAGATAATGGCAGATCAAATTACGAAGATCAAGCGGTTCAAAGGCAAGATCAAATTTAATCTCTTGAAGGTGGACATGCATGAAACATTGGTTCAATAGGACTTGAATCTAGTCCTAGAAGGAGATAAAGGAAGACCAATCGGCACAAAGCAGGAGAAGTGGAAGAAGATGTGTTCAGAAGCCTTGGGTTTAATCCGGTTGTCATCGATAAACGAAGTCAGGTATAGTTTAAGTACGGCGAGTCTTTGGGCAAGATTCAGAACTGACTACTAAGGATTGTCATCACAAGTTTGGATGTACTAGTGAAGAAAGTTGTGGGGTTTCTCAATGAATGAATGTACCGCTCTTCTAGATCATGAAGTGGAGTTCAATATGTAGTTATCTGAACTGAGGGCATTCAACGCAGATGGTCTAAGGGTTTCCAACTCAATATATTCACTATCAAATCCATCCAACATGATAACCGTGCTAGGTGAGAAATCTACCAAGGAGAAGTTTTTCATAGCAAGTATGATCAAGGGGTTGGAGGGGGATGCACTTAGGAAGGAGAGTCAGAAATCAGCGTCAACTTCTGTGAGTTCTTTGGAGGTGGATTGTACTTTGATTGGAAGGAAAAGTTTATGTCGGGGTAAGGTCTGTGGCCACCAGTGCAAAGGGATTGAGCATTACATGAGAGACTATTGCAAGCGATTGAGTCAGAGGGGTGCCAAATTCAGTGCCGCTGAATCAGGTGAAGGCTTAAACAGTGCTTTTGTTTCAAGTTCTTTAGATGTGAATTCAGGTTGTTCTTTTGATTCGGTTAGTTCTTCTCAAGTTTGCTCCGAGAGAGAGATGGTTTCTACTTGCAAATTTGCATCATATCGTTGTGTGGGAATGAAGTTTGATAAAATTTGTGAAGTAATGGTTTCTACTTATAAGTTTGCCTCATGTCGTTGTGTGGGAACGAAGATTGACAAGACTTGTGAAGTAAGATGTGAGAAAATTAATGAGTCGAAGATGATAAACGAAAAGGGACACACACTAGAGAAGGACATGCATATTCCTTTGATGAAGCGGAGCCTTATTTCCATGAGAACTCTAGAAGCTCGGGACTGCAGGTACACAGATCCAGGTGGAGTTCGTTCAGTTTGGGAAAGTTATCGCAAGGTGATGAAGGGTAAGAGGGGGATTGGGCAGGTTCAGCACAACCTCTACCAGCTTTATGGGAACAGAAAATCTTGGCCAAGTGGTTTGAAACCCATTGTTCCTAAAACACCATCTAGTATGCCGTCACTAGAATCATCCGAGCGAGACTGCGACGTTCGAATATCGTCGGAAGGTGGAGAGAGCCTTGAGATAGGTGGAGTTCGTGTGGAGGGTGGTACCTCCATGATTACATCTACTGTGGTGTGCCCTTGAGGGGGGAAATAGAGCGGGAGAAAAACAGATGGAGATATATTCAACAAGCAGAGGAAGCCATTGAAATGAGTTGTTTCCAAGAAGAGAAGGAAAATAGTCTAGTGGGTTTTAAATCACACAGGTATGGATTCATGCGTATGCAATCCAAGGTAGAGATTGTTGGGTTTATGTCTTGCATATGAAATTGGATAAGAAGAAGATGAGACGATGGAGGAATTGAGATGATCGGAGACGGAGTGGAGGCAAGAAACAGTCAGCAAAAGGCAACAGTGGGATTGCGGTCGACTGGACCTTGGGGTCGGTCGACCGCTCTACTGTGCGGTCGATCGGTTTGCTCTCGAGTGGACTTCAGAAGGTTGCGGTCGACCGACAGCGGTGCTGATGGGTTATTTGGGTCGGATCTTGGTGATTCGTGAGAAGCCCAACTTGTTCTTCAAGTCAGATCTAACGGCTCCTATCGTAGGGTTATCTCTTCAAGAATATCCAATGGTTATTGTATCAGGATATCAAACTAGGTTTTCTCTAGATCTTTATATATTGTTGTTATTGGCCTCCATTGAGAGCCAAGAGAGAGAGTACTTCATTGAAGGCGAAGCTTGAGAGTTTATCTAATTGTAAACAACTTGTACTTGCTGGTGAGGCTTGAGAGAGGGCCATGGTGAATATTGTAATATTCTTGTATCTTCTCTAGTTGAATAATATCTTGAATTTCTTCTCCCCTGGATTAAGGCGAAAGCCCCAACCGGGACAAATTTGTGTGTGCTTTGGTGTGTTTGGTATGATCTCATATGCGCTTGGTGGTTTGTGTTGATTGCATCGAATAACTCAACAAGATCCTAGAGAGGGGTTTTCGGTTGAAATCCCTAACATAGACTTCTCTCATTATACGTCTCTAAGTAGAGAATTTCATGCCGATCCATGTCCTCATACTTAACTGTACATGCCTCTGTTGCTGCTTGATATGCTGCCTTGTTTTATACTTCTCTCCACTGACGCTTTGAGCTCCTCCGTACTTCGTCGTCTTTTCTTCTAATTAAACAGTGAGTATGCAATACTTAATCCTAACAACAAGTAGATAAAGTGACTATGGGTTGTTCTTAGATACCCATGTGAAGGTCGTTTCTCCCAAATATAATACAAATCTAGCGGTGCTCTTTCGATCATCAATATCTTCGCTCCAATCACTATCGGAAATTCCAATAAATTGAAAATCACTAGCCGGAGAATAATGCAATCCATAACCAATGGTCCCTTTGATGTGTTAGATGAAGATGAGTAATTGGGGTTAGAGTTTATTTCTCATAGCCGCTTAAGATATTATACCCTGCCTATCAGTATTGGAATGTCACAATGCACTACCTCTAGATCAGCTTTTATATGAGATGAACTGAGTTTAGGGTACTGGGCTTTATGCCCACTCAACCCGGTCCAACAATTAAACAGATAACACGTGCAGAGCACGTGTATCCCCATAGAACATTATACACAATAATATTCTATTATATTGAGAATATACTTATATATCCAACATGATGTAGAGGAGAATTCGTTTGGCGGGTTTGAGATGTGTGGACTTTGGCTCCTATCACAAACGAGAGTGTAATGTACTAATGTGTGGAATCGAGGTTGGTCACCATGTCACGAATGGTATCCGCTGTTGCCTCCTTCACCATTGCACTACCATAGTGGACTGGTCTTACCTGAATATGATCGAAAATATATATTATGTGAATTAAGATCGCAGAACTTCTAGCCTACGTAAACTGAAACTCCGGCACTTAGAAGCAATATCTGTTATAGCCATTCATATGATGTCCAATGTATAAAGTTCAGTCATTAATTTGTCTCCCTATTCTCATAATTTATACACTTAAACCCTCCGTTGATATTATCATGTCACAAAGACTGAAATATCTATCATTCTGGCTCTAGATTAACTCTGGTAGTTAGATTTTTGGAGTATTTTAGGAATTCTACCTAAATTTCCATCTTTTTAACAATTGTGTGCCTATATAAAGACCTTCAATCTAGCACTTTTCATTGCTGAGTAGAAATTCATTTTGTAAGCCTCTTTTTAGGAGAACCACTGCCCAATATAACTAATAGTGTTCGTGTGCGGGAAAGCTTATGCTTTTTTCCCCCGAAAAGGTCAAAATTGGGTGTATGCAATTTGTTTACTTGTGATATTGTTATATTATATAAAGTGGATCCGTAGTATATTTATAATGTCATTCTATACAAACCTCTGCTCCAAAAAGTTTAATTTGTGAAACACAATCACCATGCACCATGTCGCGACCATACAGATAACGCACTGCATTCCAAAACTTGCACATATTGCTACAGTTGAAACTCCATGCTGACCTCCATGTTGACCGTTTCCTGTTACTGCTATGATCCTTTTCTTTTCTAGGTGCTTGGCAAGTAAAACTTGCCCAACAGATTGTTGATTGTGTGGCCACCTGTATAAATGAGGTCTTCCCTTTTCATGTAAATTTCTGGGCCTTCACGATATTAATTTATAGTAATTTGTACGTAGTTCCGCAAAATAGAGGGGCGTTTCTCGAGCCACAGTCTCTCAAAATTTCTTGCAACTGTTTCTGAAACCAAATAAAAATAGAACATGACTCCAGTAACTCAGAATTAGTTATTGTCATTCAATATGCCAATACGAAATTGTGCATTGCACGAGTTCTTCACTAAGTCCTTGGGTATATGATCCAATGCAAAATAAATGCAATATATGTATGAGACCCAAAGAGATTATTTCTGGGTGTCGTCAATCTAAGTTTGAATGAATTCTCCTTAAGCTTGACTTCGACAAAGTTTATGACAAAGTTAATTGAGAGTTCCTTTTTGACTCTTTTACATCGAGTATCTTCTCCGAAACTTCAACGGTCATCTTTAATTGTATTGAAGGGAATAAATTCATTTTGTAAATGGGGCATTCGTCAAGGAGACCCAATTTCTTCCTTATTATTTTCTTTTGTGGCTGATGTTTTCAGCAAGATCCTTCTTAGAGCTTGGAAAGCTAATATTATTGAAGGATTATGGGTCTTCCGCGGTTTTAAAGGGGTACTCAATCTCCAATATACGTATGGCATATTCTGTTTGCTAAACCCATTGGGCCGGCCCTACACAATCTTTAACTTCTTTATATTTTTGAACAAGCTTCGGCTCTGTCAATTAGTTTCATAAGACTTTGGTTCTTAGGCTTGGAGGTTCCGCCAATACACAGACTGAGATTACGAGTTTCTTTAATTGCGCTTCCTCTTCTTTTCCCATTTCTTACCTTGGTATTCCTTTAAGGTGGGGTAAACTCTACAATAATGAGTCTAGCTTCATAAGACTTTGGTTCTTAGGCTTGGAGGTTCCGCCAATAGACAGACTGTGATTTCGAGTTTCTTTAATTGTGCTTCCGCTTCCGATGATTGACAAAGTTGAATCTAGACTCTCTGCTTGTAACACCCCGAAAAATAATAAAATAAAATTTCTCACTTTTGCATGTGCAATGCACGTGAGAATTTTATATGTATGTTTCAAAAAAATACATAAAAAGGGGTGTGCACCAGCACGTGCACGTGCACATGTGTATTATGCACACAAAGTGAAGAAACGTTGGAGGTAATTGACCAGGTCTTGGGTGTGGAAGTAGTGGGGAGTGAGAGTAGGGGAGTGGTTAATTAAATACCTAATTAATATTATACATATAACCCCTAAGTCTATTCATTTCTTCAATGACCTTAAAAAAAAAAAAAAAAAAAAAAAAAAAAAAAAAATCAAGAAGCGAGCAGTGAAGAAGGCAGAGCCGGGGATTGGCTTACTGTGCAATTTTTGGAGTGGTGATTTTGGCTAGCGGATTTCAAAGTGCTTTTGGAGGAAATTTTGCTTCTAGTATTCTTCTATTAGGTGGGTGTTCTTTTATACTCTTAAATTTATTGAGTAGATGCATGTGTAGTTGTTTAGAAATTTAAATTTGTAGATGTAGAATGGTTAATTAACTCTCATTAATTGTGAAGTGAGTGATAGGACAAACTCTAAAATTTTGAGTGAAATGCATGTTAATTAAAGTAGAATTGAGGAATTAAAGTTTATAAATTTTTGCAAATTAGCATGTAAAATGTTAATTTGTGTTCACTTTAGAGAAGTAAATATTTTTATGGAATACGAAATTAATTGACTTTGAAGAAAAATTCTCATACTGCTATTTGTCATGGAAGAAGAAATATATTGAAGTAGAATTGACATTTCGTAAATTATAGTGATAATTGAGTTACTCTTTGCGTGATTGAAAACTTTAATTTGTGTGAACTTATTGTTGCATTAGAATTCAGTACATTGTATCTTAGATGCGTTGATTGATCGTATTTAATTGATGGGATGGGTAAAAATTGAATGTGCGAAGTTTAAAATGAAATGAGTTAGCCGAGACCAACTATATGAGGATTTAAATCCTATAGGGGGTGTGATATGAGCTTCGGCTCAGTGGGTGGGCAGTCTGCCGCCTTTCTTTTTGCACGGGTTTGAATGGGAGTATGATCTGCTTTAATTCCAATTGTTTTTAGAAAAGACTAAGGAGGGGGGTTTGAATATTTATTAACGGTCTAGTGCTTTAATACATTGGGCGTGAGTGGCCTGGTGGTTTGGTGCTTGGGTTCCTCCATGCTGGTGCTGGTTCGAGCCTGTGAATGCTCTCTGACTTTATTAAAATCAATATTTTTGTTGTTGTTGTGTGTGTTTTCCATCTAATTAATCTTTAAAAATTATTGGAAGGAGTGTGAGAAAATTTTATTGAATATAATTAAATAATTTGGATATTTTATTATATTAATTTAATAAAAAAAATTGAAATCTAGGAGGTTATGTTTTTTTTTTGTTGAGTAGGGCTTGAAAATTTGAAAATGCAACAAATTGAAGATTTGTAAGTTTGAGTTTTATTTGAAATAAAAATGAGGTTAAGTTGAGATTTGTAAATATTTTGGGCATGTCTTATAACGAAATTTGGAAAATTTGAATGGAGATATGAGTTTTGTTTAATATATAAAACAAAAGAGTTATTTGAAAGAGAATTGATTTGAAGGAAGTGGCTTTTTAGAAAGCTTTGGAAACGATTGATTTGTTTAGCAAACTAAAGATTATTCATGAGAAATTTTGAGTTGCAAGTTTGTCAATTATTGAATTTTGAAGTGGAAAACTTCAGGGTTGAAGAGAACCTTTGTTTTGAAAATTCTAAATATTATTTTTGACGTTGAATATAACCTAGTGATCTCTAGAATGAGATAGTTGTTGGAATCTAGATACTAGGCGAGACCCTAATAACTGGCAGTTTTATTAATGAGAAGTTTTAGAAGTATCCAGTATGGGCTGACTTTCTCTTGTGTTGGTTCAATTCCGGTAGGGTAAGCTAGCCCTAGGTTATGATGATTTTCAAAACTAAAAGTTAGGGTTAGGAACTAAGGGGAGATGTGGTGAAGTATGGGCAAACACGTGTATGAGGGCCTCGATAGCATGGTGGGAGGTATATCCAGAATTACCAGGGTTGAGGCTCGCGGTGGGGGATATTAATCCAGAATTACTGGGATCAAGACGATGCTTGTGGAATATTTGTGAGATGAGGTACCGATGACAGCGCGGTGTGGGTATTCGCCTCTAGAATTACTGGGTGTGAGGCAGTGTATCCAAAATCACTAGAAGTGGGAGTGCGATACTCAAGAATTACCGGAGTTATAGCTCGCGGTGTGGGTATTCGTCTCCAGAATTACTGGGTGTGAGGCAGGGTGTCCAACATCACTTGAAGTGGGAGTACGATGCCAATGAATTATCGGGGTGGTACTAGATACTGACAGAATATCTAAAAGATACATTAGTCACTGTAGTAATATTTTCATAGCGGGGGATTAAACCCTATAATGAGGAGTTCGATAAGAGCTTGCCCTCGGACCTATGTAGAATGGGATGCATAGAATTCGAACAAGTATGCATTAGTACATCGTAGTGTAGATTTGCATTAGGCACCTAAGACATATCATACACAGACATATTTAGGGCAGTCACTCTTCACATTTTGTTTTGCATTCAAGTTGTGTTTGTGTTTTGTAAGTATAAAGAATCGTTATATTACGACATAGTGAGGATGGCTGTTTACAATGTTGCGTCAGTTGTAAGCAACTGATGTGCCCACAGTTTTCAGTGCAGGATTTGGATTTGCAAAAGAACACAATGATGATTTGGTGCTAAGGATTTCTGTCGGATTTTATTTGTTGTTAATCAATTTGTATTTATCGTGTTGAAATTGTTTTATTTTTTTCCGCTGCGTAAATGTAAAATAACAGTGTTGTATGAAAAGAAAAAGTTTTAAAATTCCTTATAAAATTGTACGAATTTTAAGTAAAAGATCCTGTGCTATGAATTACCGTGTTTTGGAATTCGGGGCATTACACTGCTTGGTCTGGACGTCATTTGTCTAAAGGTGCCAGATTGATTATTATTAATTCTATTCTTTCATCCATCCCCTTATACATGATGTCCTTATTCTTTGTACCTACATGGGTCATTAATCGTATCAGAATGACAAGATTAGCAGAAATTTCTTCTGGACTGGTTTATCTGAATTGAAGATCAGTAAACATCTATGCAATTTGAAACTTTTATGCAAATCGAAGCGTGAAGGTGGCCTAAGTATTCTGAACCTCAGGCACCAAAACTTGGCCCTTCTTGGAAAATGGTTGTGACTATCTTAGATGACTTCTGTTAGTTAGATCTTATCACTGGCACCCAAAAGATGATATTAGATAGCGGTGGCATAATTCGGGTTCCTACACGGTCAAGTCATGTTAAAATTTCCTCAATTCCGGAGGTGTTATCTCTCCTTTCTCCAATACAGTGTGAAAGTGGATCGCCCTGCTTAATCTCAGTATCCTCTCATGGTTGGCCATTCACAACAACTCCCTATGGTTGATATTCTTAACAACAAAAATCTTGCTCTTGGCCAAAAATATTCTTTATGCTTTCTCCATCACGAGAATATTACACTTATATATTAATTGCTCTTTCATTCTACTGCTTTGGAGCATTTGTAAGAAAACTTGGCATGTTCATGGTAAGCCAGGCTCCGTGTCTTCATGGTGGGACTCTTGGAGATCGATGTGTATCAAGCGTTCTTTTCGTCCATTGTGCGATTGAACCATGATGGTGATGATTTGGATCATTTGGAAAGAAAGAAATAATATAATTTTCTCCAACTCTTCTTGCCTTATTAGTTTCTTAATTGATGATCTCCTTTACTTCACTAATTTCTGGGCTCAAGCGCTACCTCATAACAAGTTGGCTAAGCTTCGATTAGCAAACCTTGCCAATGCTGTTATTTCTTTCTCTCATACTGTCTAACTTTTCTTTCTAGATAACATCTTTTTCTTTCCTTAATTTGTTGCTTTTTCTCCTTAGTCTTATGGTATGAGTCTTTTCTTTGCAGATTTGAGCTTTGTTTGAGGCCGAGGCTGTCTTCATGTTTACTTTGCTTCTTTTTTGGATGCTTTGTGTGTATGTTTATGTCTCTGTATTGCCTTCATCTCCCCAACCCTTATCGATGCTCGTGTTTTCATACATGTTGGATTTTAGCATCCTCCGGTGGTCAAATTAATGATGCTCTTCTTTTGAGCTTATAGAGTATCCCTCTTACTTTTCATCTTATTTTCTTTTCAGTACTTACACTTCTCTATGACAGATATTCGACTTTTTCTTTTATCATTCTGATGCTATTGTATACAACTGGAGGAGTGTGCTTCCTTTGTCTTGATGTTTAATTGTTGTTGTTTGGGTTGTTTCTTGCTGCCCTTCATGTGTTATCATGTTGTTTCTCTGTCTCTACTGTCTGGTTGTTGTTTTTAGAGGTGTGATTACCACCTAATTGCTCAGTCGATGTTGGCTTCCCTTTTCTGCTAAGCCGGCTGTTGATTTCGCTGATGTGTACAACAGTGCCCTATCCTTTTGGTAGCTTCCTCAGTTGCCTTTCTATAGCGACATGGCTCTGTTTTGTGTTTCTATTTTTCTTTGTGTTACTCCTTGTAAACTTATTTGCTGTATGATACTCTTTTTTATCAATATAGTTATTTTTGGTCGTACAACAGTGAAGATTTTAATCTTTTTGCTAAGAAGGTATAATGTAAAGGGTGATATCAAGTTGGAATATATGTAGTTGATGCCTATAAAACCTCAACATATAATGTTGGTGATGCTGTTCGTTTTTGGGGTGCGAGGGCAGCATGTGTGTGTTCTTGTAATTTGTATAGTGGAAGTTTTTATGCGGTACTGGCGTCGGTCTGACCCCAGGTAGCGGGAGCGGCTCGGAAGGAGCAGCGCAAAGGTGCTCGGCTCGGATCCAGAAGTTCGGCTAGGCTGAAGATGTAGTGGCTCAGCTCGGGTCTTCTGTACCTGCACAATGCCTAGGAACACCGGGAGAAGTCCCGGTGGTAGGCCCTCCGACGATCTAGTCAGTCACTGGAAAAGTGACTGGGCAGCTAGGGTTCAATTGGGCAAAGTTTGATTACCTTTTATAATGAGGAGGGGGTCTGGTATTTATAGGCAGGGAAAACGGGTCTCGAGCCCTAACGGGTTGGGTTGGACCCGTTTTCCCATTGGCCTGTGTTGGCTGAGGCCCATTGGACTGTAGGTGGCCTGATGATCACATGGGGGAGGATCCTGAGGAGATCAGAAGGCCCTGGTTGATGCTGCTTTATTTACCCCATATCACAAGCCCCCCACTCTTGCGGGATTGTGCCTGGCGGGTCATGAAGGAGTAGTCGGGTTTCATGAAGGAGAGTGGGAAGAGAGTTCCCGTAGCTTTGGGCCAGTTGGAGCCGGCTCGGACTATCGAGGCTTGAAGGGGTCGGCTGGATGAGCGAGGCCAAGTGACTTGGCAGGTTGAAGGTACCCCCATGCTTGAGATATAGGTCGACCGTCGAGGCTTGAAGGGGTCGGCTAGGCGAGCATGGCCAACTGATTTGGCCTGTTGAAGCTACCCTCATGCTTGAGATATAGGTCGACCGTCAAGGCTTAAGGGGGTCGACAGGGCAAGCGAGGCCAAGTGACTTGGCCCGTTGAAGCTACCCCCATGCTCGAGATATAGGTCAACCGTCAAGGCTTGAGGGGGTCGGCTGGGCGAGCAAGGCCAAGTGACTTGGCCTGGTGAAGCTACCCCCATACTCGAGATATAGGTCGACCATTAAGGCTTGAGGGGTCGATTGGATGAGCGAGGCCAAGTGACTTGGCCTGTTGAAGCTACCCCCATGCTCGAGATATAGGTCGACCGTCGAGGATTGAGGGGGTCGGCTGGGCGACCGTGGCCAACTAATTTGGCCTATTAAAGCTACCCCCATGGTCGAGATATTGGTCCATCATCAGGGCTTGAGGGGGTCGGCTGGGTGAGCGAGGCCAAGTGACTTGGCCCGTTGAAGCTACCCCTATGCTCGAGATATAGGTCGACCGTCGAGGTTTGAGGGGGTCAGCTGGGCGAGCGAGGCCAAGTGACTTGGCCTGTTGAAGCTATCCCCATGCTTGAGATATAGGTCAACCGTCAAGGCTTGAGGGGGTCAGCTGGATGAACAAGGCCAAGTGACTTGGCTTGTTGAAGCTATCGCAGTGGTCAAGATATAGGTCGACCGTCGAGGCTTGAGGGGGTTGGCTAGATGAGCGAGGCCAAGTGACTTGGCCTTTTGAAGCTACCCCCATGCTCGAGATATAGGCTGACCGTCGAGGCTTGAGGGGGTCAGCTGGGCGAGCGAGGCCAACTGACTTGGCCTGTTGAAGCTATCCCCATGCTCGAGATATAGGACGACCGTCGAGGCTTGAGGGGATCGGCTGGGCGAGTGAGGCCAAGTGACTTGGCCTGTTGAAGCTACCCCCATGCTCGAGATATAGGTCAACCGTCGAGGCTTGACAGGGTCGGCTCGGCGAGCGAGGCCAACTGACTTGGCCTATTGAAGCTACCCCCATGCTCGAGATATAGGTCGACCATCGAGGCTTAAGGGGGTCGGTTGGGCAAGCGAGGCCAAGTGACTTGGCCTGTTGAAGCTACCCCCATGCTTGAGATATAGGTCGACCGTCGAGGCTTGAGGGGGTTGGCTGGATGAGCGAGGCCAAGTGACTTGGCCTGTTGAAGGCACCCCCTTGCTCGAGATATAGGCTGACCGTCGAGGCTTGAGGGAGTCGGCTGGACGAGCGAGGCCAACTGACTTGGCCTGTTGAAGCTACCCCCATGCTCGAGATATAGGATGACCGTCGAGGCTTGAGGGGTCGGCTGGGCGAGCGAGGCCAAGTGACTTGGCTTGTTGAAACTACCCCCATGCTCGAGATATAGGTCAACCGTCGAGGCTTGACGGGTTCGACTCGGCGAGCGAGGCCAACTGACTTGGCTTAGTGAAGTAACCCCCATGCTCGAGATATAGGTCGACCATCGAGGCTAGAGGGGGTCGGTTGGGCGAGCGAGGCCAAGTGACTTGGCCTGTTGAAGCTACCCCCATGCTCGAGATATAGGTCGACCGTTGAGGCTGGAGGGGGTCGGCTGGACAAGCTAGGCCAAGTGACTTGGTCTGTTGAAGCTACCTCCATGCTCGAGAAATAGGTTGACCGTCGAGGCTTGAGGGGGTCGGCTAGATGAGCGAGGCCAAGTGACTTGGCCTGTTGAAGCTATCCCCATGCTCGAGATATAGGTCGACCGTTGAGGCTTGAGGGGATCGGTAGGACAAGCGAGGCCAACTGACTTGGCCTATTGAAGCTACCCCCATGCTCGAGATATGGGTCGATCGTCGAGGCTTGAGGGGGTCGGCTGGGTGAGCGAGGCCAACTGACTTGGCCTGTTGAAGCTAGCCCCATGCTCGAGACGTAGGTCGACCATCGAGGCTTAAGGGGGTCGGCGAGACGAGCAAGGCCAACTGACTTGGCCTGTTGAAGCTACCCCCATGCTCGAGATATAGGTCAACCCTGGAGGCTTAAGGGTCGGCGGGACAAGTGAGGCCAAGAGACTCGGAGATTCCAATAGCCGTTATATGAACCATTTTTGCGAGAATCGAGGATTTACAGTAACTATTTTCGCACGAATCGAGGCAATTACTGTAACCGGCTTTTACAAAAATTGAGGAGTTTTAATCCTCTATATATACTCGTCCCCTTCTCCTCTTCTCATTTCTCACTTGTGCTTTCTCTCTCTAGAACCCGGAGCTTCTCTCTCTAGGATTTTTTATATCGTCGACGAGTTTTCTGGTAACCCTCCATTCAAGTCAATCAGGTTAGTTTTCTTTATCATTTCTAGGGCTCGGTCCGGCTCCTCCGCCTCTATTTCTGACAGCTATGTGCATACGGGCCTATCGGATTCTATGACCTCTTCGGATCCTCCAGAAGCTTCAACATCATGGGACACGGATGACGAAGTGATTGCTGTGGAGCCACTGCATACCCACAAGCCATTTGTGGTGGAAGGCAGTGACTCAGAAGAGGAGGGTACCGATGATGAGGATGATGAGGAAGGCGAAGGAGGGGTGCACGATGAGGAAGGGGAGGACGAAGGAGGGGAGGACGAGGGAGTACCGCCTACCGAAGAGGCAGGAGCCAAGGGTGGTCAGGTCGGGGAGACGGACTCCCCCTCGAGGGCCTCCGCCCTTGAGCTGTTGGCGACCCCATCGCCCGAGAAGGCCCCTAAAGCACGAAAGAAGAGAGTGAAGTGGACCATGCACAGCATTCCTGATAGGACAATTGCCCCTCGGCAATTGGGGATCCCTTTTCTGCCACAGCCTCGGTCGATCTAGAATTACCCGGATGAAGTCGGCGTTAAGGTCCTCTATGGGGTACAGCCTTCATCGCCGAGCCATGTGAGGATCAAGGTGGACAGTACTCCATCCATTCTGAAGGGGGAGGACCTCTCGGTGATCTGTGCGAGTTACTTCATCGGGAAGGAGTACGAGCTGATGGTCCATAGTGCTGGTCTTCGGCCGACCGATCTTCTGGCATCGTGGTACTACATCTTCCCTACCGATGCATTCTCCTCAGGGCTGAGGCTACCCTCCATCCTTTCATTCGGGACATCCTCAATTGGTCTCCGCTGTGTCCAATGCAATTCGGGCCGAATTCCTAGAAGCAGATGGTAAGCTTCATACTGTTGTGTGCGGAGAGGAAGGTGCCGTTAAGATTGAGCATCTTCCGAGCCATGCTGGGGGTCATCTCGTCCGGAGAGTTCGAGGGGATCTACTACATATCGCCTTGGAGCAGGTGTAAGGTTGTGCATGGCCACCCCGACTCGATAAAGGAGTGGACGAGAAAATACTTCGTCATCCGGAGTGAGGAGCAGTTGAATATACCGACGAGGTGGAACTTTTTTAAGCCAAACTTCAAGGGGCCGAAGAAGGGTGATCTATCAGCCGAGGAGTAGGCTTTCGTGGAGCGCCTCCATAAGAGCCATAGTATAAGTTGGCTGAGAGTGACGGAGAGTCACATGGTCCGAGCCGGACTGAGCCCCGCCCCGCCCCGTATATTTTTCGTTCATTATTCTTTCTGTACTTCTCTTTTGTGCTCATCGTTTGTTAATGGGCTTTTTTGCAGAGATGGAACCCGAAGCGATCAAGGTGAGGAGGTTTGCTCTGAAGAAGCAGAGGGCGGAGCAATCTGAGAAGGGGGCGCAGGTGACGGCTCCCTCCAAAGCAGCTTCCGAGGCCCCGTCCAAGCCGAAGGCGAAGAGGCCGAAGACGAGCCAGTCGAGGGAGACTGCCTTCGTGCCGATTGCCAAGGCCTCGAAGGCATCGGAGGTCGTGTAGGGGAGCCTTCCTCCCCTTCTTGCTGATGCCCATGACCTGGTCGGGGAAAAGGGGCTCCAGCCTTGGGCCCCGGACTGGGACATCCGCCGGGGGGACACTCTGACCGAGGGTCCCGTCTCGATGGATTCGTGGAGAAGATGGCCATGCCTCGGAATTGGCAAAGTATGGGGCCCGATACCTTCGAGTCAGCCTACATGAGGTGGGCTCCGGCAAGCGTGCAGGTAATTTCTGAGGCTTTGTGTTTCACTTCCTCTCGTATCTGTCCCATGAAACTTTATTTTTACTCAAGTATTTTGACCTCGGTTATAGGCATGCATATTCGGCAACCAGGTGATGCGAATTCATGAGATGGCACTGAAGTACGAGCAGAGCCAGGCCAATCGCTATAAACACGAGATGATGGACATGAAGGTCACCCTGGACGCTTCGATGAAGCGAGAGCAGGCCCTGAAGGTCGACCTGGCCTCGATGGTCGATGATGCGGTGAAGAAGGAGGCGGCGCTGAAGCAGGCGTTCAAAGTGGAGAAGGGGGTGCTGACCCTGACGGCCCAGGATATGATCATCAAGGCACAGAATGAAGTGTACGACAAGGCGATGAGCCACGTGAAGCACTTCTTTCCAACTCTGGGCTTGTCGCACTTCAATTACGACATGGAGATCAAGGGGCCGCCGAGGACCCCCGGGGGCGATGTGCTGGGTGAAGGGGAAGGCGGAGCCGGAGGAGCGAGTGCCGATCCGGTAGTCGACTCCGTGGCTGTCATCGAACCCGAGGGAGATGTGGGCCCCGAGCCGTAGATTTTTTTTCTTTCCTTTCTTCTTGTTGTCTTTTTGGTTGTATTTGCCGAAGGCGGACTGGCCATCGCGATATTTTGTAAAAATATTGAAGATTTATAACAAAGAATTTTTGGTGGGCCAAGTGTTTTACTTTTACTTTTGTCTTACTTTTGGGTCAGCTATCTGAGTTTGTCCGACTGTCCTAGACTTGTGTAATTTTTTGAGATTGCCTGTCATGGGCTTATAGCCTTGGAATAACCTTTTATTTTGCTTCCATCAGATGTTGGCTGCTTTGGCCGAGGTTGATCCTCAGCGGTCCGAGGTGACATGGCTTCGGAGTAAGATCAAGGTATTGGAGTCCACCCTAGAACGATATTGGAAGTAGGCCCATGATCACGACGTTGCATTCCACTATTTTCGTAATAAGTCGAAGGAGCTAAGCACGGAGTTGGCTCAATTGAAGAGGGCGATAGCCGATTGCGACCTCAGGGGTACAGGACTTGGATTTTCCATGTCAAGTGCCTCGGTGTAGAGGCCTACATCAGAGTCGCTTCTCCGCAAGGTCATTATGGAGAAAGAGATCGAGATTCAGCGTTATAAAATGATGTTGGGAAGTTCGGTCCCATCGGCGATCGGAGCTTCCTCGAGGTGTGAACCGTCCCCAATTCTATAGTTGGAGTATGTGAGGCCAGGCGATGCTCAGAGTTCTGTGACCGGCATGTCATCTTTGGCTGATCCCAGGGCTCGGCAAGGCATGCTGCGGAACCGAGTTGTTCGACAGGGTTCAATCTGACCTGTGCGAGCCCGGAGGGGGCCTGAGGATAGTTTAGGACGAGGCTTTGGTTGTAATAAATATCTGTAATGTGGCCCCCTAGGGCATTATAATAAAGAATAAGCTTTCCGACCCTTCTAAACTTGTTGTTGAGAATGCATTGGGGGTTAGAGTTAGGGCGCTTGTTTGTCTTCGGGGCCGAGCAGAGGGTCGGAGACCTGCGAGCAAAACAACACATTGATAGGTGGAGCAGGTTCGGTCGGCTCCGGGGATTGACCTCTCAAACAGAGACGGCAGTCGTCCCTGAGCAGTAAGGCGATGGCGAGGGAGAGGAGTCCCGAGAGTTCTGCAGTAAAGGACCGCCTTCCAATGCCATTAATGGGGGGATGTTTTGTCTTCCAACGCCATTAAAGCTGAACGTTTCACCTTCCCACGCCATTTAACTGGGGATGTTTCGACTTCCGACATTTCGTCTTTCAACGTCATTAATGAGCCGTCCTGGGGGGGTATAAAACCCCACCCCCTCACCAGAAATCCATCAAAGAAAATCTCACATCACCGTGGGTTCTCATTGCCGGTGGCTGCCCTGCCACCCTCTGACAATTTGGGGTAACGGCTCCGAGGGCCATTTACCCCGAGTTGCTAGTGGGTGAAAGGTGTTGGATCCTAGAGGCGAGACAACAAACACTAGAGGGGGGGTGAATAGTGTTAATAAAAACTGCAGAAATTTTCTCGGTGCAGTCGACTTGGTTATGCACCAGTCGACTGATATAACCAAAATAAAGCAAAAACAGTAACTCTGTGTAGTCGACTTATGGATAAGATAGGCGACTGAAGACACAATGAAACTACAACTAATACGACACTGACCAGTCGACTGATAGTGCAAGGAGTCGACTGTCCAGACACTTTTTGCAGAACTTAAGTAAACAAGAGTAAATGCAAGATCAAGACAACCAATCACAGAGTACACAAGATATATCCTGGTTCGGTCCTCCCGGCTTACATCTAGTCCCCAAGCAACCCACTTGAGATTTCCACTATTCTTGAAAAAGATTACAAGAATACCCTACGGCGTTAAGACAACAACTTTGTCTAACCCGTAGTCCTTTCTCTCAACCAGAGAAAGAAGACCCACTCTACTACCAAGAGTGAAACAAACCGACTCTACAACCTACAGTCAAAAACACTCTCCAACCGAGAGCAAAAGAACAAGAAAAACTTTACAGTCAACCTATAGCCTTGTTAGTGTTTTGTGTTGTTGCACGTGGCTAAAAACAAGGTCGACTTCTATACCCAGTCCAGAGCGAAATCGTTGCTATACTGGACTGAGTGTAGAGAACCAGAGAGTTTGAACTTGAAGGCTTGTTCTCAAAGAATTTCACTTGAAATTTCTCAAAGACAGTGCTCGGTATCTCAAAAGGTTTTGTAAATGTTGTTAGATCTTTTCAGTGAGATCTAAACTCTTTTTTATAGAGTTAGATCTCCTGAACGTTGGGGGACAGTTATTCCAACTGTCAACCAACGGATCTAAGAGATGTTGCTTTTGAAAAATCAATTTTGAAAACAGAAAACGGTCAAAAGCTCTCGAACAGTCGACTGGGTTGCCATATGAGTCGACTGATCAGAGTTTGAATAAATTTAAACAGTTTTGTACTGTCAGTCGACTGGCAGAGGCTTAAGTCGACTGGTACTCAAAAGTTAAATTACTTCAAACTGTTTTGACTCTTTTTGGGGGTTTTTAAGAGACACACATTATGAAATTTTGAGTGTGTGTGTGTGTGACAAGGCTTTACATCAGACTAAGACTCAAAAAAAAATAAGATACAATGTTTTTACAAGACACTACAATTTTGACACAATTGAGCTAAAGGTCTTGAGTCTTGAGTCTTGTCTTGAGTGAAGTCTTGAATCTTGTCTGAGTGAAGTCTTTATCTGTATCCTTTGAGCTTGTTCATTTGTTCAGCTAAAATAGTCTTTTGTATGTACAACCTGCAATGTTAGCTGTATAACATAGACACATATTGCACTGTGTTGTGATCATCAAAATCAAGAATCAACAAAAGGTTGGCCGACCCCAGGATGAGGACTTTGGGTGCTTGTCGAAGGCGGGCACCCTAATACGGAACTTTTGGCCGAGAGTCCCGGGTCGGTGGCTCTCCTGCCATCCTCTGGAAATTTTGGTTAGACAGCTGTGAGGGCAGTTTGCCCCGAGTTGCCAACGGGAGAGAGGTGTGCCGACCAAGGTTCGGGAGCTCGGGGAGTTTTTTGGGCGAGAGTCCTGGGTCGGTGGCTCCCCCGCCACCCTCGAACAATTCGGGGTTTTGGCTCTGAGGGTTGTTAACCCCGAGTTGTCTGCGGGTGAGAGGTGAGAAAACCAACGGTCCAGTGCTCGGAGCCTTTGCCAAAGGCGATCACATTAAATCTTAATGAAATTTTTGGTAGGGAGGTTAGCTGAAGCCCTGACCGGAGGTTGAGGCTTGGTGGGTCGACAGAGAGCGAAGAGCTCCATTGCCTTAACATAAAAAAGCTACCCGTGTGCTCGAGTTCATCCTTCGGTGTCGAGGCTTTGGGGGTCTGTGGAGAGCGAAGAGCTCCATTTATTTAGCTTGAAAAAGCTATCCGTGTGCTCGAGTTCACCCTTCGGTGTCGAGGCTTGGGGGGTCGGCGGAGAGCAAAGAGCTCTGTCGCCTTAGCATGAAAAAACTATCCGTGTGCTCGAGTTCACCCTTCGGTGTCGAGACTTGGGGGTCGGCGGAGAGCGAAGAGCTCCGTTGCCTTAGCTTGAAAAAGCTACCCGTGTGCTCGAGTTCACCCTTCGGTGTCGAGGCTTGGGGGGTCGGCGGAGAGCGAAGAGCTCCATTGCCTTAGCTTGAAAAAGCTAACCATGTGGTCAAGTTCACCCTTCCGCGTCGAGGCTTAGGGGGTCGGCGGAGAGCGAAGAGCTCCATTGCCTTAGCTTGAAAAAGCTACCCGTGTGCTCGAGTTCACCCTTCTGCATCGAGGCTGGGGGGGTCGGCGGAGAGCGAAGAGCTTCGTTGTCTTAGCTTGAAAAAGCTACCCGTGTGGTCGAGTTCACCCTTCGGTGTCGAAGCTTGGGGGGTTGGCGGAGAGCGAAGAGCTCCGTTGCCTTAGCTTGAAAAAGCTACCTGTGTGCTCGAGTTCATCCTTCGGTGTCAAGGCTTGGAGGTCAGCGGAGAGCGAAGAGCTCCGTTGCCTTAGCTTAAAAAAGCTACCCGTGTGCTCAAGTTCATCCTTCGGTGTCGAGGCTTGGGGTGTTGGTAGAGAGCGAATAGCTCTGTTGTCTTAGCTTGAAAAAAGCTATCCGTGTGCTTGAGTTCACCCATCGGTGTCGGCGGAGAGTGAAGAGCTCCGTTGTCTTTGCTTGAAAAAGCTATCCATGTACTCGAGTTCAGCCTAAGGTGTCGAGGCTTGGCGGGTCGGCGGAGAGCGAAAAGCTCCATTGCCGGAGCTTGAAAAAACGACTTGTATGCTCGAGTTCCCCCTTCAGTGTCGAGGCTTAGGGGAGTCGGCAGAGAGCAAAGAGCTTCGTTGCCTTATCTTGCAAAAGCTACCCGTGTGCTCGAGTTCACTTTTCGGCATCGAGGCTTGGGAGGTCGGCGGAGAGCGAAGAGCTCCATTGCCTTAGCTTGCAAAAGCTACCCGTGTGCTCGAGTTCACCCTTCGGCGTTGAGGCTTAGGGGGGTCGGCGGTGAGTTAAGAGCTCCGTTGCCTTAGCTTGTAAAAGCTACCCGTGTGCTCGAGTTCACCCTTCGGCGACGAGGGATGGGGGGTCGGCGGAGAGCGAAGAGCTCCGTTGCCTTAGCTTGTAAAAGCTACTCGTGTGCTCGAGTTCACCCTTCGGCGTCGAGGCTTGGGGGGTCGGCAGAGAGCGAAGAGCTCCATTGCCTTAGCTTGAAAACGCTACCCGTGTGCTTGAGTTCACCTTTCGGTGTCGAGGCTTGGGGGGTCGGCGGAGAGCGAAGAGCTCTGTTGCCTTAGATTGAAAAAGCTACTTGTGTCCTCGAGTTCACCCTTCGGTGTCAAGGCTTGGGGGTCGGCGGAGAGCGAAGAGCTCCGTTGCCTTAGCTTGAAAAGCTACCCGTATGCTCGAGTTCACCCTTCGGCATCGAGGCTTGGGGGGTCGGTGGAGAGCGAAGAGCTCCATTGCCTTAGCTTGAAAAAGCTACCCCTGTGCTCGAGTTCACCCTTCTGCATCGAGGCTGGGGGGGTCGGCGGAGAGCGAAGAGCTTCGTTGTCTTAGCTTGAAAAAGCTACCCGTGTGGTCGAGTTCACCCTTCGGCGTCGAGGCTTGGGGGGTCGGCAGAGAGCGAAGAGCTTTGTTGCCTTAGCTTGAAAAAGCTACCCGTGTACTCGAGTTCACCCTTCGGTGTGGAAGCTTGGGGGGTTGGCAGAGAGCGAAGAGCTCGGTTTCCTTAGCTTGAAAAAGCTACCTGTGTGCTCGAGTTCACCCTTCGGTGTCAAGGCTTGGAGGTCGGCGAAGAGCGAAGAGCTCCGTTGTCTTAGCTTGAAAAAGCTACCCGAGTGCTCGAGTTCACCCTTCTGCGTCGAGGCTTGGGTGGTCGGCGGAGAGCGAAGAGCTTCGTTGCCTTAACTTGAAAAAGCTATCCAATTGCTCGAGTTCACCCTTTGGTGATGAGGCTTGAGGGGTCGGCGGAGAGCGAAGAACTCCATTGCCTTAGCTTGAATAAGCTACTCGTGTTCTCGAGTTCACCATTCGGTGTCGAGGCTTGGGGGGGTCGGTAGAAAGCGAAGAGCTCCGTTGCCTTAGCTTGAAAAAGCTACCCATGTGCTCGAGTTCACTTTTCGGTGTCGTGGCTTGGGGGGTCGATAGAGAGCGAAGAGCTCCATTGCCTTAGCTTGAAAAGACAACCCATGTGCTCGAGTTCACCCTTCGGTGTCGAGGCTTGGCGGGTCGGCGGAGAGCGAAGAGCTCCGTTACCGTAGCTTGAAAAAGCTAACCATGTGCTCGAGTTCACCATTCGGTGTCGAGGCTGAGGGGGGGGGTCGGCAGAGTGCGAAGAGCTCATTACCTTAGCTTGAATAGGATACCCGTGTGCTCAAGTTCGCTCTTCAGTGTCGAGGCTTGGGGGGGGGGGGGGCAGCGAAGAGCGAAGAGCTCCGTTGCCTTGGCTTGCAGAAGCTACCTGTGTGCTCGAGTTCACCCTTCGGCATCGAGGCTTGCAGGGTCGGTGGAGAGCGAAGAACTCCATTGCCTTAGCTTGAAAAAGCTACTCGTGTGCTCAAGTTCACCCTTCGGTATTGAGGCTTAGGGGGTTAGCAGAGAGTGAAGAGCTCTGTTGCCTTAGCTTGAAAAAGCTACCCGTGTGCTTGTGTTCACCCTTCGGTGTCGAGGCTTAAGGGGTTGGCAGAGAGCGAAGAGCTCCTTTGCCTTAGCTCGAAAAGCTACCCGTGTGCTCGAGTTTACCCTTCGATGTCGAGGCTTGGGGGGTCGGTCGAGAGCGGAAAGCTCTGTTGCCTTAGTTTGAAAAAGCTACTCGTGTGCTCGAGTTCACCCTTCGGCTTTGTGGCTTAGGTGGTCGGCAAAGAGGGAAGAGCTCGGTTGCCTTAACTTGAAAAAGCTACCCGAGTGCTCGAGTTCACCTTTCGGTGACGAGGCTTGGGGGGTCAGCAGAGAGTGAAGAGCTCCGTTGTCTTAGCTTGAAAAAGCTACTCATGTTCTCGAGTTCACCATTCGGTGTCAAGGCTTGGGGGGTCGGCAGAAAGCGAAGAGCTCCATTGCCTTAGCTTGAAAATGCTACCCATGTGCTCGAGTTCACCCTTCGGTGTCGAGGCTTGGGGGGTCGACGGAGAGTGTAGAGCTCCGTTGCCTTAGCTTGAAAAGACTACCTGTGTGCTCGAGTTCACCCTTCGGTGTCGAGGCTTGGCGGGTCGGCGGAGAGCGAAGAGCTCTGTTGCCTTAGCTTGAAAAAGCTACCCGTGTGCTCGAGTTCACCATTCGGTGTCGAGGTTGGGAGGGGGGGGGGGGCGGCGGAGTGCGAAGAGCTCCATTGCCTTAGCTTGAAAAGGATACCCGTCTGCTTGAGTTCGCTCTTCGGCATCGAGGCTTGGGGGGGTCGGCGAAGAGCGAAGAGCTCCGTTGCCTTAGCTTACAGAAGCTAATTGTGTGCTCGAGTTTACCCTTCGGCATCGATGCATGCGGGGTCGACGGAGAGCGAAGAGCTCCATTGCCTTAGCTTGAAAAAGCTACTCGTGTGCTCGTGTTCACCCTTCGGCATTGAGGCTTGGGGGGGTGGCGGAGAGCGAAGAGCTCCGTTGCCTTAGCTTGAAAAAGCTACCCGTGTGCTCGTGTTCACCCTTCGGTGTCGAGGCTTAGGGGGTTGGCGGACAGCGAAGAACTCCTTTGCCTTAGCATGAAAAAGCTACCCGTGTGCTCGAGTTCACCCTTCGGTGTCGAGGCTTTGGGGGGGGGGGGGGCGGTCGGGAGCGGAGAGCTCCGTTGCCTTAGTTTGAAAAAGCTAGTCATGTGCTCGAGTTCACCCTTCGGTCCCGAGGCTTGGGGGGCGGCGGAAAGCGAAGAGCTTCATTGCCTTAGCTTGAAAAAGCTACTCGTGTGCTCGAGTTCACCCTTCAGTGTCGTGGCTTGTGGGGTCGGCGGAGGGGGAAGAGCTCCGTTGCCTTAGCTTGAAAAAGCTACCCATGTGCTCGTGTTCACCCTTCGGCGTCGAGACTTGGGGGTTCGGTGGAGAGCGAAGAGCTCCTTGTCTTAGCTTGAAAAAGCTACCCGTGTGCTCGAGTTCACCCTTCGGCGTCGAGACTTGGGGGTTCGGCGGAGAGCGAAGAGCTCCGTTGTCTTAGCTTGAAAAAGCTACTCGTGTGCTCGAGTTCACCATTCAGTGTCGAAGCTTGGGGGAGTCGGCGGAAAGCGAAGAGCTCTGTTGCCTTAGGTTGAAAAAGCTACCCGTGCGCTCGAGTTTACCCTTCGATGTCGAGGCTTGGGGGGTCGGCGGAGAGCGAAGAGCTCCGTTGCCTTAGCTTGAAAAAGCTACCCATGTGTTCAAGTTCACCCTTCGGTGTCGAGGCTTGGGGTGTCGGCAGAGAGTGAAGCGCTTCGTTGCCTTAGCTTGTAAAAGCTACTCGTGTGCTCGAGTTAACCCTTCGGTGTCGAGGTTTGGAGGGTCGGTGGAGAGCGAAGAACTCTGTTGCCTTAGCTTGAAACAGCTACTCGTGTGCTCGAGTTCCCCCTTCGGTGTCGAGACTTTGGGGGTCGGCAGAGAGCGAAGAGCTCCGTTGCCTTAGCTTGAAAAAGCTACCAATGTGCTCGAGTTCACCCTTCGGCATCGAGGCTTGGGGGATCGGCGGAGAGCGAAGAGCTCCGTATTCTTAACTTGAAAAATCTACCCGAGTGCTCGAGTTCACCCTTCGGCATCGAGGCTTGGGGGGTCTGCGGAGAGCGAAGAGCTCCATTGCCATAGCTTGAAAAAGTTACTCGTGTGCTCGAGTTCACCATTTGGTGTTGAGGCTTGGGGGGGTCGGTAGAGAGCAAAGAGCTCCATTGCCTTAGCTTGAAAAAGCTACCTGTGTGCTCGAGTTCTCCCTTCGGTGTCGAGGCTTGGGGGCTCGACGAAGAGCGAAGAGTCCATTGCCTTAGCTCGAAAAAGCTACCCGTGTGCTTGAGTTCACCCTTCGGTGTCGAGGCTTGGCGGATCGCCAGAGAGCAAAGTCGGCGGAGAGCGTCGTTAAATTAGAAGTTTACACAGAGATCTGGGCTAAAAGACTTTTGAAAGAAAATCGATCTTATTGTACAAAAACAGCGGCGTGTAATGTCGATTACAAGGGATTGGTTACAAAATAACTTTAGTCCTCCCTTTCAAGGTACTTGATAAGGTGCTCTGCGTTCCAGGGTCTCTTGATCGGGTTGCCTCCCATGTCTGTGAGTCGGTAGGTGCCGGGGCGCACTACTTTGGCGACCCTATACGGACCTTCCCAATTGGGGGCTAACTTCCTCTTCTTGCTGGGGTCTGAGACGGCCAGTTTCCTGAGGACGAGGTCACCCTGGTGGATGTTAGCGGGGCAGACCTTCTTATTGTAGAATTTCTCGACCCGTTGCTGGTATATTCTCCTTCTGATGGCATATTTGTCTTATTGCTTTTTAAGGCCATCAAGGATTTGGCAGTTCGCTTTTTCGGCTTGGCCGTTTGATTGAGTGTGGCATATGGCTGAGAAGCATTGCTGGATGCCGATGTCTTCGCAGAACCCCTGGAAATTCTGCCGTCAGCCACTGTGTATGAGCGCTTGAAGAGCATTTTGTTAATCAGGGTAAATCTCTCCGAGCGGACCCGGATCCTTCTTGCTTCGGGTCGGTCTTGAAGGAGTTCGCCATTCGAAAGGAACTTTCGAATAGACATCGTCCAGAGGTCAGGTTGGTGATCGGTGTTAAGGCAGGTGGCTTCCGGGAGTTTGATGCTGGGCTTGAGAAGGACCTCGATTAGGATGGTACGGTCGAGCCCCTCGAAAGATGACGAGGTGAGCTTCAACAATGAGTCCACCCAGGCATTTTGCTCCTGAGGAATTCGTTCCACCGAGTGGTATTCGAAAGATGACAAGAGATTACGGACCACCGCCAAGTATTGTACCATCCGAGTGTCACGAGCTTCGTACTCCCCGATGATCTAGTTGACCACGAGCAGGGAGTCCCTGAAGGCCTTGATGGGTCTGGATCCGACTTTATGCGTGAGGGTGAGCCCCGCAATCATAGCTTCATACTCCGCTACGTTGTTTGAGGCTGGAAAATTTAGCCGGAGAAAATATTGGAGGCCGAAATTTTCGAAGCCTTTAAGGATGATGCCCACTCCGCTCCCTCCTACGCAAGACGAACTGTCGACATAAACCTCCCACATTGGGTCGGTTTTCGGGGTGTCGGGCGTTCGGAAATAGTGCACTCCGTGATGAAATCGGCAAGTGTCTGCCCCTTGATTGCCGTTCTGGGTTGGTAACCGATATCGTATTGGCTTAGCTCAATCGACCACTTGACCAGGTGGCCGGAGCTCTCCGGTTTGTGGAGGACAGACTTCAAGGGCTGGTCCATAAGGACCTGAATAGAGTGAGCCTGGAAATAGGGTCAGAGTTTACGAGTGGCCGTTATCAATGCATACGCCATCTTCTCCATCTTCGCATATCTGGTCTCAGCCGAGAGCAGAACCTTGCTCACATAGTACTGAGGCTTCTGAACACTGTCTTCCTCTCGGACGAGCACGACACTGAGGGAACTTTCCGAGGATGAGAGGTATAGGAAGAGGGGTTCGCTTGGTTCGGATTTGCTTAAGAGTGGGGGATTGGCGAGATAGGACTTCAATTGGTCGAATGCCTGTTGCTGAGGCTCGCCCCATTCGAATCCTTTCGTCCCCCGTAGGGCCTTAAAGAATGGGAGGGTCTTCTCCCCTGATTTGGAGAGGAAGCTGACAATGGCCGCCAGTCTACCCGTAAACCGCTGAACCTCCTTGACGTTTTGGGGAGGGGCCATGTCGATGATGTCCTGGATTTTCTCCGGATTGGCTTCTATGCCGCGTTGGCTAACGACGAACCCCATGAATTTTCCGGAGGAGACACCGAAGTTGCATTTGGCGGGATTGATCCTCATGTTGTGAGATCGGAGGACGCCGAAAGCTTCCTCGAGGTCGACAACATGATCCTTTCCTCGTCGGCTCTTGACAAGCATGTCATCGACATATACCTCCATGTTCCGACCGATCTGATCCTTAAAGACACGGTTGACGAGCCTCTGGTAGGTAGCCCCGGCGTTCTTGAGTTCGAAGGGCATTATCCAGTAGCAGTAAAGGCCCTGGTCGGTGACGAAGGACATTTTGGCAATGTCCGAAGGAAACATCCGAATTTGATTATAGCCGGAGAAGGCTTCCATGAAGGTGAAGAGCTTGTGACCCGACGTCGTGTCGATGAGAGCGTTGATGCTGGGGAGGGAAAAAGGATCCTTGGGGCACGCCTTGTTGAGGTCGGTAAAGTCAATGCATATCCTCCAGGTTCCGCTAGCCTTTTTCACCATTACAACATTAGCCAGCCACTCGGGGTAGCTGACTTCTTGAATAAACTGGGTAGATAACAGTTTATCGACCTCTGCTCTCACCGCCTTTGCCTTTCTAGGGCGAACTTTCGGTGCTTCTGTTGGACCAGCTTGGAGCCGGGGGCGACGCTTAGCCGGTGCATGATTAAGCCTTTGGAAATGTCGGGCATGTCCGATGGTGTCCAGGCGAAAAGGCCAACATTGCGTCAGACGCAGTTGATTAGATCGGGCTTCAGGTTAGAGGAAAGGGTTCGGCTCACACGGAACCATTTGGACTTGTCTTCTGCTTGAAAGGAGACTTCCTCCAATTCGTCCACGGGCTCTGACTCGGGCTGGCTCTTTTCCGGTGGGAGCTCAACGGTGTCGAGAGGAAATACACCGCCCCCGACTGCGGTCATGTAGCATGAGCGTTCGGACTCCTGGTTGCCTCGAACGACCCCGACCCCAACATCAGTCAGGAACTTTAATTTCAGGTGGTAGGCTGAGGAGACGGCCTGGAGCGAACAGAGCCTGGGTCGGCCAAGGATGGCATTGTAAGCGGCCTTGACATTGACCACCATAAAATCCATCGACTCGGTTCGGAGGACGGGGGTCGTTCCTGCGGTTACGTACAATGTCATGATCCCCTCGATTTGCACTGGGACGCAAGAAAATCCATGAAGGGTGTAACCGGATGGCTTCAGCTTTTCTCGGGGGAGTTTGAGGTTCTCAAATGCTTCTAAGAAAAGGATGTTAACCGAGTTGCCATTGTCCACCAAGATTCGGCGGACCTCAAAGTTGGTCATGACAAGGCTGATGACGAAGACATCGCAATGTGTAAGCCAGATGCCTTCGAGGTCTTCTCCTGAGAAGGAGACCGCCCGCTGCTGGACTCGAGGGGAGCGGTGGTCGAGAACAGAGTTGACCTCCCAGATAAAGGCTTTGCGAGAAGTCTTTGATTCCCCCCTATAGGCCCACCGTGGACGCAGTGTAGGATGATCTGTCCACCCGTTTCCTCGGGTTCTAGATCTCGATCAGGTCGTCGGCCTGTCGTCCGAGGGGGAGGCAAGGCCTTGGGCTCCTCGGCTCTCTTCGGTCTTTGGGATTGGCCCGGGTGAACTCCCTCAGGTACCCTCGTTGGATGAGGGCTTTGATCTCATCCTTGAGGGCTCGGCAGTGATCTGTATCGTGCCCGGTGTCTCAGTGAAAGCGGTAGTAGAACCTTTGGTCTCGCTTCTTGACATTGTTAGTCGATCAGGGAGGGAACCGGACGACCCCCTTGTCCTCGATCTCCATCAAAATTACCGAGACGTTCTGAGTCAGAGGTGTATACCTCTCGAACTGTGGGACCGGGGGGACCCTTTTGGGAAAAGTTGCTTCTTTCCCTGGCCTTTTGAAGGGTTCAGCATCATCGACCTTGCGCTTTCCCTTAGCAGTGGCCTCTTTTGCGCCTTCAGGGTTGAGGGCCTCCTCGGCTCGGATATACTTCTCGACCCTGTTGAGTTGGTCGGGGAAGTCCACGGGTGGCCTCTTGGCTAAAGAGGCCTTGAGCTGGCCATGGCGGACAGTGTTTCGAAAGGTTGTGGAGGCGACCCCTGTGTCGATGGAGGAAACTGACATTGCCTCGGTGGTAAATCTCCGAACGAACTCCGGGAGAGATTTCCCGTCCTTCTGTTTGAGGTCCAGAAGGGAAGAGCTCATCTTCTCGACCTTCCTGCTGGTTACGAAGTGGGCTAGGAAGCTCGCTTCCTGTTGCTCGAAAGAGAAGACCGAGCCGGGGGTAAGTTTGGAGAACCACTATCGAGCCGGGCCACAGAGGGTAGGGAAGGCACGGCAGAGAAGGGGATTCGCAGCACTGTGAATCATCATGAGGGTCTTAAATCCCTCCATGTGATCAGCAGGATCACCCTCGCCATTGTAGGTCTCGAATTGAGGAGGTCTGAAGTTCTGAGGAATCTCGGCTTCAAGGATTTGGGGGGAGAAGGGGGTCCGGTCGGGCGATGACCGCAGCCCTACATCGGTCCGCCCTCGCCAAGATGGACGAGGCGGTTCTCCATTTCCTCCAAACGACGAAGGACAGGGTCTGCCCATTTCTGTGGACAAGCCGATCCGCAGGATTCGCCGACTCCTGTTCCTGACCGAAGGTCAGAACTGTGATGGACCTCGGCAGTCTGGCCGCCTCGGATGGCCTGGAGAATCTCGTTCCGAAAATTCTCGAATTCGACCCTTGTGACGGGGGCTTTCCCCAGCGGGTTCTGCGGGGGATCGCGTGCCTGAGAAGGCTGTCGGCGATGGTTCAAGACTGAGTTGGAAGCGACCCCTCCCCTAGTCCGACTGGCCTATCTATCAGAGATGACGCGGCACAAATCCGACGTGATTGATGGTTGGGTCACGTTGTGGACCCGAGGTTGGTTGGAACCTTGGTCATTCGTGCGGATATGATTTAGGGGGTCCGAATGGCGTGCCGAAGTGACGGCCCTTCTGGCTTTGGGAGCCATGGAGGAGCTCGGACCCAAGTTGACGATTCTAGCTAGGCTCGAAAGGACGATAGTACTTAGAAGAAAGGTTTTCCATAGATGGTGCCAACCTGATGTTGTTTGCTTTTTGGGATGTGGGGGCGGCAGGTGTGAGTTCTTGTAATTTGTATAGTGGAAGTCTTTATGCGGTACTGGCATCGGTCCGACCCCGGGTAGCGGGAGCGGCTCAAAAAGAGGAGCGCAAAGGTTCTCGGCTCGGATCCAGAAGTTCGACTCAGCTGAAGATGTTATGGCTCAGCTCAGGTCTTCTATACCTGCACAATGCCTAGGAACACCGGGAGAAGTTTCGGTGGCAGGCCCTCCGACGATCTAGTCAGTCACTGGAAAAGAGACTGGACAGCTAGGGTTCAGGTGGGCAAAGTTTGATTACCTTTTACAGTACAGAGGGAGTCTGGTATTTATAGGCAGGGAAAATGGGTCTGAAGCCCTAAAAGGCCGAGTTGGACCCGTCTACCCATGGGCCTGTGCTGGCTGAGGCCCATTGGACTGTAGCTGACCTGATGATGACAGAGGGGAGGATCCTGAGGAGATCAGAAGGCCCTGGTTGATGCTGCTTTATTTACCCCATATCAGTTGGCCATGGAGCAAGAGAGTGTTATGGTTTGGAGAGAAAAAGGCTAAGTGGTGGTGATTTTTATGAATTAGCAAAGAGATGAGAATTGTGATTCAATTCTAAATTATACATAAATGAAACTAATGGAGAAGGTTTTTCTCGACATTCATATTTGGTGATGTTGCTAACAGCCTGTTGTTCCTAAAATTGGACTTTTAAAGAATTATCAGAAGTGAATGCCTGACGGGTTGAACACTTTGAAGAGTAATGAGGTTAAAGAAAAATATATCATCTCTTTTTAGCATAGAGACGGTTTCTTTCAAATTTCCTTACCTTTCAAAAGTTCGTTAAATTATGTAGATATAGCTTAAATCCACTGTAGTTCTTTATATCAGTGACAAAAATAGCGGAGTCTTTTAAGTCAAATATGCTTTTTTCGTTCAGGACCTTCAGGTGGATGAAAAAAGAAATACAGTTGTAGAACTTGGAGTGCAGACAATTAATGATTTCCTTCACTATTCAAGACGAGTAGATTTTCATTTCGGTTGATTATGTGGCTTGAAAATAAACAGGAAAACCTAAAAAATCAAATTCTTTTAGGTGAATGTAATTTTTGAAAATTAGAATTTTTTTTTCCATAATTACTTTTTTGCTTGTTTGGTAGAAAAAGTTAAATGAGAAAAACATTTAAACATATACTACATAGAGTGTAGAGTAATCGTAACTGTTGTTGCTTATTTTGAGGTGGGAGCAACCAGATAGTGAGTTTATAATTGAAGGAAACTACTAAAGATTTAACCTTTGATTGTCACCATAAAAATTAGTTAGAGCTCCCAAACGTTGATTTGTAACATCCTGCAAAATTGAGTTATGACAAATTTGCTCCACGTGTGTTATGCACATATTTTTTGTACTATTACGAGTAGTATCCGTAACGTATTTTAAAATAAATATTTTCTAATTATTTTGTATTTTGATTTTTATATATTTTTATTCTCTAAATTCGATTATGTATTTGAATTTTAATTTTAGCTCAAATATTTAATATTCTTTTTTTACGTGTATCACACGTGCTTTCAATACACGTGTCGATTACGTATATTCTTACATGTAATATTATAAAATTATTGTGTACTTTCAATTATTTATTTTTATAACTTGTTCGGATTCGCTTTATAAATTGCAATTCAATTTTCACATATTTTGATTCAAATATATTTATACGTGTGATGCACGTATTTTCTATGTGCGTATTGATTGCATTGCTGCCTATATAGAATTATTGAAATGTATTTTTCCTATGTTTTATTTAGATTATTTATAAACATCTTCCCATTGATAAAATCTATTTTAAATATTTTACGTGCAATGCACGTGTTTGTTGTGCACGGGTTGTGTATATTCTCTTTTAAAATAAAATTTATAAAGTGTGTGTTTTTATTTCTATTTGTGCATGAAAATTTTAATTATAATTAAATTAAACTAGTTTTGTTAAATACATACTACATATTATAACATATGCATTTATTTTAAATAAAAATTAATAGTAAATTGTGTGCACACGTAGCACGCACGTGCACATGCTTTCTCATTTTTGGTTGTTGTGTTGACCGGGTATTTGGGTATTTGGGGGGGTGAGAGGAGTGGAGGTGAGTGGTTTAGTGGGTAGTTAATTAGGATTTAAGTGGGTGATTAATTAACATCCTATTAATTAATCCTGTTAATAATCCCTCCCATCCTAACTTCGAAATGGTAAATAAATAAATAAATAAAATTTGTCCACCTTGCTGTTACTCACCGAATTGTTGCTAGAGATTTTGATTTTTCTTTGGGCTTGGATTTTGGGGAGGCTTGGAGGTGATTTTGGAGTTCATTTGCTAGGAGTTTCAACCACTAGGAATTCTTCTAAATAAGTGAGTGTCACTTTTACTTTCTAAAGTATGGTAGTATGCATGTGTAGAAAATTTATGTTTGAAATTGATAATTAGTATGAGTTCATCAATTACTTTTGTGATACATATTGTGTTAATTATTGGTTGCTAATTGAAAGTTTCATCATAGAATTGAAAGGTTGTCAATTGAAAATCTATTTAAAAGTAGGTAGTGTTGCTAGGCACAAATAATAAGTCATGATTAGATTGTATGAATTATGTATATGAATACATAAAGTTGTTAATTTGTGCTTAAGAAATTGTGTAAACATTAGGGGTGAATTATAAAATCGATGGGAAGGGTGAATTGCTGAAAAGAAAATACATTCACGATAGTAGTCAATTTTTCTAATCAAAACATATGAGTACTAGATTTATACAAGTGATTATTTGAGTTAATTTGGAAATAACTTTATGCTAATATGAATAAAGTTAATGAGAAATTATTTCTAGAAACTTAGGATTTTTTTTGAACAATTAAATTGAGAAAAGATATTAGAAATCGAAAAAGATTGAAAGAGTTAAAAAAGTGAGATTTAATAGAGAGCCGAGTTATAAAGTTTTAAACCACTATATGATTAGTTGTGGTGTTGGCTCTTGTGGCTAGCGCAGGCACCAGCGTGCCACGCGCTGCCACGTGTCGCCTGGGGGTTCCTTTGGTCGCGGGTTCGAGCCTGGTTGGCTATGCTTTCTTTTATTTTTTTGAAATAAAAGTCAAAGATCAGTTTGGGTATAAAAACAACTTAGTAGATTCCTTATCAAAATCTGTGAGTGGCTCACTGATTGGCCGACTGTTGGGGGTTTTTGTGGTCTCGGGTTTGAATCCGGGTGACTACTTTTGAGTTTTATTTTTATTTTGCAATCTTTTTCAAGTTTAAGAAATTGGGAAAATTCATAGAATTATTCTAAAATATTATTAGATCACTAGGAAATTATCTTATAATATTCTAGGTGATATTTTGGAGAATTTAAAGATCATATTCATGTATTAGATGAAACTTGAATTCAAGAAAAAGGTATATGATTAAAGATTTTAGGTGTTGGTTTATAATAAGATCAAAGTATAAGTATGAGATTTAAACAAGGAACTTCTAGTGGTTAATTCTAAGAATTTTTGTATTAAGAATTTGTGATTTTAATGGGAAGAGCATAAAATATCATTAAAGTGAGTGATTTTGGTTCGTTAACCAAGGATTTGTCTAAAATAATTTGATTGGAGAAATTGTTGTTAAATGTTATTATAGAAGTTGAATACTTCATAAAGAAAGTGGATAAAGAGAAATGATGGTTAAAATATTTTTGTTGAGGTTCTTTATAACCTATTTGAACTCTAGAGTGAGATGGTTGTTGGAATCTAGAAGATAGGCGAGACCCTTAGTAACCGGCATTTGTAAATAAAGAAAATTTGAGAACTAACCAGTGTGGATTAAGTTTCTCTTGAGAAGTAGCCAGTGTGGGCTAACTTTCTCTAGTGTTGATATAAGTCCGGTAGGGGAAGCTAGCTCTAGGTTGTGATGATTTTTAATTAAAACATATGGACAAGCACTAAGGGGAGAGGCGATGAGTATGGGAAAACATGAGTATGAGGGCCTTGATAGCACGGTGGGAGGTTATCTCAAGAATTGTTCGGGTTGCGGATCGCGGTGGGAGATATTCCTTAAGAATTACCGGAATCGAGGCGACGCTCATAGGATATTTGTGTGATGAGGTACCGATGACAGCGTGGTGTGGGTTTCGTCTTCATAATTATCAGGGTGTGAGGCGTGATGGCCAAAAATCACTCGCGGTGGGAGAATGACTCTCAAGAATTATCGAGGTCATAGCTCGCGGTGTGGGTAGTTGCCTCCAGAATTATCGAGGTTACGACTCGCGGTGGGAGAGCGATACACAAGAATTATCAGGGTGGTACTAGATACTCACAGGTTATCTAAACCTTACATTAGTCACCGTAGTAGTATTTTCATAGCGAGGGATTAAACCCTATATTGAGGAGTACGATAAGGGCTTGCACTCGAATCTATGTAGAATGGGATGCATAGAATCCACACATGTATGTATTAGTGCATCGTAGTGTAAATCTGCATTAGGCATCTAAGTTCATATCATATACTAACATGTTTATGATAGTCACTTGTGCATTCAAGTTTGTGTTTGCTAAAGTAAGAGAATCACTATTTTATAGCATTGCCTCAATTGTATGCAGCTGACGTGCCCACAGTTTTCTAGTTGCAAGACTGGACTTGGCATGGACTTAAGGTTACTATGATGAGTTGTTACAAGATTGAAGGATTTTTATTATGGTATGTCATGTTGTATTCATTTAATGTCACGCCCTGCTTCCCAAAAAGAATATGGAATACGGATACGTGACTCAACCCAGTGAATGATTTGCATCATCCATAAGCTGTTCAGGAATCTTTACAACATCTCACAAAATAATCAGAGTCGAAAGCAAAGAGGTCAACCACATACATGCAAAATTGAATTAATAAGTCAACAGAATTCACTTGAAACAAAATGTATTAATCTCAAATAAATCAAAATCTGGATAAGACAAAATTCTGGGTCACATCATCCAAAATACAAAGTAATCATCCAAGTACTCAAAATACATTATTCAAAGCAACAATAATAGCAACACTAATAAGCAAGAAATTCAGCACTAATATCTCATTTCGCCAATGCTGTGGGCAGCTGACCATCCTGATCTGCAATTAATAATTGCAGGAGAAGGAAAGAGAAAACAAGTACCCGTCAATGCGAGTTACGGACCACTTATAATGTAGGATACAAGTACATGTGAAAGGTAAACAAATAGCATAGAATAATGCATCAACAGTACTAACTAGCATGAATCAGTAAAACAAAGTCAACTAGCATGGTATACTAACAGTACAAATGAATGTGTCAAGTACAGTGTTATATGGCAACTAACAGTGTCCAGTAACAGTAAGCTCAGTATATCAGTATAATAGTATAACAATATCAGTCCAACTGTATCAGTCTTATGTTCTTACAGTCTTGTGTTTATTACTAGCTAGGTAGCACTTCATGCGCCCCATATTATAACACATGGTTGCTACAACAAACAGTTTCGCTTTTAGATTTCATAGTGGACCATAATAGGGCAGTGTACTCAGGTATCAGTAACAGTAGCAGTAGCAGTAAAAGTAACATTAAAAGTAGCAGTAAAAGTAACAGTAATAATAATAGTAACAGTATGAAACACTAGTTTCCTTCCAAGTATATGTTTCCATATTTTCCACTACTAGATCTTCCCTTAAGAAACCCCGGCTTGATCACTTTTATTATGGTTATCAACAGACATAATAGTGCATGAAATAGTGTCAAATTATCATGGTATAATTAGTATTAGGTTCAGGGAAACAAATAAACATGCATAGATGATATACGGTCGCATAAACGAGCAAAACAGTGTATGTTCATATTCAGGACAGCATGAAAGTAAAGTACTAAAACAGTGATTCCCGTTACTACAGAAATCTAAATCTGAATCCGTCGAAGAATCTGGAAAATAGACTTTCACACGAATCTAGAGATTATATATAAGCCATATAGTAATTCACGAAATCATAACTAAAAACTGATTTGAATCCAGAAAATACATTCAGCCAGAAATCAGTAAATCGAATTCTCAGTCAGAAAAACAGCATTAAAACTCCTCGAATAAATCCAGAAAAAATCTGAGGTATTCCCCTATATGTTTAGTATCAGAATATAAAGTTTCATAATATTCTAGTAAAGTTAGTTCAGTCAACAAAATTCAGAAAACATCAAGAAACGATAGTTTGGCAAATCTGGAATTTCCAACAATGCTGTACGAGAACTGTGATATCTCACAAACCATGAAACGAAATCCAAATCCGTTAAAGGGAGATGAAAATAGACAAAATAGGACAACTTTCATATTTCATAAATATTTTCCATACAGTAGAAGGAAATAGGGTGAAAATACAAATCTTTACAGAACATGGAGCAAAATACAGCAAGCATAGCTTTCATAAACAAGCATGAAACGGCATATAAAACTCATCAATAAAATCCACCAAAATTCTGGGTAATCTCTAGATAGGTATAGAAATACTGTGCAAAGGTTCAGATCAAAGTAATATAATTAAGACTAGTATCAAAATAGTTTAATCATCAAAATCATTAAGAAACGAAATCTGGAAGTAGAATACACCTCTGTAGTAAAATAGCCATAACTCACTCATACAAAAACGAAATCGATCAAGGTCAGAGGGTTTGGAAAGAAGATAGATTTCTCTACAACTCATATATAATACAAAAATTAAGAATTCTGACCTTAATATGGTCTAAAATACAGATCAAAACCGAACATCGACAATTACATATTTTTCTCTTGAAAACAAAATCAACATAAATCATACGAAACTCGTTCCAATCACAATCAAATATGGTATAGAGTCTACTACGTATCCAAACATCATGAAATGGAGTATATAAAATATTCACAACCATCATATCACATGGATCTCATCAAACACATAATTTCACCTAATTATCTCACATATATGAATAGATCAAGAACGGTCAAACCTAATTGTTTTTATGTCGATTTTGTATCGTGAGGTGAAATAGCACAATAGAGATAAAACCCATCAAAGATAACACATACACGGGTTGTCTCTAGACCCAACTACACTATAAGAGGTATTTTTGACTTGTATCATACAAAGAAATTGAAGTACAAGTTACTTTCCTTAACCGAAGACGAAAATGAAGAACACCAAGAATAATGGGAATGGATCCCGGCAATGAACAAAATCCACGAACAAAAATCCACGAGTCAACGAACAACTTGCACGTGAAAACTCCAACACGCGCGAACCCAAGATCCAAGAGAGAGAGAGAGCAAGGGCGTCGGGGCGGTCGACTGGCTGCTGCTGTCGTCGACAGCGGACAACCAAGGGACGAGAGAATGAAAGGTTGAGGTGGAGAGAGTGTGGATGCTTGGGTGTAGGGGTGATCGGCTAGGTGAAGTCGATCGGCAATGGGGAGATGGGTCGGTCAGGATGCAGGGGTGATCGGCCGATGGGTGCACAGGCTGAAGGTGGGGTTCGGTCGACTTGGGTTAGGTGCAGTCGGGGAGAGAGAGAGGGAGGCTGGTGAGGGAGAGTTAGGGTTAGGGTTTAGTTGAGATGATGAGAGATTATATAGGGTTGGGTATTAGGGTTTGTAGTAGGGTATGGGTATTGGGTATTTGGGTTTAATTGGGTCCAGTAGGAGTAGTAATAGGATTTGTTTAATATGAGGTTATTAGGATACAATTTGTATATGGTTCAAAATAGGATTGTAGGCTAATTTGGCTTTGGTGATCAATTGGGGATAAAATCAATAAAATTAGGACTAGGGTAGCCAACCAAAACACCATGAACACCCAAGAGAAAAAATAGAGAGAACAAGAATCCAATAAAGAGCAAAAACAACAATCGATGGAGAATGAAGCAAAAAGACGTACAAATCAAACACAAGGAGATCAAAATGAAATAAAATGAATATATATTGAAAACAACTCCAATATACAGTCCAAGAAAAATACAAGAGAGTACCAATATTCAAGAAGAAGAAAAATACATCAAAAATACAAAAAACGAAAAACAGGGGTTACATTTAAATTCCGCTCCGTTGATGTAAAGAATAATATTGTATAATGAAAAGTTTTAATTTTCTTATAAAATTGTACGAATTTGAAGCAAAAGATCATGTTGTGCTACGAATTACATGTAAATAGAATTTGGGGTGTTACATGATTGAACACTGTGATTTGAATCCAACAGTTGTTGACGTGACCGATGGAGCTACAAAAAGCCTGAAACACCTAGGATGGCCCCAGTGACAGACCATCCGATGCTCAAGTTAGAACCAGAGCGAGTAAGAGAGTTATTGAGAAAAATTGCAGATTTATTGATTACCTTCTGACGAAGGTGGTGGGAGGGTATTTATATGCCTGAGAATCAGTAAGGAGATTGATATGAATTCGTTAGATTTATATGATTCCATTATCTCCTATTGATTCTTGCCCTTAAGAGTAGACTCTCTTGTTTTGGGATAAGATGTTTGACTTACAACCCTTCTGGGCAGGGTGTCTCTCTTAGTTGGCCTAGTCACATGTCTTGTAGATGAGCCTAAAGAATGCCCGAACCTGTTAAAGAGGCCCGCTATGATTAATCTGCTTGTAAAGATTTAGGATTTGTGCTGGAATCGTGCGGCTCTGAGTTGTTGCAATTTTTACCATTATCACGAAGACAATTTTCTTGACTTTCCGGAAGTAGTTCGTCTTATCTTAGAATTCTGTGGTACAATCTTCGCTTTCAGTATCGATTGGAGATACCTAGAACTTATCAGAGGCTTCTGGAAGTGGTGGATATTTTCCTGGACTTTTCCGAATTTTTCTGGAAATTTCCATTAAATTTTCATATTTTTAACAATTTTCACCAATTAATAATTTCTTATTTGAAATTTTTAGTTAAAATTTCCAATTTTTATCTATTTTTTTGGAAATTTTAATTATTTTTCCAAATTTAATAATTATTTTTGAAATTTTAAATAAATTTTCAAAATTTTAAATGATTTTTTGAGATTTTTTTATTGATTTATCTAAACTGCGTGAATTTTGAAGCAATCTGGCACGTCGATCGCCTCTTGGCTCGCCCGCTGAGTGGATTGGGTGGCTATGACGGCCCTGCAATGGTGATGAGTGACGTGGCGTATCCTGGTTCGTCGATCACGATGGAGCTCGTGAATCTGGGTGATCGAGCGGTTAGAACTCGAAGCGAAGGGGAAAGGCAACCTGGCTTAGTTTGGGTTGTGGATCAGGTGCGCGCGCTCATTTTTGGGCAGTCCAACGGTCTGTTGTTGCTTTTGAGCACGCCTCAGCCAACCATTTCGTCGAGCTCCTCTTGTTGTTTTGGGCGATGGAGCTTGGCTAGGATGCTTTGGGTGAGGATGGAGCTCGGCGGTGCTACTGACGGCGAGCTGTGAGGTCGGTGAGCCTTGTTTTAGCGGGCTAAGAGCTCAGCGGCTCAAAGAAGGAGCCCGATGAAGCTATTTGATGCGGTTTGTTTTTGGGGAACGTGTGGGTGCACCAGGCGTGAGTTCTTACTCGATTTGTATTGAAGGAGGACACACCTATGCAGACGACCCTTGGCTGGACGAACGGTACTGAGGTAGGCAGTTTTGAGGTGGAGGCTGATGCTCGGCTCGGATCTTTGAGGCTCGGATCCGAGGGTCTTGTGTACCTACAGACGGTCTCGGAACACCGGGGTTGGTCCCGGTGGCAGACCCTCCGACGATCTAGTCAGTCACTAAGGGAGAGTAACAGTAACTAGGGTTTGAGTAGACAGAAGTTGATTACCTGGAGGAGTAGGGGTCTGGTATTTATAGAAGATGCCAATCGAGTCTGGACTCGTTTGGGGCTGGGTCTGGACCCGGTTGCCCGTATGGCTGAAGCGGTGGAACCCGGGAGGTTTTACGGCTGATGTGGCAGATGCCCGGGCGGTTCCCGGGCTGACGTGGCAGCAGTCCGGGCTGTTTTCCGATGCTGACGTGGCTGATCTGGAGGATCAGGTGGTGCGCGCATCTTGAGGAGATCCTGTGGCCCAGGATGGGCCACGTCGTTCCTAACCCATATCACAAGCCCTACACTCCTGTAGGACTGGGTGAACCAGCCCTGTAGGAGTGATTCTTTGCCTCCGTAGGAAGAGCAGGGTGGATGTTGGGGTGAGAAAGTAGGATTTGCTATCTTCCGAAGAGGCCAGGGGTAGGAGGAATGGATCCCTCATTGGAGTTTGCGCGGGAGGCTGTGTAGAGGAGTAGGAAAGCCAGAGCGACGCTCGCCGAGGCTTGGGGGTCGGCAGACGACCACCTCGCTAGTTGGAAGAGCGAGGGGACGTCGAGGCCTTCCGTTGGGGCTTGATTTGCCGAGTATTAGGGGTCGGTGGATGAGCTCCTGGGGCCGGTAGACGGTCCCCTCGCTAGTTGGAAGAGCGAGGGGGCGTTAAGGTCAATTTTGCAGGAGATTGGTTTTAAAGTGCTTGGGGGTCGGCAGATGAGCTCCTTGGGTCGGCAGACGAGCTCCAATGTTCGGTAGACGAGCTCCAAGGGTCGGTAGACGATCTCATTGGGTCGGTGGACGATCTCCTCGCTAGTTGGAAGAGCGAGGGGGAGGCGAGGTCTTCTTCTGGGGCTCGGTTTGTCGAGCACTAGGGGTCGGCAGACGAGTCCCTCGTGACAAAAGGAGGGCTCATGGGGCTCACGGTGCTATCCGAGCTTTGAGCCCTTCTGAACAAAGGAGGATATTTTGGGGCTCGCGGTGCTATCCGAGCGCCGAGCCCCTCCGAATTAAAAATGGCTAGCTGGGGCTCGCGGTGCTATCCGAGCTCCGAGCCCCTCTGAATCAAAGGAGAGCAGTTGGGGCTCGCAGTGCTATCCGAGCACCGAGCCCCTCCGAATAAAAGGTGGCTAGATGGGGCTCGCGGTGTTATCCGAGCTCCGAGCCCCTCTGAATCAAAGGAGAGCAGTTGGGGCTCGCGGTGCTATCCGAGCGCCGAGCCCCTCCGAATAAAAGGTGGCTAGCTGGGGCTCTCCGTGCTATCCGAGCTCTGAGCCCCTCTGAATCAAAGGAAGGCAGTTGGGACTCGCGGTGCTATCCGAGCGCCGAGCCCCTCCGAAGTAAAGGTGGCTAGCTGGGGCTTGCGCTTCTATCTGAGCGTCACCCCTTCTGTGAAAATAGAAGAAGATTTATTGGCTCGCGCTTCTATCCGAGCATCGACCCTTCTGTTAAATAGAAGGGGTATTATTGGCTCGCGCTTCCATCCGAGCGTCGCCCCTTCTGTGAAAATAGAAGGGGAATTATTTGGCTCGCGATTCTATCCGAGCGTCGACCCTTCTATGAAAATAGAAGTGGGATTATTGGCTCGCGCTTCTATCCGAGCGTCGTCCCTTCTGTGAAAATAGAAGGGGAATTATTGGCTTGCGCTTCTATCCGAGCGTCGACCCTTCTGTGAAATAGAAGGGGTATTATTGGCTCGCGCTTCTATCCGAGCGTCGCCCCTTCTGTGAAAATAGAAGGGGTATTATTGGCTCGTGCTTCTATCCGAGCGTCGCCCCTTCTGTGAATTTAGAAGGAGAATTATTGGCTCGCGCTTCTATCCGAGCGTCGACCCTTCTGTGAATTTAGAAGGGAAATTATTGGCTCGCGCTTCTATCCGAGCGTCGACCCTTCTGTGAAATTAGAAGGAGAATTATTTGGCTCGCGATTCTATCCGAGTGTCGACCCTTCTGTGAAAATAAAAAAGGGATTATTCGCTCGCGCTTCTATCCGAGCGTCGCCCCTCCTGTGAAAATAGAAGAGGGATTATTGGCTCGCGCTTCTATCCGAGCGTTGCCCCTTCTGTGAAAATAGAAGGGGAATTATTTGGCTCGCGATTCTATCCGAGCATCGACCCTTCTGTGAAAATAGAAGAGGGATTATTGGCTCGCGCTTCTATCCGAGCGTCGCCCCTTCTGTGAAAATAGAAGGGGAATTATTGGCTCGCGCTTCTATCCGAGCGTCGATCCTTCTGTGAAATAGAAGGGGTATTATTGGCTCGCGCTTCTATCCGAGCGTCGCTCCTTCTGTGAAAATAGAAGGGGAATTATTGGCTCGCGCTTCTATCCGAGCGTCGACCCTTCTGACTTGTCAAAAAAAGCCCTTTTTTTGGATAGAAAAAGGTGGAGAGGCAGTGGGGTAATTTTACGCCTGTTGCTGACGTCATGGGCGCAAAGATCAAAGCGTTTCTAGAGGTGGCCGCTGGATCTTGTCAGTTAAGATCCAATGGCCAGATCTTTTTTGCAAAAATCGAGGAGTCGCTTTTCCTCTTTAAAACCACATCCCCCTCCCTCATTTCTTCATTTTCACTTTATTACTCACTTTCCAATTTTTAACAAGAGCGGGAATCTTACTTGCCGTCGGTAGATTTTCCGGTGACCGTAACTTTCTATGCTCCAGGTTAGTATTTTTCTTTTTAGTAATGTCGTGAACTCAGTCCGAATCCGAGGCTAGCTCGTCAGGTCGTTCTGCGGAGGAATCCGAGTAGGAAACGTCCTCGTCCTTAAGCAAGTATAAGGTGAATGAGGAAGTTCTGACCGACCCTGGGTCGGACGATGGGGACGATGTTGTCTTCGTGGTGTCCCCGTTGAGGTCCAGAAGGCCGGGGAAGGAGCCCATGGATGAGGGTGACGAGGAGGAAGAGGATGAGGGGGACGAGGAGGACGAGGAGGAACAGGATCAGGAGGAGGATGATGATGAAGAGGAGGGGGAAGGAACCGAGGTCGAGGAGGAGGACGAAGATGAGCAGGGTGCCGAGGGTGAAGAGGAAGACGAGGAGGATGAGGTCGACGGATAGGAGGCTGCCCAAGGAGAGGCTGGCCAAAGCATGACTGGAAGTCCGACTAGGGTCAGAGAAGATCTTCCACCACTTCCCCTTTGTCGACGCCGTCTCCCGAGCGGAAGGCTCGCCCTCGTCGGAAAAAGAAAGTCATGACCATCCCACACAGTCCTTCCTCACCCGATGAGTACGCACCGAGACCGGGTCTTGAGTTTCCCTGAATTTCCTTCAAGAATCCAGGGTCGATCCGGATGTACCCTGACGATATTAAGGACATCGAACCAATCCCTCCAGTGTCGGGCGAAGACACTCGGGTGAAGATCCGCGCAGATAGCATCCCAAGCATTCTGAAGGCAAAATACCTTAACATTATCAGGGCCGCCTACTATATTCCGCAGGAGTTCGAGATCTTTCTTCCGAGCCCAGGTATTCGGCCCACCACGGCTCTGGCACCGGGGTATTGTATGTTTCCTGAGGACGCCTTCCTCTCGGGGCTGAGGCTACCCCTGCATCCTTTCGTGAAGAGGGTTCTGAACTGGGCGAAGCTGTGTCCCATGCAGTATGGTCCGAACTCCTAGAAACATTTAGTCTGCTTCATACTGAAGTGTCAAGAGAAGGGAGTGAAGCCGAGGCTGACGTATTTCCGAGCTATTTTTTGGATTGGTTCGCTCGGAGATCAGGAGGGAATTTTTTACTTTTCGCCGAGGCCGCATAAGAAGGTTATGCACGGTCATCCGGACTCTATAAAGGCATGGAAAGAAAAGTATTTTGTAGTTCGGACTGAGGGGTCTTGGGGAATCCCGACCAGGTGGAACTTCGTCAAGCCGAAGCACAAGCCTCCGAGGAAGAGCGACTTGACCGCCAAGGAGTGGAAGAGGGTGGAGAAGATCACCGGGGGGCACATTATAGCGTGGCCTCGAGTGACCGAGATACACCTCGCCCGGGCCGGACCGAGTCCTATCGACCCTAGTATGTCTCTTTCCGAATATGTTCATTTCCTGCCTTCGTGTTAACGTTAGCTTTTCTTCTGTGTTTTTGTAGGGATGACAACTCAACAGGTAGACGCAAAAAAGTTGTTGCTCGCTGTCGCTGAGAGGGCGAGGGTAGAGAAGAGGAAGAAGGCCGAGCAGGAGAGGATAGCGGCCGAGAAGCAGAAGTTGGCCGCGCAGACCGGGGCGTCCTCCCAGGTGCCAGCACCAGCGGCCGAGGAGCCTTCGCCGGCGAAGAGGACTAAGAGGCCACACTCCCAGTCCTCCCATTCGTCGAGGGGGGCTCGGGACGCTGCGGGTGGTTCGGGCAAGACCGTGGATGCCCCGGAAAAAGGGCTCCCCCCTCTCCGGCCGACCGTCGTGGAGATGGTGAGCAAGCATGGTACGCTGCCATTTGCCCCTGATTGGTCGATCGTGCAGGGGGATTCTCTGCTTGATGGGCCTGTGGCGGTCGAGTTCGTCTCGAAGGCCGCCACCGAGCGCGATCGGATGGCCCTGGCTACGCAGACGACGGACCAGGCCTACATGCGGTGGTCTCAGGCACACCTCTCGGTAAGTTGCCTTGGCTCTACTTTACTCAATGACTTGGAGTTTTTTCTGATCTTTCTCTCTTCGGATAGGCGATGCTTCATGGTCAACACTTCCACAAGTGCTTGGAGAAGGAGATATACATCGAAAGGCGGAATGCGGAGAAGTACCTCCACGACCTGAACAAGGCCACGGATGAGCTGAAAGAAACCCGGGCAATGGTGGCCGTCCATGAGGCCCAGATAGAGTCACTCTGCAAGATCCATAAGTAGGACCGGGAGGATCTTGAGGTGAAGATCGCAGCCGAGGCGGCAAAGGGGAAGAAGGCACTGCAGGAGATGGAGTCGGCTTTGGGGGAGACCATCATGGTGGCGCAGGACGAGGCGTACGAACAGGCCAAGTCCCACTTTAAACAGATCTACCCCGAGCAGAACGTGGACCATCTCTACTACGGATGGGCGCCGAACCTTCCTCCCACCCCGGGGGGCAATCAGGTCGATGAAGAGGTGCCAAACCCCCCTCAAGAATAGATCTTTTTCTTTTTTCTTATTTTGATGTAAATGCCTTGGGCGGACTGGCCACCGCGGCTTTTGTATCAAACTTTTTGAAAGAAATGAAATTTATTTTTTGGGCCGATCCTTCCAAACATGTGTTTTTTGTGATGTTTGTTCTCGTCTTTTGATAGACGCGCGGGACTTCTGTCGCCCTCCCCGTTGTTGCCGATGTACCTCTAGATCGAGCGGGGGAGGAGGCCACGGAGGCAGCTTTGCTTCGTCAACAGAAGCAAGCTCGGGACCGAGCCGCCGTCGTTAACTATTTTCTGAACAGGTCCAGGGAGCTCGGCGTGGAGTTGGCGCGCCTGAAGAAGGCCATAGCCGACCGGGACTGGTGGGTTATCGAGACAGGCTGGTCCCTCTCGGATGCTTCGAGCGGGGGGTCAGCTTCAGAGTCTTTCCTTCGTGAGGCCGTAGTCGAGAAGGAGTTGGAGATCTGCAGACTGAAGCTGGTGTTAGGCGCTGGTCTGATAGAAGAGGTCAGCAACGTGACCCCGGGGCGGTCTCCGATATTTCTACTGGATGGGGCGCAGCCCGAAGATGCAGGAAGCTCGGTGGCCGGAGTGTCTTCCCAGGCCGGTCCGGCCGAGCGTGATAGGAGCCCCGAATTCGAGTTCCCAGCCGAGTGTGAGTGAGTTGTGAGCTTTTTCCTTGTATTTCTACTGACGTTTATTGAGTTGTAAGCAATGAGTAATGAATAAGAACATTTGATTTTCCACGCTCTGATCATTTTGGTTGTTAGGGACGGTTGCCGGGCTAGTTGCGCAAGGGTTGGCTCCGAGGTGACTTATTGCAACGGGCGCAACAGTCGCGGCGTTTAGATTTTCGATAAGCAATAACTGGCGATGTTTTGCATTTCCATGAGCATTTATGGCGACGTTTCGCCTTCCGCCGTTTTGCATTCCCAGATGCAATAAATGAGGGCCTCAGGGGGCTATATAAACCCCCACTCCCCTTGTTGGTTGTCAGGCAGTAAGCCGTTTGACTCGGGTGCCTGCCAAAGGCTGGCGCCCAGAGAATTTAATATTTTCGAGTACTCCGGATCGGAGGCACACCGATCACCCTCGGACTATTCGGGGTTCAGGCTGTTAGAGCCGTGAGACCCCGGGTTGTTCGTTGGAGAGCGGTGGGCCGACCGATCGGTTCGGGGGTTCGGAGGGAGCCGAAGCGTGGTGGCTCTTCTGCCGTCCTCGAACAATTCGGAGTTTTGGGCTTGTAAGAGCCGTAAACCCCGAGTTGTTCGGGGGTGAGAGAAGGGTCAGCTGAACAGTTCGAAGGCTCGGAGCGTTCTTTCTGGGATGGAGAGAGTAGCGGGTCGATGGCCCCCCTGCCATCCTCGAACAGTTCGGGGTTTAGGCTGGTAAAAGCCGTAAACCCCGAGTTGTTTGCGGGTGAGAGGGTGGTCAATAACTCGACTCGAAGCTAGGGGCATATGCCGAAGGTGGACGCTCTAAACCTTAATAAAATTTTGTCAACACAGGGTTGAGGCTCGTAAACGAGCGTGGTGGCCGAGCAGTTTTGAAGAAAGCTGCAGCCTTGGTTCGGTTCGTCGAGTACTATGTTTGTGAGAGAACCAGTTGCAAGAGTGATGAGGTCGCCACCGAGCGTCAAGGTCGCGGTGCCTTGAAGAAGGCAGCCGCCTTGCTCGGGTTCGACGCCGAGCTCCAGCACATGTTCTCAGGGAGAGATGGTGTGGGCGTGGCTGGCGGGTGTCACCTCGTACATAGGTTGATGAGCTTCAAGAAGCCCAAACCGAGCGAGGTACGGATGCCGAGCCCCAACACCGGTGAGGAAGACAACTGCAGGCGTAGCAAAGGGTCGCCGCCGAGCATCAAGGTCGCGGTGCCTTGGAGAAGGCACCCGCCTTGCTCGGGGTCGACGCTGAGCTCCTGCACATGTTCTCAGGGAGAGATGGTGCGGGCGTGGCTGGCGAATGTTGCCTCGTACATAGGTTGATGAGCTTCAAGAAGCCCAAACCGAGCGAAGGACGGATGCCGAGCCCCTACACCGGTGAGAAAGACAACTGCGAGCGTAGCAGAGGGTCGCCGCCGAGCGTCAAGGTCGCGGTGCCTTGGAGAAGGCACCCGCCTTGCTCGGGGTCGACGCCGAGCTCCTGCATATGTTCTCAGGGAGAGACGGTGCGGGTGTGGCTGGCGGATGTCGCCTCGTACATAGGTTGATGAGCTTCAAGAAGCCCAAACCGAGCGAGGTGTAATATCCCGGACGGATATTACCGTATATAAATTATTATTTTATTATTATTTTATTATTATTTTGTTTTAATTCCAAAAATAGAATATTTTGGTGATTTTCACCCAGGTTGCCCCTAGACATTATCTGTATCCAGATATCGGTTAGTATATATATCCGTATTGTATCAAATTGATATCGTGATCTTCCGAGCTAATAATAAAATTTATTTTATTATTATTTCCAAGATTTAATTATTTTTATACGGATTATGCAAAGATTTTCCGCTATACGGACATATATGCGCACATACGAGTAGTATGTCGATTAGTGCATTATACGAATTATGTGTTGTGTATTTTGGACAACACTTATTTTACTATGACAAAACCTAGTAGGGATGGTTAAGGGTTTGATTAGGAGGTTTAACCTAGGATAAGTATACATGAGAAGGTTAAGAAAAACCCTTCTAGAAACCCTCATATAACACCTCCCCCCACATATCACCTCTCTCCACCTCACCCCTACCTCTCCTAGGGTATGGCCGGCCATCACCCCCTTCCTTGGGGTTTTTGTGCAAAAGTGAGTGCAATTTTGCACTTACCACCTCCTAGTCCCTCCTATAAGTACCCCCTCCTTCTCCTCCTTCTCTCATTTTAGAAAACAAAAGATCAAAAGAAAGAAAGAAAGAAAGGAAAAGAAAGAGAGAACCTTAGGTTAACTTGAGAGTTTTGTTTTGTAGGGTGTTAGAAGACTTCTAGGAGCTAGGGGAAGGAGAAGGTTGAGCTAAGCAAGTCCTTCCATCAAAGAAAAGAAACAAGGTGGGGGTTTCTTCATGCTTCTTGATTGTTTATTTGTTTGTTTGCTTGTTTTGTTGTTTGACTTCTTCTCCTACCTTCTTGTTTTGTTTTCTTTTGTTTTTGGGTGAGTTTTGTGATGGGTGTGTTGTGAATGTTATGATGAATAAAAAGAAAGAAAATAGTAGTAGTATCTACTAAAACACATAAAGATCAAACCTTTGTAAATTGTAGTGTTGTTTATGTTGTTATTGGACTAAAAATTCACATATGGCATAAGGACTTGAACATACAACCACCTAAGGTTGTAGGACTTGGATGAGAACTACACGTAAGCATATGAATACATTTTTACAACCATTTTGGTTGTAGGACTTTATGGAACTTGGACTAATAATAATAAGCATATGTTTGTTGTAATTTTCTTTATCGAATAAAAAGATCTTTTCTTTTTATTAATCGCTAGTTGTAGATTAAAAAGATCTTTTCTTTTTATTAAATCACTAGTTGTAGATTAAAAAGATCTTTTCTTTTTATTAAATCACTAGTTGTAGATTAAAAAAGATCTTTTCTTTTTTATTAATCACTAGTTGTAGAAATATTAAAAAGATCTTTTCTTTTTAATCACTAGTTGTAGAAATAATAAAAAGAGATCTTTTTCTTTCATATTTACTAGTTGTAGAGTAAAATAAAAGAAAAATAATCTTTTCTTTTATCACTAGTAATAATAAAGACTAGTAAGTAACTAAGTAGTAGCATGCTAAAATATAAAGTAGTAGTATGTGATTAAATGAGGTAGTAGTAGCATGTTGATTAAATAAAGTAGTATGTTGATTAATAAGGTAGTAGTAGTATGGTTGATTAAATAAAGTAGTAGTAGGTTGATTAAAGGAAGAAGTGGTAGTAAGTAGTATAGATATCCATAAAGTAGTAGTGGTAATAGATAGTTGTATGTTGTGATTTTGATGAGAATGAAGTAGTAGTAGTAGTAGATAATTGTGTGTTATGTTTTGATTAAAATAGGAGTAGTAGTAGTAGTAAAATGTTGTAGCATCACTTCTAAAAATATTTAGAAGCAATATTCATGCTTCAAATGTTGTAGGATCACTTCTAAAAATATTTAGAAGCAGTATTCATGCTTCAAATGTTGTAGGATCACTTCTAAAAATGTTTAGAAGCAATACCCATGCTTCAAATGTTGTAGGATGCCTAATAAAAATATCCTACCATGTTTTTATGCTTCATTAGTTGTAGGATGTTTTCTAAAAATATCCTATCATGCTATTTCATGTTAGAATGTTATAGGACTTTTTCTAAAAATATCCTACCATGTTTTCATGCTTAATTAGTTGTAGGATGTCTTCTAAAAATATCCTACCATGTTTTCATGCTTAGTTAGTTGTAGGATGTCTTCTAAAAATATCCTACCATGTTTTCATGCTTAGTTAGTTGTAGGATTATTTCTAAAAATATCCTATCATGCTTTATTCACTCTAAAAATATCTAGCATATTTAATGACGTTTAGAATGTTGGAGGAGTAATTCTAAAATTGCCTATCATATGTAGGAATGACATATATGTTGTAGATTTCTTTCTAAGATTACCTATCATATTTTTAAGCTTGAAATGTTGTAGTATGCTTCCTAAAATTACCCATCATGTTTTAGGAATGCTATTTCATGTTAGAATGTTGTAGGACAAATTCTAAAGTTTCTACCATGTTTAGATTAGCCTATTTATGCTTAGGATGTTGTAGGATTAATTCTAAAATTCCTACCATGCTTAGATTAATCCATTTATGCTTAGAATGTTGTAAGATGCAATCTAAGAGTTCCTACCATGCTTAGATCAACTCATTTATGCTTAGAATGTTGTAGGAATCAACCTAAGAGTTTCCTACCATGCTTGGATTAATTTTATTATGCTTAGGATGTTGCATGATCCATAATAAAATTACTTACCGTGTTAGTTTAATTATAGGTATGTAATATACCATGCTAGTTAATTGTAGGTATGTGATATACCATGTTAGTTTAATTATAGGTAAGGATATACCATACTAGTTTTAATTGTAAGTAAGATTGTATGCCATGCTAACTTAATTGTAAGTAAGTTGTATGTCATGCTAGTTTAGATTGTGAGTAAGTTGTACACCATGCTAGGTTATATGAATACTCATGTTTACATGGTACCCATGCTTAGATAAGTGTTCGTTCATGCTATGTTAGTAGATGAGCATGATTCATACTAAGTAAGTAGGTATCATGCTAATTATTGATCATGTTAAGTTAATGACATCCATACTATGGTATTCATGCTTAGAGTAAAGAAACTATCCATGGATAGTTGTAGTGATTTTTATGTTATGTTCTATACCATGCTTAAGTTCAATACATACTTAGAATGTTGTAGGGTTAGTGTTAGAATACCTACTATAACTTGGAATGTTGTATGTTCATACTAGTTATATATCCATGTTTGGGTTGTGGTGATTAGTCATGGTAAGTAGTAAGCTTTCATGCTCAAGTTATAACCCATGCTTGACTATAGTGGACTTCATGCCTAGGTCGTAGTGATTTTCATGCTTAAGCTCGATATAAGTACAAGCTTAATCATATTCGTACTTAGGGGTGTTATAGTGAGTGGTTCGGTTATATAATTAGAATGCCGTAGGAAGATGCTTGCGGGTGTATGCCATGCTTAAGGCGCTATAGGTCGAAGTAATAAGATTGGGAAGATCACTAGTAATAGTTAGTTGATAAAGGCGGTTATGTCGCCTTCGGTTCTTCCTTAGTACAATACCGATCATAGACTATTGGTAGATCCCTCTGTTGATTCTAATAATAGATGACCAAGTTTGTTAGTAAGTACGCTTGGTTGCTTCTAGGATTGATTTCCTGTATGGTTGTTTGCATATGGTTATGCTCATACGTGGCTCGACTGGCCCGTATGTAGCTGTGGGTCTCATACGTAGCTTAGTTGGCTCGTATGTAGGTTGTTGTCTCGTACGCGGCTCGACCGGCCCGTGCGTAGTGATTGGTCTCATACACGGCTTATTTGGCTGGTATGTACGTGGTTATCTCCTACGAGGTCCGCCTGGCTCGTAGGTAGTTATTGTTTCATACGTAGTTTATTGGCTCGTATGTGGCTGTTACTCGTGTATAGCTTGTTAGCTAGTACACAGTTCGTTGTGCTCGTCTAGGGTGATGTTACCACCCTGAGGGCTATCGACCATCAAGACATATGTTTTCTACCCTAAGGAACTGTGGAGGAGTCACTCCTTGTGTACCGTCGAATCTTAACCAGGGTAGGTTGATCGAGGACCGGAGTATAGACGAATCCAAGTCTAGGGTAACGGCATGCATGTATATTCGCACGGCCAAAGTCTTGGATCGATGAGCCATGAACCGGATCCTGAGGGATTCTGGTAAGTCTAGGTTGAGCAGCCTAGTAGAGTTGTCTTGCGAAGCCTAAATTAAAGGCCTAGCAGGTTGTGTTATAACATTGTCATCCCTAGGATTGTTCGAGTCAGGGACATCATGAGGATAGTGACATCATTAGGGTAGTGACTTATAAAATCATTACATAGACCCTTGCCGGAAGAGAGGAGTCAGTTGTAGGGGGCACCTTATGACTAACTCGTCCCTGGAGGCAGACTAGGTGGTGATATTGGGTTGCACCTTCCTGTCAAAGGGATACGTACAGTGCCGTCTCACAAGTTGAGGACACGGGTTGCATATCTCACACTGTTAATTCCTGAAGTACCGTGGCTGGGGGTGCCACAGGATGCATTGTGCAGTCCTGCGCTTGCGATACCCCAGAGGGTGCCACAGGGTAGGCTTCGTGCTACCCTGCGCTTGCGAAACCCTATAGTTTGATGTTGGAATGACGCCCGATACATTGTGTTCGTCTGTTTTGAGAGAGGTCTGGTTAGCCGGGTCGCAGTGGCGAACATAGACACCACTGGCGAACTGCATTTGTGGGACTTGACCACATCTACAACCTCATTAGCCACGTGAAGATGTCAGGAACAGGTTGTGTATAATTAGAATTCATAACGCGGGTTCAAATCCCTATGTTTTTGCACTCACGAACACTTAAACTACACCAACACCATTGCTATATTTTGTATATTGTTTGGGAGATTCGCTGCTATATGATCAGCCTTCAAGCGTCAGTGAATACTGACGTCCCCACTTCCATCGGTACTGGATCGCCGAAGTACAAAGGCGAAATTCAGGAGGACTCCAGGCAAGGAAAGCAAGGAGTCAGTGTTATGTTTAGTTCCGCTGCAGTATATGTATTGATTATGCATTAGTTGAGAAGTACTCTGATGTAAGATATTGAAGGTTGTAATACTTAGAAATGTAAAGGTAATATTGTAACTCTATTGTAAGGTATTACAGTTGTACAATATTCAGACTTGTAACACATTATGTATTGAATAAAAAGTTTTAAATTCTCCTGTTTTTCTGTGTATTGTGACTAATTGAAGAAAAGGTCTTGGCTCGTGTCACGGTTTTCCAGGGTCGAAAATCGGGGCGCTACACGAGGGACGGATGCCGAGCCCCCATACCGGTGAGAAAGACAACTGCGGGCATAGCAGAGGGTCGCCGCCGAGCGTCCAGGTCGCGGTGCCTTGGAGAAGGCACCCACCTTGCTCAGGGTCGACGCCAAGCTCCTGCACATGTTCTTAGGGAGAGACGGTGCGGGCGTGGCTAGCGGATGTCGCCTTGTACATAGGTTGATGAGCTTCAAGAAGCCCAAACCGAGCGAGGGACGGATGCCGAGCCCCCATACCGGTGAGGAAGACAACTGCGGGCGTAGCAGAGGGTCGCCGCCGAGCATCAGGTTTACGGTGCCTTGGAAAAGGCACCCGCCTTGCTCGGGGTCGACGCCGAGCTCCAGCAGTTGTTCTCGGGCAGAGACGGTGCTTGCGTGGAGGAAGCAAAGTTGTTTGATTGGATGCACGTTACTAAAAAACCAACCAGGTCGAGCAGCCTGAGCACCGATCCCCAAGCTTGTACGAGAAGCTTTTTAGGCCCGCGATGTTATCCGAGCGCCGAACCCTAAGCTTGTAAGAGAATATTTTTGAGCTCGCGTTGTTATCCGAGCACCGAGCACCAAACTTGTAAGGGAAGCTTTTTGGGCTCACGCTGTTATCCGAGCGCCGAACCCCAACCTTGTAAGGGATGCTTTTTGGGCTTGCACTGTTATCCGAGCGCCGAGCTCGAGATATGTTCTTTATTTGTCACAAAATATGAAGCCGGGGGCTTGTTTTAAGAAAGCTGGCATATTTACAATATATTTGAATCTTACAAAAGACTAGGCACGACGTGCCAATTACAATCACGATAATTTACATCGAGGCTACTCTCCTCCTAAGAACTTGATTAGGTGTTCCGCGTTCCAGGGCCTCTTGATGGGCTTGCCATCGGCACTGGTCAAGTGGTACGTGCCTGGGCACACGACTTCAGATACTTTGTACGGGCCCTCCCAATTTGGTGCCAACTTTCTCTTCTGGCCGGGATTGGATACCGCCAGCTTTCGGAGGACAAGATCTCCGAGTTTGATGTCAGTTGGGCACACCATCTTGTTGTAGAACTTCTCAATTCTTTGCTGGTGGATGCTTCTTCTAAGGGCGGACTTTTTCCTTACCTCGTCTATGAGGTCCAGGTCGGCCCGCAGCTGTTGTGAGTTGGCGGCCTCGTCGAAAGCCATGATTCGGGGAGAAGGGATCTCGATCTCTAAGGGAATGACGTTCTCTGCGCCGTATGTCAGATTGAAAGGGGATTCTCCCGTGGGGATTCTCTTTGTTGTTCGGTGGGCCCAGAGGACACTGGATATCTCGTCGACCCATAACCCCTTGGAAGAGTTATCGAGTCGTTTCTTGAGGCCGTCGAGGATTTGACGGTTCGCGTTCTCAGCCTGACCGTTAGACTGGTGATGGCACACTGAGGAGAAGCGCTGCTGGATCCCGAGGTCCTCACAGAATTTGCCAAAATGCTTGCCTGCGAATTGAGTCCCATTGTCCGTGATGAGTACCTGTGGAATCCCGAACCGACAGACGATATGTTTCCAGAAAAACTGCTAAGTCTGTCGTTCGGTGATTGTTGCTAATGGCTCGGCCTCGATCCGCTTGGTGAAATAGTCGATCGCCACAATAAGAAACTTTCGCTGGCCCGTTGCTTTCGTAAATGGGCCTACCAAATCCATCCCCCACATAGTAAATGGGGTCGGACTAGCCATGGACCGGAGATTCGCCTGAGGAGCCCTCTTCACCGAGGAGAACCGTTGGCAGGGGCCACACTTCTTCACTAGGGCGAGGGCGTCTTGCAGCATAGTAGGCCAGTAATACCCGTGATTTAGCGCCTTCCGTGCTAGTGAACGGCTTCCTATGTGACATCTGCTGATTCCCTCATGCAGCTCCTTGAGGGCGTACTTGGCTTTGTCCGGGCTTAGGCAGCGGAGGTAGGGTCTGCCATCTGTTGATGTATAGGATCTTTTGAAGAGGGTGGAATTGATGATCGCGAACCTTTCAGATCGGACCCTGATCCGCCTCGCTTCAGCACGGTCTTCGGGGAGCTCTCCCTTGACTAGAAAATTTTTGATAAGAATGGTCCAGTCGTCAGGAGGAGCTCCGTCTTCGACGCACAGGACCTCCGGCCAGTCTGTACTTGGCTTCAACAGGACTTCAATCAGGACTGTGCGGTCGAGGCCTTCAAAGGAAGAGGAAGCCAATTTCGACAGGGCGTCGGCCTGGGTGTTCAGCTCCCGGGGGATTCTTATGACAGCTGATTCGTCGAAGGACGATAATAGGTGTTGTACCATGGCCCGGTACCTGATCATCCGATCATCACGGGCCTCGTAGTCCCCGGTGATCTGGCTGACCACCAGCTGGGAGTCGCTAAAGGCCCGGATCTGTTTGGCACTGGCTTGATGAGCCAAGTTAAGTCCGGCGATCATTGCCTCGTATTCAGCCTCGTTGTTAGAGGCCGGAAAGTTGAGGCGGAGACAATACTAGAGGAGGAAACCATCCGAACCTCGAAGAATGATGCCCGCACCACTTCCCATTTCGCAAGAGGAGCCATCGACGTAAACTTCCCACGTCTGGTCAGCTTCTCTGCTCGCGAGTTGCTCGGAGATGGTGCATTCTGTAATGAATTCGGCGAGGGCCTGCCCTTTGATGGATGTTCTTGGTTGATAGCCGATGTCGTACTGGCTGAGTTCGATCGACCATTTCACTAGTCGACCGGAGCTCTCGGGTTTGTAGGGCACGGCCTTCAAGGGTTGATCTGTGAGTACCTGGATTGAATGCGCCTGGAAGTAAGGACGAAGCTTTCGTGCGGCTATGACCAAGGCGTACGCCACTTTCTCCATTCTGGAATACCGGGTCTCAGCGTCGAGCAAGACCTTGCTCACATAGTAGAGGGGCTTTTGAACCCCTTCCTCTTCTCGGACGAGAATGGCGCTGAGCACGTTCTCCGAAGCGGATAGGTAGAGCCAGAGTGGCTCCCCTGGTTCGGGTTGGTGAGGTACTCCTTCAACTGTGCGAAGGCCTCCTGCTATTGAGTACCCCACTTGAACCTTCCGGTGCCGCGCAGTACCTTGAAGAACAGGAGGGACTTCTCTCCGGATTTGGAGAGGAAATGGCCGATGGCCGCCAGTCGCCCCGTTAGCCGCTGGACTTCTTTGACATTCCTGGGAGGGGCCATGTTTATTATGGCCTGAATTTTTTCGGGGTTGGCCTCGATGCCGCGCTGGCTGACGATGAACCCTAAGAACTTCCCTGAGGAGACGCCGAAGGCGCACTTCGCCGGATTGAGCCTCATGTTGTGGGTTCGAAGGACCCCAAAGGCTTCTTCCAGGTCGGCGACGTGGTGCTGTCCTTGTTGACTTTTGACGAGCATGTCGTCGACGTATACCTCCATGTTACGCCCGATTTGATCTTTAAAGACTCGGTTGACGAGCCTCTGGTAGGTGGCGCCGGCGTTCTTCAGCCCAAAGGGCATGATCCGGTAGCAATACAGTCCCTGGTCTGTGACGACGGACGTCTTGGCGATGTCCGGAGGAAACATCCGGATTTGGTTATAGCCTGAGAAGGCGTCCATGAAGGAGAGGAGCTCGTGACCTGAGGTAGCATCGATCAGGGAATCAATGCTGGGGAGAGGGAACGAATCCTTGGGGCAAGCATTGTTGAGGTCGGTAAAATCTATGCAGATCCTTCAACTCCCGCTTGCCTTCTTCACCATGACGACGTTTGCCAGCCACTCTGGGTAGCTGACCTCTTGTACAAAATGCGCGGACAAGAGCTTGTCCACTTCTGCGTTTACCGCCTGTTGTCGCTCAGGAGCGAACTTGCACCGCTTTTGGACGACTGGCTTCGACCCGAGAATCACGCTGAGTTTGTGCATGATGAGATCTTCGGAGATACCGGGCATGTCAGAGGGCTTCCAGGCAAAGAGGTCGACATTACGCCGAATGCAGGCGATTAAGGCGGACTTGAGGTCTGGGGCGAGGGAGCAGCTTACACGAAAGTGCTTCGACGCATCCCCTGTCTCGAATGAGACATCTTGCAGCTCGTCCGCCAGCTCTGGCTCTGGCTCTAGCTGGGTCCTTTCGGGCTCCAGCTCGACGGCATCGAGGGGAAACACACCGCTTCCGATCGCCGTCATGTAGCACGAACATAATGCTTCCTGATTCCCACGGACAACTCCGATGCCAGTATTGGTAGGGAATTTCATCTTCTGATGGTAGGCCGAGGGAACCGCCTGGAGGGAGCAGAGCCCTGGGCGGCCGAGGATGGCGTTGTAAGCTGCCTTTACGTTCACAACCATGAAGTCCATGGACTCGGTCCTTCTGTTGGGCTTTGTGCCCGCCGTGACGTCCAGGGTGACGATCCCCTCTATAGTCATGGGGATGCCGGAGAATCCGTGTAGGGTATACCCGGCTGGCTTTACTTTCTCACGGGAGAGCTTTAGGTTCTCGAATGCTTCGAGGAACAGAATGTTGACCAAGGTCCCATTGTCTACGAGGATTCTCCGGGCGTCGAAGTTCACCATACTGAGGTTGATGATGAGGGCGTCACAGTGAGGGAGCCGGACCCCCTCCAGATCCTCTCCTGAGAAGGAGACGGGGAGTTGCTGGATCGGGGGGGAGAGAGGGCCCTGGACGGTATTGACATCCCGGATGAAGGCCTTGCGGGAAGTGTTGGATTCGCCTCCCATAGGCCCTCCGTGGACGCAATGCAGGATTGCTTGACCCTCAGGCTCGTCGGGATTCGGATCCTGCTTGGGACGCTGTCGGTGCCCTCGAGGAGGAGGGGAATCCCTCCTATTTCTGTTGTCCCTCGGTTCCCGGGCGCCTTCTCGTCTGAACTCTCGGAGGTACCCTCGTTGGATGAAGGCCTCAATTTCGTCCTTCAGGGCACGGCAGTGATTTATGTTGTGCCCGTTGTCTCAGTGAAAAGGGCAATAGAACCGCTGATCCCTCTTCTTGCTGGTGTTGTTGGACGGTCGAGGGGGGTACTGGACGAGGTTGCTGTCTTCAATCGCTAAGAGAATTGTCGACACGTTCTGCGTCAGTGGGGTGTACCTCTCGAAGTGGGGGATCGGCGGAACCTTCTTTGCGGAGCCCCCGTCTCTTGGAGTTTTTTTCACCGGCTCAATCTCGTCGACCTTGTGCTTCCCCTTCCCGGGAGCTTCCTTCTGGTCCTCGGGATTGAGGGCCTCCTCGGCTCGGATATATTTTTCGACCCAGTTGAGGAGGTCGGGGAAGTCTATCGGCCGCTTCTTTGCTAGGGAGGCCTTCAGCTGTCCATGTCGGACGTTGTGGTGGAAGGCTACCGAGGCAACGCCGAGGTCGAGGGATGAGACTGACATCACCTCGGCGGTGAACCTTCAGACAAACACCCGGAGGGGCTCCCCCTCCTTTTGCCGGAGTCCGAGTAGTGATGCACTCGTTCTTTCGGCCTTTCGGCTGGTTACGAAGTGGGTGAGGAAGCTGCCCTCTAGCTGGTCAAAAGAATAGATGGAGCCGGGGGTGAGCATGGAGAACCATTCCCGAGCCGGACCCCGGAGTGTTGCGGGGAAGGCTCGACATAGGAGGGGATCCGATGCGCTGTGAATCATCATGAGGGTTTTGAAGCCCTCCATGTGATTAGCAGGATCGCCCTCGCCGTCATATGTCTCGAACTGAGGCGGACGAAAATTGCGGGGTATCTCCGCCTGCAGGATGAGGGCAGAGAAGGGAGGGCGAACCAGCCTGTACCCCTGAGCTGCTCTAGGGTCGCCGTTACCAACGTGGTCAAGACGCTCCTCCATTTCTTGGAGGCGCTTCAAAATGTCGCCATCATACTCTGGGGGGATTGTTGAGTGGCGAGACACGGTAGCCTCGGCCTGTGACCGTGTGTAGGAATGACGGGCGTTCTCGTTGATGGGGACTCCTCGGAGGGCACCCAAGATTTCCCTTCGGAAGTCTTGAAATTCCTGGTGGGTAACTGGGGCTCCTTCGGCCCGGTTCAATTGGGCAGACTGCTGCAGACCGCCCCGGCTGAGCGCAGGCTCCCGCCCTTGGGACGGGGGTCTGGGATGGTTCGGAGCTCCTTGGGATGGCGATCTGGGATGGTTCGGAGCCGAGTTGGAAGCGGCTCCTCCCCTACTACGGCTGGCCTGGCGGTTCGAGATTACCCCCCGTAGGTCGCCCTGGACCGGGCGGGAGGCATTCGGCTGGGGCCCGTGGCTGACCCTTTTGTTGTTTGGTCCCTGACCATCGGCATCGATGCCTTGCGGAGGCACATCGTGTCGGTGTGCGGAGGTAACAACTTTTGCGGCTTTGGGCGCCATGTGAGCTCGGGTCGACGGGAATGCCGACGGGGGCGGAGCTCGGGTCGGCGTCTACGAGGGTACCGTTGGAAGCGAGGCTCGGATTGGCGTCTACGATAGGCAGTTTCCCATAGACGGTGTCATCCTGATGCGGTTTGTTTTTGGGGAACGTGTGGGTGCACCAAGTATTGAAGGAGGACACACCTATGCAGACGACCCTTGGCTGGACGAACGGTACTGAGGTAGGCGGTTTTGAGGTGGAGGCTGATGCTCGGCTCGGATCTTTGAGGCTCAGATCCGAGGGTCTTGTGTACCTGCAGACGGTCTCGGAACACCGGGGTTGGTCTCGGTGGCAGACCCTCCGACGATCTAGTCAGTCACTATGGGAGAGTAACAGTAACTAGGGTTTGAGTGGACAGAAGTTGATTACCTAGAGAAGGAGTAGGGGTCTGGTATTTATAGAAGATGCCAACCGGGTCTGGACCCGTTTGGGGCCGAGTTGGACCCGGTTGCCCGTATGGCTGAAGCGGTGGAAACCTGGGCGATTTTAGGGCTGACGTAGCAGATGCCCGGGCGGTTCCCGGGCTGATGTGGCAGCGGTCCGGACGGTTTTTCGATGCTGATGTGGCTGATCTGGAGGATCAGGTAGTGCGCGCATCCTGAGGGGATCCTGTGGCCCAGGATGGGCCACGTCGTTCCTAACCCATATCACTATTGTGGGTGAGCTACGATATCGGCAAAGTGGGTTTGGGCCCTCACGAGCTTGGCAACTTCTCTTTGAGCTCCTTCAAGCTTGGTGAATTCGCTCAGATCTCTTTCAAGCTTAGCGAAGTCACTTTGAGCTCCTACGAGCTTGGAGAATTGGTGTTCCTGGAGTTTGGAGCTTAATGAAGCCTCGAGTTTGGCGACTTGGAGTTTGGAGATCGGCGAAGCCTCGAGCTCGACGACTTGGAGTTCTTGGAGTTTGGAGCTCGATGACACCAAAGGAGGAGCTTGGTGAAGCCTCGAGCTCGACGACTTGGTGTTTTTGGATTTTGGAGATTGGCGACGGGAGGGAGGAGCTCGGCGACTTGGAGTTCGGAGCTCGGCATTGGTGCTTGTTATTGTCTTCGAAGTTCTTGTGGATGGTGCTAGAAGTAGTGCTTGAAATGGAGTTCGAGTCTGGATCTTGAGCTGATCTTCTAAGGTTTGAGACTGATTTTGGCTGACCTTGAAGCTTTGTTGCTCTTCTTCTTTGTTGTGCTACAAGCACTTGCGACCTCCTTTGTTGTGCTAGGGAGTCGGTGGCGAGCTACTGTTGGCAAGCTCAGTTTCGTCAATCTCAAGCTTAGGCACGCTTCTTCTTCGCCGAGACCAATGGCTTCATTTAGGATTGTTGGTCAGAGCTTTGGGTTGTAGTTCGATTGCCGGGTTGAAGCTTGGCATTGAGTTTTGGCGAAGTTGGGTTGTGAACCAAGTTTGGAAGTCGGGTCGAGTTTGAGAACCCGCCTATCCACTTGGTTTAATCAAGACTAACATACCAAGGCTCTGTTTGTGCTCCTTTTGTGTAGGTTTCTGAAGCTTTCGAAGTCTTGAAGGTGAGGCTTTGGCTAATGGAGAAGTGGATTTCGAAGTTGGGTTTCTTCGAAGCTCGACTACCTTTTAGAGCCTCTTCCTAATAGCTGTGGTGTGTTGTGCTAGTGTTTATATTTGATCACCCCTCTTGAAGCTTGGAGTTGCTTGGTTTTGGTCGGGTTTGAGTTTCGGCCAATTTTTTTGAGAAACTAAAGGTTTTGTAGAGTTTAGATTGGAGGAGCTTCGAAGCTTTTTTTCGGTTGGCTGATCTCAGGTTTGAATTGCTGCCTTCAAAGTTGTGCTCGAAGTGGACATGAACTCTGGAGTTTTGGGGCAAACTTTGGAGTTTTGGTCCGAGCAAGGAGCTAGGTTTTGGAGCTTGCTCTTTGGAGTTAGAGTTAGCTGTGTAAGCTCCTATTCGGGTTGTAGTCTGGCCAAGTGTGGATTGGTGTTGAGTTCAAGCTAGGTGAAGTTAGATGTTTTTAGTCGAGTTGGACTCGTTGCAGAGCTTCGTTTAGCTTGTTTTGAAGATTTTTTGTTTTCGCCCGCCAAGCATTTGTTGACCGGTCTACCTCTTCGAATTGCTCTTTTTGTCGACCAAACGTCTCATTTCTTGTTTCGTTGAACCACCATTTTGTCGACCAAGTGTTGTGTTGTTTGCTTGGTTTATGAATCGAGCATTCGTGCTCAGTGAGTTTGTAGAGACAACTTTGAGACGAAGTTGGACATTTAAACTTGTTTGAGCCTAGCAAGTTCGGAAAGGCAACTCTGAGATGGAGTTGGAACATATAGCTTGAGTAACAAATATTGTCTTGGATTGCATTATAAAAATTAGAGAAATAAAAGAGATACAAAATGAACTATTTTTGTAAAAGAAATTGCAAACCGAAGTAGCAAACACAGCCTTCTTCTCTTCCTCTCTCCTTCTCTGTCGTTTTCAGCTTTAAACGAAGCTGACATCAGCCTCGAGACGCGTGCTTGCAGGACAGCAGCTGTTGTCGTTTTCCTCGCCACGTCACGATGGATGGGTCCCACCTCAACTCTGTTGCGCCAGGTCAGCCACCGCACCTGCTCTCTCTTCTCTCTGTCTTTTCTGAGCCACGTTAGCGTATCCTCTTCGTCGTTTCGTCGCCAGGTCACCAGAGACCACACGACTCGAAGCAGCGCCCACATTGCTCTGCTGAAATCGCTGTTGTCCTTTGCTTTGTCACTCTCTCTCCTCCTCGTCTCGAGCACAGCGCCCAAGAACGCCGATGTTCTATTTTAATTTATTTTTTTGTTTCTTTATTTAATATTTATTTATTAATAGGGGTTAGTCGTTGCTCTTCCCCTTCATTCAGCGCTACTTCTTCTCTTGTTTGCTCAGGAAATAGAGGTTAGGGTTTATTTTTGCATAAAACCCCCTCTTCTTCATTTATTTGTTTCCTTATGTAATTTGTTATTTATTTCTCGCTCCTTTTTCTTCTCTTTCTTTTTCTTCAAACACGTGCTGTACACACAAAATAAAACCAGTAATTAGGATATAAAAATAAAAATAAAAATAAAATTAATTAGTTTAAAATTAATTAAACTAACTAAAAATCATATAAGCTTATTTAAACCCTTTTAAAATTGTTTATTGAATTTTCACCCTCTATTGACAATTAAAATTTATATTTTGCATTTCACACGCAAAAGTGTAAAATTTAAAAAATCAACAAAACAATAAAATTTAATAAATCATTTTGTTTGTTTTGTTTGTTGAATTTTACCAAAAATATTCACATTTTGCATCAAAAATCTTATTCCTTCAATTACTTGAAATCTAAAGAAATAAAATGAATTATAAACAATATAGACGAATACAAGCAATTTTTATCGGTAAATGAGTACAAATAATTATATAAAAATTAGAAACATCAATGTTTGATCCCAACAAGTCTGGAAAGGCAACTCTGAGACGAACTTGGATGTAGAGCTTGTTGTTTGAGCCTAGCAAGTTTGAAATAGAGTTGGATGTTTGGACTTATGCCCAGCAAGTTTTGTAAAGGCAACTCTGAGACGGAGTTAAACGTAAAGCTTGCCATTTAATCCCAGAAAATTTGTAGAGACAACTCTGAGATGAAATTGATGCAGAGCTTGTCTCTTGATCCCGGCAAGTTTGGAGAGGCAACTCTGAGATGGAGTTGAACGTTGAGGTTGTCGTCCCGACAAATTTGGATAGATAACTCTGAGAAGGAGTTGGTCATAGATCTTGCCATTTGATCCCAATATGTTTGGAGAGACAACTCGAGACGGAGTTGGTTGTTGTCACGCCCTGCTTCCCAAAAAGAATACGGAATGCGGATACGTAACAAAAGCCTAGCAAATGATTTTCATCATCTATAAGCTGTTCAAGAATCTTTACAATATTTCGCAAGATAATCAGAGTCGGAAGCAAAAAGACATAACCAGACATGCATAATTGAAACAAGATACCAACAGAAATTACTTGAAACCAAATACAATAATCTCAAATAATTATGTTCTGAACAAGTCAAATATTCTGGGTCACATCGCCCAAATACAAGATAAATATCCAAGTAATCAAGTACATTTTATTCAAGTTCAAACAACAAATAATAATAATAATAAAGCAGAAACTCCAGCACTAATACATCATCTCGCCAATACCACCTGGCAACCGACCATCCTGATCTGCAATTAGTAAATTTGCAGGAGAAGGAAAAAGAAAAACAAGTACCCGTCAATTGCAAGTTACAAATCACATATAATGTAGGATACAAGTACATAGAATGGGTGTATCTAAGTAACAAACCTAGCATGGTATAATCATGATGTCCAACATAAATAACTAGCATAGCAAAAGTAAACAAGTGTAAATGGCTTAAATCAAGTATCAAGAAATCAAGTATCATGTAAACATGCATCAAATGTCAAGTGTCATGTAATCATGTATCAAGTGTCAAGTTTCAACTGTCATGTAAACAAGTCTCATGTATCATGTAGTCAAGTATCAAGCAAGCATGTATCATATTCAAGTAGCATGTATCAAGTCTTGCAGTGATTTACTATCTAGGTAGCACGTCATACATCCCGGTTTTTACAACATGGTTGCTACAACAAACAGTTTCACTTTAGATTTTGTAGGGGACCATTAGGGGAAGGGAACTTAGGGACAAGCTCCAAGTATCATGTAATCATGTATCATGTAAACAAGCTCCAAAATCCAAACAAGATCCAGTGTCATGTTTATACGTGTCATGTATATCGTGTCAATCTCCACATGTAAACAAGCTCCAATAACCACTAGGTTCTTCCGAGTACACGTTTCTGCACTATCCACTACTAGATCTTACCCTTAACCCCAGCTTTGTTAATTTTATTATTAATATCAAACAAGCATGTATATGTGAAAAACATATCAAGAATAGCATGGCATGATCATGTGGCAAGTGCATATAGCAAACTAAACATGTACGAGTGCAAGATATCTCATAGACGAATAAAATAAACACATCTCAAGTTCAGGACAGCAAGACCATATTGTAGTAAAACAGTAATTCCCAGTATTACAAACAAGAAAAACTAGATCCATCGAAGGATCTGGAAGATAGACTCTCACACGAATCCATCGAATATAAATAAGTTATATACTAATTCACAAAATCATAACTCAAAACTGGTTTTAATATATAAAATAGGTTCAGTCAGAAATCAGGAAAACGAATTCAAGAACAGGAAAACAACATAAAAACTCGATAAATAAATCCACGAAAAATCTGGAGTATTTCCCTATATGTCCAGTATATAAATATAAAGTTTCAGAATTTTCCAGTAACAATAGATCAGTCATCAAAAATATGAAAGTATCAAGAAAACATAACTTGGCAAATCTGGAATTCCCAATACTGCTGTACGAAAACAAAGATATCTCGCAACCAGTGAAACGAAATCCAATTCTGCCAAAGGGGTATGAAAATAGATAAAACATACTAACTTTCACATTTCAAAAATATTTTTCATACAGTAAAAGAAATCATAGTGAAAATAGAATTCTTTACAGAACAGCGAGCAAAATACAACATGTATAGATTTTAGAAACGAGCATGGAACATCACATAAGACTTATCAATAAAATTCACCAAAATTCTGGGTAATCCCTAACTTAATAAAGAAACACTGACCAAAGTTTTGGATCAAAATAATAATATTTGTAGCATAGTTCTTTAAAATAGTTTGTTATCAAAATTACCGAAAATAGAATCTGGAAAAGATTGACACCTCTGTACTAAAACAGTCATAACTCAGTCATACGAGTTCAAAATCAAGCAAGGTCAGAGGGGTTTGAAAATACTCGAAATTATCTAAAACTCATATTTTATACCAAAATCAAGATACTGACTTTAAACCAGTCGAAAATAGCAAATGAAACAGAACAGTGTCAACTGCAGATTTTCCCCCTCAAAACAAAAACAACATAGATTCAAGAAAATTGATCCAAACACATCCAAACATGAAATCAAGTCTACCAAGTGTCTAAATATCATGAATTAGGGTATCTAACATGTCCACGCTAAGAATTTCACATGGATCTCAACCAAAACACGAGTTTGCACACAAGTCTCACGTACATGTTCAAAAATCAAGAATCGGGTGAATCCTAGGTTAATTCATGTCCATATGGGGTCATAAGTCATCTATGGCCAAATTATCACAATAGAGACAAAACACATCAAGGAAAACACAATTAAGATTTGTCTCTAGACCCAACTACACTATAGGTGATCTTTGGGATTTGTATCAAACAAATGAATTGGAGTACAAGTTACTTGCCTTAATTTGGAAATGAAGAACGATGCAAACAAGAATAGAAGCAAAACCCACGAACGCAAATCTGCTAATCCACGAATCCAAGCAACACAAGCAAGAATCTCCACACAAATGCAACTCCTCAAAGCGAAAGATGATCGAAGTGACTTGCGGTCACAAGAGAACACCACGAAGAGAACTAGGGTCTCCAATGGTGCAAGATAGTTGTTGATGGTGGTGTGTAGGAGGTGCAAGGAGGTCAGCAAGGGATGGAGAAAGGGAGTTCGGGTTTGTGGGTCAGGATGGAGTATACCGGAATGGGGAGTAGGCGGAGGTGAGGCTTGGCCTGGTGGTGGAAGAGGGCAGGCCGGGGGGGGTGTGCTGGTCGGGTTGTGCAGCCGGACTAGAAGAGGGAGAGAGAGAGATTGGGGGTCGAATGGGAGGGAGAGAGAATTAGGGTTAGGGTTTAGGGTTTGAGGAGAGGAGGGTTTATATATAGGGTTAGGATGTGGGTTAATGGTTTAATGGGTATTAGGGATAGTAGTAGGATTACAAATGGGTTTTGGATTTTGGGTCAAGTAAGAATAGGAATGCAAATAGGATTGGGAATTTCTTAGGCTTTAAAAATCTTATTAGGGATCAAATAATAGGAGTGGGAAAAGACAACCAAAACACCCCCACAACACCACGAAAAAATAAAAATAAAGATAACAAGACCGTAAATGGGGGAGAGATCAAAATAATGAAACGAAACAAAACAGACAATAAATCAAACACAAGGAGCTCAAAATGAAATAAAATGAATATATATTGAAACAAATTCAATATACGGTTCGGAAAAATATAAGAGAGAAAAATACACTCCAAAAATACACAAAATGAAAAACAGGGGTTCTAATTGTAGAGCTTGTCGTTTGATTCTAACAAGTTTGGAGAGACAACTTTGAGACAGAGTTGAATGTAGAGCTTGATGTTTGATCCTAACAAGTTTGGAGAGGCAACTCTTAGACAAAGTTGAATGTCGAGATTGCATGCAAAGAAGGGGTTGCGGAAAGGACTTGAGCAAAGAGCAGGGTGCTGAACTCAATGTTTGGAGTCAACGAATTGTTGATGGAGCTCGAGCAGAGAGCAGAGCGTTAAACTTGTTTTTTGGATTCAATGAGTTGTTGATAGAGCTCGAGCGCTGAGCAGATTATTGATCTCGTTGTTTGGAGTCAATGGTTGCTGATGGAGCTCGAGTAGATAGCAAGGCATCGAACTCATTATTTGGAGTCAACGAGTTGTTGCTGGAGCCTGATCAAAGAGCAAGGTATTGAACTCGTTGTTTGGAGTCAACGGGTTGCTGATTGAGCTCGAGCTGTGAGCAAGATGTTGAACTCGTTGTTTGGAGCCAACGAGTTTTTGATGGAGCCTGAGCGAAGAGCGAGGCATGGAACTCATTGTTTGGAACAGGTTATCATTTGAGCTCGAGTGGTGAGCAAGGCATCAAACTCTTTGTTTAGAACAAACAAGTTGTTGATGGGGCCCAAGCGGTGAGCAAGGCATTAGACTTGTTGTTTTTTGGTCAATGGGTTGTCGATGGAGCTCGAGCGGTGAGCAAGGCGTCAAACTCATTGTTTGTAGTCAACGAGTTACTGATGGAGCTTGAAAAAAGAGCAAGTCATTGAACTCATTGGGTGGAGTTAGAGCGATCTTGCGGGACGCTTGCGTGTTTACACTTGTACAGCTTGGCAGGTTGTGTACCGGGGCTGGGGTCTATTCATGGAGTTCTCTAATCTTGTTTTTATCACTGATGAATGCTAATATGTAGTGAATGCTGAGGGCTTGCCCTCGGACTTATGTAGAATGTGACGCATAGAATCTGAACAAGTATGCATTAGTGTGCATCGTGTGCATTGTGTTTTCTTGAACGTGGTTTTATGCATATTTTCTTTGTTTTTCTTAACACACACACTTATTCATTTAGTGTAGTTTCACTTGTTGATTTCATGAACCTTTGTCATTGTTTTATTTTATGCTGTGTAGCAAGTTTATGATTGTGAGACTTTGGAAGGTTACTATTACTATGGTATTGCATCAGTTGCCTTCAACTGACGTGCCCACTCTTCAGTTTATTTTGCAGGATTTGCAAGTGAGTAGATTAGTAGGGCTCAAAGTTGGAGCTATGAGAAAATTGAATCTTTTTTTTGTTATTCATTTGAGATGTATCAAAAGTGTTGTAAATTTTTCATTGCGCCTTGTAATAAAGAACTGTTGTAAAGAAAAGTTGTAATTTTCCCTGGACTTATACTGTGTTTTGATAACATTCAAGTAAAGATTCTGGAGTTGTGTCTTTTATTTCTATTATTGAAATTCGGGGCGCTACAGAAGTTGCTATCAGAGTGTGCTTCAATAAGTAACACTAAACATGGTATGGGGACACCTAGGTGGATATTAGAGTGTGTGTATCAATCTTAGAGTCATGAATGTGTAGTTGTGTGAACTTACATTTATGTTACTTTATACCTATACTGATGTTCTTTTTTTCCTTTTCTGTAGGATGGCGAATAATCATGATCCTATGAAAAATGTGGAAGAAGAAGATTTTTTTTCTCCAGGACCTCTTAACGGATTTCGAGGACGATCCGAAGGAAGACTCGGAAGAGGAATCAGAAGAAAAACTAGTGGAAGAGGAACCACAGGAGTCTCGAGAGATTACTCCCCTTCCTAGGAAATCTTCGGGTGAATCTTCGAATGAATCACCAAGGTTGACCAAGAAGGATTGCGTGATCGCGTCAAGTTGACGTGAGAAGCATGTGTACCAGTGGTGAGTTTCCAACCTGCAGGATTATCACAAAGAAAACTAGCAACGCATTGCATCCATGCAGTAGATGATGAAGATTCTCGACGAAGGTCTACGTGCGGCAGAGGAGTGTTTCACCAAACTGGACGAATACACAAAGTGGGGAGATAACGTTTACAGTCGGTGCTGCGACATGCTGGAAATGAAGATTGACGTGCTACAAGAGGAGATCCGAGGGATCAAGAGGAGCCGCAAGGATTGAACTATTATCATGATTGTATTATTTGAGTTTTCTGAATTTTAAATAAAGTTGTTTAGTATTTATTTTTCAAGAAATGTGTGAACTACTTTGATAAATAAATTTATTTGTTGATATTTTGGTATATGAAATTTTGGGCAGTGTTTTATGTTCTGAGCATTAATGTGAATTCTTATGATTTTATTCTCCTAACCAAATTGTGTGTTTTGTAGACTCAGAACAATGGCAGGACCTCGAACCAGGAGCAATGGTGATGGAGTAGGAAAATCCATTGGGGGTAGGCTTGCCTTGGAAGCTGAGATTGCGAGAGTTTATCAGACTCTCAATGCTTTCATGACCATTGGGATGGGTCGAACCTTCAACCGGGACCAACAAACACCAATGCAAATCCCGTCAGACAGGTGGAGTCGTTCAAGAGAATGAAGCTGCTTGTGTTCGAAGGGCAGGCTGACCCTAATGAGGCCGACGACTGGATTAGACAGATAGAAACTGTCTTTGAAGTGCTGGAGACTCTCGCGGCTAGCAAGGTGAAGTTAGCCACGATGCAGCCGGAGAAGGATGTCAGTGTCTGGTGGTAGTTCGTAAGGAGAACTTTCTATAATAATAATAATAATAATAATATATATATATATATATATATATATAGAGAGAGAGAGAGAGTCCCCTTCGGTTGCACACTACTTTTGGTGAGCTCTCCGTGAGCACTCACGAACTAGAGACCCTATGAAAAATCCGAACCGCTCATATTGTTCTATATGCCTTAGATAGCCTAACAATAAAAAATCAAGTAATTTGAAGTTCATTTGCCCATCCATCAAAGCTGTTAGAATTTTCAGCCATACAATTTTGTGATGATGTAAATCATGGGCAAATGAACTTCAAATTACTTGATTTTTTATTGTTAGGCTATCTAAGGCATATAGAACGATATGAGCAGTTCAGATTTTTCATAGGGTCTCTAGTTCGTGAGTGCTCACGGAGTGCTCACCAAAGTAGTGTGCAACCGAAGATTTCTATATATATATATATATATATAATAAATAATAAAATAGATGAGATGGTTGTCGGTTTATTGGCCCATAAGGAGATCCTATAGGACTATGATCAAGGGGATTGATGATGGGAGGCCTATAGGATGTTCTATGGGGCTATGCATGCATTTAATGAATAAATGAGAAGAATGCATGCATACACAAGGAGAATGACGTGGGGTTCAAGGGTGAAAAAGATCCCACATCGAAAATGCTTGGGAAAAATGAGTGAGTTATATAGGTATCCATATGATAAAGGTTCACCTAATGGTTTAACCCCCTTTTTGATGGTGCCTATGGTGGGCATGGCGAGAGTTTTGTGTCCGTTCTTTCGCGTGCACGTACGTGTAGCCGCGTGCGCAGCTAAGCCGAGCTCGGGGCGTTACACTTTCGGCGAGAAGTCGGTAACATGGGATGCATTTCTAGAGGAGTTCAAGGACCATTACTTCCCCATGGATATCCAGGAGAAGAAGGCGATGGAGTTCTTGAGCCTACAGCAGGGCAACTTGTCAGTGAAAGAATATGAGACTAAGTTCACTCAGTTGTCAAGGTACGCTCCTGAGCTCATTATAGATGAAGAAGGCAAGGAAGTTCGAGCATGGCCTAAGGTCGAACCTAAGGTCTCGAATGATACCGTTGAGAATCCAAAGGTTCGATAAGATTGTCAGAAGAGCAGCTGTAACATCTATTTTTTTTAAATTCCTCAATTATTTGGTTTAAATTATTTTTAATTATGTTTCTGGGTATATTTACCTTTATTAATTGGCTTTATGGTTATTAGAGTGATTAAATTGAAATTTGGGGTTAAACGGGAAAAATTGGAAATATAGGAGTTTTGGGATGAGTTTTCTTGGAGGAAACGAATCTGATTTGACCCGAAATTTTTCTGGGGTGTTTGTACATTATAGGGGGTCAGTAAAATACTAGAATTTTTAGTTTATGGCTTTTGGTTGTAAAATTTTCAAAATTGAGTCTAAATGGCTTATTTTTGGCTTTTTTCTTAAGTATTTGGGCCTAAAGCCCATAACCCTAAACCCTAACCCATCTCACTATTAAAACTCCCACAAATTACCACCTTGCCACTCTCATTTTTCTTTCTCCCTCTCCTCCTTCTAATCTGGCCGAAATCCAAAAGAAACCCAAAAACTAGGGTTTTTGAATCCCAACTCTCTTCCACCTCCCACTTCAAATATTTTGGTGTTTCTAAGAGATTTTTGGGTGCTCTTCCCTATGGCTCTGTCGGTTTTTCAAAAAGATTTCAAGAAGGTATGAGAAATTGAATGTTAGTTTATTAAATTGTATGCTTCTCATTTCTTTTACTAGAAATTGATGTAGGGAGGTGTAGAGGGCACATAGAACATGTTAGGAGTTAGAAATTATGCATATCATGGTGAAATTGTGACATGGTGATTTTGGCATAAAGCCAACTTTAAAAAAAAATAGGTGAAGTTAGGTAAGAAACTTGCTTTTAGTGAGTTCAAAAATGCATATGAGGTTGTGGAGTAGTGTGAGAGTGTTAATATGAATTTAGAATGAATTTTGTAGACTTAGAACTTAATGGAAAGGATTGAGAATGATAGTATAATATATATGCACGCGGGGTGTTCGGTGAAATTCCCGAGCGAGATTGAGTTGAGAATTTGTCACATTCGGAGGTGTAATTGAGTCTTGTTATTATTAACCCTAATTTGAGAGATTACGAAAAAAGGGATTAAAGAAATTAGGAAATAGGAAATTTTCTTATTAGAATGCCTCCGATCAATGTGTGAGTTCTTGCATCGGCATCCGAATTTGAAATTCTGTCAATGTAGCTTGTCTACTTATGTCATTTGTGACGTGTGGGTGAAGACGGATTCTAATTTGGAGGTTCGTAGGTCGAGTTTTGAGTTTTATGCTAATCGGTCCTATAATTTTTCATTTAGGTGGAAAAAGTTGAACTTCGACTGGCTACCGGGCGAACGTGGGACATCGTTTGCTCGATCCGTCAGGTGAGTATGAAGTATTTACATATGTTTTATGTTGTGGCCAAATTTCGTGGCTTTTTGATATATTTCGTAGAAGTTATGCTAAAAATTGATTTTGAAGGAAAATACGGATTTTTAAGGGCCCGAAAATGGGTTTTTGTGATATTTCGTGAAATTAACTATTTTAAGTATATAAAACCTATATTATGAATTAGTGTGACATTTTAAAGTAATAAAAATTTAATTTATTAAACGTTTTATGCATATTTTTACCCCGTGCATGTTTTGTGCATGTTTTTGGGTATATAAGCCGATATAGGTGATTTGGTATATGTAGAGCCTTGTGTATGGGCTAGTATGCTATGGATGGATGTTATGAGGTGTAATTAGAGGAAATTGGTGATTGTGATCATGTTTTGGAAATCCATGTATGTGTAGTGCATGTTTTGTGCATGTTTTGGGGCATATAGGCCTTTATAGGTGACTTTACTTGCATGGAGCATTGTGTATGAGCTAGCATGCTATAATTGGTTGTTATGAGATTTAATTAGACGAAATAAGTGAAATGTGAAAGAAAGTGGTTGTGAATGAAAATAAATATGAAGGAATATGAGTTATAAGTTTGTGTATGAAAAGAAAATGTTAATAGCAATAATTTCGGTTGACCAGAGTTGATACCTCAGGGTAGACCTGAGAGAGAGTTGATACCCCATGATAGACCTGGGAGAGCAGATACCTCTGGGTAGACCAGAGAGAGTTGATACCTCAGGGTAGACCTGAGAGAGGTTGATACCCCAGGATAGACCTGGGAGAGCAGATACCTCCGGGTAGAACGGAGAGAGTTGATACCTCAGGGTAGACCTGAGAGAGAGTTGATACCCCAGGATAGACCTGGGAGTGCAGATACCTCTGGATAGACCGAAGAGAGAGTTGATACCTCATGGTAGGCCTGAGAGAGAATTGATACCCCATGATAGACCTGGGGGTGCAGATACCTCCGGATAGACCGAAGAAAGAGTTGATACCTCAGGGTAGACCTGAGAGAGAATTGATACTCCAGGATAGACTTGGGGTACTGTGGCTCACTGGTCGATTAATTAATAAAATAAATATGATATGAAATGTGAATGAGAAAAAGAAGAAAGTACTTGGTGTAAAATGAAATAAAAAGTGAAATAAATTGAAATATGTGTTATAAGATATGGATAAAGATGATATTATGAGATTGAATGAATGCAATAATATGTGTTGTGAATGTGATATCATGAGAGTAAATACATGGGAGGAATTGCGATAAAAATAAATGCCTGTAGTGAGATATTATGGAGATGTATGTGATATTATTTCTTGTATGAATGTGATGTATGTAATATGAGAATGAGAAAGAAAATGTTTATAAGTGAAGATGAAAAGTAATTAAAGTGAATTAATAACCAAGTTATCGGCTTGGGATGTGATGTGATATTACCCAAGTTTTACTTGGGGTGCGATGATTATTACCCAAGCTATAGGCTTTGAGGTGTGATATGTTATTGCCCAAACTATATTTGGAATATGGACGATATTGTGATGAGAATGAAAGTGAAATTAATGGCAATTTGAGATATAAGTGAAGATGAAAGTAAGATTAATTCTCAATAAGATTGAGTAGTAACTAAAGTGATATAACGGGATGAGAATGAAATATAAAACATGCTTTTGATGCAATAAAAATGAGCATTCACATAAGTGATACGGTGATGATGTGATGAAATGCAAGCAAGTCATAATGGGTAATGAGATGTTAAGTTTGTGTTATACGACATGAATGAGTGTGGTATTATAGGAATGAATGCATATGTTTATGACACGATATGTGATGTAATACAATAAAATAAATATCTGTACGATGAGAGGTTATGAAAATGGTTATTAAAGAAAGTATGTTGTGATATGAGTTTGTGTACCTTGGAAGTGTGTCGGGGAACTACTCGCCCGCTATTTTCGTGGGAATGGTGGGAACTACCTGCCTTGGCACAACTTCCAGGGTGAATGGGTGAGTTGATGATATGATACAAGTAAATGAAGTGCATGGCTAAATAAAGATGAAGAAGAGATGTAGTAACATCATGTGATTACTTATATAAATAAAGAAATGCTGATGTGACGATAATTGTGGAAAGATGAATGTTTGTGTTAGAGAATTCAAATTGAAAAGTAATGGATTGTTTGTGATTTTATATTCTGCAAATGTAAAATAAGGATATATATGTTATTAGTGTGATGTATATAGCGAATTGTGTGTAGTTATGGATATGTTTACAGTTGGATGCAGAATTGAAGAGTACTTTGATATAAAGTCGTATTGGTGATATTTTTATGTTCAGACTCCTGGTTAAATCTTCTTATCTTTATGTTTGTAAGTTCAATTCATTTTCTTTATACAATTTAATTTATTTATTAGATTAATAATTATACTCACACCAGAAATGGCTAACCCCTATTGTTTTCTGGGGGTTAGGGGGGTCCCTCCCTGAGGGTGGACAACCCTAACTCTCCTGCAGGTATGCTAGTAGCCCAGTGAGGTAGATATAGAGTTAGATATTACATTTTTTTAAGATGATAGATTATTTATGTATTTAGCATATGAAAAAATGTGAACAGTTAATGAATTATTCTGTATTAAGATAAAAATATATAGATATAGTACTGTGATGAGGTGAGAAAGCCCGTACCCACCTCGTAGTGGAGTATTGGGTTCTGTGTTTGGTTTTTGGAAAGTTTTTCTGCATTTTTCTATTACTTATATAAGTTTTCCAAGGAAATTTATGGTTTTTAAATTATAATGGATATTCTGTTGTGAGTTTGGCCTCCAGTGCATAATATTTATATTGCCTGTGTGATTCTGCTTATTTTGGCCTGGGGAGCCATGATTATATTGCCTGTGTTGTGAGCTACGGAATTTAGAGCAGAATTCCGTAAGCTTTTTGTGTTTCGGAGCAGAAATTTTAGGGGAGACTGCCAAAATTTTATTTGAAATATACATATCTTAGTTTATGTTTAAAGTGATATTGAAAGAATTGAATTTAGAGGTTTAGTTTTTTTTTATAAAAAAAGGGGTGTTACAGCAGCAATGACAAAAGCAGGTATGGAGCTGTTCCAGTCGAAGAAGGAATCCTGGAGCAAGAACAAGAGACAAGCAGCGGTGACTCACAACAGAGGCAAGTTCCCGGAGAAGAGGGGCAAGTTTAGTGAGCCCGGCAGAGGTGCGACACCAGTTCAGGGAGTGACTTGCTACAATTATGGAGAAACGGGCCACATTAAGTGTAACCTCTGTTTTTCACTTAGTGTATTTTTGAGTGTATTTTTCGTTTTGGTGCATTTTCGCTCTTGTATTCTTTTTGAACCGTATATTGGAGTTGTTTTCAATATATATTCGTTTATTTCATTTTGAGCTCCTTGTGGTTGATTGGTTGTCTTTTAGTTTCGTTTTCATTATTATTGTTCTTTCTTTCATTTGGTTCTTGTCTTCTTTATTTTGTGTTCTTGGGTGCTTGTGGTGGTGATTGGTTGCTCATCCTATTTTCAATCCAATTGTCTGATCCCTAACAAGATTTCCAAAACCAAATTAAATCCACAATCCTATTTGTTATCCTATGAAATTAATCCTTATCAATACTCATTAAACAAATCCTACTACTACTCTTAATTACCCACAACCCAATTACCCATTAACCCTAATCCCCTTATATATATCTCTAATCCCTCTCTCTCAAAACCCTAACCCCCGGCCTCCCTCCCCTTTGTTTGTGCCACCCCGCACACCACAACCCGATGCCCAGCCTACCCCCAGGCCGAGCCCCCTCTCTCCGACCTGCACTCCAACCTGCAACACCCCAAACCCGAGACCCCTCCCTTGGCCGACCTCCTCACACCACCATATAATCCTTAGTCTCTCTCTCTTGGTGTTCTCTTATGGCCGCAAGCCACTATTGTCATCATCTCTCTTGGATCATCTCTCTTTTGGTGGAATTGTTCGTGTGGAGATTTTTGCTCAAGTTTGCTTGGATTCATTCGTTGGTGGATTTTCGTTCGTGGATTTTTCTCGTTGTCGGGAATCCATTTCCGTTATTCTTGATTTTCGTCGTTCTTCATCTTCGGTTAAGGCAAGTAACTTGTTCTCAAATTCCTTTGTATGATACAAGTTATAAATTCCGCTTGTAGTGTAGTTGGGTTCTAGAGACAACTCGTGTGTGTGATGTATGTTTGATGAGTATTGTCTCTATAGTGTTTGACCATAGTTGCCTCACGACACAAAACTTGACATGAAACAACCTAGGTTTTGCCCATTCTTGATATGATGTTTATGTGAAACAATTATGAAAACTCGTGTGCTTGTGAGACCCATATGATATACTTGTTGTGGACATGTTGTATACCCTATTTCATATTGTTTGGACACTTGGTAGACTCGATTTCATGTTGGTTGTGTTTGATCAAGTTTCGTTGATCTATGTTGCTTTTGGTTTTTGAAGAAATTCTGTGTTTTGTCGATGATCTGTCTTGATCAGTAATTTAGACCATATTAAGATCATAATCTTAATTTTAGTATAAAATATGATTTGTAGAGAAATTTGTCTGCTTTCCAATCCCTCTAACCTTGCTTGATTTTATTTTTGTATGTGTGAGTTATGACTATTTTACTATAGTGGTATAGATCTTTTCCAGATTTCGTTTCTTTGTGATTTTGATGACTAAATCATTTTGATACTTGTGCTACATATATTATTTTGATCCAAAACTTTGGTCAGTATTTCTTTATCTAGTTAGGGATTATCTAGAATTTTGGTGGATTTTATTGATGAGTTTTAAATGTCGTTTCATGCTTGTTTATAAAGATTGTACTTGCTGTATTTTACTCGCTGTTCTGTAAAGAATCCTATTTTCACCATGATTCCTTTTACTGTATGAAAAATATTTGTGAAATATAAAAATTAATATATTTTGTCTATTTTCATCTCCCTTTGACGGATTTGGATTTTGTTTCACTGGTTGCGAGATATTATAGTTTTCGTATAGCAGTGTTGGGAATTCCAGATTTGCCAAACTACCGTTTATTGATGTTTCCCGATTCTTGGTGACTGGTCTAATTTTACTGGAAAATTATGAAACTTTATATTTAGATACTGGACATATAGGGGAATACCCCAGGTTTTTACTGGATTTATTTGAGGAGTTTTCATGCTTTTTTCCTGCTATTGAATTCGTTTTCCTTATTTCTGGTTGAACTTATTTTTTGTATTCAAATCAGTTTTGAGCTATGTTTTTGTGAATTAATATATGACTTATTTATACTCGCTGGATTCAGTTGGAAGTCTACTTTCTAGATGTTTCAACAGATTCAAATTTGCATGTTTGTAATACTGGAAATTACTGTTTTACTACAGTGTGGTCTTGCTGTCCTAAACTTGAGATTTGTCTATTTTAGTCTTTTATGAGATATCTTGTGCTCGTACATATTTATCTTGCAACTTGCACTTGTTACATGATCATGCCATATTATTCTTGATATATTTTGCACATATACATGCTTGTTTGAGAATAATAATAAATAATCAAGCCGGTGTTTTTAATGGAAAAGATCTAGTAGTGGATAGTGCAGAAACGTGTACTCGGAAGGAGACTTGTGTTTCTTGTATGACAAGTTTACCGATCAAGTTTACCGACCAAGTTCTGTGATTCTGAGATTTCCCGAGTACACTGACCTGTATGGTCCCCTATGAAATTTAAAGCGAAACTGTTTGTTGTAGCAACCATGTAAGGTGGGCTGCATGAAGTGCTACCTAGATAGTAATCACTACAAGACTTGAACATGATACTTGAGACTTGATACTTGACACTTGATACATGATTACTTGATACTTGACACTTGATACATGATTACATGATACTTGACACTTGATACATGATTACATGATACTTGATGCATGTTTATATGATACTTGATTACTTGACACTTGATTCTTGCCATTTACACTTGTTCACTTTACCATGCTAGTTGTTTATTTTGACATCATGCTTACACCATGTTGCTAGTTAGTTTCCCCATGTACTTGTATCCTACATTATAAGTGGCCTGTAACTTGCAATTGATGGGTACCTTACTTTCTCTTTCCCTCTTTTCTACAAATTATTAAATTGCAGATTTTGGAGATCAGCTGCCAGATGAAATAGGCAAGATGAGATATTAGTTGCTGGAGCTCTTGCTACATTTATTTATTTCCCTGTTATTCATGAATAATTGTATCTGCTACTTGGATATTTATCTTGTATTTGGGCAATGTGACCCAGGATATTTGTGTTATTCAGATCATGACTATTTGAGATTAATATATTTTATTTCAAGTATTCTTGTTGATATTTTGGTTCATATGTGCATGTGGTTGATTCTTTTGCTTCCAACTCTGATGATTCTTGGAAATATTGTTGATATGGCTAAAAATAGGATTAAATCGGGACCGTTCACATCGGACACGAATCTTAAAGCTCAGGGGTAAAACGGTAATTTCACATACAAACGGGTCTGAAATGGGAACTGGGTCTTTATTCAAAGCCCAATAACCCATGAACAGATCCACGTCAACTGGGTATGGGTTCCAGTCTGCTGCACACCCGATCCAGCAAGATACAATCAAGGTCCCTGATTAGATCTTAATCAACGGCCCTGATTTACATCTATCTTTTCACTGGGAATTAGGGATTCAATTCCTTATCTGATTACTAGGAGAATATTCCTTATCTAATCACGGGGATTACATTCCTAATTCAGTCCCAAAGATGCCTATAAATACCCCCCATCCATCTCCGTTGCGGGGTAATCAGTATTTTCTCAATTTACGCTCTTTCTTAATCATTTCTGATTACTGACTTGAGCGTCGGAGGGTGCGTCGCTGGGATCAACCCCGGTGTCTCGCACTTTTTGCAGGTGTACGGCAGGAGTCAATGGTCAAACCCCGGCGGAACAGGTTAGAGGCTTGCTATTCAGGTTTTTCACGTATCCACAAATTCTATCTGTTTACCCCTACACCAGATTTAGCGGTAACAGATTGGCGCCGTCTGTGGGAACACAAACGAATAGCAACCTTCCCTCTTCCCGTTGGTCCGATCTTCTCCAGCCATGCCTCCAAGAAAAGTCAGGTCCAGAGGGTCCAACCGCGGACCCAACCCCGCCGATCAGCAAGAGGTAGTCCCCGTCCAACCCGCTCCGCAGCAGGGACAACCCCCGCCTCAAGTGGAGGACCCTCTTCAACAAGATCAGCCTCCTCTTCAGAATCAGGAACCCCCCAAGGGTCCCACCGGTCCTCAGAATGCCGGTGCGGGGGGCTCCCGCATGAAGCAACCTCTCCATCAAGAACGCGTCTCCATACACAAAGCCTCTACGGATTCCATGGCCTCTCATAATCCTCAAAACCGGCAGAAGATGGAGGACTTACGCCACCGTCTGGACGAGAAGCGGGCCCGAGAGAAAGCCTCCCGCCAACAACGTCCGGGTGAGCGATCCCCTCACCGCCGAGACTACAGAAGATCCCCTGTCCGAAGGGGAAGGAGGGAGTCTCGCGAGCATTACAGAAGGAGGCACTCCCCCGCAGATCGGCAACAGCCCAGGAACAATGAGGCACCAATCACCCGTGCCGAGTTCCAGCAGTTCCAAGCAATGGTGCAACAGGCACTCAACCTCCGTCAAAACCCTAATGAGCCGAAGGCCCCGTCCCCTCCTCCAGTCCGAAGCCCTTGCCGACGGTCCCCATCTCCTCGTCCTGCTCCTACCAACTCCTGGCATACCCCAAGTCCTCGTCGCTCCTGAAGTTACCATCGTCGCAGCCCTCGCTCTCCCTCCTACGAAGACGAGTCTAGAGGCTCGGCTGATTACCGTCGGAGGGACGATGCCATGTATCGCCGTCTTCATGAGGTAGAGAGGCGCCTGGGTCAGATAGGTCGAGAAGAAGAGCTTAGGGGGAGGACCCTACGTCCTACTCGACCCCCTTTCTCCCGAACCATTGTGGATGCACCTGTGCCGTTCGGTTTCAAACCTCCCCAATTTGAGACTTACACCGGGGAGACTGACCCCGTTGACCACATTGAGAGCTTCAAGACTCTCATGCTCATCCACCAAGCTTCCGATGCCCTGCTGTGCAAGACATTCCCTGCTACTCTCAAGGGCTCGGTTCGGGAATGGTACTCCCGCCTCGCCCCGTCTTCCATATTCTCCTTCGAGCAGTTCGAAACACTCTTCATCACCCACTTCGTGAGTAGCAGGCGCACGGAGAAGACCAGCATCTCACTCCTCCAGTTCAGGCAAGAGAAAGGTGAGAAGTTAAGAGACTATGTGAAGAGGTTCACTGCGGAGGTCAGGTCCATGGCCTCCCTCGACCAATCCGTCACAACGGCCGCCTTCCAATCCAATGTCTTCAATTCCAGCCTTCGTTCCTCTCTTGCTAAGAAGCCTCCACAGAACTTTGCCGACCTCCTTCTCAGGTGTGAAAAGTACATTCGGGCCGAAGAGGCTCTCAACCACCCTACTCTTGAGGAGACATCTTCCGGGAACAAACGGAAGAGCACAAGCGAAGAGGGGTCCCAAAAATCCCAGAAGGACAGTAATGGCCAGCGCCGTTCACGTTTTGAGAAGTTCACCCCCTCATTGCTAATATATCAGAAGTCCTTATGGAGGTGGACAAGGAAGGACTACTCCGCGCTCCCCCTAGAATGAATACCCCTGGTAAGAAGAGGGACAAAGATAAGTGGTGCCGCTTTCACAGGGACCACGACCACGACACGGATGATTGTCGGGCTCTCAAGGAGGAGATCGAAGAACTCGTACAGCGGGGACACCTGACCAAGTTCATCCAAAAAGAGGGGACCGAGCTTCCCCTCTGAGAAGCCAACAAACGAACCGAAGGGCCCGACGAGCTTCAAGACTCAGAACCTCCCAGCTCCTCACAAGAGGTCTTCACCTTATCGTAGAAGTAGGATTTTGATTTTCAATAAGACCGATGCTTGTAACCCGGCCAATAGCATGTAATAATGGCTCGCCCTATTGAAGCAGCCACTTAGTTTATTTCAATAAAACTTTATGTTTTTTCATTGGAAATTGTTGCTCTTGCTTCATCTCAATCTCTCCGAGTCACGACTCGTTAAATGGCGATTTCGGAGTCCAGCTTCTTCTACATGGCTCCTCCCGCAACTCACTAAACTCTAACGATGGTTCCGGAGTCCAACACTTGGTTCGATTCTGCTTCGAATAACTTGCTCTTAAGCGGGTTAGAAGTGGTTCACCATTCGGAATTGCTCCCACAACCGTTGAACAATTCTACCGATGGTTCCGGAGTCCAACACTTGGTTCGATTCTGCTTCGAATAACTTGCTCTTAAGCGGGTTAGAAGTGGTTCGCCATTCGGAATTGCTCCCACAACCGTTGAACAACTCTACCGATGGTTCCGGAGTCCAACACTTGGTTCGATTCTGCTTCGAATAACTTGCTCTTAAGCGGGTTAGAAGTGGTTCGCCATTCGGAATTGCTCCCACAACCGTTGAACAACTCTACCGATGGTTCCGGAGTCCAACACTTGGTTCGATTCTGCTTCGAATAACTTGCTCTTAAGCAGGTTAGAAGTGGTTCGCCATTCGGAATTGCTCCCACAGCCGTTGAACTTTTCTAACGATGGTTCCGGAGTCCAACACTTGGCTCGATTCTACTTCGCAAGTTCGCTGTTAAGCGAGCTAGAAGTGGTTCGCCATTCGGAATTGCTCCCACAACCGTTGATTCCCTCACTTAAACAACGAGTTCGAAGCTCACCACTCTCTCCTTGGGTCGCTCCTCAAGCTCGTCTCACAAACGGCTCTCTCCCAGAGTCAAGCTCTTCGCTCCGCTCGCCTCCAAAAGCGGACCCCTTCTCAACGAGTTCGGAGCTCACTACTCTCTCCTAGAGTTGCTCCTTACACTCGTCTCACAAAGGGCTCTCTCCCAGAGTCAAGCTCTTTGCTCCGCTCGCCTCCAAAAGCGGACCTCTTCTCGACAAGATCGGAGCTCACAACTCTCTCCTAGAGTTGCTCCTCAAACTCGTCTTCCAAATGGCTCTCTCCTAAAGCCAAGCTCTTCGTTTTACTCACCTCAAAGGATGGGTCTTCCCACGGCTCTTGCAAGGGTCTTCCTGGCACAAGGGTTTTCCCAGCACAGCTTCTCCGCCCCTAGGAGTGGAGCTCCTCTTCCAAAATCCCCAAGACCAAAACACTCCTCAACTTCATGAAGACAAGGATGTTGCGGGGCTATTTTGACCATGAAGGAGGGTGAATCCTTGTCTCACTTCTAAAGAGAAGTTGTAGATCTTCGAATTAGCTTCGAAACAAGGGGTCGCACGCCCCGAGCCGACCTCCGTAGCACCGGGAACATCGAGAAGAACTCTGCATGAAAAAGTTGGGGTTCGGCACCAGCTGCCGAGCGTTCTTGCCACCGACCGTTTTACGGGCTTGAGTTCGGCACCATTTGAGTTCGGCACCCGCTGCCGAGCGTTCTTGCCACCGACCGTTTTACGGGCTTGAGTTCGGCACCAGTTGAGTTCGGCACCCGCTACCGAGCGTTCTTGCCACCGACCGTTTTATGGGCTTGAGTTCGGCACCATTTGAGTTCGGCACCCGCTGCCGAGCGTTCTTGCCGCCGACCGTTTTACGAGCTTGAGTTCGGCACCAGTTGAGTTCGGCACCCGACGCCGAGCGTTCCTGACACCGACCGTTTTACGGGCTTGAGTTCGGTACCAGTTGAGTTCGGCACCCGCTGCCGAGCGTTCTTGTCACCGACCGTTTTATGGGCTTGAGTTCGGCACCAGTTGAGTTCGGCACCCGACGCCAAGCGTTCCTGACACCGACCGTTTTACGGGCTTGAGTTCGGTACCAGTTGAGTTCGGCACCCGCTGCCGAGCGTTCTTGCCACCGACCGTTTTACGGGCTTGAGTTCGGCACCAGTTGAGTTCGGCACCCGACGCCGAGCGTTCCTGACACCGACCGTTTTACGGACTTGAGTTCGGTACCTGTTGAGTTCGGCACCCGCTGCCGAGCGTTCTTGCCACCGACCGTTTTACGGGCTTGAGTTCGGCACCAGTTGAGTTTGGCACCCGCCGCCGAGCGTTCTTGGCACCAACCATTTTACGGGCTTGAGTTCGGCACCAGCCGCCGAGCGTTCTTGGCACCGACCGTTTTGCGGGCTGGAGCTCGGCACCAGCCTCCGAGCGTTACATTTAAAAAACTTACTCAGCACTTCGCAAAGACTCGCTGACACATTTAGAAGCAATCTGCCATCGGAGCTTCAAAAAAAAATAAAAAAAAATAAGGGGGCCGGGTTCGGACCCATTAAGGATCCAAACCCGAACCCACCTTCCCATCTCCTTCTCCAAAACTCCTGGCGCCAAAACAGCGATGAAGAAACCCAAAGCTCAATGCTGCCGAGCTCCCTCGCCGACCTCGTCCTCCACCGAGCTCAAGTTGAGATCCGACGAGCGCTGCGGCATCGAGCTCCTCCGACGGCGTCGAGCACCCATCGCCAAGCTCGCCAACCCATCAACCTCCGAAGCTTCGAACTCCGCTTCGTCGCAAACTCCCACGCCGAACTCTCCACGACTGAGCTCCTGCGGCGAGCTCCTCCACGGCACGAGCTCCGAGCCCATCGCTGCCACTAATGAGCTCCGCGCTCGAGTTCGCGACCAAGCCGCGCCGCAATGCCGAGCTCAAAAGCTTCAAGCACATCTTCGCCGGCCTCCCAACTCCGGCACTGAGCTACGAACCCATTACTGAGCTCGAGCTCCACAGGCCCCTCGCGATGCCGAGCTCTCCACGGCGTCGAGCTCTCCATCCCGAGTTCGCAAACACCTCCTTCAACCTCCAACCTCGTCGACACCAAACTTGACACCGAGCTCATCTCCCGAGCTCGTCTCCACTCGTCATCAGCTCCCTCCTCGAGCTCCGCCGTGGCTGACGACGACGCCGAGCTCCGAGCTTCGTCATCTCCCCGAGCTCCGCCTTCGCCATCATGGCCAAGCTCGTTGCCGAACGCCATCGAAGCTTCGTCGAACTTCAAATCCACATCGCCGAGCTCCCCATCCCGAGCTCGAACCCATCGCCATGGCGTCGACGAGCTCCACCTCATCACAAAGCTCCGAACCAACCTTCTCGCGAGCTCAACTCCGACCTCCGTCAAGCTCCGTCGAGCTCCCACCTCGAGCGAGCTCCGCCGTGGCCAAACATCTGCAACCGAGTCCTCCCCAACCTCGACACCACCGTGTCGTCGCCAACCCATCCATCGAGCTCGAGTTCTCCAAAAACATGGTTCGTCACCTCCAAGCTCTACACCGAACAACTTCGCCGAGCTCCAACATGACGAGCTCCACTTCCAACGAGCTCACTCCGTCGTCGAGCTCCGAACCCACCTTCTCGCGAGCTCAACCTCACCATTAAGGAGCTCCCCCCTCCATCGCCGACTGCCTCCGACGCCGAGCTCGAAAACGTCGCCATGGCGTCGACGAGCTCCATCTTCACCGAAGCTTCCATCCTCGTCGAGCTCACCACCGCGTCGAGCTCTCCCACAAACGAGCTCCGCCACAGAGCTCCACTTCCTCCTCGTCGACTTCACCGACGCCGAGCTCGAGCCACTTCAGCCGAAGCCCAGTCGAGCTCGAACACATCGCCATGGCGTCGACGAGCTCCATCTTCACCGAAGCTTCCATTCCCGTCGAGCTCACCACCGCGTCGAGCTCTCCCACAATCGAGCTCCGAACTACGCGAGCTCCGTCCCCATCGCTCCGCTGTCGAGCTCCCCTCAAATCCGAGCTTCATTCCCTGCGACTTCACCTCCTTCATCGTTGAGCTTCCCCTCACTGAGTTCCAACCTCGTGAGCTTCCTCCTTCGACAACCTCGCCAACCTCCGCGGGGACGAAGCTCCGTCGAGCTCGAATTCTCCTTCGCCGACTGTGGCGGGGCCATGGCCGTCGCTTGAACCCCACGCCGTCGCCGCTGAGCTCCGCCACCGTCACCACTCGCTAAGTGCCAAGTCTTCGCCGAGCTCGAGCTACCATCGAGCTCCCCCTCTACTCATAATCGCCGTCGCTGTCGAGCTCCCCACCTCGAGCTTTACTCCTCGTCGACCTCCGAGGACGAACTCCCACGTCGAGCTCCACTTCGTGAGCCTCTGGCGCTTCGAGAACGGAGAAGATGAAGGAGAACGAAGAAGAGGAGAAGAGAAAGAAAAGAACAGCAGCAGCGAGAAAAAAAAAAAGTCAACCTTTGACTGCCACGTGGCGTCCATATGGACTTCGGCCACTTTTTGCCGAGTGACACCGACCTTGTTACACCAAAAAAATGGCCTCTTCTTCCTCCTCCCGATGCGGGCTCGCTTGATCATGATCAATGCATACGATCGCGCCACGTGTCCAGGTAATATTCAATTTATTTATTTATTTATTTGTTTGTTTTAATTATTTAAAAAATCCGAAAAAATATTTAAAAATCGGAAAAAATTAAATAAAAATTCTAAAAATAATTATAAATTCAGAAAAATTATTTTAAATTCTGAAAAATATAATTATTTAATTAGAATAATTATTTAATATTTTCGATAATTAATTATTTAATTCGGAATATGAATAAAAAATTCAAAAAAATGAGAAAAAATTCAGAGAAATCTGGAAAAATCACCAAAAATCTAGAAAATTCTAAGGATATTTTTGGTTATTTTGCAAGCCCAGAATAACACCGTTACACCCCCGAGCAAGATCCAAATTCCCTTAAGAACACCGATAAAATCCCGTACGCCATTAGAACAACAAAACTACTCCTCAAAGACTGAAAAACTCAGTCTTTAGGAGTGGGGGGCTCGTGATATGGCTAAAAATAGGATTAAATCGGGACCGTTCACATCGGACACGAATTTTAAAGCTCAGGGGTAAAACGGGAATTTCACCTACAAACGGGTCTGAAATGGGAACTGGATCTTTATTCAAAGCCCAATAACCCATGAACGGATCCACGTCAACTGGGTATGGGTTCCAGTCCGCTGCACACCCGATCCAGCAAGATACAATCAAGATCCCTGATTAGATCTTAATCAACGGCCCTGATTTACATCTATCTTTTCACTGGGAATTAGGGATTCAATTCCTTATCTGATTACTAAGAGAATATTCCTTATCTAATCACGGGGATTACATTTCTAATCCATTCCCAAAGACGCCTATAAATACTCCTCATCCATCTCCATTGCGGGGTAATCAGTATTTTCTCAATTTACGCTCTTTCTTAATCATTTCTGATTACTGACTTGAGCGTCGGAGGGTGCGTCGCCGGGATCAACCCCGGTGTCTCACACTTTTTGCAGGTGTACGGCAGGAGTCAACGGTCAAACCCCGGCGGAACAGGTTAGAGGCTTGCTATTCAGGTTTTTCACGAATCCACAAATTCTATCTGTTTACCCCCACACCAGATTTAGCGGTAACAATTGTAAAGATTCTTGAACAGTTTATGGATGATGAAAATCATTTGCTGGACTTTTGTCGCGTATCCATGTTCCGTATTCTTTTTTTTGGAAGCGGGGCATGACATTAAGACCTCTTGTCCTAGCTAGTAAGGACCCAGACTTGTTTCCAATGCGAAAAGGAAGTGCGTATCAGGCCAAATTGCCCGCATCTGAAGCAGGGTGGTGCAGGTGGTGGCAAGCAGCAGAGGCAAGTGCGAGTATTCGCGTTAACAGAGGAGGATGCTAAAAAATCTTAAGACATGATTACGGGTATGCAAGAGTTTTAGATTTATGGCTGAAGTGTATTGAACAAAAACTTTGGAAGAGGATAATACTGAGTATTGAATATTATCATTTCTAATGTAACTGGACATGTTTTGTTGAATGGAATAAAAGCTAATGTTTTGTATGACACTGGGTCTTCGCATACTTTTGTGTCACCCAAGTTTGCTAAAGTGTTAGGTGTTAAGCCTAAGATGTTTCCAAGTAGAGTTTTGTCGGTGGAAACGCTTTCAAGAGGGGAGTTGATTGTTGATCGGTATTATGCAGGGTGTGATATCAAGATTTGAGGAAGACTTTTTGGGATTGACCTCATCGAGCTAGATGTCTTTGGTGTCGATGTGATTTTTTTTTTTGAATGGATGGAAATCTATGATGCTACGATTGAGTGCAAGCGTAAGGAAGTGGTGGTGAAAGCACCGGGAGGACCCGCTGTGACTTTTCAAGGGAAGAAGGGGAGTGTAACCCCCATTCCCGTAAATAAATGTTTTCTGAATATTTTCTGTACTTTGATTATTTATAAATTCATTTTTGTTTTTAATTCGATTTGGGCCTTATATTAAAATCTTTTCGAACCGAAAAGAATATTTACTTCGAATGATAGTATATTCTAACTTTATTTTTCCATTTCTAAGTGATCGACTATTTATATTTTATTTTATTACTATTTGGGTTTTAACAAACTTGGTTATCTCAAATCCTATTTTGATATGTATATGTATATGTATATGTATATGTATATTATTATTATTATTATTATTATTATTATTATTATTATTATTATTATCATTGTTATTATTATTGTTATTGTTATTATTATTATTGTTATTATTGTATTGTAATTTTCTTGGTATTATTATTTATTGGTGTGCTTCATCGTCCCTTATGAACCACTGTAATTTGAGTATTTAATATTAAAAATTTATTTTCTTGCTTTCAACTCAACTTTCGTCTCCCAATTTATTTAATTTAATTTTCTACAAATTTATTGTTTTCCCTATTCAATTTTTTGCTTATTGATGTCCCCAAAAATTGATCTAAGTTTTAATCATATTTTTATTGGTTGTTTTTTTTCCCTATTGGATTTTAAACCCTATAACCCTTTACCCTTTAACCCATTATCATAATTACCTCCTATAAAATACCCTGTTAACACCCCACTTAACCCTAATTACCTTCTCAATCCCCGCCGCCTAAACATTCTCTTATCTTCCTCTGCTTCATTTCAAAACCCACAGCCTCAGAACCCATCCCGACCTTCTCCTCCCTCCCGCTCGACTTTGCTGTAAGCACCCCTGCTCTTGTCCTCCGTTTCTTCGACCACCGAGCACTCAACCTCGAGGCACCCCGACGCTACCTCCCTTGTGTTCTGCTCGTCGTCCAGCCGTCACCTGCAGCCCTCCCTATTGAGCCACCTCGACTTCCTCCTGTCGCAGCGCCATTGCTGTAGCCAAGCCATGCCGTCGTGTTGCTGTTCTCATCATCGTCAACCCTCCGTTCCCCTGAGCACCTCCTCATCCTCGTCCTACTGCAGTCGCCACCCCCACTGCACTTCACCATCCCACCTCTCCTCGGTTACTCCCGCAACTATGCACCACCCTGAGCCCACGCCCTACCGTCCCCAGCCGTCACCATCGAGCCAAGGTGCCATTGGATCTTTGCTGTTGTGCATGGGTTGATCAGAGCTCATTTCGATCATCAATCGTTGATCCTCTTGATCGATCATCAAGTCCATCAGATTTTGATGATTTGAATCCTGGCCGCCTGATCTCGTGATCGTGATCATCACCATCACCTTGATCTGAACTTGATTGAGATCAGATCTAATAGATCAGATCAGGACCGTCCGATCGACCGATCAAGATTGTGATTATCATCTTGAACATCTTCATCAACATCGAGATCCGTGTTCATTCGTGATCATCTCATCAAGACTCGCTCGATTCGTGCGCCGTCGTATTTGTTTTCGTCGCCCAGGATCCATTCCCATTATTCTATTCTTCCGTCGGATTCGTCATCTTCACCCCAAGGCAAGTAACTTGTATAATATTTTTGTTTGTATACAAGTATAAAATACCGCATGTAGTCTCGCTCTCGTTTTTGTGTTTATTCTCATGATGATCCCTTGATAAATCTTGATCTCGTTCATTTGATCCATTCATAGTCATGATCCATCATAGTTGTCATACACACGACATGAAAATAATCTAGATCCAATTAGACTCTTGATGCATGTATAAATATGGTTGTTCGTGATCTATGAACTACTGCATGTTTGGTGTGTGAGTGTGTTATCTTGTAGTAGACTTGTTAAATACCCATACCATGTTGTTTTGAATATCTAATATGCCATATGTTGTATTATATTCTAATTTGGATTTATTGCATATGAGTTGTTCGATTAAATGCATGAGAAGAGTTTTCATTTTGCTGCTGTCCTGTTTTGGTACAGTATTTTAGACCATGTTAAGGTCAGTAAATCAAATTATTTTGTGAATATGATTCGTATGCCTCTTTGTCTATTTTTCAGAACTTTCGACATATCTCGTTTCGATTTGTAATGTGTGATTTATTGTTATTTTACTGCAGCTGTGTCGAAAATTTCAGATTCTGTTTTATGAGATGGATGTATGGTTATTTATTTTAAAACAGGTGATCAAAGTAAAATTTGGACTTAATATTTTTATGGATATGTCTAGACATGACTGGATCAACCCCTAATTTTTGTAGATTTGTTTAATGACTTTCATAACTTATTTCATGCTTGTGAAACTAATCATATAATTGTCAAACTACATGTTGTTCAGTGAAGAACTCTATTTTTAACTTGATTCCAGTCACTTTTGATTAAATCTTTGTGAATATGAAATATATCCTGGTATGTCTTTTACAACTCTTTTGACAGATTTAAATTTCGAGTTGTATTTTGTGATTTATCACTGTTTTGGTACTGATATGTCTAAGATTTCATATTCATAAATTTACTACATCATTCTGTTTTCCAAATTAAATTAACTATGCTATCTGTAATGGAATTTTATGAAATTTTATATGCTGATACTAGACATGTTAGGGAACCTTCCAGATTTTTCTTAAATTTAATTACTGTGCTTTTATACCATTTTCATGCTTGTAAGTAAAACTTGGCGATTTTCTGGCTGAACATGAATTCTGTATAAAATTCTATTTTGAGCCCTGTTTCTATTTTTGTTATATGACTTGTGTATATGCACTGGATTCAGCTGAGAGTCTAGTTTCTAGATTTTCTGACAGATCCAGATTTGTATTCTTGTGGCAACAATAATTTTAGATTTGATGCAGTAGTGTCCTGCTGTCCAGAATTGAAAGTCTCGTTGTCCTAGTCTATTATGAGTTGTACGTTACCCGTGCATATTTCTGTCCGACCTGAACCTATCCCTTGTTCTTGCCATGTTGTTTTTTTTTTTTGTTTTGTGCATGTATATTCCTATTTGATAATAATAACAAGTAATCAAGTCAGGGTTAAGGAAAATACCTTAGTAGTGGACAATATAGGTATGTGTACTTAGAAGGGGTCGTGTTTCCCATTACTTGATGCCATAATTTCGTGATTACATGATTCATGCCTGTTATTATTACCTGATTATATGATTTCATGATTTGTGATGATTCATGCATGTTACTAATATATGATTATATGATGCTATGTTTCATGACTACATGATTCATGCCTGTTCCTGATTACATGATGCCGCGATTTCATGATTAAGTGATTCGTGCCTGTTGCCTGTTACATGACGCCTGAGTACACGGCCTTATAGAAACCCACCACTAGATCTAAACGTAAATTGCATGTAAGTAGCAGCCATGTGGTAAAATTTGGGATGCATGAACTACTACATAGACAGAAATAAATAAAAGATTTGAAATAACATGATCACCTGCATATTCCTGTTACATATTTACCTGTACATGCTACCTGACATCTGTTACATGTTTACTTACTTGTATGATACCTGTTAACTGTCACATGTCACATGTACCTGTTATCTCATCATATTACTTGATTCTGATTTATGTTAGTCATTCTATTTTGCTGTCACTCATTCCATTCCTATTCAGTACTTACTTCTGCTGTTACTCTATACCTGTCTATCTTTTCCTGTACTTGTTGCACAAGCGGCCCGTAACTTGCATTGACATGCATTTTGTTTTTTTTATCTTCCTGCAATTTGTTAAATTGCAGACTTTAGTGACCAGTTGCCCGATGGAGTAGGTGACCAAACATTCTAATTGCTAGAGTTCTTACTATAATTTACTTTCTTGTTACTCTTGAATGAATGTAATTGTTACATGATTTTTTTATTGGGCAGTTTGACCCAAAATTTATAACTTATTTCCAGATCTGGTTTATTTGAGATTTATTTATTCTATTTCAAGTAAATTCTGTTGGTTATGTCAATTTATTCATGCATGCATGGTTGACTATTTCCTGCTTATTCCTTATTTATTCCTGTGAAATGTTGAAAAGATCCTTACAACTTATGAATGGTGAATGCCATTCGCTGGACTTAGTCGTGTACCGTATTTCGTATTCCTTTTTGGGAAGTGGGACGTGACAGGGAGCACAAAGGTGGTTGCGACACTATCAGGGATGTGATTTCTAGGGGAAGTTAGGGCAATTCCTATAGTTCGAGATTTTCCAACAGTGTTCTTATATGACCTACCAGGATTACCTCCGCAGCGTGATGTTGAGTTTTGCATCAAAGTTTAGCTGGGTAGTGCTCTAATATCTAAAGCTCCTTACAGGATGATGTCTGTAGAACATGACGAAGTGAAGAAGTAGATCGAGGAGTTGTTGTAGAAGGGATTCATCAGGTTGAGTGCTTCACCATGGGGTGCGCTGGTGTTGCTTGTGAAGAAGAAGGATGGGTCAATGAGGATGTGCATTGACTACCGGGATCTGAAAAATGTGACGATACAGAACAAGTATCCGATTTCCAGGATCGATGACCTATTCGATCGATTGCAAGGTGCGGCTGTGTTTTCAAAGATTGATCTATGGTCAGGATACCACCAGGTCTGAGTTAAGGAGGAAGATGTGCACAACACTGCTTTCAGGAGGCAGCATGGGCATTATGAGTTTTTGGTGATGTCATTTGGGGTGACAAATGCGCCAACGATATTCATGGATTTGTTGAACTGGGTTCTGCATTCGTTCATCGACTCTTTCTTCGTGGTATTTATCGACGATATCCTGGTGTACTCGAAGTCAGAGGAAGTACATGCTAAGCATTTTGCAAAAGTTTTGAAGAAGTTGCAGGAGCAGAATTTGTATGCCAAGTTTTCGAAGTGTGAATTCTGGAAGTCTGAGGTAGCATTTCTGGGTCACATCCTTTCTAAGGAGGGAGTTGGCACTGATCCTCCGAAGATTGAGGCAGTGAGAGATTGGCCTAAACCGACTTCAGCGAAGGAGGTTCGAAGTTTCTTGGGGTTGACTGGATACTATCGGTGTTTCATTCAAGGTTACGCACAGATACCAATTCCATTGACTGGTTTGACTAAGAAGAATGTGGATTTCAAATGGAATGATAAGTGTGAAGCCAGTTTCCAATAATTAAAGGAAAATTTGACGACAACACCTATTCTTGTGTTGCCGCGAGTAGGTGTGGATTATGATATCTACAGTGATGCATCTTTCAGAGGTTTAAGCTGTGTTCTAATGCAAGAAGGAAAGGTCATTGCGTATGGTTTGAGGCAGTTGCATCCTTAAGAGAAGAACTATCCGATGCATGACTTGGAACTTGCAGCTATCATCCTTGTATTGAAGCAGTAGAGGGACTATGTATATGGTGAGAAGGTCAACATGTACACAGATCACAAGAGCTTTAAGTACATCTATCAACAGAAGGATCTTAATCTACTTTAGAGACGGTGGTTGGAAGTTTTGGAGGACATTCGTCCTGAGATCAGTTATCACCCAGAAAAAGCAAATGTGGTGGCCGATGCACTCAGTTAGAAGGTTGGTCTGTCTCGTCTGATTACGACGCCGAATGAGTTGGCTAGGGAATTTGACCAGGCAGGTATCGAGGTGGTATTGCAAGGTTTGGGGGCATCATTGGTTCAGTTGTGACTTTAGCCTACTTTTAGAGAGCAGATCATTCAGGGCCAGAAGTCAGATGTGGAGATTCAGAGGATGTTGGAGTAGATTTTTGTCTGCAAATTGTCAGAGTTTCGTGTCCAAGATGGGGTGGTTTGGATGAGAGAGAGGTTATGTGTGTCGGAAAGGGAAGATTTGAAGGAAAGCATATTGAAGGAGGCACAGACAACCTTATTGTCCATACATCCGGGAAGCACGAAGATGTACAAGGACATTAAGCGATGTTTTTGGTGGCTAGGCATGAATAGGGATGTTGTAGACTTTGTGGCAAGGTGCTTGACTTGTCAGTAGATCAAGGCGAAGAATCAGAAGCCTGGAGGATTATTGCAGCCTTTGCCCATTCCGGAGTGGAAGTGGGAGGATATCAGTATGGACTTTGTGACTGGTTTACCGAGGAGTCTGAAGGGTAATGACTCAATCTGGGTCATTGTGGACAGGTTGACTAAGTCGGTACATTTCTTGTCGGTGAAGATCACATGTTCATTGGAGAAGTTGGCCAAGGTGTATATTGGAGAGGTCGTGAGACTTCACGGAATTCTGGTGACTTTAGTCTCCGACAGAGATGTAAGGTTCACATCGAGGTTTTAGAGGAGTTTGCAAGCAGCTTTAGGGACCAGGACTGACTTTAGTACATCATTTCATCGACAAATAGATGGACGAACTGAAAGGGTGAATCGAGTACTAGAGGATTTGTTGAGGACATGTTTTATGGACTACGGTGGAGGCTGGGATAAGTACTAAGCACTGGTGGAGTTTGCCTGCAACAACAGTTATCATGCGAGTATTGGCATGACAATGTATGAGGATTTGTACGGGAGGAAGTGCAGAACACCCATTTGTTGGTGTGAAGTGGCGAGAGGCAGATTTTGGGCTAGAGATCATGCAGAAGACTTCGGAAAGGATCGAGCCGATTAGGAAGAGGGTAATCGAAGGGCAGAGTAGACAGAAGAGTTATGCAGATGTTCGACACCGAGACTTGAAATTTGAGGTTGGAGATGCAGTTTTTCTGAAGGTATTGCCTACGAAAGGAGTCATCAGATTCGGAAGAGGAGGCAAGTTGGCACCAAGGTATATTGGACCCTATAAGATCCTGAAGCGGACTGGGGAGTTAGCTTACAGATTGGATCTACCAAAAGAGTTGGCACAGGTACACAATGTATTCCATGTGTCTATGTTGAGGAATTACATACCAGATCAGAATCATCAACTACCAGAGGTACCGGAAGGATTTCAACTGGACATGAGTTACAAAGAGCAGCCTGTGGAAATCATGGATCGTCGAGAGAATGTTCTGCAGAATAAGGTCATACTGATGGTCAAGGTACTATGGAGGAACCCGCTTTTCGATGAGGCAACTTGGGAGCCGGAGGACCGAATGAAGACTGATTTTCCGGAGTTGTTTGTGTAAATTCCGTGTTGTATATATATATATTAATTTTTTTTCTTTCTTTCTTTCCTTCTTTCTTTCTTTTTTCCGTGCTAGGAGTAGTTCTGGGGAAAGAACTCTTTTAAGGAGGGAGTGATGTAATGCCCTATAATTTTTAAATACAATATTTTGAATCAATAAATGATTTTTAAATTAATTTACTTAATTATTTTAAATTTTTGTGTAACTGTCGTTTGGCATGTGCAAAATATTTTTAAAATGCAAGTTTTGAAATTTTGAGTTGATAAACAAATTCTATTATTTATTATTGGACATATTTGAATTTTTGGTATTTTTCTGCATAAGGAAAACAACTTTTGTAAATATTTCGAAAGAAAGGGATTTTCTTACAAAAAGGGCATTGGAGGCAAATTTAAATTTAAAAAAGTAGTTGGCTGCAAAATAGGGCCGATTTTGACAGTAGAAAGATTTAGGGAGATATTTTATCCATTTAATTAAATTTGATTTGATTTGATTGATTAAATATTTAATTATGCAATTTTGGGATTGTGAGGGGACTAAATTGCAAAATTGTGTTCAAAACCCTAAAAATCCAGCACCTGATCATATAAGAGATGGTTTGAACAGAGGATTTCGGCCTTTCTCTTATATTGGCTATTTTGGGTAATTTTCTTGAGTTTCGGAGTGGATCCTTTGCTTGGAGGAGAGGGTTTCTAGTTTGCAACAAATATCTTCTTGAGGTCGGTAACCATCCAACTCTCTTGTCTTGTTTTTTTTTTGTTGATCATCGTGCTAGTGATTATTCTTATGTAGATCTATGTATGTGATGACATGTGTATAGATTATTACCATGATTAAATTGTAGAGAATGCTTGTTAGATGAAATCTGATGATCACTCCAAATAAAAATCGAATCTTTTATATATGAGTCATGACTAGTATGTTCTTGTGTGATGGGAAATTTTAATGCATAAAAGACTCTAGTTTTATGGATCTATTGGGCATGTATATGTTGTAAATGTGTGAACTTTGACATATGATTTAAGAACATGATTTGGAGTAATGAAAAGATGAATGTTTTGTGAGTTTTAATGTGAGATATCATAAGGTATGTATTAATTTTTTTATATACATTAATTTATGTCAAAAACCCATCAAAAAAATATTTTTTTTGAAGTGAATAACTTGGGGCTAGGGTTTTGGTGTTAAAAACTAAACCAAGGGTTAGTTGGGGGTTACGGTTTTGGAGAGCTGCACAGCAACCCGGGTTGTACAGTGCAACCCGAGCACTGTGAAGACCTGGTGTTGGCTGTTGGGTTTGTTTGGGTTTCGAGTTGGTTTGTTTGGGTTTTTTTGTGTTTCTTTGTATGTGGTGTTGTGTGTTAGGGTTTGAGAACCCTAGTATGCATATAGATGAGTATATGTATATGTTTAAATTTAATATTTGTATGAAGTTTAATTGGTTCTTCGATCGAGTTTCGAAAGTACAAATTTCAGATTTTTGTGTGTTCAAGTAATAGATTTAAGAGGTGCAAAAATCTATATTTTTATCAGTATTAATCTCAGTTGAGTGAATGTATGTTTCGATTTTGAAAGACAACAACTTTGAACTATAAAGAGGTTTATGTTCAGTTTCAAAAGATATTTTTTTCATTTTAAGTGACTGGATTTAAGAGAAATTTATCGAATTTTTGTATGTACGGAAAGTGATATTCAAAAATGGAATTTAAAGGATTTTGTGGATTGGATTTTGTTTCCATATAAAAAAGAATCTTTTATGGTAGTAACAGTTTATGGAATGAAAGGTGAATAATGAAAGGATTTGTGGATGTACAAATGTTTATTTTTGGAATGAGATATTCCTGTTTGAGACTTTGATTCATAGTCGTGGTGTTGTGGGAAAAATTTTGTTTTTCAGAAAAGAGAATATAAAGAATATTTTGATTGATCAAACCAAGTGGGGTTTTTTGATCGTGATGAGGGATATTGTGAGAACCCTGGATGGACGCTTGAGGCATTAAGTTGGGAGCACTAGACATTGAGCGAATCCAAGAGTACCGGTAGTGGATATTTTTTGATTGTGAGAATTTAGCCTGCGAGGCTAGTGTGCCTAGTTTGGCAAGTGAAGTCCGGTAAGGTATAGTAAGTTCTAGGTGGCTTAGGATGCTATTGTTACAAATCTAAGGATAGGCACTAAGTTGGAAGTTGTGATGGAACTTGGGCAACGTAAGTATGGGCTCTGTTTTCTGTCGAACGGATGTATTCCGCGACTGTGTATTTGTTATCTCTCTAGTATTTTCGTGCATCGAGGGTTGGCAGACCTATTCACGAAATATCTAGAAGTAAGATGGATTTGGTATGTTCAGGCATCGAGGGTCAACAGGCTTATTCGCGGAACGTACGATGTATTCGCGCGTCGAGGGTCGGCATGCCTATTCGCAGAATGACTGTGTATCTGCGCATTAAGGGTTGGCAGGCATATTCACGGGGTACATGGTATGGAGGTGATTCTCCGGAGTTAGAGTGATGCTTGTGGGATGCTTGCATGTTTACACTTGTACAACTTGGCAGGTTGTGTATTGGGGCTGTGGTCTATTCACGGAGTTTTCTGATCTTGTTTCTGTCACTGATGTAGTTTTCATGGCGATGGATTGAACCCTAGTATGTGGTGAACGTTGAGGGCTTGCCCTCGGACCTATGTAGTCAAAGAATCCGAACAAGTATGCATTAGTGTGCATCGTGTGCATTGTGTTTTCTTAAACGTGGTTTTATGCATATTTCCTTTGTTTTACTCGACACACACACTTATTCATTTAGTGTAGTTTCACTTGTTGATTTCATGAACCTTTGTCATTATTTTATTTTATGTTGTGTGGTAAGTTTGTGATTGTGTAACACCCCAGCCCCAAACTCAGACAATTATTTATTTATTAGTATATTTAGTATAATTGCCCACCACATGATGCCTTTCAAAAGGTAGTTAACCAATTAGGTGACTCTTGATCATAGAAAATTATATTTATTAGTAATTAATCTTGTTAATCTCCCGATATGGGATCAATTCAATCCACATCCGGCTTCTCTCTTGTGCTGACGTCAGCCAGGCCCCCTCAGGCGGGCCCCATGCCAACGTTAGCAACACAAGCACAGAGCTCAAAGCCCCTACTGCCCTGGGCCCCACCGCTGCCATGTCACCTACGGGACAGCGCAGCAGTAGCAGCTCTGCTGCTATCTCTGGGCCCCATGGTGTAGCAGAACTTCCAACGACCACCCCCATAGGAAACTTCTATGGGGTTTCCTTTATTATTCTTTATATTATTATATCTATATAATACTATATTATATCTCTTGAAATTACGGGGTGTTACATTGTGAGACATTGAAGGGTTACTATTACTATGGTATTGCATCAGTTACCTTCAATTGACGTGCCCACTCTTCAGTTTATTTTGCAGATTTGCAAGTGAGTGGATTAGCAGGGCGCGAAGTTGGAGATATGAGAAGATTGAACCTTTTTTTTGTTATTCATTTGAGATGTATCAAAAGTGTTGTAAATTTTCCGTTGTGCCTTGTAATAAAGAACTATTGTAAAGAAAAGTTGTAATTTTCCCTGTATTTATAGTATTTGAATTACATTGAAGTACAGATTCTGGAGTTATGTCTCTTATTTCTATTATTGAAATTCGGGGCGCTACACGCCTGATGAGAGCTTGTCTTAAATTTTATCGTCAAGAGTTTCGGCGGCCCTGGGGAGGTGTTAGCAGGCAAGAGGCATGTGAAGAAGTTTGTATCTCTTAGGCGGAACATCCCTCACCATGTAGCCGGATGGAAGACTTGTAGGATAGCTTGTTGTATAGTGTTTGCAAGACATTTGTGGCGATACTTAGACATGAAACATAGACTCATTGTAATTCTGCAGTCGTGACAAGACTTGTTGCTTGTGAAATAAGAAATCTTTTACATGTCGGTACCTTGTCCTGTGACTTGTCCTCTTGGGGTTTGGCTATTCGCAGGAGCAGCTCTTGACGAGAGTTGGACTCCGAACTTGTCGTTTTGTACCCATCTAGTTGTAGGAGCAGACTTTAGGGGAGAGTCGGTCTCTGAACTAGTTGTATGTGTGCATAAGCTAGTTGTAGGAGCCATTCTGTGGAAGAGTTATTCTCCGAACTTGTTATGTGGGTCCTTCAACAAATTGTGAGAGTCACATCGAGGGCAAGTTGAACTCCGAATTTTGTTTTTTTACAAGTTTGTTGATGTAACTGCAATCCACGATTTTGGACCTCTAATCTGTCTATAAGAAAATTAACAAGTTTGAGGAACATGTCAAATGCCGAGTTGAGCTCCAAACTTGCTTGATTACATGTTGCTAAAACAATTCCGAGCTATGGATAAACTTGTTGTTTAGGGATTTAACAGGTTGCAGGAGCAGATCAAATGACGAGTTGACACCCTAAACTTGCTTGGTTGTAAATTGCTAGAGTAACTCTGAGCCATGGGAATGGACCCCGAACTTGTTGTTGAGGTGTTAACAAGTTGCAGGAGTAAATTGAATGACGAGTTGAATTCTGAATTTGCTTTGTTGCAGATTGTTAGTGTAACTTCGAGCCACGGGCATGGACTTCGAACTCGTCTTATAAGGAGCTTTTAATGATTTTTGGGCCATTTTAAGGAGTATTCTTGGCGTTTAACTCATTACATGCATCTGTAGAGTTGTACAATAATTCTGCAAAATTTAAAACTAAATTTTATTGGAAAATAATACTAAGCGGCTGCTCTAGTGGCTGGCCTTTATTACATGCAGTGACCGGTAGCAAAAGCAATCTTTATTGAAAAGTAAAACTAAACGGCTACTCTGGTGGCTGACCTTTATTTAGAAAATACTGAAAATATATAAAGGAGACGGGCATTAAGCGCCCTTGTTGAAGTTCATGAGGTATTCGACTTTCCAAGTCCCTGCTGATATCTTATTGCCCCCCGGGTCTGCAAGTTAATGAGATGCTAGGCAAACAACTTGGTATACCTTTCATGGACTTGCATGTTTATGATGTGTCTAATTTATATATATATATATATATATATATATATATATATATATATATATATATATATTTGTACTCATTTACTCATTAAAATTTCTTGTTTTCGTTGATATTGTCAATAATTCATCTTATTTCTGCAAGATTTCAATTAATTAATTATTTTTGAAGAAATAATATTTTTGATGCGAAAAGTAAAGATTTATGGAAAAAATGAACAAACAAAGTAAAACAATGGATTTATTAAGTTTTATTGTTTTGTTGAGTAAAAGTGCGATAAATAATTTTAAAAGGATTTTTATTGAGCTAATATGATTTTTAGTTAGTTTAATAAATTTTAAACTAATTAATTTTATTTTATTTAAATCCTAAATTCTGGTCTTAATTTGTGTATGCAGTAGCACGTGCTTGCAAGGAAAGGAAAGAGAAGAAGAAACGAGAAAGAAATAAATATTAGAAAGGAAATAAATGAAAAGAGAGGATTTTTCTGCAAAAAGAGCAAACCCTAAATCTTCTTCCCGTTGGTCTATAAATACATGAAGATGTGCACAAGAAGAACTGGAAGAGGTGACGGCTAAATCAAAACAAAAAAAAAGAGAAAAATAAAAAGTAAGAGAGAGTCTGGCTCTCTTGCGTGCTAACCGAGACAAACAAGAAAGGAGAGAGAGACAGACCAATCCCAGAGACAGCACGCGGATCGAAGAGGAGGACCCACGTGCAGCGACAGCAGGTGCACGAGTTCCAGTGCTGACTCGGCTGATGTGACAGCGGCTGACAGGCGAGACCCACCAGACAGGACGTGACAGGTTCTGACTCGGCGACGTGACAGACGGCAGTTGTGGCTGACGGCGCGGTTCCCAAGGAGCTGACGGCGACAGTTGGCTTCGGATTTTGAGACAGAAAATAGAGAAGAGAGAGAGGGACTTGGGCTCGGTTCTAGGAGTTCAGTTAGCATTATTTTTATAACTTTTTGTGTCTCTTCTTCTCTATATTTTTTGATGCAATCCTAAACAATTTTTGTTACTTACAAATTGAATATGAACTAAATTTAAATCCTAAACTAGGCTACATCTTTAGCACGTGCTTGCAAGTATGATGTAGCCTAGTTTTGTAGAACACAATTTTAATTCCTTATTATTATTCTATTTTTCCATGGTTGTGTGTTAATTTTTATTATTTATGCGTACAATGGTGGATAGACATTTGTATGATCTTTTAAATCATGAAGAGACCGAACTGGTGATTTGTGGTTAATAAAAATTAAACACCGTTATTGGAGGACGTGACCGTTAAGAAATCCAAACTTTCAATTAATAATTTGATGGATAGGCAAATAATTAGTTGAGAATAATTTTTAGACTACGTGGATAAAGTGGTGAATATTTTTAGGATTTTGGTCTACAACTTCGAAAGATAATATGTTTATTCATAAGGAGTTTTAATTTGTGTGTGTGATAAATGAGGTAAAATCAAGAGCCCTAGAACTAATTTTACCATTAACAAATCACAAAAGCTTCATAGTTTCACAGCCCTCTCCCTCTTCACCAATTTAGTTAGCTATAATTAGATTAATTTAATTTAGTTGTTTTATCATTTATAAATTTTGATCTTCCAAATAGTGATTAATCTAGTTATATCGGTACTCAATAAAATATCTAGTCCCTGTGGGTTCGACACTCTATTCACTTTACTATACTACTTGTTGCGATTTTGTACACTTGTAAATATTCACATCAGTTTAAGAGCGAGGTTCCCCTTATTTGGCAGAGAAATATGGAGATCTTCATGTTTGCCAATGTTTTTCGATAGGACAAGTTCTTTCTACTGACCGTATTGTGATGAGAACAACTTCGGGCGAGGGTTTAAAGTCTATTACTGTATTGTGATGAGAAAGAATTGGACTTTGCTTCCCTTCAGTCCCAATAACTCATCATCTGTTGCACCCACACCAGGAAACAAAAGCATGAGATTAGCACCGTCTCTAGGAAGACCAGATCCAGCCTATGACTCTGATCCTATGCCGTAGTCATCATCTCCTATGGCCCCCAAGGCCAAGAAGACTACAACCGCGAGGCTTCATGCCGACCCCCTTCCACCTCCTCCTCCTCGTCCATCTCGCAGTCGTCCGTTCACCCAAGCGTATCAACAGCCACGGGACGAGCGTTAGTAGTGGCTGGCTCCGAGTGCCTCTCGCTCGGTTGCTGGATGGGCCTACCGTTCAACGGATTCGGACCTATGAAATGCCCATAGTACTTGATAGAACGAGGAGGACTATAGCGCCCTGAATTTCAATAATAGAAATAAGAGACACAACTCCAGAATCTTTACTTCAATGTAATCCAAACATAGTATAAATTCAAAAAATTACAACCTTTCTTTACAATAGTTCTTTATTACCATGCACAGCGACAAATTACAAGACTTTCGATACATCTCAAATGAATAAGAAAAATAAGATTCAATATTCTCATTGATCCATCTTCAAGCTCTACTAATCTACTCACTTGCAAATTCTGCAAAATAAACTGAAGAGTAGGCACGACAGTTGAAGGCAACTGACGCAATACTATAGTAATAGTAACCCTCCAAACTCTCACAATCACGAACTTGCCACACAACATAAAATAAAAAAAATGAAAAAGTCTCATAAAACCAACAAGTGAAACTATGCTAAATGAATAAGTGTGTGTCGAGGAAACTAGGAAAAATGCATAAAACAATGTTTAAGAAAACACAATGCACACGATGCACACTAATGCATACTTGTTCGGATTCTATGCATCCCATTCTACATAGGTCTGAGGGCAAGCCCTTAACGTTCACCACCTTTTAGGGTTCAATCCCTCGCCATGAAAAAAAACTAGATTATTGACCAAGACAAGATTAGATACTCCGTGATTGGACCCCAGCCCCGGTATGCAACCCGCCAAGATGTACTGGTGTAGACACGCTAGTATCTCGTAAGCATCACTCTAACTCTTGAGAATCAACTCCTTGTCGTGTACCCCGCGAATAGGCCTACCAAACCTCGACGCGCAGATACACCGTACATTCCTCGAATAGGTATGCCGACCCTCGACGGGTGAATATACTAAATCCGTCTCACTTCTAGACATTCTACGAATAGGCCTGCCGACCCTCGACGCGTGAACATACTTGAGAGAAACACAAAACACTGTCTCGAAATACATCCATCCGAAAGAAAATAGTGCCCATACTTACGTTGCCCAAGTTCGTCACAACTCCCAACTTAGTGTCTGTCCTTAGATTTGTAATAATAGCAACCTGAGCCATCTAAAAGTAATGACAAAGGCTCATAAAATCAACAAGTGAAACTATGCTAAATGAACAAGTGTGTGTCGAGGAAAATAAGGAAAAAAGCATAAAACAATGTTCAAGAAAACACAATGCACACGATGCCCACTAATGCATACTTGTTCGGATTCTACGCATCCCATTCTACATTGGTCTGAGGACAAGCCCTTAACGTTCACCAACTGTTAGGGTTCAATCCATCGCCATGAAAAAAAATACATCAGTGACAGAGACAAGATTAGATTCTCCGTGATTGGAGCCAGCCTCGATACACAACCCGCCAAGCTGTACAGGTGTAGACACGCCAGTATCCCGTAAGCATCGCTCTAACTCTGGAGAATCACCTCCTTGACGTGTACCCCGCGAATAGGTCTGCCGACCTTCGACACGCAGATACACCGTACATTCCGTGAATAGGCCTGCCGACCTTTGACCCACGAATATACCAAATCTGTCTCACTTCTAGACATTCTGCGAATAGGCCTGCCGACCCTCGACGCACGAACATACTAGAGAGACACAAAAAACACTGTCCTGGAATACATCTGTCTGAAAGAAAATAGAGCTCATACTTACGTTACCCAAGTTCGTCACAACTCCCAACTTAGTGTCTGTCCTTAGATTTGTAATAATAGCAACCTGAGCCACGTAAAACTAGCTCTTCCCTACCGGACTTCACTTGCCAAACCAGGCACACTAGCCTCGTAGGCTAAATTCCCACAATCGAAAATATCCACTGCTGGTAATCTTAGGTTCGCTCAGTGTCTAGTGCTCCCAACTCAGCGCGTCTATCGTCCATCTAGGGTTCTCACAATAACCCTAATCACAATCAAAAACCTTACTTGGTTTGATCATTCAAAATATCAAAATATTCAAAATATTCAAAATATTTTCTTTTCTGAAAAACAAAACTTTTTCCACAACACCACGGCTGTGAATCAAAATCTCAACAAGATTATCTTATTCCAAAAATACACATCTGTACATCCACAATCTCTTCATTATCCACATTTCATTTAATAAATTGTTATTACTATAAAAGACTCTTTCATACATGAAAACAAAATCAAACCCAAAAAATCCTTTAATTTTTAACTTTCAATTTTCACTTTCCATACATACATAAAACCTCAATAAATTTCTCATTAATTCAATCAACTTGAACTGAAACAAGTCTCTTAATTATATGAGATCTCATCCCAAAAATCTGAAGTTCCTTAGTTCTAAAAATCTGAAATTTTCATTTTTAGAAACTGAAAAGTAAACCTTTTTCCATTTTCAATTTTCGTTCTTCAAAACTGAAATACATAACTCCTCAAAACTGATAATTTCATCTACATAAATATAGATTTATTTACCACAAATAATTACTTCAATATATCAAAAAATTTAAGTTAGATTTTCACAAAATCTGAAATTTGCACCTTCTAAACTTGATCAAACGAATCTATTAAACTTCATACAAATATTAGATTTAACATATACATATACTCATCTATATGCATACTAGTGTTTTCAAACCCTAGCACACAAACCCCCACCCAAAAGCTCCTCAAAATCCGAGCTCTAAAGTTCAAATCGAGGCCAAAACAGTGGTCGGGGTCTGCACAGTGCTCGGGTTGCACTGTGCAACCCTCGGCACGGTTCACGCCCAACCCCGAGCCAACCCTAGGTCTAAGGCTTTAACCCCAAATCACCCTAGGATTCACCACTTCAAGCATGTATTTTGCGATGATTTTGACACGTAATTGCATATATAAAACTCTAGTTTTTAACCCATCATAAGTTAATATTAAAACAGCGAATAACTCGCAAAATTCCCATCTTTTAATTACTCAAAACATGTTCTTTAATCATACATATAGATCTACACATCTACAATAACATATGGGTTCATTAGATTTATTTATACAAATAAAAATTAGATTTTTCATGCATAGAAAAACTCCATTGTTCAAGAACAAATCATTTTAGATCTATACCCAATCAAGATTCAATCTTTATGTCCCATAATCAATAATCTTATATTATTCATACATCTCAATAGGTACTACAATCATGCTACAAAACAATCCATGACATACAAGAGTCCATCCCTAGCATGATACTAAACATAAAAACACTGAGGAGACGGAGCACGAAGAGTCCTACGAGTCGACCCGATCCAAGGAATGTGAAGATGCGGTCCTTAAGCGACTGCAGGAGATGGAAGACCAGCTCACCTGAATAGGGGATGACGAGATGCAATCAGGCCGAGGATACCATCCAATCCAACCTCCTTTCTCCTTCCACATCCTCGAAGCCCAAGTCCTGAGGAGCTTTAATCCTCCAGCCTTCGAGACTACAACGGCGAGTCAGATCCGACTAATCACATTGAGGGGTTCAAAAATCTCATGGTGATTCATAGCGCATCGGATGCCTCCTCAACCGTGCATTCCCTGCTACGCTGCAGCCCCCTCTCGAGAATGGTACTCCCGACTTGCCCCTAACTCCATCTTCTTATTCGACCAGCTTGAGAAGATCTTCCTTGCTCACTTCATGGCTAACCGCAAGGATGAGAAGATGAGCGCTTCCCTACTTGACCTCAAATAGAAGGATGGGGAGTCCATTTGAGACTACATCCAAAGATTCATGGCCGAGGCCCGATCTATCTCCTCCCTCAACACTGGGTTGTTGCCATTGCTTTTTTGGCACATGTCAGACACGATCTATTGAAGAAATCCTTGGCTAAAAGCCGCCTACCAATTTTCCCGACCTCTTTCTTTGGAGCAAGAAGTATATTGGGGCTGAAGAGCCTTACACCCAGGAGGTCGGAAAGAATCTCCCGCAAAGGGGAAGAGGAAGATGGACAATTCTGAGGCCCTGAAGAAGACCCAAACGGATGCCTCCGGGCAGAGACGTCCCCCTCTGGTCCGTCGCTTTGAGAAGTTCACTGCACTTAACACAAGCGTCTCTGCCATCCTCATGGAAGTGGAGGAAGAGGAGTTGATCCGGCACCCCACTAGGTCCAATAACAATAACAAGAAAATAGACAGGAGGTTCTATTGCCAGTTCCATTGGGACCATAGGCACGATACCAACAACTGTCGAGCTTTTAAGGATGAATTCTAAGCCCTCATTCAGATAGAGTACTTGTCTAAATTCACCCAAGATGGTCCAAGAGCCTCTCCTCCTCCCCGTGGTGTAAAAAAGCGTCCGAAAGTGGAGTCCGAACCCTACGACTCCGAAAGGATGGCCATCCACCACTGCATCATGGTGGACCCATGGGGGAGACTCAAACTCCTCCTGCAAGGCTTTCTTGAAGTCAATTCGGTCCACAACTACCCTCCCCCTCGAGGTCATGGTCTGTCGGTCTTATTCTCGGATGAGGACCTTGAAGGCGTCCGGGTTCCTCACTGTGATGCCTTGGTCATTAGCCTCAGTCTGCCATAAGGTCCACCATATTCTTTTCGACAACCATAATATCTCCTATTTCTTGCTGCCTTCGAAAGGTTGAAACTCACTTCGGAGAGGTTAAAACATGCAAGCTACACCCTTCATGACTTCTCAGGCGCCCTAGCTCAGATCAAGGGGATCATCACCCTGGACATCACTGCGAGAAATCCCCGACCTCCCTGGATGATATGCAAAGTAACAAGTGGAAAATTCAATGAGATTATAATAACATGAAGCTAGGCCTCAGATAGGCTATTTATGGATTTTGAGTATTTAGGTGCTTAAGGATTTTGAATGATATGTGTATCAAAATCAATAAGCTAAAGTAGTAAAAATGATTTAAGGTAAAGAAAACAACAATAAAAGTAAATTGCACAAAGAAAAATAAATCTAAAAACTATAATGATGGTTATAATAGAAAGTATTATAATATAAATGCTTGGAATTAAAAGAAGAGTTGAGAAAATAAGAGATTTATCGGGCTCTAGAGGCTTTTTCACGGTGGCCACTAGTGGATCCACGATTCCATTAGTGTTCAGCTCCTCTCTAGTTAGGTCCTAGAAGTCTTACTGCTCTAGGGAAGGTTGTAACACCCTAAATTCCAAACATATGTAATTCGTAGCATAAATATGATCTTTTACTCCAAATTCGTACCAAAATACAAGGATTTTAAAACTTTTTTATTTACAACATCATTCTTTACATTAGCATAGCAGAAATAAATAATTATAGTACATATATGATAATGAAAATTCTTCAATCTTGGAACATCTCTCACAATGTCTTCAAATCCAGACCAAGACCAGTCCTACAACTAGAAAACTGTGGGCACGTCAATTGCATACAACTGACGCAATGCTATAATACAGTGATTCTTCTACTTTAGCAAACAAAAACTTGGATGTGAAACAAAATGTGAGAAGTGACTATCCTAAACATGTCAGTGTACTGTATGAACCTGATGCCTAATGCAGATACTTACACTTATGATGCACTAATGCACACTTGTTCGGATTCTATGCATCCCATATTACATAGGTCCGAGGGCAAGTCCTTAACGTACTCCTTATTATAGGGTTCGATCCCTTGATATGAAATCCTACACGATAACAAAAACAAGGTTCAGACATCTCATGAGCATGAATTCCAGTTCCGGAGTACACTGCCCGACTATACAGAATTCACCTCGTGCAAACATCCCGCAAGTGCCGCTCTAGCCCAGTATATGTTGGAGATCGGCCTCCTATCTGCCTGACTAATCATGATCCAGGCGTACACCACCCGATCATTCATAATCCCAAATTTAATTAAGGCTCGTCTCTTACCGTAGCAATCTCAGTCCTGGAGTACACCGCTCAACTGGATCTATATTTCCGGAGTACACCACCCGACTATATAGAAATGCTTTACTTACATTTGCACAGGTCTCATTGTAGTACTACTTATTTTTAAATATTATTTTTAAAGGTTTATAAATGAATTAAAATGATTTTTGGGGATTTAATAAATATTTTCAGAAAATTTATCTTTTTACACGTGCGAAACACATGCAAATATTTTCTTGAGAAGTTCAAAAGACAAAATTTCTTCATAGAAAATCATCATTTAATATTTGGGATTTATTTGTAATTTTTCTAGATTTTTCTGATATTTATTGGATCTATTTGCAAATATTAAGAAAAGAAGGATCTTTTTGCAAAATTGTCATTTTGAGGGGTGAAAGTGCAAAAACTATTTTTTGGACTTTTCAAACAGTGCCGAATGAAAATAAGGAGTTTATTTTGCTTTTAAATCTCAATTTAATTGATTTTATCAAGTTTCCAAGTATAGGGATCCATTTATGTAAAGTTATATTTAAAGGGGTTATTTTGCAAATGTATTTTAAAACCCTAAAATCTTTAATTTCAGGCTTATTTAAGAGAAGTGCAGCTGTCTTTCACTGCACAATATCAAGTTTTATTATTTTTTGAGGAGTAAGAAGAGGATCTTGGATTTCGCAAAAAGGAAGGGTTTTCTTACCAGATTTTCTTCATTCGAGGTGAGTGATATAATTGTTTTGTTTGTTCTTTGAATGTTGTATATGAGTGATTTGTTTGTCTTCTTTTATTTGTGAATGTTGTATGATGGATCTTGGATGTTGAATTCTATTTGCTAAAAAGCATGTTTAGGGTTTGAATATGAATATGCACATTATGAATTGGATGGATGGATGAAAAATTGGATCTTGTGAAACCCCATTTGTTTATGAATAAAATTGAATGTGGGTAATCTATTTCTTTTGGATTGGATTGAATGAATATAGTGGATTTTATGCATGAACCTACTAAAGGCGAGACTTTTATGACGTTGAGTAGTGGTTGGACACAAAATTTGATATGGTTATGTTATCCATTGATTGAGGTTGTGAGTTGTAATGATGATTCAGTTTTGAGAAATTTAGAGAAAGAATTTATGAATCAAGAGATCATGACATGAAAATCATAATTGGGAATTTAGTTGAGTTTGAAGAAATATATATCCAAATTGGGGTTTTCCTTTGAGATTTGGTATTGATATGGTTTGGATCTGAATACGAACTATTCCAGTGATCAGTAAAAATTTTAAGAAACTCTATATTTGACTATATGCACAATTCATGTTTTAATCGAAAGAAATCAACAAAATCTCTAGTTTTATAAATTCAAGTGGTTTGATCGAGTTTTATGGACTATTATATGTCCTACAAGTTGTATTTGGTCATATAAGAAATAAGTTTTTTGCAGAAATCGTTTTCATAAAGTAAAACCACGTATCGGTTGAAATGTGAACAACTAAAAGTATGCAGTCTGTAGGTCGACAGTCGACTGACATGACTTCTCAGTCGACCAACACGACCCGGCTGATATGTTCTCTAGTTTTTTCTAGAAATTTCCGTCTGGACAGTCGACTGAAGATTTTTACAGTCGATTGGTACCACTTAGAATTATTTTTCCAAAGATATTGTAATTTTCTCTCTGGACAGTCGACCTATACCCTTCACAGTCGACTGCTACACTTAGGATTATTTTCTTAAAGATTATTGGATTTTCGTTCGGGATAGTCGACTGATAGTTTTTATAAGTCGACTTATAACACTTAGATTATTTTCTTAAAACCATGAAATTCTCTTTCTGGACAGTCGACTTACGTTTGTTATTAGTCGACTGATACTGATGTATCCTTATATTTATGAATGTTCTTTCAAATGATTTATTCTCTAAATGTTCTAATCTATAATTTACTATTCTATACTTTATCCTCTATTAAACCTATGTTTTCGTGTTGTTTTATATATCTGAGCAATTTATGTTGGAAGGTTGGTTTGGATAATTGATTGAGTCTCTAAAGAGTGTGTGTGACCCTAGTATACCGGCAGTTGAGATATTTATGTTTGGGCCTGTTGAGGCAAATTTTAGTTGATCAGTTGTTGAGTTAAGTCCGGTAGGGTACACCAACTCTAGGATATTCGTTAAGTAATTAAACAACCAAAATGATAAGGATAAGCACTAGTAGTGATATGATGAACGAGAATATGGGTAATGGACCTCAGTATGGCTCGCGGTGTGAGATAATCCCCGAAATTATCCAGGTGTGAGTGAAATAGTCTCCGGAATTACCTGTGGTGTGGGATTGATCTCCGGAATTATCGAGATTGAGGCGACGCACATGTGGTATTCGTGTGATGAGGTGTCATTGCTTGCGGTGTGGGGTATTCTCGAAGATTCCCAGGTGTGAGTGAAATAGTCTCCGGAATTATCTGTGGATAGAGTTTGACCTCCGGAATTATCGGGGCATAGGCCAATACTCACAGTTTATCTTTATCTCGTAGTAGTCATCGTGTAGGATTAGTTGTATAGCGGGGGATTAAGCCCTATAATGTGGAGACGTTAAGGGCTTGCACCGGACCTATGTAAAGTGGGATGCATAAACTTCGACAAGTACGCATTAGAGAGTCAGCATATAGAATTGTGTTTCTTGATTTGGTTTCATACGTGTGCTTTCCTGTTTTCTACTCTTGACACTTAGTCTAGCTACACTTGATGTTTTCATGTTTCCTTGTTATTTCTTATTTCATTTATTCTTGTCTCTAGTATGTGTTGTTTATGATTCCATGTTTCATGCTTACTTATGTTACTTGTTTTTATGTCACTCACACCTTCATGGCTGACCCCTTTAGTTTTTGGGGTTAGGGTTATCTCTAGCCTCGTATTTTACAGGTGATTTCTTAAGGCTCGGATTTGGATGCTTGAGTTCAATTGATGTAGTGACTCATGTAAGTTGTAAAATAAAGTGTTGTAAAGAAAAGAAAACTGTAATTTAAGGTGTATTGTATTCCGCTGTGCTATGTAAACGATTATTGTAATGAAAGTTGAAAATTTTTATTGGTATTTGGTTGTGTTTAATATTACATTGAAGTTGATGCTGGGAATTGTGCCACGTATTTTCTAAGATATTATATTAGAAATTCGGGGCACTACACTCATTACATCTCCTTTTTCTAGTTCCTGTCCTTAATTTAATTTTAGTTATCATGGTCTAGAACTAGCATACCCTGTCGGACTTAAACTTACTCAACAATATTTCCGGTCCATATTGACCATTTCACCAAATTTCATTTATCAAAATTGTCGGACATTATGGGTCTCGCTTAGCTCCTAGAAACCATCATCTCAACATAGAGATCCTCTAAGTTAATCTTAACCTCTTCATAAAAGTTTCCTCATTCATTAAAGAATCATTCAAATTCTCTTTAATTGCCCATTTCAAGATAACACATCTCAAAATCAATTCGACTTGATAAAACCCTTACACTATCGTACGTTTATTTTTCAAAAAACAGTCTTTGTTCATTTCTTAATTTGTCATATCAGTCATTTTACACAAATTCTAGGATAAAATGTATTTCTCAATCAATATAAATTTCATTCAACTGGTCATCCTCAAACAACTAGACAAAATTTTCCAAAATGTTATAATAGGACTTCAACAGTCTCAGTTCAATCAACATCATCTTGTTCTAATATTTCAATTCAAATCTCCAAAATATTTACTAAAATCATTTATTCAAACCTAAATAATTGTACTAATTTCCATCAAATATTAATTCTCCAAAATACCAAAATCCTTTAAAATCATCTATATTCAAATTCTTCAAATTCAATCACCAAATATGTGTTTAATCTTTTATCTAAGTGGGAAAAATTAACCCAAAAATATTTGTACAAATTACCATCAAAATGTTTTCCCCAAAAAAGTTAATTTATATTTCCAATATACTCAAAAACATTAAATACTACCAAATTCGAGCTCACCAAGACTCAAACCTACAATCTCAAAGATCCTAATCCACATGCACTAACCAATAATCCAAGACTATTTCTTTATCAACTTCGATTCAAGGTAACAACATATATATATAATCCACTATTTGAATGTTCAACTATCTTTGGACAACAACTCAATGGTCTTGCAAAAATCATATAAATTAAGATACTTATCAAAAAATATATTTCTTAGTGTCATATAAAACTTGAATGATTCTACTACAAAATTGTAGTTATGATTATCTAAATTCATCCTCAATTACTTTGTCTAAATTCAATTGCAAAACAGTAGGTTCAGAATCTGAAAACTGCAGCTCATGCTACTTGTAAAAATCACCTTAAATCACATACTTCTTGAATATTGATTTCTTAGACTCTAAATAAAGGTTACCGAGTCTACTTCAAATCCTTAGTTTTGACCTTCTTCAAAATACTTCATATAAGATGCTGAAATGATAAAAATCCGAAATGTATACAAATTTTCTGCAACTAGCCAAATTGCCAGCCAGTCCTAAGTTCGGATTTTATTAAAATAGTATACGACATCAAAATATTATGAAATTTTAAGGAGATTGAAATATACGGGGTGCTTATATAAATATTTTAGCTCTAGATTTCATCTAGTTCAATAGATATGATGTTCTGAAGTGCAGCTAAAACTTAAAATAGAAACTTATAAAAATGCCCCCAAATCAATCATATCATACTTTCACACCATTAATAAAAAACACATAATCTAAACATGAATGCTCATTCTATATGAGTTATCAGGTATATAATAATTCACACATATATATTCTATAATCTAGCATTCTACTAATAAAATTATATTTGAAAGTTAGAAAAACACCCACCACAAAAGAGACGTTCTAGTAGTTGAAACCTTAGCAAAAGCTCCGCAATCCCCTACTCCCAAAAAAACGCAACTCCCTCCCTTGGATTTCCCGAAAGCAAACAGCAGCAAAACACCGCTTGTTCGTTTTTTTTTTTTTATTTGTGTTCATATGAGGTTAGATTATGGGGTATTTATATGGAAAATTAGGAAGTAGTTTTAGCAACCAATCACTCACACACCCACTAACGCCACTCACACACCCACCCCACTCTTTCCTATATGCAGCCATTTGAAAGAGTGCACAGTGCACGTGTGCATATGTGCACGTGTTTTATACACTTTCTCATTTTATTGTCACTTTTAGTATTTTATTTCATTTAAATTCTTATTTTTAATAAACATTCATATTAAATTTAGTATAATTAGCCTAGTGAAATTTTTAGTGCACAACCTTGTAATAAAATAGCACAATTTGCATGTGTATAAAAAGAAAGACGTGTAAAGTACATGCTAATAAATATTCATATATAAAATAAATTCAAGAAAACGAAAAATGTCTATAACAATCAAAATAAAAAATATACAAAATATGTTCCATTAATTCTATATATGTATACAACAACGTAATCAACGCGTGCATAGATAACACGTGCAACGCACATGTAAAAATATATTTGAGTCAAAATAGAAGAAAAATGAATTTTAATTTATGAAACGAATTCGAACAAGTTATAAAATAAATAATTGAGCACTTAGAAAATTTTATAATATTACACGTAAAGATAGAATATACATAATCAACACATGTATTGAAAGCACGTGCAATATACGTAAAAATACAAAGATTAAAATAAATATTTAAGTTGGCTCAGAATAGGATAAAAATGAATTTTAAGCAAACGAAAAATGTATAAATAATTGAAATGCATAAATACGTAGGACATTTATATTAAAATACGTTACGGATATTACTCGTAACAGTACAAAATACATGTGCGTAACACCCAAGGACAAAATTATCGTACCTCAATTTTTTGGGGTGTTAATGTTGGATATATAGGTATATTCTCAATATAATAGAATATTATTGTGTATAATGTCCTATGGGGCAACACGTGCTTTGTACGTGTTATATGTTTAATTATTGACCGGGTTGAGTGGGCATAAAGCCCAGTACCCTAAACCCAGTTCATCTCATATAAAAGCTAGTCTAGAGGTAGTGCTCTGTAATATTCCAATACTGATAAGCAGGGTATAATATCTTAAGCGGCTATGAGATAAAACCCTAACCCTAATTTCCCTAAATCAGTATTAACAATCTTAAGATATTAGTAGCTTACCTCTGCCGCCGTTGTCTCTGACTAGAGTCACCGCCGCTGTCTCCGACCAGAGTTGCCGCCTTCATCAACAATGTCAGCATCATCGTCGGCACAGATCGAAGATCCAATCGATCGTCGTCGTGGTGTCGTTCCCCTTTGGCCGCATTCTCAAAATCGATCGTCGCCAAGATTAGATCGTCATCTTCCGATCATCTTCTCCATCTTGACTGGTCGCCATTGGTGATTGAGTGTGTGATCGGGATCAGATCGATTGGGTCGGTTTCTGTCGTTGAGTTTGGGGGATTGCACCGCAGATCGTAGGTGGAGTGGGTCTCTCTCATCGATTGATCATTGCTGTTGCTGGTGCTGTTTGGGGCTTTTGATTGGATCAGATTGGGTTCTATTCTTCCTCTTGACTGACTGCTGTGTGCTCTTCAGATTTATGTGGATGTAATTGCTGGAGATAGTGCGAGCAATGGAGATGATGTTTGGACTAGATCCAAATATGTTTGGACTGGATCAGATCTAAAATTAAAGATAAGTTCTTTACCTGCATATATATTTGAATTATACTATTTATATGTTGCTAAGTGCTGAAGTTTAAAACCGTGTTGATCATTGGTTAATTAAATACAAGTTTGAATAACTGTTTTGGCTATGTGCTAAGGATCAAATATCCATTTTGATAAATTAAAATTATAGATTTTGACTGTAAATTTGCATCTCCAATTAAATTATTGTTAGAATAAAAGTGCTAATAATTTGTTTAATTGGCTAATTTTAACTATTGATGATGTAGGAATTTCAAAGTTACTTACAAATTGGATGTGTTGGAGATGATGGATATGCATCACGGTTGAATAAATATGCACTACGCAGGTTTCTCCATCGAATTTGGAAAACACTTCTAACTTGAAGTGTGGGTATGATCTACTCTAATCTTTCTTAGTATTTTCATGTGATGAATGTGTTAACGTTCTGTGCGTTTGATCATATGATTGAGAGTTTTAGATCATAGTTATTCTCGCTTTGGAAAACTAGCATGTTTAGGGTTGTTAAGTACTTTATCATACTATGTATATAGATATTTTGACAAATTCATTGTTTGCAGTTTGTGTGAGATTATATATTTGCTTCTCTAATAATTAAAATTTTTGTATAAGATTTATGACAAATGTCCGTAACTTAGATAGGAGCATTCTGTAATGCAGAATATGACTCCATTATTTATGTTTTGTTTTTTATCGTTCATTGTACTGTGTGTGCAAAATTGAATTATAAAATATGGGTCATTATCTCACTTAGTGTTTCGAAGATGATGAAGAACGAATAAAGAAAATATAGCTCAATTTGTTTGAGCACGGGGACATTGTTAGAATCACTAGAGAAAGCAAACAACTTTGTAAAATGTAGTAGAGTAATTTTGTATTAACTCTTATAAGGTGCATATATTGTCAATCGCATGTATAAGCTGAGTTTAACAAATGAGACAATTAATAATAATAGTTCTAATTGTGTTCTTGAACAATAGCATATTTGGCTAGGATTTGAGAACTATATATTCAATTGTCTGTGAGGAAATGTGATCTAATTATCAAAACTGTGGGGAAAATGGAGTTAAAAGATATTTTGCCAAAAGTTTTAACATCCAAGTTGTTTGAGATTTAGAATCACTATGAACTATATATTAAATTGTTTGTTTTTGTTAAAACTCATAACTCTGCTAAATGACACTCTATTAAATATGACAAATATGAAAGTTGTGCTCAGATTATGATCACTAGAAAATTATTTAGTATGGTTTCTAGGAGCACACAACTACTTGAGTCAATACATTCTGATATTTGTGATCTCAGTAGCTTTGCAACTAGATGAGACGATTATTGGTCAGAAGTATTTAATCGCTTTTGTAGATGATTAATATAAGTCTGTCATATATATGAAGAATGAAGCACTTATTATTCTTAATGAATTAAAAAATTATAGTTGAATTCTAAAAATCAAGGGTTCAAATTCGATAGAGGTGGTGAATATGTTTAACAACTTTAGAGAAGTTTGCATTGGGCATAATCTCTACTGCACTCTACTTACAACAATCAAACAGTATTGATAAAAATTAGAATCAAACTCTTAGTGAAATATTGAATTCTATATTATTGACTGTTGTTTGATGTTGTATTGTTAATCATATCTCTAAATGTGTTACTACACTCTAAATTGAATACACCTTGTAGATCAAGACATGAAAACACAAATAGTTTTGTTAAAGTGAGATTTTGTGTTGTGATACTTATGTTAGAATACATAATCCTAGAAGGCCTAAAGTAGGACCTACAACAGATATTTGTGTGTATTTAGAAAGTGCAGAATGTAGTTCGGTGGACAGATGTTGGATCTATCTAATTTGTGTTAGAAGAATCTAGACTTACATTATTCTTTGAGGATGTGTTCATCAAAGATAAATGTATGAAATAATTTAGTCATACAGACATGCTCAATGATTCACAGTTGGAATCAAGAACTAGTCTTACTGACACTTAAAAACCTGAATGACAAATAAGCTAAGAAGAGTTTTAGTAGACAATGAGATGATTATGTGTCATACAATAATACTTCAATTTAGTTGATCTTCCGAAAGAGGCTAAAACTATAGTAAGTAAGTGGGGTTTTGTAGAAGAAACTTAATTTTGATTGTTCAGTAGCAATTTTAATGTTTTTTAGTAGCTAACAGATTGACTGAAAAATGGGGTAGATTTATTTGATGTCTACTCACATGTTTGTCATATTGCTACAATAAGTATTCTTCTTACCCTTACATCTATTGAAAATTTTGTCATTCATAAAAGATATTTAAAAGTTTTGTACTTGATATTTTGTACTGAACAGTTTTGTACTGGAAAGTTTTGGACTAATATGTTTAGTGAACAAGATTTACAATTTAGTCAAATCACTGTATGCTTTGAAACATGTAATATAGCTATCATATAAATAATTTGACAAATTTCTCAAAGAGCCTAGTATATGAATCAAGTAATTGATCAAATCAGTGCCTTTAACTTTGTGGTGTGTCAAATATAATGGCTATTATTTACTTGATTTTATTGACATGCTTGTTGATTGGAAGTGACATCTCTATTATAAATGGAGTTAAATTGTGCTATCCAAATAAATTTAGCTTGAAACACCTAAGTATTGTGGTCACCATATTATGTATAAGGGTGAGTTTTGGTTGGCAAGGGATAACCCTTAGTCAAACTCGATAAATCAATAATGTGTTTCAAAAGTGGGGATATAGTGATTGAAAATGTGTTTTGAAGCACCTTATGATTATGATAAAAGGTTGACACCTTATGATGGTGCAACTATGAGACAGGTAGATCATTCTAAAAGAATTGAAAGTCTCGTGTATACAAAGATCTGCACTAGAATAGACATAGCCTTTGAGGTAGGTATGATCTGCAGACTCACTAATAATCTCATACACACTTGAGTGCCCTTAAGAGGCTAATGAGATACTTGAGTGGTACTCAAGAGTTTGCTTTGTGCTACTCAAAGTTTTGTGAAAGTCAACAACTAGTGGATATGTGTTCACACTAGTAGGAGCAAAAAAATTATGGAGATTAATAGGCAAACAAGTCTTGCGTTCTTATCCAAGAAATCAGACGTTTATGTGTTATCCTCTGCAGGGGAAGAGGCTGAGTGGATTGAATGACTTATTGCTAATCATCTATTTGAGAAGTTTAATGTAAATTCTCTATCTGTTAATGCGACTATCAAACTATAATGCACTGTAGCGCATAACTCACTCTATAATAGTAAGAGGAGTATATTAAGGCTGAAAGAAATCTAGTTGAACTTTCTCATAGATTAAGTGCAATTGCGACAAGTATGGCTAATGCTCTTGCTAAGAGACTTGAAAATGATCTAATTATCAAAACTGTGGGGGAAATGGAGTTAAAAGCTAAAAGCTATTGAGTCAAAAGCTTTAACATCCAAGTTGTTTTGGATTTAGAATCCAATTAGAGCCATAGAGAAGTTCAAACTGAAGCATCAATTTTAGGCAGTTGACATGCTTTAGATAATTTGAAAAGTTCTATGTAAATTCTGTTAATATATAATTTCATTCCAATTTTGATGATGCTATATATTTTCATAATTTACATAGAATCATCTCATTATTCCAAAAGAAAGCATGAAAACTTGTCGATGTATTTTCGATGTTTAGAATGGTTGTTATATCATTCCAATTTTGATGATATAACTCTTTTATGGATTCATGTTTCATTCCAATTTTGATGATTCAGAATTAACCATAATTGATTTGACTGTTCTATCATTCCAATATGAAACATAGTATAGTTCTTGTGTAGAAACTATAATAGTTCTTGTTCTTTATTTTGTTAAAGAAACTTGATTGTGATGTTTGCGTCACATTTTGCTAAGCTATCGTTGAATTGTACTAAGTTCTTTAGTAGAACCAGATACTTTATGAAATTTGCTAGAATTCTTAGAGATGTGTCTCTTGATATTCTTGTTTTCAATAAGCTAGCAAAGATGGAGGAGTTGAATCTGTCAACATAGATTTCAAAATAATGATTTGCTCAAAATGGAGGAGTAAATATAAAGCAGTTTGCAAGGATATAGTTTTGGTTTATTTCTGTGAAGAATAACTTTGTCACTTGCTTGATAAAACTTCTGTTGAGTTTAAGACTCTTGTGTTCATGAGCTTAAAACTCATATTTTGTTCTCGAAGTTTATCTGCTTTGGTTGATTTTGAAACTATGACAGGTTTCTCTGGTTGGTTTAGTCATTGTGAACTATTCTGTTTTGATATGGTCTTTGAACTATTTGATTATTTTGGTTTAGTCTCATTCGAACTATTCGAGTTATAATTGATTTAGTCTATGAACTATATTATTTTGTGAGCCAATGATTTAACGGGGCATTGCCTAATATATTGAGAATATAGGAGGAGATTGTTGGATATATAAGTATATTCTCAATATAATAGAATATTATTGTGTATAATGTTCTATAGGGCAACACGTGCTTTGTACATGTTATATGTTTAATTATTGGACCGGGTTGAGTGGGCATAAAGCTTAGTACCCTAAACTCAGTTCATCTCATATAAAAGTTGGTCTAGAGATAGTGCTCTGTGATATTCCAATACTGATAAGCAGGGTATAATATCTTAAGCGGCTATGAGATAAAACCCTAACCCTAATTTCCCCAAATCAGTATTAACAGTTAAGGCTCTCAAATTTCTCTTCTTCACCTAGGGAAGTGTATTCTTACTCTAAATTCTCTCTATCTATTTCTCCTTTTTTTTTCTTTTTCTTGTTTATCTGGAGAAGTCACTCTTTTATGCTTCCTTGATGAGCTCTCCCAAAGTCCAAGTCCTTTCTTTAGGTAGGAGTATGGTGGCTATTTATAGAGTAATTAGGGCTGAAGTGGTATAGGAGTGGTATAAATAAACATACACGACACCGTAGCAAAAATTTTGGAACTGGTTGAAAGATGACCTCTTCCAGATGTTTGCGGACCTGCATCTAGGATCGTTCTCCTTTGATCGCATCAACTATGCTCACATAGTTCTTATCCCTAAAATTTTATGAGCGAACTCTGTGGCTAAGTTTAGGCTGATTAGTCTGATTAATTCCACCTTCAAAATTATCATGAAGGTCCTCTCGGCTAGACTTAGCGAGGTTATCTCCCCCCTTATCGACCCTGCCCAATCGGGTTTCATCAAGGATCGTTTTATCCTCGATAGTGTCGCCTCGGCCCAAGAAATCATATCCTACTGTCATAAGTCCAAATCAGAAGGTATCCTGCTTGAACTTGACTTTCAGAAAGCTTACGACAACGTTAGTTGGGAGTTCCTCTTCGACATCCTACTTCATAGAGGTTTTGGACACAAGTGGATGACTTGGATTAAATCCAGCCTGTTTGCGGGCACCTCTTCCATTCTCATTAATGGTACGGAGGGGCACAAATTTAAAATCAAATGCGGGCTCAGGCAAGGTGATCCATTTTCGTCCCTTCTCTTCTCATTGGTAGCCGATGTGTTCAGTAGGCTCCTTCGCAATGCCTGGGAAGCCCAGGTCATTGAAGGCCTTGGCGGCTCTCGTAGTTTCAATGGCGTACTGAACCTTCAGTACGGCGATGACACCATCATCTTTGCTAAACCTAACTCTCATACGCTCAGAAACCTGAAACTCCTTCTCTATTGTTTCGAACTAGCCTCTGGACTCTCTATCAATTTTAATAAATCTTCTGTTCTATGGCTGGGAGGCTCGCCTAACAGGCAGGAAGAAATATCCAAATTTTTCAACTGCCCAGTTGCTTCTTTTCCTATTACATATTTAGGCATTCCTCTGAGGTGGGGAAAATTACATAAATCGGACTGGTCACCTATGATCGATAAGGTGGAATCCAGGCTTTCTGTCTGGTCCGGGAGATAGCTTTCCCGTGGCGGAAGATTGATTCTGCTCAATTCTGTCCTATCATCGATCCCTCTGTACATGATGTCTTTCTACTTCGTTCCTTCTTGGGTGATCAAGAGGATTGACCAGATCAGAAGTAACTTCCTCTGGTCTGGTTCTTCACTCTACATTCCCGGATCGCATCTTTGTAACTGGAAACTCATTTGTTCTTCGAAGAGAGCTGGAGGATTGGGTGTTTTAGACCTTAGGCACCAGAACCTAGCATTACTGGGCAAATGGCTCTGGAGATTTCTCAAAATAGAGGATCTCCCTTGGATCAATAGTATCAAAGACAGATACTTCTTGGTCGATGAATGGTGGAGTTTCCCGGAACATACTCATCGCCATGCCTCCCCCTTCTGGAAGGGGATCTGGAAGGCAGCGGCAGCATTCCACTGCGGATTAAGCCACGACTGTGCTGATGGCTCCATGACCAGATTCTGGACTGATGTTTGGATCGGTAATTCTTCTTTAGCTACTGCTTTCCCAGCTATCTTCCATCTGGCTGCCGATCCGCTGGCCTCGGTTGCAGATTACTATAGCAACAATGAATTACAAAGGCAGTGGTCGATTCCCCTCACTTCCAATCTTCCCCCGCATCTAGCCCCAGTTTTTGATAACCTTCTTACCTCGCTCAACAATGTGGTTTGGCATGATAAAGAGGAATTCTTTTGGCATTGGAATTCTTCAAGGATCTTCTTGGTTCGCTCCTTCTATCATTTTCTTAACTTTAGAGGAACGTTATCGCCTTTTTATGACCTGGTGTGGAAGTCTTGTGCCCCTTTGAAGGTGAAAATCCTTGCGTGGCTAGCTCTCAACAATAAACTTCTGACTGTTGAGATTCTCAATAAGAGAAATTGAGAATGGGGACAATTGTGTCTGCTTTGCGCTTCCGTTTCTGAGGATGTGAACCACTTGATCATAGAATGTGAATTTTCGCGTCCTCTCTGGAAAATTACAGTGCTGGCTTGGGAATCGTCTGACATTCCGGCCAGTCTGGTCGAATGCTGGACGAAGTGCCCTCCTAATCGTGCTTTCCACAGATCATGGTTCCTTTCCTTTCAGATAATCGTATGGATCATATGGAGGGAAAGGAATAACAGAATTTTCCGTCAGTTAGCTTCTTCCCCTCGTTCGATTTCAGGCGAACTTTTGTCTTTATTCAATTTTTGGTCTTCATCTTTAAAAGACAAAGCAAAAGAAGCCCTTAAGTTTGAGAGGCTGGAAAAGGCTGTCCATTGTCTTATTACCCTCAACGCTATTTAAAGCTCACAACATCACTTATTTGGACCTTTTTGAAGTTTAAATTATCATGTAATCATTTTTTGCGTTTCTTATCTGAAGCACTCACTTTCTTCGCTTTTCCTATGTTTGGTATTTTTTGTTTGGATTGACGCTTGTGCCCTTGGTGTTTGTATACAGGGTTGACGAGTAGGGTTGCCTGGATCTTAAGGTGTTTTTGGCACCAGGTTAAGCTGCTTTTTGAGGTTGACAAGTAGGGTTGCCTGACTCTTTAGGTGGTTTTGGCAGCAAGTTAAGCTGCTTTTTGGGTATGTTGCTTGTGGTTCTGGTGAGCTGGCAGTCTCGGTCTTCATTAGGGACTGAACTCATCATCTCACTTTCCTTCTATATAGTTCATCAGCTCTTGCTGTTATTTTCTTTTGGTGATATTATGTTTAGAGATCTTTGGTATGCTACTATGTCTTATTTCACTGTAAGTATCTTATGGTGTATGTTCCATCTAGCAATGGATTAGCTTGTTATCTGACATCATTGTGAGCGATTCTGGCTGTGTTTGTATCTACTGGATGTGTTGGTTTTGGTGAATGATCGCTGTGAGCGTATCGTTCGGTTTTGAGTGTGTTGAGTTTGCAGTCTCAGTCCTCTATTGGGACTGACCTATTCATCCCACTCTCATTTACCATGGTACCTCAGTTCTTCCTGTTGGCTTCTACGGTACCTCATTACTTTTGGTATGCAGTTATTATCTTTTGGTGATCTCTGGTTTAGAGATCTTTGGTAAGCTTCTGTTGTGAAATCCAGCTACCTAAATAAATAGATAAACTAGACACAAATTAAAACCTCGCAAGTGTACGAATCGTTTATAGAAGCGTAGTGAAAAGCAAGGATCGATCCCACAGAGATTGTAGCACTTAACTCACTAATCAATAAAACAAAAGAAAATGCAAATCATAAAGTTTTGTTCTAAAAGTCTATTTGAAAGGAAATGAAAAGATTAAAATCTAAATTAAGTAGCATCACAATTTGAGTCACAAATTTCTATTAAAGTAGCTGGGCTTTGATTTCCACCTATAGTCAATAATACTAAGTCGTATACTACTCCAATTACTCATGTTTGTTCCTTTAAGGGCATGGTATCTACTCCTTAAAGTTATTGTTTCCCTAAGCCAAGAATTAGGCATGGTATCTACTCTAATTCGTTTCTTTCTTTAAGTATTTAGCATGGTATCTACTAAGTTGCACTTAAGGAAAACATAGGAACAATGGAAACGAACAAACACTTGAAGTTCTAGAAATTGGTATCAGATCTAGATCCTTCAAATTGATTAAACCAAGAACCCCTAAAGATTCCTGTGTTACAAGTTATGAGCACAAGATACGGGTCGTTTCTATACTCATATAACAGATTCAGATTTATAATACACAAACTTGATAAACTCAGGTTCTGTATGGCAGTCGACTTGCTGTCACTCTCAGTCGACTGCTCTTAGAACTTCTGAACAAGTTTGATTATTATAAATCTATACCAATTCAATCAGGTTTAATCAATAAGTAATAGAGTAGCATTTAGAAGAATATAAGCATTACATGACTACGGTTTCAATCTACCCAACTATGAAATTAGTTACACATAATACAACCTTTATTGATTAATAAAATAGAATTCATGACTCTACAATAAAAATAAAAAGTAAGGAAGAACAGAAGAACACTGATTTGTATGATGTTGAAATTGAGCCCAATCAGCAGTCGACTTGTTCCCCTCTTTCTTTGATGCTGGTATCTTGATGCTTGCTGTCGATGGTCAGTTCCTCCCTCGAATAATGCCTCTTGGTTGATATTTATAGAACACGGGAAGAGAGTTTAGGGTTTGCACATTTTTGCAGAAAAGTCATCTTCTTTCTTTTATTTCTTTCCTTATTTGATCTGCGTTTATTTCTTTCTCTTTTTCTTCTTTTCTTCCTTTTCTGCAGATATTGAATTCCTGATTTCTTATCTCTTCACGCATAAGACTGAGTCCACCTTCTTACTTGCCAACCCTGGTCCCCTATCTTAATTAATGACGAGTTGTTACACGCGACGACCTTGGTTTGTATAACTTCCATTTGATTCGGATTTGGCTGAGGCTGGATCTTAAACTTTCTTATCTTTTAACTCTGCTGAATACCAGTCGACTTGTTTTGAAATCATTCGACTGTGTCGAGACATCTATAGATTCACAATTAATCTGTCAAGTCGACTGGTGTTGGAGTAAGTCGACTGTGCCGAGCAGCTTCAGCCTCTCTGTCCAGTCGCCTGTTTGAAGAACCAGTCGACTGATGCTCTGCAGTTTCTGTGTATCCTCCTCAAAATCCTGAATCTGCTTCGTTTTGCTGTTTTAGGCTGTTTCCTGTGGAAAAGAGAAAATAAGAGTAAAATACCACATATAAAGCATTTAAATGTCCAATTGCATTAAGATTATTGCTCCAAAATGTGAATATTATTGGATTCATTAGCTTCTACGTTTTAATTCCCAGTAGATATCCTTGGTGTGTCTTCTAGCTATTGTTGGGTTAGCTTATTACTGAATTGGTTTTGAGCTTCTCTGGCTGTGTTTGTATCACCTGGTTGTGTTGTGGTTGGTGGGTGATCGCAGTGAGCTTGTCGTTTAGTTTTTTGCCGTTTGGATGGTTTCTTCGAGTCGTGCTAGTGCCTGCTGATAACGCACCTATTGGTGCGGCGTGGTTCCCCTAGGGTCGGTATTGGCGGTGAGGATTCGATATTGCCCCGTTCCAGTTCGCTTAGACTGTGCTCAATTGGACGTAAGCGCGACTGGGCTGGGTTTTTTGGCTCGAAGTCTGGAGTTCGGGATCGGATGATTGTTCTCCCGATGCCGCTTACTGTCAGCTCTATTTCTAGCTTAGCTTGTTTTGTTGATTGTTATTATTATAGTGGGTGTCGCTTAGCCTGTATTGTCGCTATTTCTTATTCGGGTCTTGATGGACTCGATTTTTGTTGTTATCTGTTGTAGATTTTATGGGTTTGTTTTACATCTTGTAAGACCTTTTGATGTAATTTTCTTTATTTAATTAATGCATGGCTGGAGTCTGTTGACTCTATCCGTATCATCAAAAAAAATACACGACACCGTAGCTGTTTTTTTCTTCCGTATTTGTCATAATATGACCATAATATGACCATACGTTACCCCTCCTTGACACATGACAAAACTTCTAGTTTAAAAAACTTGGGGGGATTAAATCTTCTATGCTTGGGGGAGGTCTCACCTAAGGGAGGCCTTTTCATAGGGGATGCTCTACTAAGTTAGAGCATCCACAATGGTATTTCTCATTTTTGAGAATATGGCAGTTACAGTAATAGCGAATACTGATATCGTCTGTAGTTGTTGTTTTCTAAAATTTTGCTAAAATTTGAAACGGACGAGACATGTTATATCGTCGGTGATATTTGTTTTTTTTCGATTAATTAATTTTAATGATTAGAGATTAAAATAGTTTAATTAAATTAATTATATAATAAAATATATCTTAAACCTAGATTTAACTACCTTAAACTAACCTAAACTAACTATTTGACCCTAATCCTAATTGCCCTGATATTGGGGACGGGACATGTTGTCCCGTCCCAAGCATTTTTGCTTGAGATGGGGTAACTTGTCTCGTCCTAGGGTAATTTTGAGATATTTTTTTCTTCTCTTCATCCAGACCGTCCGGTCCAAAAAAAAAAATTAAAAAATTAAAATTAAAATAAGGGACGATACATGTTGTATCGTCCGACGATTTAAAAAATAAAAAAATAAAAATAAATTGGAATGAGATAACTTGTATCGTCAGACGAGATTAAAAAATAAAATATAATTTGGACGAGACAACTTGTGTCGTCTCTTACAATTTGAGAATCACAGCTTTGTTTCTCAAAAATGAGAAGCGACTGTAGCTATTTTGCCAAAATATGACAAAATAGCAAATAACTACAGCGTGATCTTTCTCAAAAAATGAGAATTTGAAAAATATAGCAAACGACTGTGGATGCTCTTACTTGGTTCCCAAGTAAACCTACTTTAGCCAATTCATGACACTTGGAGGATAGAGAGAAGTTTTAAGTCTAAGGGAGGGATAGAAGAGTCTTTTCATGATGTTTTTAGGATTTGGAAAATGGGAAATGAAATCATGAACGAAGGAGCAAGATCAAGTTGTGGCAAGCTCCTCAAGAGGAAGCTAAAGGGAAGCCCGGGGGAGACAAGGGGATAAACCTAGGCGAGCCGATAGTGGAGCTATGCAAGGAATCCTCTAGTGTTGGCAACTTTGTTGAAAATTGAAAGTTGAGAGGGGCTAGGTATAAAAAGGGGCTAGGTATAAAAATTACACTCAATTTGTGAACTAGGAAGTAATGGGAAAGGGGAATGTTCAAAATACCCTCACATCTCTCTCACTTTCTCCCGGTTTCATTCTCAAAGGGGGACCAAAACAAAGTCAGGTAGGGAAGACTATGGGTTGCTTGGTAGTCACACGAGGTAAGGACATAGTCCATTGGGTAAAAGCTAGTTGTTAGGGTCTTATGTGTAAAAAAATCATTCATTCTCTCTTCTTTTTTTTCCCGGGTTTGAAACGAAACAAGAGAGGAAGAAAGCTTTGTGGGCAAGAATTGGAAATTTGTAACTTGGAGATTCTAAGCAGCAAGTGTGTCCAAGAATTGGCACTTGCTTGATTTAATTTGTAATGGGGAAAGATGAGAATAGTATTTTTGGAATTTTTTCTCATATTTTCCTTGACAGCTAACCAAAGGTGAGAGGGGATTATCCTAGGGAATCTTGGCCAACCAACACCAATTTATCTCATAATCAACTCTAATATTTATATTAATTAAGTGCAATCTCATAGTTTAATCATCAATCTTGCACCAATCTTGATGTGCTGGATTTGCACTCTTATTAAGACAAGTAGGGTAGGAAACTTATGAGCCAAATTAATTTCTCCTTTAAACCCAAACATTTGTTTTAAGAAAATAAAATGAAAAGCCCAAAGAAATCTGAAGCCTGTATTATTCAGGGATAATAGCAAGGAATAAATATTTTAAATATGCAAGTGCGGAAAATAAAATGCAATGAAAAATGCAATTCGGGAAAAATCTTGTGTTTGTGTAATATTAACAAAAAAAAAAAAGTGTGCCAATATAATGCCCCTCCTAAACATTGTGGACTGGTAGAATCACCGGGGCCGAAAGTTCGAAATGAACCCTAGCCTGTGGCTTACAGACTTCACCAGGACCTAGTGTTTAGGAAAGACAAGTGCTTTTTTGGTCAATTTCGGGGCTGCAAGTAAAAAAATGAAGGGCTGGATGGGCATCAGACTCCCTTCTGCAAGTGGGCGGCGGCAGGCTCCGGGTAGCTGAGTCTTAAAGACTCATCACCGCTAGTGTGGAGGTACTATTTTGAGAACCAACCGTCCTGGGTGTGGACAGTAAGATTCAAACTTCTACTCCTAAATGACACTATCATGTAATCCAAAGTGCATGCATGTTGTGGAGTAGCTAAGGCCCACTGGGTGCTAGCTTCCAGGAGACTTTAACTACGTGATAAAGTAGGTTATGTGATTTTGAAATGGATGAAGTGTTTAAACTGTATCCCGATCGATGACAACTGACTAACTTGAATCAATTGCATGCAACACGCTTACGTAAGCCCCGGTCCGATCACGTGTTGCACCAAATAATTTTTATACAAGCGTGTATGCATGAAAGACGAGAGGGTCATGTCAAGCTGAGAAGATAGTTGTTTGACTGCAATCAACTACGTGCAGGGGAATGTGACTGTAATGGTTAACGTTGTTTAAAGTCACTTACCCATGCTAACACAGCGATAACATTACATGTCCGGGTCTGTGGTGGACTGTTTAAAATCACTTGCCAGTAGCTGACACAGCTATCGCACTTCACGGATGGCTGGTCACATTTGTGGGCTAAGTGTTGAAAGGTTGTTACCCGGAGATATATAGGAAAAGGCTAAGTGTTTAAACTGTAGCCTGAATTTGGGTGGAATGAGATCGTAGTGGATTGTTTAAAATCGCTTACCTAAGATGACACACCGATAGCACATGTCTTGCACTACAAAATAAACTCTCTATACCGGCATTTATACCCCGGCGTTTGTGTCAAACGCTGGGGTACGATTATGGGATATAAACCGTCATGCTTACACCGGCGCTTTTAATAAACGCCGATGTATTATGTAATGCACCGGCGTTTATTAAATACACGCCGGTGAATACTCTGGGTTTTTTTACCCCAATTCCCCTATTATTTTTACATGCCTTTTTCTTTTTCTTCTCTCTCTCTATCTCCCTCCCTATCTTTCCCGATCTCTCTCTCTCCCTCCCTATCTTTCCCGACGCTGTGCTCCCGCCGTCATCTCCTTCGCCGTGCTCCTGTCATCGTCTCCTCCCCTGTGCTCCCGCCGTCGTCAACTTCGCCGTGCTCCCGCCGTCGTCAATTCCCGCCATTAGGTAGTATAATTATTTATAACTTTTGATAAATTTTGTATTTATGAATTAAAATATTTGCAATTGGAATTGTGTGAATGAATAATTAGGAAATATGAAATCTTTTGGGGGAATTTAGACTGATTAGGGTTTGCTAAATTTGTGGATTTGTTAATTAGGGTTTGTAGTTTTATTAGGTTTTATTGTTATCTTTTGTTTCTTTTCTGATTTATATAGAAGTTTGCTTCAGGTTTGATGAAGTTTTCTTCAGGTCTGATTTGGTTTTGTTGGAAATTAATATACAAGTTTGCTTCCGGTCTTGATGCAAGCATATGTTTGGAGGACCATGGTAAGTTTTGCTAGCAATAACCTCATGATTGATTACTAATGTGAGTGGTTACATTGAACCTCATTTTTTTTTTAATATGCTGCTTTTGATCCCAGGGATGTGGCAGCTGGGGCTGTGATTGTTCAAGAAGCTGGAGGCCTTGTGTTTGATCCGTAAGTCCCAATTTGTCGATAAATTTCACAGATGCAAAAAATTACAGAATATTAGCCGGTAATCAAGAATTGTGTCTCAACCATGGTTGAAAAGGCCATTTAACAAAGACATTTGTTTTCATCAGGAGTGAAGCAGACTTCAACACATGGCTCAGAGAATTGCAGCATCAAATGTCCATCTCAAGGATTTGTTTACTATTGCACTAAAGGAAGCCAAGGTTGATCACGAAACCTAAAGTACCAGGTTTGCTCATCAATTAGCGAGGATGCCCTTTTAAATCCAGTAAATCTGCGATTCTTTCACTTGGCAATATTACTTCACAATCTCAAAAATTAGCTGACAGATACATCATATGTGCCTATGTATACTTTCTTTTGAGATGCTGGATATTTGATTGAGTTACATATATACTGTACTCTCTTAGAGACTGGAAATGCATTGATTTCAATTGATAGTCTTAAGTAGAGATTTTCTAAGCAAGATTTCCTTAATCTTAAGCAGTGGCGGAGCCAGACGAATCAAAATGGGGGTCCCAAATTTTTTTTTCCCCGGCATCGACATAATTGAGTCTTTAATAAGATGTGGATTAGACTTGGGGGTCCCAATTTTTTTTTAACTGGGGGGGGGGGGGGGGGGGGGCAAATAAAAATTTTGGTCTATATTAGGGGGTTTTACAAAATTTTTGGGGTCCCAATTGTCCCCCCTCCTCCCTTCCTCCCTCCGCCACTGATCTTAAGTAGTTTTAATTTGCAGAGCTAGAAACACAATTTTGGTTAAATAATTGCATTTACCAGCAGGTCTAATTAATTTTCTTCTAGCTAGCCTGAATGTCAGACTTTTATGATTTATAAAAATGTTTACACAGTCAATGTGTTTTAATACATTCTTTTGCTTTATCCTTTTGTAACAAATGAAAAAAAGTGCATCAGTGATAGGGTTCACTTGAAACTATTATGTACTTGTTGCCTGTATATTGGGAATGCGGATCATTTTTTTTTTGTAAAAACCATTTGTTAGCTTGTTAAAATTTATTAATGGATCGTATTGGCTTTCTGCTCATGGTTTTACCTCACAAAGATAGTTGTTCAGTTGAACTTGTTTCTATGCTCTGTCTCTCTTGAATGGCTATACGTTGCGCATTTGGCTTCTATATGAATCATCACCTTATCTGTCTCTCTCGAATGGTTGTATGTTTTGCACTGGACTTCTTTATGATTCATCATCTTATCTGTCTCTCTCGGCTGGCTATGTGTTTTGCATTGGACTTCTATATGATTCATCATCTTATTTGTCTCCCATGAATGGCTATATGTTTTGCATTGGACTCCTATATTAATCATATCTTTATGGCTCTCTTGAATGGCCATCTGTTTTGCATTGGATTTCTATATGATTCATCACTATCTGCCTTTCAAGAATGGCTATATATTTTTGTTAAATGGACTTCAGTATGGTCTATCCCTCGCTACTCTTTTGCTTGCTCTATCTTTTCTCATGACAGTAATCTTTATGTCTGTTGTATTATTTTTAAGTGCATATTAATTCAAGTGGATGCTAATCATGCAAATTCTTTTGCCTAAGAAATTTTGTGTATCATGTGAACACGTCCCACAATTAGATGCATCTACATAAAACTCGTTGAAATCTTGTATATAATTTCGAAAGATCCTAATGTAGTTTTTGTATTCTTCAATTACAGTAAAGTTAGTGTAACTATTTTTTGTCTCTTTTGTTTGGTTAGGGTTAGGGTTGGTGTTAGAAGCAGGAATTTAGGATCTGGGCTAGGATGAGAGTTGAGGTTATCTATTGTTCTCCATAAATATTCATGATCAAGTATTAAGAATTACTTTCTGTCAAGAGAAAAACATAATTTAAAATAATGTTTATACTGTAGCATAGAAAAGAATTGCAAATTCAGTAAATACCGACGTAACCCCTACTTCAAACAAAAAAAGCGCAAAATGTCATAGAGAGATTGATGATCGAGCGAATGCTAGATGTATTGAGGATCAACTTAAGACAATGTTAGTTATAGGATTAAGGATGCTTTGTTGTTTTTATAGCTATGTGCACATAACATGTAAAGAAAGAATGCTTTTTGTGATTTTTATTGCTAAAATATTCAGAAATCAACTATAATCATTCATATGTTTCAATCATCCGGTTTCCTTCATTTCCTCAGGGACCTGAGATTCGCACAGGGTTCCTTAAGGATGCAAAACCTGTCTAACTCAAAGAAGGCCAAGAAATTACAATTAGCACTGATTACAGCCTTAAAGGCGATGGGAACACAATCACCATGAGCTACAAGAAGCTCCCTGTCGATCTGAAGCCTCAAAACACAATCTTGTGTGCTGATGGAACCATAACTTTCACGGTTCTCTCTTGTGACCCGGGTGCTGGAACTGTGAGGTGCCGATGTGAGAACACTGCTATGCTGGGTGAGAGGAAGAATGTGAATCTTCCTGGAGTTGTGGTGGATTTTCCAACACTTACGGAGAAGGACAAGGAGGATATCTTGCAATGGGGAGTGCCTAACAACATTGATATGATTGCCCTCTCGTTTGTTTACAAAGGGTCTGATCTTGTTAATGTTCGCAAGGTTCTTGGAGATCATGCCAAGCATATACAGCTACTGTCAAAGGTATATTGTTCATTTGACAGATATTAGCATACACTTACTAGATATATTTATAAGAGCAATGCATGGGTAAATATAACAATAATAATTGTACAGATAATTTTCTGACTATATTCCTCCTCTTATTATCTATTACGTGCAAGTCCTTCACCAATAGCCTATCGTTTCTTATCTTTATTTTAGGCCAAAGTTCAATTATCCAAAAAAAAAAAAAAAATTTAACCAAAAATTTATATAGTGGCAATGAAATTTTAAGACATTTTCAAGAAAACTACCTTGAACATGTTTTCGCATGACGTTTCTTATGAATTATTCTGTTTTGAAATTACTCTTGTATGACATTGACAATATATGTAAAATGATTACTGTGCTCGTTTATCTATACTCTCATAAGCATTAGAGCTTGAGGGGATTTCATCCTACAAAGTCCTGTACAAGGCAAGCGGCCACTTAAATAACTCTTTCATGCACAAATTGGAAGAACATTAACTAAAAGCACAAATTTAAATAAATCTGTTATTGTCCTTGCTGAATGTGGGTTTTAGTTCAAGTTCTTCAAAATTGTTGATGACAAAGGAAATTCATCTTCTATTTTTTATTAATTTGAAAATGCTTCAAAGTTCAATAATAGCACTTATCTGTGACATAGCCTTCACTTTTTTAAGAAACATGTACAGTTTACTCCCGAACAATTAGTTTTATCAAGAGTGCACTACACTACATCCCCCTCCCTATACATAGTACGTACTTTTGTTTGTAAGGGTTTTCCAGTTTGGTTGAAGTATGTCCCTGGAATTAGCTTCAGAACAGATAATGAACCTTTCAAGGTCTATTTCTGGAACTAGTCTTCTTTTCTTCTTGTTTTTCCAAACCCTATTTATTTATTTATTTATTTATTTGTGTTGTTTTCTTATGCAAAAATTACAATTTTTGTGTGTATGGGTTGTTAAATTTTCAGAATGCCATGCAAGGATTCACCGAGAAGATTGTGGAGATGATGAAGAGTGAATCACTCTACGAGTCGCAGGGCGGTCCCATCATCCTCTCACAGGCATTGCTCTTTCTTGAGCTAATAGCCCTTGGTTCTCAACAAATTCAATGAAAAGAAGAAGTTTGCTAATTGAGTTAAATTTGATGCAGATTGAGAATGAATACGGGCCAGAAAGTAGAAAATTTGGGGCAGCTAGTAAGTCGTATGTCAACTGGGCTGCCAAAATGGCGGCCAGGATGGACACGGGAGTTCCATGGGTTATGTGCAAAGAAGATGATGCCCCAGATCCAGTGGTATGAGATTCACCTCCTCCTCTTTGCTTGACTTGCAGTTTAAGTCTAAATTTTCATGTAAATGTAATTAGTGGCATTAGTCTTTGCTCATCTTTTTCCTCTATATTGTGGTGGTCGGTTCTTTCTCTTTCTCTTATTCCTTTATTATATGCCACACTTAGCTCCATACACTATATTTTTATGAATTAGATGTAAATGTTGAGTGTTGACCAAAATATAGATTTGATTCATGCCATCTGTTATTTTTGATATAGAACAAAAGAATGTTTGTATCTCTAAAGAAATTGGTCTTTGCTCAATTACTATTGCTTACTTGTTCTTTTTGGTATTTGCTCAATTACTGTTGCATTGGATTTTTGCACAATTCTTTCCTTCCCTTATATTTTTATTTTTTTACAAGTTTTGCAACAGATAAATTCATGCAATGGCTTCTACTGCGATGCTTTTACTCCCAACAAGCCATACAAACCATCAATGTGGACTGAAGCCTGGAGTGGCTGGTAGTGTACTAGACACTGTCATTTTCTCTGTGTTTTCCTAGTTATTGATTGTTATTAGACGATTGCTATAGTTAATACACTTTGTATAAGATTTTTTACTTGTTGTATGGATTACTGTAATTTATTATGGATTTTGTATATATTCCTCCATTAAAAAATTGTATTAATTTTTTTTAATTTTTTAATTTTTTAATTAAAAAATATTTTTTTTAAAAAAGTTACACTTACCCCGGCATTTTCCAAAATGCCGGGGTAGATTAAAATTCGTTTTTAAAAAAAAAATAAAAACAAATATCCATCGGCGCTTTTACAAGCGCCGCCCATTATACAGCTTTCACCGACGGTTTCTAAAGCGCCGGGGATACCTGGCCGTGAATGCCCGGCACGCGCAACGCCGGCGGTTGGTGCGGCGTTGTTCGACACGCCGGTAGGGTATTCACCGGCGCTTATAAGTGCCGGTGAATCTATAAAAAAGCGCCGGTGAATCCATCGACGGTTGTAGTGTTGGTCCGTGGTGGACTGTTTAAAATCACTTACTGGCAGCTAACACAGCTATCGCACTTCACTAGTGGTTGATCTCATTCACGGGCTAAGTATTGAGAGGCCGTTACCTGCAGAAATATTGTGGGGGCTAAGAGCATCCACAATGATGTTTCTCATTTTGCCAAAAATTGCTGCTAAAATATTAGCAAATAGCAAAGAAGGCTCCAGTGGTTGTTTGCTGTATTTTTCGCATTTTTTTAAAAAAATTGCGTGGGACGGTATAACATATACCGTCACGCAATATTTTTAAAAAAAATTGTGTGGGACGATATAACATATACCGTCTCTCTCGTTCAAAAAAAATATAAAAAATTTTAATTACTGATTAACTATTAAAATATATTAATTAAATAAAATAAATAATATAATAATACCTGAACCTAATTAAAAACTAACTAAACCTAATTAAAACCAACTAAACCTACTCCTAATGCTTCCTCAAATCAAGGACAGTACAACATGTACCGTTCGAGATTTTTCATTTTTTTTTTTGTTTTTCCGGCCAATCTTGACCGTTCGATTTATTAAAAAAAAACAAAAATAAATAAATATGGGACGGTACATGTTGTACTGTCCGACGAAAAAAATAATAATAAAATAATTGGGACGGAAAATGTTGTAGGAAAATGTTGTACCGTCCAACGAAAAAAAAAAATAATAAAATAATTGGGACGGGAAATGTTGTCCCGTCTCTTATAATTTGAGAATCGCTACTTCGTTTCTCAAATATGAGAAGGCACTGTAGCAAGTTTGCCAAAAAATGGTAAAATAGAAAGGGGTTTTAACATGTATGTCCCTAACAAATATGTAAATATCACATATACCCCTCACAAATGTGTATTTTCACATTTACCCCTAACAATGTGTATCCAACCCCTTAGTTATCCCTAAAGTTAAAACAACTTTAAAAACATAAAAATTTATGAAATATATAGCTATGTTTAATAGATTTTATGTAAAATAACTGAAATACTCTTCCTCTACTAGTTAAGCTTATTCTTCTTACTTTTTATAAACTGAATCGTCTATAAAACCAATTGAAACACATCAATTTTTCTCAATTTTTCTTCAATTTTCTTAATAAATTGACAAATTTACAGTACATATTTATTATTTCATCTTCTTCATCATGTTTTCTAGCCAAATTCGCTACTAATCTTATAAGTTTCAAATACATGTAGTTTGAAGCAACTTTTAGGGGTAAATAAGAAATAAGCTCATATTGTTAGGGGTACATATGAAAATACACATTTTTGAAGAACGTATATGATATTAGCATATTTGTTAGGGGCATACACGTTAAAAACCCAAATAGAAAACCATTGTAGCCTCCCATTTGCTATAAAATGGCAAATTGGCAAATATACAAAACCACTGTGGATGCTCTAATTATTAGGTGGTTGTCACCCCAGATGAGAAGGAATGTAATCGTAGTGGATTGTTTAAAATCACTTACCTATGCTGACATGGCAAAAACACTACATGTCCGGGTCTGTGGTGGATTGTTTAAAAACGACTGACTGGTAGTTGACACAACTATCACACTTCACGGGTAGTTGATTTCATTCGGCAACTAAGTGTTAAAAGGCTGGCACCGAAAAGATATATTTGAAATAGGCGAAGTGTTCTGTGGCCTTGATTTGAAAAAGGAACGGGCTAAGTGTAGAGAGGTTGTCACCCGTGGAAATGCATGAAATGCTGAAATTGAAATTGATCGGGAATCAGGTAAAATTTCAAATGAAGAGGTAGGTAAAGGCGAGAATTTTGGGTGGGGGAGCATGGTTGGCTTGACATGGTAAAAGGGTGGCCACAAAGTGCCAATATGGAAAGCAAGTAGAAAATGTGAAATGTAGTAGGAATGTGCAAATAAGCACGATGTGTGTATAATAGTAAGTGTGAAAAAGTGGATGTAGAGGTGTCTAATAGTGTGATGAATGCCACATAGTTGTCATGAAATTAGTGAAGAAATAGTGTCATAGTGTAATGAAAATAGTAGTAAATAGCATCATGAAAATATTAGTAATAGATAGTCTCGTGAAAATAGTAGTAGATAATGTTATGAAAATAGTAGCATATAGTGTTAGGTAGTGTTTGGCCCAGCTTAAAATTAGCTTAGCTTCTCCTTTAGAAGGAGAAGCTGGGCCAAACACACATTTTGAAAAGCTCTACAAAAAAAAAAGTAGCTTTTTTTTATGAAGAAAAGGAGCTCTAAAAGAAGCTCCCAAAACCTACTTCTAGCTTCTAGCTTCTAGATCAAAACCAACAAAGAAAAAAACAAATCAAAACCCAACTATCCCCTTCTTCTTCCTCCATCGTCATCAGAACCCATCACCACCACAAAGGCCACCGAACCCATCCCCTAATTCCTAATCCTCCATGGTCATCGTCATCAGAACCCATCCCCTAATTCCTAATCCTCCATGGTCATCGTCATCAGAACCCATCCCCTAATTCCTAATCCTCCATGGTTTTTATTTCTGTTCTGTTGCTCAAGTATCAAAGAATAAAGACTGTATGTTCTCAAATCTCAATAATGTCGATGTTGCTTTCATTATCTCTTACATTCATATTCTGGTAGCATTTTTTGTTTTTGTTTTCATGGATCTGGAATCGTAGTTCGAATGGAATCACTTGAGGAGGATTAGGAATTAGGGATTAGGGATTAGGGATTTGGTGGAGATTAGGGATTAGGGATTTGGTGAAGATGATGTATAAAAGTAGCTTTTAATTGATATATGCCAAACAACTTCTAGCTTAAAAGTAGCTTTAAAGTTAAAAAAAAAGCGAACTATCCAAACAGCTTCAACTTTTAATTTCAAAGCTGTAATTTCTAGCTTCTCCTTCTGAAGTAGCTTTAAAGCTAAAAAAAGCTAGGCCAAACGCACCCTTAGTCCCACACAAGCATACACACGTGTAGGGGATGGGGGGCTAAGGTGAAAAGGGAGGTATCGTGGAAATGGGTTTTTTTCTTATTTTTTTTTTAGGAATCTGGGTTATTCGACAAGATACCGTTGTGGTCCTAGGGGTATCGAGCCTCGCAGGTATACTGAAGTTTTTGGTAAAAACAGGGTGAAGAGGTATGGCCGGCCACTCCCGTTGTTGATTCTAATGAAGCGATGTAAGTCCTAGCTAGTTGGTGATAATGGTCGTTGTAGGCATGCTAACTGGAGCAGAATATAGACCTGGTGTAGGTAATAAATGTTGTGGCTGTGGTTTTAGCCACACTAAGAATAAAAATAGAGTAATGCTTCAGCCACTACCAATTTCACTATCATTTTCTTTACTACCTTAGGTGGCATACTCCTATTGGAGAGTTTACCCACCTACTCTATCTTATCCTACCTATTGGAATGTGCCAACTAAAGTAGTGAAAAGAAATATAGTGAAATTGGTAGTGGATGTAGCATTACTCAAAAAAATATTGTTAGCATAACAAAGAAGTATGCAGATAAATCAGATAATTGTCAGTGTGAAAGAAGAATGTTGGGCATCTAGGAACCGGGCTCCTCAAAGGGTGCAGGCTTTCAGATAAGACGGTCGGGTGCGAGGATAATTATAACATTCTCTTTGGTAGTGGGTACCGGGCAGTCTAAAATAATTAGGGGCTTTTTTAAGGGGTGGTCTAGTCTGAATTGGTGTAGATGGATTGATCTGGCAGCGGTCCCGAAAATATTTCGCATTCGGATAATTTAGATGGATCTAAAACATCTCTACTATTTTAATGGGAGAGTTGGGGTTGTAAACAAACAAATCCTAATTTTGTAACTGAGCAAATCCGTGCAATATACGACCAAACTAAATCCCCTAAACATACCCGTGTGATGCACGTGCAATCCCTACCAAAAAAACAACCGCTTCATCTTCTTTGTTGGAAACCAAATGGGAGAGTTGTAAACCAACAAACATTTTTTTATTAATTTTTGGTAACAATACAAACACATGGGTTGCACGTGTACTGTAGCTTTCAACTCTTCTTTTTTTAAAAGGGTTTTTTACATGTATACTTATGTGTACCGCACGTACAATTCCAACTCTTTATCAAGACGTGCGAATATAATATCTAATCTCTAATCTATCCACAATCTATATCTATCTATCTATAGACTATATCTATCTATCTATATCTCTACTACTATAATGGGAGAAGGCCTTAGTGTAATTTATCCATATCACAAACCGTGCAACGCACGTCTATCTCTATCTCTTCAGTCTTCATATATCTCTACATATATAATAGGAAAGGGGTGATGCCTGATGAGTCTACGGTGTAATTCATTTTTTCTTTTTTTCTCCTTTCCAATTTTTTCCCCAAAATTTCCCCCACGTGCATAGCACGTGTAAAATACTAGTATAATATAATAATGAGTAGGTAGGGTTTTGACAAAAATTTTGCCATACTGACTCACTTTTTGAAAATATTTGGCGCCCTGACCCACTTCCGAAAATAATTAGCGATCTGCCCCTGTCTTGAACACATCAGCATAAATCGTTATTAGAAATAACGACATAGGTTATTTACATGTCGTTATTTCCAATAACGGCATCTATTTTACTTTTTTTTTTCATGCCAAAATTTAGAATAACGGCATCAGTATATTTCTCTTACAAGTGTGAATCTTCTAACTTTAAAAAATTCTAAGTGTGAAAAAACTTATAAATAATGTCGTTATCCCCAATAACGGCATTCGAATGACTGATGCCGTTATTGGAGATAACGACATCAGTTATATATAAATGAACTCTTGCCATTGTTTGGAAACAGAGAGTGAATAATAAGTTAATTTTTTTAAAAAAAAAATTTATAACTGATGCCATTATTTGGAATAACGGCATCAGTTATAATTTTTTTTTATAATTAACTTATTCCTTAAAGAGGATGAATAATAAGTTTCTTTTTTATAAAAAAAAATTTATTAACAGTATTGAGAATGTCGTTATTTGAAATAACGGTATCTGTTATAACATTTTCAAACTTGCAATTTTTTCTCTAAATGGAGACTACAAGCTATCGAAAAACAAAATAACCTATGCAGTTACTCCAAATAACGGCATGAAACTTTTTTTAAATATAGATGCCGTTATTGAAAATAACGGCACGTAAATAACCTATGTCGTTATTTCCAATAACAGTTTATGCTGACGTGTCCAAAACAGAGGCAGATCGCTAATTGTTTTCGGAAGTGGGTCGGAGCGCCAAATATTTTTTAAAAAGTGGGTTAGTACGGTAAAATTTTTGGTTTTGAATTCCAAACCCAACTGTGGGGTTTGATTTTGAACTTGGACCCAATTTCTCGAAAAGAGAGGGTGCAAGATGATTGTGGGTGAAAAATGTTGTAAATAGAAATAGGGGACGGTAAAAAAGTGGGTGACGGGAAAGAGTGAATGATTCTTCACTCCCCCACCGGTCACATATGGGGAGTCGTAACTTTTCTTGGAAAGTTACAACTCCTCCACTCTTTTCTATATATTCTCTCCTTCTCTTCACTTCATCTCCATCCTTTCCATTCTTCTAAAGACCAATCTTCTTGCAAAATAGTTCAAAATATTTCAAGTTTAAGCAAACTCATACCTGAGTTTTGAGATGATTCCCAAGATTGAGATGAGGACGGCAGTAGCGTCGTCAGCGGAGGAGCAGCAGGCGGAGGGGGATATCCCACGAGTAGAGGCGATGGTGGCACCGACTATAATTATAACACCCCGAATTCCAAAATACAACTGAATTCGAGATTCCACAGGATCTTTACACTTCTTTCGTACAATTTTACAAGGAATTTAAAACTTTTCACTTTACATTAGAGTTACAAGAAATCTTCACACTTACATTTTACAACGGAAACAAAATTACAACATTTATATAGATGAAATTATAACAACATTTGAATAATCTCTATGCATTAGTTTTCCTTTAATCTTTATCGTGCCATTTATCCTGCATACAAAACTGTGGGTACGTCAGTTTATTCAACCGACGAATATTATACACGGCTATCCTCTCTATGTCAGAAACAGTATAATTGATTTTCCATATTTAACAAACACAAACTTGTTCACAAATCAAACTAAGGGGAATATCCTATTGATGTCGTGTTGTGATTGTGCACTTAGTCCTTAATGCAATTGTTTATATTACATGACACTAATGCGCACTTGTTCGGATTCTATGCATCCCATAGTACATAGGTCTGAGGGCAAGCCTCTTAATCGTTCTTCATCATGTAGGGTTCAATCCTTCGTCAAGACTTATTCTACTACTGTAACTATGGTAAGTATCCTAGATGTTCTATGAGTACGAGCTCATGTACAGAAAAACTGGAGGGGAATCCCACGTCATGTCACGACGCATCGTGAAGACAACCTATGGACAATTCAGCCTCCTTCATGGCACACGATCCTCTCGCAGTCACCAAACACCCCACAAGTGTCGCCAAGATCCCGATAATTCCAGAGTAGTGCTCACGTCATGTCACGACGCATCGTGAAGACAAACTGTGAATCACACCCACGTCGTAGACTCGAGGCCTTCATACTTGTATTTTTCTCTCACTTTCATCACCTCTTCACTATGTACTAATTCTTTATTTAATGAAATCATGAAAAAAATCAATCTCTTAGAGTTATCCCTCTCACTAATACCGGTCTTATTTCTTTCACTTCACAATGACCCAAACTTGGTCCTTTCAATTTCAATAATCATATCTCTTTACTTTCACTTGCCGGTGTGAGTTTTAGCTTCACCCTAATTTTCAATTTCAATTCACAAATTCACATATCTGAGTTGTTATACTCAAGAACATTTCTCTTTTTTCAATTACATGATTTTCAATCTTTTCATGAGTCAATTATCATACATGGAGTTCAATTATACATCATGCATTTCATAACTAACATTTATTTCCATATTAAAATCATCTTACGAAAACATCTAGTCAAAGTGAATATTCACAAAATCACCATTGTCACGCTACTCAAAAATAACCCACACAAAAATTCACATTTATGTTTTCTTTTCATCAATTTTCCTTCTTCAACACTTATCTTAATTCCCTCGTGAAATCACACATTTTTATGAAATTATACGAGTGTGAAACCATAGTTTCGAATATACTTTTACTTCAAAAATACACTTTATTTCATTCCAATAACTCCCAATTAATTTTCATAAGTCGTATATGATTTTAGAATAATAACGGTATTTTTTTTTTTGGAATTTTTACGCATCAAGAGAACCCCCAAAATCAGTTTTTCACAAAAAGAAAGATTCTGACCTTCACCAGAATCGAACCCGCGGCCTTTAAGATGTCAGCCGAACACACTAGCCACTGGGCCATTTGCACTCAACGATATGAAGAGGAGACATGGAGTTTTATACTCTCTGTTCGAATCTGGGTTAATTTTAAAAAAAATGCACACACATGAATGGTGGACACAGGTATCGAATCAGGGACGTCAAGACAACACGCCCGCGCTCCTGTAGCGCCAGAAGGCTCACCGACTACTTGAGCTATAGGCTCAGGTTGTCACAACTATAACTCGAATTTTATTTAATTCGACTCTCTGTTTCATTAGAACATTTCGATGTTCTAAAGCTCTTATTTTTGTTTTGCTTGCACTAAAAACCCTGTAAATCTCCAGAATGTATATTTTAACTTAAATTAACACTCCAGTATTTTTAAAATAATTTTTCAGTAATTTAATACACATTTCTCATATAATAATTTAAATTTGCATACTACTCTTTTCATAGTTTATTTTGACATTTCTCACACAACTTGATATTAAATTTTTTACATTAATTCCATGTTTTTCCCTCTTTCATAAACCCAAAAGCATAGGATAATTTTATTCATTCGAAACAATATCACGATAGTCCATCTAAGCACACAAAACAATAATTTCATTTACTAGCATTTTGTACTTAATCATGACAGTATTAACAATCCCAATTCATATTTCCATAACTACAACGATTCGCATACAAACTTAAGATTCATGACAAGATAGCATGCAATCTATGAAGCATTAATTTAATCGACTAGCAAGTCCTTTTTCAAATTAAGTGTACTCTTATTAGTTTCTTTCATGCATCATTATTTCAACCACTTCCTAGCATGGCATCTAAGTTAGAAATGTAGAAAACCACCCATGTTATTTGGAGAGAAAAATCACACAACACCTCCTAAACGAAAGAGCCCTTCTCCTCCTAGATCGAGCTCGCCAAACGAGTACTCCTCCTCCTTGCTTGATGTGCAAATTGAAAGCTCCCAAGTGCAACCCGAGCCCTCCTAATGGTGATGTAGCCGGCCTCCTTGAATGCAAGCACAAACACTCAACTCTCAATCTTTTATTCCCACTTCCTACTAATCATCCGCTACTAATAATTGTATTCTTTCACTATAGGTTTGGAGAATGAAGTGTGCAAGAATAACTAGGCTAGGGGGGGTATTTATACTAAATTTTGGGACAAATAGAGGGCTATGATTGATCTAGGAGTTAAGAATCAAAGGCTAGGATTAAAGGGAAAGTTGTAGTAACCAACCATGATCACAAAAACCACCTCCCACAAACTCCACTCTCTTCTTTTCCCTCCTAATCCCATCCGGCCTCACATGGTGCACAAAACACGTGCACGTGAAATGCACTTGTCTCTAATAGTCTCCTATTTTAAAAGTTGTACATTTTATTCTTTATAAAAATAATATATAAAAATTGTCTACATTACAAGTTGTATTAAAAGGAAAATAAACTCATGGGCTTTTATTTAATGGGCCAAATTAGCCTACATTAAAAATAAATTAAGTTGAGCTCAAAATATAAGAAACTTATGTTTGTTAAAAATGGGCTTTAATAAAAATAAAGGAAAAAGCATATATATATATATATATATATATATATATATAATAAAATACAAAGAAAGCTATCAAGTGGCTCTCCTTCAATCCTTCCAAAATCAAAGGCCTACATCTAACCTCACAAAACATATTTTCCCTCCAAAATTTTTCCCCAAAACTCAAATTCAAATCCCCCATCCAAAACAACTCCTTTAGTTATTTAATTATTTCTCTCTCTCTCTTCTATTCAAAAAATTAAGAAAATAGAAAATTTATTTTTTTACAAAATTAAAAAAAATTAAAAACTTTAAAAAATCAAAAACTTATAAAAAAAATTTAAATTTTTTTTAAAAAAAATGCAATTTTTTAAATATTTAGAAATTTAGAAATTTAAAATTTTAAAATTTTATTTTTTAAAAAAAATTTTAGAAATTTTAGAAATTTTAAAAATTTTAAAAATTTTAAAAACAATTTAAAATTTAAAAAAATAGAAAATAAAAAAATTTAATAATTTTTAAATTTTTGAAATTTTGAAATTTTGGAATTTTGGAATGTCGAAAATCTCAAAGCAAATCCAATGTCGAACCCCAATCAAGAGGTAGTCGCCGATATCTGATCCGCTGCTGATTCTGTATCGGTGACTCCCCTCGACCAAATCGAGCGCGAATATCAAGCGACTCCGTATCGGCGATTCCCCTCCACCGAATCGAGAGCCTCTATATGTGATGCAACGAATCTAATTTCATCTCACTAACCGAATTCTCATTCTAATTTTTAATTTTTTGTGTGCAGGGGATTAATCAATTTTTTGCTGACTCGAATTTTGTGTGTGCATGGGATTTAAGTTCACAGAGGTATCAGTGTTTTATTTTTGGTTTTAAAAAATTTTAATTTGGTAATTTATTTGATGAGTTTTTTTATTGGTTTTGAATTAAGGTGTATGCAAGTGAGAGATGAATTATTTGGTGGCCTCAATTTGGACATCCAAAACATAGCAGGGCAGGTAAGCTGACTAACAAGCTAAAATAACTTGGCAAATATGCAACATTAATTTCTTTACTATAAGAGAAAATACCATCATGAAGAACTTTTAGTGTATGTTTGCTACTTTAATTAATTTGCTGGACCTCCAAAACTATTTTATATAATCAAACTAAGTGCACCGTTCTGAAGACGTGCCGTAGGCACGTGTCAACGGGCAAACCTAGTATATATATATATACTCATTTGTCTATATAATGAAAATAATTATCAAAATTTATACCGCAAGATTGCACGTGCACAATACGTACAAAAATAATAATACAAAATAATAATTTTCATAAATGAAAATCAGGGTATTACAACACTCCCTCCTTAGAATAGTTCCGTCCCCAGAACTACAGTCAATAGCGAGAAACAAAACACTCACAACAAGCAAAAAAAGAGAACGAAACAAAATACAAATCAAGCAAAAAGCTCAGGATAATCCCTCAACATCCTCTCCTCAGACTCCTAAGTAGCCTCTTCAACCAAATGGTTTCTCCAGACTACCTTGACCATCGGTATCGTCTTATTCCTCAAGACTTTCTCTCGACGATCAACAATCTCGTCAGGAGACTCGATGTAGTTGAGATCCAATTGCAAACCTTCCGGCACTTCAGGCAAATGATGACTCAGACTGGAATATAACCTCTTAGCATAGACACATGTAAGACACTATGCACCTGAGATAACTCTTCCGGTAACTCAAGCCGGTAAGTAGTTTTCCCGATCCTTTTCAATATCTTATACGGGCCTATTAACCTCGGGGCTAACTTTCCGCCTTTGCCAAATCGAATCACACCTTTACTGGGCGATACTTTCAGAAAGACGAAGTCACCTTCCTCAAACTCAAGGTCCCTTCTCCGGTTGTCTTCATAGCTCTTCTGCCTGCTCTGAGCCTCTACCAATCTTTTCCGGATCAGATCATTCTTTTCAGAGGTTTGCTACACAAGCTCAAGCCCAAACAACTGACGCTCCCCAACTTCAAACAAACAGATAGGTGTTCTGCACTTCCTGCCATACAAAGCTTCGTACGACGCCATCCCAATACTGATTTGAAAACTGTTGTTGTAGGCAAACTCTACCAGAGCTAGATGTCTTTCCCAACTGCCTCCAAAGTCAAGTATACAACACCGAAGCATATCCTCAAGAATACGGTTGACTCTCTCGGTCTGCCCATCGGTTTGCGAATGAAAAGCAGTGCTGAAATCCATCCTGGTACCCAAAGCTATCTGAAGACATCTCCAGAAATGCGAAGTAAACCGCGCATCTCGATCAGACACAATAGTTGACGGAACACCATGGAGCCTGACGATCTCGCCAACATACAATTCAGCTAACTTGTCCATCGAAGCAGTGAGTTTCATCGCCAAAAAGTGAGCGGACTTGGTTAGTCGATCGACTATAACCCAAATCACATTATTGCCTTTAGGACTCTTGGGCAATCTCGTAATGAAGTCCATACTGATGCTATCCCACTTCCATTCCGAAATAGGTAACGGTTGTAATAGACCTCCGGGTCTCTGATTCTCGGCTTTGACTTGCTGATAAATCTCACACTTCGCCACAAATTCAGCTACATCCCGCTTCAAACCTGACCACCAGAAATGATGTTTGATGTCTTTGTATATCTTAGTACTCCCAGGATGTACCGACAAAAGAGTAGCATGCGCCTCCTGAAGAATACTCTCTTTTAGGTCCGCCTGATTTGGAACACACAGTTTATCTCCGTACCACAGCACTCCATCCCTGATTTAAAAACTGGGCAACCTGCCAGCACTAACCTGCTCCTTCATCTCCAAGATATCAGCATCAACCTCTTGACTTGCAATAATCCTTCCATTCAGTATAGGTTGAAGCCTCAACTGAGCTAAGGATGCTCCCAATCCTTGCAAGACAACTTCAATACCTGCTCGATCCAATTCTTTCACCAGATGCTTCTGAGTTGTAATCAAACTGGATAAACTGCTCTTGCGACTAAGTGCATCAGCAACAACATTAGCTTTCCCAGGATGATACTTGATCTCAGGTCGCATGTCCTCAAGCACTTCCAACCATCTTCTTTGCCTCAAATTCAGATCCTTCTGCAGGTATATATACTTTAACCTTTTGTGGTCCGTATACATGTTCAATTTCTCACCGTATACGTAGTGTCTCCATTGCTTCAAGGCAAAAATAATCGCAGCCAACTCCAGATCATGAGTCAGATAATTCTTCTCATGTGGTCGTAGTTGCCTAGACCCATAAGTGATCACCCTTCCTTCTTGCATTAAGACACAACCAAGCCCACGATGCAAAGCATCGCTGTAAACATCATACTCAACACCTGCTCTAGGCAAAGCCAAAATAGGTACAGTAGTCAGCTTCTCTTTCAACTCCTGAAAGCTTGCCTCACATTGCTCAGTCCACTTGAAGTTCGCATTCTTCTTGGTCAAACCAGTGAGCGGCACGGCTAACTGAGCATAACTTTGAATGAATCTCCTGTAGTATCCAGTCAATCCAAGAAAACTCCTGACTTCCTTCACTGTAGTAGGCCTTACCCAATCTCTCACTGCCTCTATTTTCTGAGGATCAGTTGCCACTCCCTCCTTAGAAAGAATGTGACCTAGGAATGCCACTTCAGATTTCTAGAAATTGCACTTGGACAGCTTGGCATACAACTCCTGCTCTTCCACCTTCCTCAAAACTGCTGCTAGATGCTCGGTGTGCTCCTCTTCTGACTTAGAGTACACGAGAATATCGTCGATAAACACCACAACAAAAGAATCAATGAACGGTCTCAGAATTCTATTCATCATGTCCATGAAGATTGCGGGTGCATTCGTCACTCCAAATGGCATAACTATGAATTCGTAATGCCCATGTCGAGTTCTAAATGCAGTCTTATGCACATCTTCAGCTTTCACTCGAACTTGATGATATCCTTATCGAAGATCTAATTTGGAGAAAACAGCAGCTCCTTGTAGAAGATTGAACAAGTCATCAATTTGGGGAATATGATACTTATTCTGAACAGTGACCTTATTCAGCTCTCTGTAATCGATACACATCCTCATCGATCCATCCTTTTTCTTTACCAAAAGCACCAGTGCTCCCCAAGGTGATGCACTAGGTTGAATAAAGTCTTTCTCCAACAGTTCCTCAATCTGCCGTTTCACCTCATCTTGCTCCACAGGAGCCATCCTCTACGGTGCTTTGGAAATGGGTGCACTTCCCGGTTCAATAGTGATGCTAAACTCTACATCACGTTGCGGGGGTAACCCTGGCAAATCATCCAAGAATACAGTCGGATAGTCCCGAACCAGAGGAATCCTTTGCACTTCCATAGGAATCTCTTCCTTGCGAATAGCTGCCACGAGCTTGGAACACTTCTTCTTCCCTTGGAAAATGACTTCAGGTCCACCTGGAGCCTTCACTGTTACCGTCTTGGTCTTGCACTCGATGCTTGCACTGTACACTGACATCCAATCAATGCTAATGATGACATCGACTCCCAAGATAGTCAGCTCGATTAGATCAATTCCGAAGATTCTGTCCCCAATCACAATCTCGCAATCCGCATAGTACCAATAAGTGGTTAAAGTGTCCCTTAATGGAGTAGCTACTGCTAAGATCTTGCCTGAAAAAATCTTCGGTTCAACTCCCAACACTTTAGCAAATTTAGGAGATACAAAAATATGAGAGGATCCAGTATTGAACAAAACAACAACTTTCATTCCATTCAAATAAAGTTATCCTCTTACATAATACACACTCATTACGTAACAGTTCACTAAATAAACGGAAAAAAGAAACAACAAAACCCTCTTAACATCTGCCCTCGTACCAGTGATAACATGACCCACCTCATCAGCATCAGCTTCAATCAAGGCAAATACTCGCTCTTGCTGGTACGGCTTCTTCCCAGTCTACTGCATTGGTACATTGCGATTACCATTCCATGGTTTAGGGCATTGAGATTGGTAATGTCCCGTCTCACCATAGTTGTAGCAATTTACCGCAGGAGGTCTCACAACATTATTCCCGGGTCCTCCAGCCACACTGACAGCGTTTGCCCCTGTCGGTTTGAACCTTTGTGCCGATGCTTGCCCCTTGAAATTTTCGAAATTTGCGGGCCTCTTCCCAACCTGCCAGTTGTTCCTCCGATTCTGAACAACATGAAACTGCTCCATATCTGCTTCCGTGGCTGTCGCGCATTTGACCAGATTGTCAAACCTCCTGATACCAAGGGGTATCATCTTGGACCTCAAGCTCGGTCTCAACCCATGCTCGAACTTACGAGCCTTCTTCGCCTCATCCATCACCAATTCGGGAGCATACCATGAGAGCTGAGTAAATTTAGTCTCATATTCCCTAACTGACATGCCACCTTGCTACAGCAATAGAAACTCCATAGCCTTCCTCTCTTGGACGTCTGAAGGGAAATAATGACTGCGAAATTCTTCATCTTGTAGGGTTCAATCCTTCGTCAAGACTTATTCTACTACTGTAACTACGGTAAGTATCCTAGATGTTCTATGAGTACGAGCTCATGTACAGAAAAACTGGAGGAGAATCCCACGTCATGTCACGACACATCGTGAAAACAACCTATGGACAATTCAGCCTCCTTCATGGTACACGATCCTCTCGCAGTCACCAAACACCCCATAAGCATCGCCAAGATCCCGATAATTCCGGAGTAGTGCCCACGTCATGTCACGACGCATCGTGAAGGTAAACTGTGAATCACACCCACATCGTAGACTCGAGGCCCTCATACTTGTGTTTTTCTCACTTTCATCACCTCTTCACTATGTACTAATTCTTCATTTAATGAAATCATGAACAAAATCAATCTCTTAGAGTTAGCCCTCTCACTAATACCGGTCTTATTTTTTTCACTTCACAATGACCCAAACTTGGTCCTTTCAATTTCAATAATCATATCTCATTACTTTCACTTGCCGGTGTGAGTTTTAGCTTCACCCTAATATTCAATTTAAATTCATAAATTCACATATCTAAGTTGTCATACTCAAGAACATTTCTTTTTTTCAATTACATGATTTCCAATCTTTTCATAAGTCAATTATCATACATGGGGTTTAATTATACATCATGCATTTCATAACCAATATTTATTTCCACATTAAAATCATCTTACGAAAACATCTAGTCAAAGTGAATATTCACAAAATGCCATTGTCACGCTACTCAAAAATAACCCACACAAAAATTCACATTTATGTTTTCTTTCCATCAATTTTCCTTTTTCAACACTTATCTTAATTCCCTCGTGAAATCACACATTTTTATGAAATTATACGAGTGTGAAACTATAGTTTCGAATACACTTTTACTTCAAAAATATACTTTATTTCATTCCAATAACTCTCAATTAATTTTCACAAGTCGTATATGATTTTAGAATAATAACGGTATTTTTTTCGAAATTTTTACGCATCAAGAGAACCCCCAAAATCGATTTTTCACAAAAATAAAGATTCTGACCTTCACCAGAATCGAACCCGCAACCTTTAAGAAGTCAGCCGCACGCACTAGCCACAGGACCATTTGCACTCAATGATATGAAGAGGAGACAGTGAGTTTTATACTATCTGTTCGAATCTGGGTTAATTTAAAAAAAAATGCATACACAAGAATAGTGGACACAGGTATCGAACCAGCGACCTCAAGACAACACGCCCGCACTACTATAGCGCCAGAGGGCTCACCGACCACTTGAGCTATAGGCTCAGGTTGTCACAACTATAACTCGAATTTTATTTAATTCGACTCTCTATTTCATTAGAACATTTCGATGTTCAAAAGCTCTTATTTTTGTTTAGCTTGCACTAAAAACCATGTAAATCTCCAGAATGTATATTTTAACTTAAATTAACACTCCAGTATTTTTAAAATAAATTTTCAGTAATTTAATACACATTTCTCATACAATAATTAAAATTTGCATACTACTCTTTTCATAATTCATTTTGACATTTCTCACACAACTTGGTATTAAAAAAATTTACATTAATTCCTTGTTTTTCTCTCTTTCATAAACCCAAAAGCATAAGATAGTTTTATTCATTCGAAACAATATCACGATGGTCCATCTAAGCACACAAAACAATAATTTCATCTACTAGCATTTTGTACTTAATCTTGACATTATCAACAATCCCAATTCATATTTTCATAACTACAAACGATTCGCATACAACTTAAGATTCATGATAAGATAACATGCAATCTATCAAGTATTAATTTAATCGACTAGCAAGTCCTTTTTCAAATTAAGTGTACTCTTATTAGTTTCTTTCATGCATCATTATTTCAAACACTTCCTAGCATGGCATCTAAGTTAGAAATGTAGAAAACCACCCATGTTATTTGGAGAGAAAAATCACACAACACCTCCTAAACGAAAGAGCCCTTCTCCTCCTAGATCGAGCTCGCCAAACGAGTACTCCTCCTCCTTGCTTGATGTGCAAATTGAAAGCTCCCAAGTGCAACCCGAGCCCTCCTAATGGTGATGTAGCCGGCCTCCTTGAATGCAAGCACAAACACTCAACTCTCAATCTTTTATTCCCACTTCCTACTAATCATCCGCTACTAATAATTGTATTCTTTCACTATAGGTTTGGAGAATGATGAGTGCAAGAATAACTAGGCTAGGGGGGTATTTATACTAAATTTTGCGACAAATAGAGGGCTAGGATTAATCTAGGAGTTAAGAATCAAAGGCTAGGATTAAAGGGAAAGTTGTAGTAACCAACCATGATCACAAAAACCACCTCCCACAAACTCCACTCTCTTCTTTTCCCTCATAATCCCATCCGGCCTCACATGGTGCACAAAACACGTGCACATGAAATGCACGTGTCTCCAATAGTCCCCTATTTTAAAAGTTGTACATTTTATTCTTTATAAAAATAATCTATAAAAATTGTCTACATTACAAGTTGTATTAAAAGGAAAATAAACTCATGGCCTTTTATTTAATGGGCCAAATTAGCCTACATTTAAAATAAATTAAGTTGGGCTCAAAATAAAAGAAACTTATGTTTGTTAAAAATGAGCTTTAATAAAAATAATGGAAAAAGCATATATATATATATATATATATATATATATATATATATATATATATATATATATATATATATATATATATATATATATATACTCATTTGTCTATGTAATGAAAATAATTATCAAAATTTATACCGCAAGATTGCACGTACACAATACGTACAAAAATTATAATACAAAATAATAATTTTCATAAATGAAAATCAGGGTATTACAATAATGGGGATCTGAGGACCTATTCCAGTGGTTGATGTGCCTGTTTTCAGTGTAGTTGTGGCTTCAGAGGAAGCGATGGAGGGAAAGACAATGGTTCGTTGGAAGGGGAACTCGACTCACCACCGGAGGACACTCCGCTTAGCATGCCATTGTCGGAGATAAAGACAATGAGGGGGAGAGACTCCCAGTTCAAGAAGTGGTGGGTGTTATTGGGCCCACCCCGAATAAATCTGAGGGTGCTACGTCGGAGATCCCCTCTCCCAGTGATGGTAAGGAGGAGGAAGACCCCCATGACGAGGAGATGGACCACGTCATATCCCCGAATACAAAGAGTGAGACCCAATCGGACCCTCCCTTCGGTTGTGACAAGGGAAACTATAGCGGGGGAAGATGGCCCCGAAAGCGAAGAAACACGATCAGTCGACGCCTAAATACGTGAGGCGAGCTACAGTCGGGTCCTCGCTCCTTTTCTTAGTCTATCCCTTTCCCTTTTTCTTTTTTGTCTTTATGTAATACTCATAAAAATGGGATTTCTGTAAGAAAAATTGTAACTTCCATTTTATATGAATAAAATTGTTGGTTTGGAGTTATAAGTATCTTTTTTTTGCCTCCCAATCTTGTTTGCTTGGTATGTAGGCTTGTTGTCACGCCCCGCTTTCCAAAATACGGGAATACAAGTCCGTGAAGAAGACCAAGCGAATGATATTAATATCATCCATAAGCTGTATCAGTCTTAACTCAACAACATGAACAGAAATAATTACAACAATGTAGAAAACATAATCACATAAACAAATATTGAGATAAAACATGTAGTAGTCCAACATAATAACCAACAACTGGAAATAAATAATAAATACGGGTCAACAAAGCCCGAGATACAAAGTTCAACAAAAGTAACAATGCGATATAAAAATAACATGGAAGAAACAATTTATTGCAAAGCAAGCTCCTGCTCCAATCCTAGAAGAACTGCTCACCAATGCCTTCTGACAATTCTCCTTGTGCAGCGGTAGTTTGATCAACTGGAGTGGGGAAAAAAATGTCCTTAGAGCAAGTACGGATAGTAAGTAATCAAAAGCAAAGAGTAAAGGAATATGGTACATCAAGGAATATGAAGCAAGATCAAAGTCCAAAAGCAATAACAAGGTCAATAAACAACGGTCAAGTAAACAAGTGTCAACTTAGGTTTATTAGCATTTTATTACCCTATCTAGTGCACGTACTACTGTGTCCCATACCACAGGTTCGGTGCATGCAAAACAGTGTACGTTTTAGACATAGTGGTGGGATCTACATAGCGTGTACTCGGTGTAACAAGATAACATGATAACAAGATAACAAGATAGCATGATAACAAGTTCACAAGTATTTCTCCACCTTCCATGTCAATATTCCATGTAAATAAAAAGGGCCCTACCGAGTACATTTTCTGAGATTATCCGCTACTAAGTCAACCCTTATTACCCCGGCTTATTTAATATTTTATTATTTCATTCATGATCATGCAAGTGTGTATAAGAATATCAAGGCAACGATAAGGATGCAGCAAAATGATGCGATGCATGATAATATACATGTAATTGTAAATCTGAAAAGAGCAGACGCAGCAGTACCAAAATAGCAATAACTCACAAACTATAATTCCGAATTCGATTCTGTCAAAAGGGTTATAAACTAGACATCTAGGGCTACAATTCATGTTCATCAAGTTTCAAATGATTCTGACTATAACTAGGTCGATTACTCTAATCTTTACAGTTTAAGGGTTCTGGCAGTAACTTATAGTCAAAACTCTATGTGTCAAAACAAGGTGTAAAATCAATATAAAAATCCAAAAAAATTAGAAAATGAATCCTAAGCATGTCTGATAAGTTTCTGGAGAGTTTCATGTTATTATACTTTTTATATAGTTTTGGTTGATTCTTATTGTAACAGGGTCGAAACCTCAGTGCAAAACAGGACAAGCAACAAGAAGTAATAAAAAGTCATCATATATATTCATCAAAGTGAATCATCAACATGTTCTTGTATCATAAAATGCATTAACATTAAGGTACAACAATTAGGATGGATTTTTACAGTGTACAAGCCAAGTTATCATGTCATGATTCAATTCACGAGATCTCAATCAATGAACATATATTCAATCCCTATACATTTCTATATACAAGTTTCTATTCAATTTGTTCATGTCGTGTGTGCATGCAAGCTTGGGTTTGAATCAATGGATGTTAGCACGAAGTCAAGCATACTTCGGGTTAGCTCGTGTAAACCCTCGATATCCCCAACGAAAGGTACACAATGCAATATTACGATAATCGAAAGAGAACTACTTGTGGAGATCAATAATCTTGAACTAGAAAAATCAAACGAGTTTAAGTGGACTTGCCTTTAGATGACGATTAGATCCGAATGTGCGAAGAATAACAGGATCGATATCTCGGCGACACGGCGACGAGAAAACGATTACGATGATCACGATCGGGCATGGATCTTGATGGGGATCAAGATCGAACGACTGAGATCGAAGATCAAGATCAAGATCAAGATGCAATCAACGGATGCAATTGAATTGTGCTCTGATGCTGATGGTTAAAGGTGCAAACAGAGGATCTGGGTGATTGAGGGCTCTGCTGGCTGAGATGGCGGAGGGCGGCGACTGGAGGTGTGCACGGCGACGAGGCAGGCGACTGGGCAGCTAAGGCGTGCATTGGCAGTGGAGTGGTGGCTCAGGGATTGAGCGGCAACGTGGCAGCGAGGGCACAGGGCGGCAAGGTAGAAGATCGAGGATGATAAGGCAGTCGACTGGTTTGCTGGACGAAGGAGGAAGGTGACAAAAGAGAGAGAGAAGAGCAGCGTCGATGGGTTTCGAGGATGAAGTCGATTGGCAGCGATGGGGTAATCGACTAGCGGGGAGTCGACAAGGAGGAAGGTTGCAGGCGGGATGATGGAGGAAGGTGAGGATCTTGGTGAGGTGCGAGGTTGAGTAATGGCGACGCTTCTAGCGATGAGCGGTTTCGGTGGAGGTCAGGCGGTCGCGAAGATGACGGCAATGGCAGGTGGAGAAGACGGTGGCTCGACTGTGGCAATGGTGGGAGATGGAGACAGGGGCTGGTCGACTGTAGGTTGCATTCGTCGCAGCCGAGAAGTGACTGCGACGAAGTCGAGGAGGAGGATGGAGGCTCAGAGGAGACGACGGCTGTTGCGAGTGCAGGGCGAGGAGGATGACTGCGGTGTGCACTGGTGGCACGACGGTGTTGACGAGGAGATGGTTGGAGGTGGAAGTTGTAGTCGAGGCATCGACGGAGAGACGGGCAAACTCGACGTGCGGAATGGCGGTGCTGCAGTCATCACGGTCGAGAAGCGATGGTGACGAAGTTGGGTTCTTTCGGGGTCGAAACAGAGGAGAGGAAGCGACGGCGACTGTGGTTGTGACCGCAGGTGGCTACAGCGGTCGCGACTGGGGAGGCGACGGGAGATGGCGCAGGTGACGATGAGGTGAATAGGATGACGGGGATGACGACGAGGTTTCGAGAGGATGACGATGGAGGCAATGGCGATGCTTCGATGGGGTGACGACTGCGGCGGAGCTCGACATGGAAGATGAGTTGAGCTGGTGGAGTTGAAGGTAGCTGTGGTGACGTGCTCATGATAGAGGCAGAGTGCACACGACAATGGCAATCAGTGGAGTCAGGGGGATGGAAGGCGGCTTTGCGACAGGGATGGAATGCGAAGGCAGGTGGTGATGTTGGCATCGAGAGCGGGGTGGTCGCAGGAGCTCGAGAGTCGACTGGAGGAGAACGGGAGGTGGAAGGCGAGGAGATGAAGGTGACGGCAATGGCGGCACGGTGGGTTAGAGTTCGAGTTCAGCAATGGCGAGCGGCAACGGAGACGATGAGGAGGGAGCAGGGTCGCGGAACCGCGACGGGGGTTGAAGACGATAAGGACTCAATGGCGTGCCTATATTTCGGAAGGAAAATAGAGGGGAGGATGAAGGTGGCACACGATGGACGAAGGAGACAGGGTGTAACCCCCGAATTCCAAATAACACCGAATCCGAAGTTCCACAGGATCTTTACACTTCTCTTCGTACAATTTTACAAGGAATTAAAACTTTATTACATCAAGTTACATTTAAACAGCGCAAGCAAATTTACATCAATTACATTAATGAAATGAAACAATACTTGAACAATTCTTTAAGCATTAATTCCTCCTTAATCTCTTTCATTCACTTTGTCCTGCATGGAAACTGTGGACTCGTCAGTTCATTCAACTGACGCAAGGATATAATAAATCAATTTTCTTTTACTTAGAAAGCGCACACTTGTCACAAAACAAAACTACGGGGACTATCCTATTGATGTCGTGTTGTGCGGTGCACTTAGTCCGTAATGCAGTTATTTATATTATATGACACTAATGCGTACTTGTTCGGATTCTATGCATCCCATACTACATAGGTCCGAGGACAAGCCCTTAATCATACTTCATCTTGTAGGGTTCAATTCCTCGCTATGACTTAAACTACTACGGTAACTATGGTAAGTATCCTAGATGTTCTATGAGTTACGAGCCCATGTCCAGACAGCCTGGAGGGAAATCCCACGCACTGACATGACACATCATGCATGCTGACTATGAATAATTCAACCTCCGTCATGGAATGATGGCACCACCCGTAGTCACCAAATACCCCACAAGCGTCGCCACCAGGATGATAATTCTGGAGTAGTGCTCACGCCATGACATGACGCATCAAGCAGGCAATCTGTGAATCACTCTCACACTGCCAATCCGATGGCCCTCATACTCGTGTTTTTCTCTTACTTTTGTCACTTATCCATTATGTATCTAGTTCTTAATTTATTTGAATCATGAATAAAATCAATCCCCTAGAGTTAGCACTTCCTCTATATCAGTCTTAACCATTAATTCAACAATACGACCCAAACTTGGTCTTTTCTTTTTAAAATGTCATCTCAAAAATATTCTTTCAATGCCGATATAAGGCTTAGCTACCCTCTAGCTTTCAATTCCATTTCATGTTCATAACATTTATTTATTCATATTCATAAGATCTTTCATAATTCATCTTAATGTTTGATTTCACTTTCATGTACAATTTCATGCATAGAATCAATTCATTTGTCACATTCATAATTAATTCTTTCCACTTAATTCTCTTATTCTCATTTTATCAATACTAACTCTAAAATTCACACTTTCAATTTTTCCATTATCAAATCTCTTTTCAAAACTCTTTTAAACAATACATTTATTTTTCATTATCTAAAGACATAAAACTTGAAAACCTATTGATGTGTCTAAATTTTATACAAATATTCGTACTCATTTACCCATTAAAATCGCTTGTTTTTGTTTATCTTTTGTTTGATTCATCTTATTTCCATAATATTTCAATTAATAAATTATTTTTGAAGGAATGGGATTTTTTTATGCAAAATGTGAATATTTTTGGTAAAAATCAACAAACAAAACAAACATAATGTTTTATTTATTTTTATTGATTTTTTGAATTTTTATTTTTACAATTTAGTAATTGAAAAAGTCAATAGAAAATATTTTTTATCAATTTATATAATTTTAGAAAAATAAAAATAAAAATTAATTAGTTAAATATATTAATAGATAAATCTTAATCTAAATATCCTAATTAATTAACTAATTATAAATTAAACCTACGTAATAAACTAATCCTATACTATTCCTATCTCTACTACTATAATGGGAGAAGGCCTTAGTCCTTAACCCAACCCGTTCAACGCACGTGTTGGTAAATTTTTTTTTTTGCCCTTTTCATTCCCCCCCCCCCAAAAAAAAATTTCCCCACGTGCAAATCACGTAATTTTTCCCCCCTTTTCATTCCCCCCTCAAAAAAATTCCCCACGTGCAAAGCACGTGTATAATACTAGTATATATAATGGCAGGTTGTTTTTTTTTATGTAAGCGGATAGAGTCATACGACTCCAGCCCGATCAAAAAATATATTAATAAACGATAATAACTGTACAAGGCGGAGTAGTAAGGTTTTACAAGAGGTAAAACAGGGGCGCTGAACAATGTTGCGCGAGAAGCGAAAAAATAAATGAGCAGAAATAAACCTAAAGACAACAATACGCTAGAACAACTGACAGCAAATACTGGCAAGGATCAGGATCGGCCGGGAATCAAACACACGAACAAACAAGACGCTCGCTGGAACCATCAACAACGGGGGTGGGGGAGGAAACATCTCGGTGATAGACCGTGCCCAGCTACGAACCCGGAGAGAGAGTGATGGAGGACTTGAACTTCGATCAGCACCCCGGGGACACCTCGACAGCAGCATAAACGGCCAATCGCACAGAGAGCCCCAAAACAGATGGCCCTAAATAGGTCCTAACATAGGCTTAGGGAAGAAATCAATAGATAAGGCAATACAGCCAACAGTTGAAAAGATGAACCGCATGCAAAACGATATAAAACCACAGCTGCCACGAAAGGCAGAAGAGACTCAACGAGGCCAGCAGAGAGATTAAACTCAGAACTTACAGTAAGCTTAAACACCAACATAATAACCAAACAAACACAATAAAAAACAGTAGAAAGGAGGGTCACAGCCCTACACCAGCGAAACGTTCCAATATAATACAGTGCATAGCGGCTCCGTAGGGAGCAATCGCAATTAAGTAATACAAGTCCAGGAGCTAGAACGCCAAAAGAAATTAAACATGCGCTTACCCACCTAACTTGATATCACCAAAAACCACAACTACAGGACAATACGATTCAAGTCCCGCCAACAAAGAACAAACACAAATAGGATCTCCGACCATCACCATAGCCAAGCCAAAAATAGATGAGCCCCCGGCTCAAACTCCAAACACCAGAGACGAGGAGCAATAGAGAACCACAAAAAGAAAGCACAAGGGTCGAGTTTCAATCCTGTAAGTCAATCCCAAACAACAGAGAAGTCAAAAAGAAGTGGGAAGAGCAATTAAACAAGATTGCATCACCATGTAATTAAAAAAGAACCACAAAAGATAATAGATACTGAAAACAGCTAAGAAATGGCAGGTTGTTAAAAACGGATGAGGGATTGGTTGGCGTGAAGGAGGAGTAGGTGGCCTTGAGAGCGGCTGGATAATAAACAAAATTAAAAAAATTAAAAATTAAAAAGGAGAGAAAGAAAGGCAGCGCGTGGTTCTGAATCCCAGCTGCCTGCGTTGACGTGGCAGTGCGGCGGGTCCCACGCGCCAAAGACCAAGACGACAGAGCTGACGTGGAGCCCGAAACCCAGGCGCGAGCGACGAGACAGAGGGGGCTCAGGTCTCCAGTGACGTGGCGTTCGACGTGACAGTTCGACAACGACAGCACGGTTCCGACTTCAACGCAGCAAGACAGGAAGAGAGACGATTTGACTTGTTTGGGCACAATTTTCAAGACTGTTCAGTTTGCAATTTTTATTACAAAACAGTCGATTTTTGTATCTCTTTTCTCTCTCTAATTTTTATAATGCAATCCATGAACAAATTTGTTAATTACAATTTTATTATGAACTAAATTTATTTTTCTAGGGTTTAGATGTAGCCTAGTTTTGATAACCCAATTTTTAATTACATATTTTTATAATTTTTCAATGGTTGTGTGTTTAATTTTTGTGCTTAATGCTTACAATTATTTGGCCAATTTTTGTATGATTATTGGATCATGGAAAGACCGAGATGTAATTTGTGATTTAGAACAATAAAAATTGAACACCATTGATTGAACGAAATTAGAGATAATTTACCGCGATTGATGTGACCGTTAAGAAATCTACAGAACTTAATGAGTTTTCGATTAATTAAATTTGCATAGAGATGTGACAAACTGTTAGTTGGAGATATTTTTGGTGTTGTTCGAGAGAAATCATTGAATAATTTGGGGATTTTGGTCTACAACTTGGAAAAATAATATTTTTAGGAATTATAGATTGTGTAGGACGAACTAGGTGAAGTCAAAAGCTCTAGAATTAATTTTGCCATTAACAAATTACAATTTTCAGACTCCGCTCCCTCTCCATTAATTTAGACTTCTAGATTAATTTAATTTAGTTGTTTTCTTTATTTATTAAATTTTGATCTTCCAAATAGTAGTTAATCTAGTAATATCGATACTCAATAAAATATCTAGTCTCTGTGGGTTCGACACTCTATTCACTTAACTATACTACTTGTTGCGGTTTTGTATACTTGCAAATATTCACACCAAGTTTTTGGCGCCGTTGCCGGGGACACTACAAATGGGCAGGGTTTTCCCGGCGCTTAATATTAGATTTCCCGGCGTTTATCAAACGCCGGGGTAGAGCAACCTGGCGTACGGCAAAATGCCGTCGCAAATGCCGGTTATTCAGCCGACGGGGTTTATATGGCCAAACCCCGGCGTTTGACGAACGCCGCCCATTTTAATACAAAGCCCGGCGGTAATTTTAATTACCCTGGCGTTTTATTCTTCTTTTTTAAAAAAATACCAAAATAAACCCCGGTGTTTGCCAAACGCCGGGGTATCTATTTTTTTTTAATTATAATAATATTATTATTATTATTTATATATATTTATTGATATATATATATATATATATATATATATATATATATAGGGGCGATTTGAAATCAGAAAATGCAGATTTATCCCAATTAGTGGGGAGATTCGAAATCCGAAAATGTTAATATTTACGAGCCAAAAAAAATACTATAAACAATCAGATATGTAGATATATCCCAATTTGATATCAATTTATAATAATGTACAGCATATATATTGCATGAACAATTTGCTTGCTCAAAATAATAAAAGCCCGAACAAATTTTAATTAACATTTATAATTCATTGAAAATGTTATGAAGTCACATTTGAAGGTAATTACACATGACAATCTTCGACAAAGGCATAGTATGGAAAACATAACACGACAAAAAAAAACTATCCAAAAGTAATCAGTTTGCTGGTAACTTGCTCTCTATTAGACCAAATGGAAAACATAATATGAAGAAAAAAAAACTATCCAAAAGTGATCAGTTTGATGGTAGCTCGCTCTCTAAGACCATCATCCTCAGATTGAAGCAGTAGCTCGCTCTCTAAGACCATCATTATCTGAAATTAAAAAATACTGAAATTAAAAGAAAGGAAAGCATAGTTGCATATAGATTAATACTGAAAGTATTTTCTGAAAAAAATATCTTTTCAGATTACAGACTCATCAAGAAAACATAGTTGCATATAGATTAATACTGAAAGTATATGTACACACTAACCAAGCTTGGGTATAATTCAGTATGTGAAATTATTTGGAGACAACATAGTTTACAGGATGCACATAAAACAATGTTATCAGAAAACAAATTAAACTGACATCTAGCAGCAAGGTCATTCAATAAACCGATGAAGACTGGAGTCTATATCGTTGTGTAAGTTCATTTCTTCACTAGACATATCCGAAGTTCTTTATGATTATATTAAGCATCGAAAAAAACACTTTTTATGTGTACATGAGCATGAAAATTTGATGTCTGAGTGCTTGCATGTGCTTAACCTCACATCAAGGAAGTGCATAACTATTTTATTTACCACCACATCAGTAAAAGAAATTTAGTTTTTTTTTTTATTGTTAAAGTTCATTGAAGAAGTGTTCTGATACTTAGCAATATGCAGCCTTTGTTTCAAAAGGTCGCTAAAATTACAAAAGTGCTAAATTAGTTAGCACGAAATATAAATAATATAACTCACATCAGATTTTATCCTACATATTCTCTGCTACTGCCTTAGTGCGGAAGAAAATTTTATTTATTCGTATCTATTTAGGATTAAAAAAAAAAGAGGATCTACCGTGAACGTCTAACAGAGTCGTCTACCGTGAACGTCTAACGGAGTCGTCATCGATGGAATCACGTTCGCCGGCTCCTTCTTCATTCATCTGGTTCATCTGACTAGCTCCTGTAATGACTCTATCGCTTTGCTGTTTAAGGCAAAAAAAATACACATTATGTTTCCAAATTTGAAAAAAAAAACTAGGTTTTAAAAAATGAAGTTATGCACACACATACACAACCAGCAATAGGACTAACAAATTATAAATAATATTTACGATAGGCAACTAAATATAAACTATAACCTGTCTTGGTATATGATCAGGTTCGGCGACATTTGTTTCCTTAAATAAATGTGAAACTTTTTCTTGAAGTTTTGAGAGTTGCGTCTCGAGAGAACGTATCTTTTCATCTCTGGGATCGGGCTGCGTAGACAAAACATCACGAGATCGAGATGGTGTGGGCCCTAACCCCTTCCCACGCACACGTCCATGGCGTTCTTGGCCCCATTCCTGGACCAACGCTTGATGCTGAAGTTCCACAATATTCACGGATTCTGTGGGGGAGTTGGCGACAGCCGCGGATGAGAGTTTGGCGTATCTGGTTCTAGCAGTGCTCTGTAAAAAAACAACAAGTAAAAACAAGTAAGATGTCTTTCATTTTATAGTCAAATTACAAACCAAATTAGCCCAATTAAGATAGGACATAATTACTGATATCGATGCTGCCTTTGCTGAAGCAAACACGCCTTGTGAGTTAATGTGGGTGGCGTCGAAGAAATCCAAATCCCCGTATTGATCTCCGCCTCCATGCTCTGCGTCCTGTATATCAGAGAACACAGAGAAATATCCAAACCTCAATAAAGCATTTTATGACAAATAATTTTAAAAAGTCATGCTTACCATTATCGCACGACGCCTTGCGAAGCTCGTACCTCCGGATGTGTGTAACACATCCTGTACCTGTCGACTCGCACGACCTCTTTCGGCCCTTTTCTACACATTTTGTAATTATCATAAACAAAATTAAAATGGTTAATTAAAATAAAATAAACAAAATTTTAATTTACTTCTCAAAAGTTTTATACAAATATAAAACTTTTGAGAATTAAAGGTATATCTTAAATCTCATCAAATACCACTACAAAGTATTAAATGGAAGTTCAAGCACTACAAATTGATAAGCACAATGAGAAAATGCTAAATCTCAAAACAATACAGATCTTGCCGGCTAATGGCAAAAATCTAACACTCGTCCAAATACAAAATTGAGAATTCCTAGAGACAGCAACTAGACCAACAAAATATGAGACTTCACAGATAAAGAGCGCTTAACTTCGAATGTATCGGGATGCAGCTGCAACATAAAACAACAAATTCTGTTACAAAGAGATAAGTGCACACAGAAGGGCTTTCTTATCATAAACACCACAACAAGGGGCAGAAGAAGACAACAATAATAATAAGCTAATCCTATATGTTTATCACTCAATTATGAGGTTTCATGCCAATATGATAAAAAACACACTGTAACAAACAGCATGAAAATAGGGTGTTCACTCAATTATGAGGTCTTTTTTGTTGTGGACATCAAAGAGAATACACAAATCTGTACAAGCAAACAACAACAAAATTGTATGGCTTAGCAGGTAAGAAGGTACATTTTTATACAGTTCAAATTGGGATGACCGCTGTGTTAAAATTAATTTAATGTGAGATTAGATCAATAGTAACTTTAAGCATTGTTTTGCACTTAAATTTAGGTTAACAATCAGTACTGAACTGATAAATCTTGGATCAAAATACATAAAACCAGAATATGGTTTATCAAGGGAAACATAAATAACCATATTTACTCTTGTGATAACTCACTTCCCAATTCAAAAAGACTATATCGGTCATTTTGCACACCCTTCAGGCAAGGATGGACTCACATATTGTACATGGGAACTACTGAGCCCACATTATTCTTCGAGAAATTTCATAGTGAATATCTTATATAATTGCTTTAAACAATTTCTGTTCAATGTGTTGTGTTGGAATTATCCTATATCACTAATTTCCACAATTTTCTCTTGAAAATTTCTTCTTCAACTCTTTCAATCTTGAAGGCTAAAAAGAACGTTCACATTTTTTGCGACCAAGTTAGAGTATCCAGCTAGATTTAATACTGAGTGGCTTGTTCCAGTTTTATTCCCATAAATAATATCCCACATGGAAAGAATTGTGCACCACTACTGCTTGCAAATGACAAAAGGACCAAAGTCCAAAATAGCAATCGAGGTACAGAAATATGCTGCTCCCTCTACTTACCAAAATGAAAACTTAGGCTACATAATTATCTGTGCCTTTCAGGCATGAATCTGTGCTTAACAAGCTCTATAGTCTATACTATTTAAGTCTACCAGGCTGCAAAGCAGATCAGTTTTGCTGATATAGAGCAATCCACAGCCTTCTTCCCCATTTACCCAGTAATTCATATTGAATCTCTATATAAGAAGTGAGACCTAGTCATATGTAATTGAAAATCTAAGAAAAGAGAAATTAAGTAGATTCCAACTTAGTGTTGGAGTGCAAATGGAAGCGCTTTCAAGGACAACACATGAAAAATTATAACAAGTAGAAGAAAAAATATTATCAAGAATTTTCTCATACAAATTTATAAACAGTTTTAAGGATTATATATCTTGACTAAAAAGAAACAATCTAATTTCTGATAATTCCAAGATTAAAAACCTCTAAATAATGTCTAAAATTCACTACTCTGGCAGATATTTTTCCCATACTGATTGTTCTGTTAAATCTTTTCAACTGCATCTCGATTAGTTCGACAATTTACTTCTCAAATATTCTGCCTTTGTTCAAGCAATCTTATGTAGAAATTAAAATTAAAATTAATCTTTATGCTTACCTTTCCCTCCGGTGAACTCCAAAAATGACACAGGTATTCCCAATCTAATTTTGTGACACCTTTTGGGACTACTCTTATATTTGCAGCCATAGTCCGGTCCTCGTCGTAACTTGCCTTCAATTCACACTTAAAGTCTCTCCACTTCTTAGACATAGATTTGCTTACCCAATCGGAATCAAGTACCGCCGGGTAATCAAATTTGGACTGTGTATGAACAAGAGTCAAAGTTAGTAACATTTCTTATAGGTTTGCTATGTGTCCATGTTCATGCTGTCCAAGAGTATACAAGTGAAAAGAAACATTTGCAATGTCATTTGCTAGTCATCTAATTTTAGGTCTATGAATTAGACTTAAACTCTGAAAGAGTTGAATACCAATCTTACTAGTCAGTGAGCATGATGATGCATATATTGGCTTGTTTAGCAAAGTTGAATTTTGTAGCTGGCCTCATGAATGATTTTGAAGAAGATGAACTATTATAATCAGTATTATTCTTTTTGAAAAAGAATTTCACTGATTGTAATTGTAAATATTAAGTTGTTAAAGAACAATGTCTTATGATTTTGTAATCTTATAATACTAATGTGACAACATCATTTTTATTGCATGAGATTGAACAAAACACTTACCACTTTGATTGAGGAGTATTCAATGTATATAGTTGATGGTTACTCTACTATCTACTATCTATGTGTCTGATGGTTTAAAATTTTCCCTTCATCTTTTATCCTTTTATGAGACTTCCTACTATCTACAGCATGAAAGATGCTACATTTAATGTAAAATAAAAAACAAACTACAAAACTGGTTGTTTCACTTACTAACTGCATTACTGAGAATGACACTACACTAATGATTTTTCATGTTGCATTTTAGAAAAAAATAGAAAACAAAATAACGAAGAATATAGACAATGGATTAGTTTATGAAAGTATTTCAATACAGAATATTAATTATTTCTAATGCATGTACACAGTAAAAGTTCAACATATAGACAAACCTTGTCCTTTCGAGCATCATAATTACTAATCCCAGGTTAAGTAAGAGATGAACTATTATATCAGCAGGTATAAGATGAACTATTATATGTAGCATGTACAGATTGGAGCATTAAATGTTAAACTATGAACGGGAGCTATATGACATAGCAAGAAATTGAAGAGGCAAATCAATATATTATTGTATTCATTTGAGTAGTCAAACAAATAATGAAACTGAAATAATGGCCTACTATATACGACCAGCAGCAAAAAAATTTGAAACCATATTTACTCTCACATCCATCAAGTTTAGAAACATTTACTTCTAAATATTACCATAAGAAGTTCAAGGGCTCTTGCCCGTGTAGCAGCTGGGATATTTGTCCATCGATCATAAGAAAGAGGAAGGTATTCTGAATTCCTAGCAATTACGCCTATGAACGATGCAAAAGAGGAAGCATGTTTACCCACGGGTTGGTGATCATCGTTCACCTCCACGAGGATTCGTTGACCTTGTGGTTGCTTCCAAACATTCACCATCTTCGTTGCTCCCCGAGTCCTTTTATTGGGCTGGGTGCTACCCTCACCCACCTCATGTTCACTACCCCCCTCGTTGGGAGGCTCCTCACGTGTGGGCTCCCTATTCCTTCGCGGCATGATTCAAACCTATTGACAAAAAAGACACATAAAAGGAGTACATAACAACAAATCAATTGAATATTTAATAAGTTTGTAATGAGATTGAGTTGTTAGTATGGATATCTTTCCTCTAATAATACAGCCATTTTTGGTTTCACTTGTTATAATACGATAAAGCTTTTGTTCATTTTCATTTGGTTGATCTTATAATTCTATTCTGGATAAGTTTCTTACGACATAGATTCTGTTTTCAAGGAAAACGTATAATGAAGCATGGAAGAATGGAAGAATGAAGTGAAAGCCACGTTTTTCGAAGAGATGTGAAGTGAGATGCAACACAGTTGCTGTTCTTAATGATACATTCAAATATGAAATGAGTAAATCAATATATACTAAGAGTACAAAGGGATCAAACAATAAATCATAGTTTCAATCTCCCAATAAATGCTCTTATTTTTCAGATCGAGTGATCTAGGACTAGGCATCCTAATGCACAAAGTAAGAAATGGCCCAAAGGAAAGAAAATTGTCCTATGATATCTCAATAGGAGATACAGAAACAACAAATCATGCTTTGTAGTTCTTTCAAACATGTGTTCATATGTTCTATGGTATGTCAATAGTAGATCTACATCATACAAAGGCTGTTCTTACAAAATAATATTAACATGCACAAAACATCAAACAGGTCATGCAAAAAAAAATGACTCCAATGGAAAAAAAAACAAAAGAAATATATCCAACAACAAAATTCCGGAACAATAAAATTAGAGAACGGCATAGATTAGAATCTTACATATTTATGAACTTTCATTGATCCATAGTTACATAAACCATTGCAAACTTGTTGGTCAGTATATTTCCATCAGAAATTCAAAATAGAACAACAATTAGTAACAACAATTAGTGGCCAACCTGTTGACTGCTTAATTTGAAGAACATTCTCATTTAAAACATTGATAAGCATTAGCAAACACCATTACAACTTCCTTAAATAAGTTTCAACTCAGTATCTTTCATTTGTTAAATAAATAAAAAAATAAAAAGTATCAAGAACATAATAATTATTGCTGACAAATGATAAAAATAAATGAGTAATCTAACTATCAATATTATCCAATAGATCCCCTGGTTCTCCATCCATGCGTAGCCAATTAGGTATACTGTTGTCATCTGTTACGTTCACATCAAACCTAGGAAATTCAGCAGCAACAAAATTATTAGTGAAAGCTTCATCCTCATCGTCTGATGTATCTCCTAACTGAAATACATCTCTTGGTTGCATAATAAGTGCTACATAAGAATTAGGCGAAACTGGATCTTTCACATAGAACACTTGAACGACTTGAGAAGGAAACACAAATGGTTTATCACTGATTTGTGTACCAGTATTAGTCAAAATTGTAAAATTTACAATTGTGAATCCTAATGCATCCTTATTTTGGGAATAATTCTTATCTATTCCAGCCCAGTCTGCACGAAATAAGACAACTCGAAAATGACCATAATAGTCCAACTCGATAATATCCATGAGCACACCATAATAGTCAACATCCTCATCTATTGGACTTGCGTCATTATTAGAAGCATAACTTCTTGTCTTTGACGTCACTAAAATTCTACTATTTTGCGACTTCAAATAACGTTCACGATTCTTAGTATGAAATTTGTAGCCATTATATATATATCCCCTAATTCTTCTAACCATCTTGTGAGGACCTCTAGCAAGAATCTTGATTTCAGCAGATACCAAATCATCGTTCAACTTCGGAACCTATAATATGTGATGTTAAAGCTGATTAGTGATAGTAGGAATATATTTAGAAAAATAATGTACCGCAATTTGGAAGAAGACTTACATAGTCTTTAAGCCACATATGAAATTTTTCATTCATCCTCATATTTTGTTCACGCGGTCTCAATTTCCTTGTTTTAGAATTTCTTTTCATTTCACAGATAAATTCTCTGTAAATATTTAAAACATCAAATATAAACCAACTCATTTTTAATTAAATATAAACCAACTCATTTTTTTTAACTTACATTCGAAATGGCTCAACAGTTGCATGATGATCTATCACATATCGATGTGCTTGTTCCCATGTTAAGTTATCTAACTCAAATGCATCAACTTTACCAATAGTATTTCCAGCAGTCTCGAACAGATAATGTGCCTCACCAAGGTTTGACCCGACTGGGTTTCTCCTTGGTCTAGTAAAACAGGTCTCGACACCCTGAAGATATCGTGAACAAAAATTGGAGCATTCCTCTGAGAGATAACCTTCTACTATTGAGCCTTCTGGATGTGCTCTATTTTTAATATATCCCTTAAGTCGATATAGGTACCTATAAATGTAAATATTTAGATAAGAAAAGGTATGTGGATATTCAAATGAGAGCTAGATAATTAACAAATATGAATAAGTACCTCTCAATTGGATACATCCACCGATAATGTACCGGTCCCCCAAGTCTTGCTTCACCTGCTAGATGGATTACCAAGTGAATCATTATAGTGAAGAACGAGGGGGGAAATATTCTCTCCATTTGACAAAGAACAACTGCAGCACGTTGCTCCAATAGGTCAATGTCCTCAATACGTAGAACCGTTGAACAAAGTCCTTTATAAATGCTACACAGATCCTTGATGACGGCAGTTACTTGTTCACACATTGAAAACCTTAAAGCCACGGGGAGGAGATCCTGCATCAAGATATGGTAGTCATGTGACTTGAGACCTTGAAGCCCCTTCTCCTTATCGTTGACGCACCTTGCTATGTTTGATGAATAGCCATCAGGAACTTTAAGCTCATTTAGCACTTTGCAAAATAATTCCAACTCCTTTTTGGACATACAGTACATTGCAGGAGGAAGGAAAACCCTGCCATTCTGTAAATTTTCTGGATGCAACTCATGTCGTATGCCCAATGCGGCTAAATCAAGACGACACTTCAAATTGTCCTTTGTCTTCCGATCATCTCCCATAACTGTCCCTATACAATTTTCACCAATATTCTTTTCGATGTGCATCACATCTAGATTATGGCGCAATAAATTGAATTCCCAATACGGCAGTGTGAAGAAAATGCTCTTCTTCTTCCAGGAACCTAAATCAACAATGTCATCACATTCATCTGCATCGATGTCCTCATCCCTTGCCCTTTTCTTGCCCTTTTTTATGGCCTCTGATTCCTTACCATGATTGAAATTATGACCATATAGTCGCCTTAACACATCAGATCCTGACAAAATTACAGGAGCTTGTTCTCGTTCCTCCTTTCCATCAATTGTAGCAGTTTCTGCCCTGAAAGTGTGTGTCTGGCAACCATCTCCTATGACCCATGTAGCAAAACTTTCTCCCATTATATAACCACCGTGAATTAGTTTGATCAGCACAACAAGGACATGCATTACGCCCTTTAGTGCTATAACCGGATAAATTTGCAAATGCAGGAAAATCATTGATCGTCCAAGTCAATGCAACTCGGAGACGGAATGATTTCATAGTTGTCGCATCGTATGTTGGAACACCCTTCCACAACTGTTGGAGTTCATCTATTAAAGGCTGAAGATAGATATCTATATCATTTCCCGGGCTTTTTGGTCCAGGAACTATTGTGGATAAAATAAATGATGACGGCTTCATGCACTTCCAAGGGGGTAGATTATACGGGATCAACACTACGGGCCATATGCTGTATGTACTGCTCGTTTGCCTAAATGGATTAAAACCATCACTTGCCAATCCAAGTCGCACGTTGCGAGGATCCTTTGCAAAATCAGGGTATCTTTCATCAAATTTTTTCCATGAAACTGAATCCGCATGATGTCTGAGAATCCCATCGTTCTTCCGACATTCAGCATGCCATCTCATATCAGAAGATGTCTTGGTCGACATAAACAATCTTTGCAGCCTCGGAATCAAAGGAAAATAGCGCATCTGTTTTGCCGGCTTCTTTTTTCGCCTTGATTTAACTGACCCACTTATATCTTGATCTTCATTTGGTTTTCCTTTCCATTTCGAAGTACCGCAGATTTTACAGTTCTCAAGACTCTCCTTATCTCCCCTAAATAACATACAATCATATCGGCATGCTACTATCTTCTCATACCCCAGATCGAAAAATTTAAGAAACTGTTTTATTCCATAGGTTGAATTTGGGAGACAAATTTCAGGAAAAGCTTCATTCAACAATTTAAGTAGCATGGTAAAGGACTTGGCAGACCAACTGTTCAAACATTTGATCTGAAATAACCTTACGATGAATGACAACTTTGAAAAATTTTTGCATTCACGATACAAGGGTGTACTAGCATCTTCCAACAACTTAGTAAATACTTCAAATTCTTTGTTAACTTCAGGATCTTCCCTTCCACCTTGGACTTCACCAGCAGTGTGCGGTGTTTCAGTCGGTTCATCATGGACTTGGGTTGTTGGAATATTTGTGTGCACTGGATTGTTATGAATTCCAAAAGCATCCCACACTAAATTTTGCATCTCATCGGCAACACTATCATCGTCAACTCCTAAGGATTCGTCTTCATCTTCTAAAACAGTCGGATCAACCGGAATGGATGGAAGATGCTCTCCATGGCACAACAATTTGTGTACCCTTGTAGGAAACCATTAATCACCAAATGTGTTTGTACTTCGTTGCATGGAAGTAACTCACAGTTTACACACCGACGACATGGACACAAGATGAAGTTGGGATCACGTGAATGTTGCTTGGCGAAAATAATAAAATCTTTGACACCATCCCGATACTCCTTGGATAATCGTGACTTACTCATCCAACTTTTATCCATTTCAATAATATCAATAAATCTGGAAATAAAATTTCACTCATTACATTTTTATTTTCATATCTCATAAAAGTGTGTACCTCACTGGATAAGTCAATTGAAAAAACTTCCATCACAAAATACTTAGAAATTAAATTTTTAAAAACTTAAACCAGACATTTGTATCAGTCTAGATAAATCTTTAAAATGTGTATCACGCTAAAGTGGTTTATCATGACAAACTTTCAACTATGTAGAATGAGAATGCTAATTAAGAAGTAATTTTTTCATCAAAATGATGTGTTTTATTAGTTCACTGGATTATTTAAAAAATTCATCTCCAAATCACGAAGGTAATGAAGAAAAAAAATCATGAACAAATTCATTTGCTTAATAAGATCAATAAGAATTCCATCAGCTTTAGCATTCAATAGATAACAGCGGCTCAACTGGGAACAAAAACAACCAATAATCTTAACCTACCAAAATAAAAGATTTAAAGTAATCAGGTTCACAAATGACTTCCTTTAAAGATTAGTAGATTAGAAAATATTTGGCAACATTCTGAATACACACAAACCATCTATCAATCAAGCTAAACTATAAGTAATCAAACAGACGTATGAGAGATCACTTAAAGCTGCTAATGATTATGGGTTTGTGAAAGAGAACCCAGAGTAAGTATTCCTATGCTTAATACTCTCTGCCTGTTGATGCTTCAGTTGTGTGCAACCGTCACCACTACTTTGAAATTCATATACCCATGGGGAGATATATTTCTGTTCCCCCATCACCACTCAAAAAAAGTACTATACTTGCAAAAACATAGTATTCATGTTTGTTTTGTTAGAGTGACAGTGATGACTAAAAGCCCTTGAACTAAGGGGACTGTAAAATGTGTTTATGCATCCATGTAAAAGACCGGTTATTAGATGAAAGTTTAAATTGCAAAAAAACTACTCTATACTTTCGGCATTTCTTAGATAACTATCCTAAACTAGATTTAATATGCGTACCCGCTGGCGCTTCGGAACAGCGACGGCCTATATTTGCCCTCTATTCCTATACCTTTAGTAGTGCAAAGAATTCATGTACTTTTTACCAACTAAATGTATAGTTACTTGGGGTGCGCATGGATCAGTATTCTGTTGTATAAAGAGAGATTGTTAACCCATGCATTAAGTATCCAGTTTGGTCTATACTGCAAGTTGACTTCGAGCTAACCCATGCATTAGGTATCCAGTTTTGTTTACTGAAAGTTGACTTCAGAATCACTTCAATCATGGTTACTAGATCCCCGCACTGCATGGTTCATCAGGGGGTGAAGATGCAGATCACCCTCGAAACAGCCATTGTTCGGTTAAGTCATCACTAATCACTTAAGGGATAGTTTACCCATATTAATACCTAATATTGTGAAATAGTCACAATCAAATTTTATCATAGAAAACAAAATCCTCTCCTACCATTCCCATCAGCTAATGGTTCACAATAAAAATGGGAAGAGAAGTTACATCCCAAGAACCAGAGTTAATAGTCTCGAATGTCGATCTCACTGACAAGAAGGGGCTATTTCAGAAAATTCCTAAATGGTCACAAGGTCTTAGACATTTTGAATTTAGCTTATAATTGAACCTACCCATATCCATACCTATATGGAGTACGCAGTATGGGAAAACATCAGCATGCATTTAGGTAACAAACATTTAGATATCATTAAACTGTATATATGTATCTTGTACGTCTAAATTTGCATCAATAATTGCCTTATTTTATGGACTATATCATTATCATTTGGAAAATGAAAAGATCACATATGTCACATGCATTGCTCATAGTCAATAGCTCATATGGAGAAAAACATGGGGATCAGTTTTATATACAGAAAGGGAATAATGAACCCCCTATTCTATTCATATGCAATGCTGCACCAAACAAATACCATCTTATTTTTTCAATTAAATAATTATAAACAAAGAAACAAATCAGTGTATCAGTTTTACTCATATGCAATTCTATTCATATGCAATGCGACTCAAAATTGTTCCGCTGTTCCTCTTTTGCTACAACTAGTACATCCACTACCACTATCAGTGTATCAGTTTTACACAAGTGCAATCTAGTCGCTCTCACATTTTTGTTGTATATGGGGAACTCACTAATATGCAGATGCAGGTCAAATACATATAAGCTATAAAAATCAGTGGGAATTTACAAAATAGAAATTCCAAAGTCAACCAAATCCGACTTGTTTATGCATACATATCAACACAAATATAATAAATTCTGGAACAAAAATTGAAACAAAAGAGCATATATTACAAGTAGAAACTACATCTTGTTCATTCATTCATTCATTAACGCAAAAAACATGGTTAATAACGATTCAAAGTTGCTCCAAGATACTTACTAATAATTCATCTATACCTAGAAAGATACACATATATATAGACATATCTCAAATGTATACATGCAGATAAACATATATATAAACATACAAATACAACAAAAACCCTAATTAGTCCACATTATTAAATCCCAACACATTCTCAAATTGCAAAGTACTCCTAAATCACAGATTATTCACTTTGCATAATACAACTAACATAAGAAAAGTATGATCTCCTAAAACAGAAACAAAAAGACAGATAAAAGCAAAATAACTTTGCATAAGCTTCCTTATAATTAAATGGCCAAAAGCACAAATCAACGAAACACAACTATGTTAACAAGGGTTCAAATAATAAACAAGAAATCAAAAAAATAACAATGGTATTAAAGGTGAAATATAGCTACTTACTACTTCCACACTGGAGGAAGCTTCTTGGTCCTCTTGTAGTAGCGAGCTAGGCGGTGAATTCGGCTCTCAACAAGGATCAGCCTGAACGGGTGCGAAATCGAAGATAAATTTGGGTTTCGGAGAGATTGAGGGCGACGATGAAAAGAGGGATAAAATAGAGGGTTTCGGAGAGGGATCAAGTAGTGGGATTCGGAGAGATGGAGGGCGACGAGAGCGACGAGGGAAAGGGGGAAATAGCTAGGGTTTTGGGATTCGGCGCGAAGAAAAGGGGGGGAAGCGAAACTGAAGGCGCGAATAGCGAAAGTAGCGAAAGAGAGAATGGGAGCTGGGGGAAATGGGCTGGGCCAAAAAAATTGGGAACCAAGCCCGGCGTTTGTAAATAAACGCCGGGATATGTGTGCTGACCCGCTGGCGCTTCGGAACAGCGCCGGCCTATATTTGCCCTCTATTCCTATCCCTTTAGTAGTGGGACTAGTTATTCTTTTATTGATATTGAAAATTACTAGATTATTACTAGTTTGGATTTTTTTTGTAATTATTTTTATTTTATTATTATTTTACCTCTTTATTTTATTTTGACTTACTTTTACTTTCATTTATTTTTCTTATTTTATTTTTTTAGTTTTTTTTAATACTAACATTTCAGGACATACAAGGAAATTATCATGGCAAACGATGAAAACAGGCCTTTGAGAGACTATGCTATGCCCTCGATTTATGAATCAAGCATAAAGAAGCCGGTTATTGAAGCTGACGATTTTGAGATTGAACCGGAGATGATTCTATTGATTCAACAGACTGTTCAATTTTGGGGATTACCGCACGAGGATCCTTATGCTCACATTGCAAACTTTCTGGAAATTTGTGACACTTTCAAGTACAACGGAGTATCAGATGATGCAATCAGATTGAGACTCTTTTCTTTTTCACTACGAGATAAGGCGAAGGCTTGGCTACGTTATCTACCACCCGGTAGTATTACTACTTGGGAGGGACTTGCACAAAAAATTTTGGCTAAGTATTTTCCGCCAGCAAAGACAGCAAAGCTAAGGAATGATATTGCCACATTCACTCAATTTGAGACCGAGTCTTTGTATGATGCATGTGAAAGATATAAAAAGTTATTAAGAAAGTGTCCTCATCATGAACTACCGAAATGGCTGCAAATTCAAATATTCTATAATGGTCTGGGAGTTACAAATCGATCTATGGTTGACGCAGCAGCTGGTGGTGCACTTATGAGCAAAACTTACAAAGTAGCCTATGATCATTTAGAGAAGATGGCATCAAATCATTACCAGTGGTCTTCAGAGAGAACAATGCCAAGAAAAGTGGCTGAAGTTTTTGAACTTGACCCTTATTTCTGCTTTAACTGCACAAATGGCTTCTTTATCTAAACAGATAAGTAATTTAAATGTTAATTCTATTCAATCTAATATCATTTGTGATCTTTGTGCAGGAAACCATTCTAGTGCAGATTGTCAAGTGGAGAACCCTTTTGCTCCATCAAATGCCGAACATGAAAATTTTGTGTCAAAATTTTAAATGCAAAACAATCATTATGCAAACACATACAATCAAGAATGAAGAAACACCCCCAATTTTTTTTGGAACAACAATCAAGGAGTAGTTATACCACCTCAAAATTTTTCACAACAAGAAAAGAAGCCGACATTAGAAGAAGTGTTCATGCAGCACATGCAAAAGACAGAACAATACATACAAAAGACAGATTTGGCAATTCAAAATGTTGCAAATTCAACTTCGGCTTCCATTCACAATCATGAGGTACAAATTAGTCAAATTTCAAATACTATTAACGAAAAAACTACAGGAACATTATCAAACAACACAGTTGTCAACCCCACGGAAGAGGTCAAAGCAATAACATTAAGCAGTGGGAGGACAATTGAGCAACCACAAGAAGAAAATGGCGATCAGAATGTGGTTGAAAAGCAAAGTGAGATTGAACAAATTGTGGAGGAACAAATTCAGCATGAGCAAGTAATGTATGATGTTTTTAATTCCATAAAGATTCATCCTGAAGAACAGTCGTGTTTTCAAGTAAGTACAATTGATTTAATTGTGGGCGAGAAACATAAGGCTGAAATTGAAGAATCACCTATAAAAGTATGTCCAACAAATGCAGCAACTTTTGAAACTGAAAAAGAAAATATTTTTGAACATGTTATGTATTTGGATGCTGCACCCTCTATTTATTCATTTTTTCAGAAAAATTTCAAAGAGTTGGGGGAATCAAAGACATCATCGCGAAGGAAACGCCTCAAACTAGAGCTTGAATCTGATCCACACTTGAAGAGAAGAATTAGAAAAGATGTTTTGATGTTGTTGGATCTTGGCGTTACATAACCATCTCACCACCATATCTGGCTGAAGACTTAAAACTTAGCGCTTCTTGGGAGGCAACCCATGTTTATTTTACTGCACTTAGACTTGATTTTTATTTTAGTTTATTTCTATTTTTAATTTTTGATTTTATTTTGTAGGATTGCAAAATTTTGAAGTCGCCAGGCGGAGCTGTTTTGTACGCCATCATTGATGGCTGTTTTTAGCAGTATGGAGTCAGAATCTGGAAAACTGATTCAAAGAGCGATTGTAGCCTATCTTCTTAGCATTCCAGCAAAAAAAAATTCAGCCCATTTGGACATCTACAGCTCCAGATATTGCGAAAATAGTAAACGCCGCGCGTGCAGAAATTTAAGGACGAATCAGGGGAGAAATTCTGAACTTTTTGCATTATTTTTGTTTTTCTCTTTCTTCTCCCATTGAGGACAATGTGATATTCCAGTTTGGGGGGAAGGTTTACAAATTATTATTATTTTTTTTAGAAAAGAAAAACAAAATTTAAAAGGATTTTAATTAGATTCATCTTTACACTTTTGAGTTCTTTATTGTGATAAGCATTGAAATAATTTTTTGGGTGATAGACAATTGCTTATAAAGCAAGAGTAAGCATACTTATTTACTTTAGGATTATTGAGTTTCACAATTCCGTACAAAATTGTGTGAGTCATGCTATTATACATAAAAGACAAATGTGATGCTTTTTCTTATGATTATCCTCTTTGATCTAGTCCTAAACAGAGTTTAAGTAAATAGAGTAATAATGAAGAAAAGAAGAAGAAAAAAATGAATAAAGTCAATCTACTCCAATGTTTTGAGTTTCTTAGTAACTAGGGGTACTCATCATCAATGTTTACTTTTACGTAAAACGGTAACTTGAAATATGAGTATACAAAGTACTTTAAGTTTGTGACTTGTTGAGTAACCGGATGAATTCATCACAAATGTTTTGCATTCGCGTCAAAAGGCAAGTGACAACTTAGAGAAGAGACTAATTCGGAGAAAAAAAGAGAAAAAAAACTCTAGTTTGCTACTCAGTTTGCAGTAGTGAGAAGGGATAATCACAGATTGAGTAGTTACATACTATAATTACATTAATTGCATGACAAATATGATTGGGTTTGAAATTGGGAATAAATAATTGCACTGGAGAAAGTGGGTATGCTTGGTTTTACTTTATTTGCTATTGTTTATATTTTTAATTGAAATTTTGATGCTTACATGATGAGATTTCCAACAAGTAGTATAGTTAAGTGAATAGAGTGTCGAACCCACAGAGACTAGATATTTTATTGAGTACCGATATTACTAGATTAACTATTATTTGGAAGATCGAAATTTAATAAATAAAGAAAACAACTAAATTAAATTAATCTAAAAGTCTAAATTAATGGAGAGAGGGCGGAGTCTGAAAATTATAATTTGTTAATGACAAAATTAATTCTAGGGCTTTTGACTTCACCTAGTTCGTCCTACACAATCTATAATTCCTAAAAATATTATTTTTCCAAGTTGTAGATCAAAATCCCCAAATTATTCAATGATTTCTCTCGAACAACACCAAAAATATCTCCAACTACCAGTTTGTCACATCTCTATGCAAATTTAATTAATCGAAAACTCATTAAGTTCTGTAGATTTCTTAACGGTCACATCAATCGCGGTAAATTATCTCTAATTTCGTTCAATCAATGGTGTTCAATTTTTATTGTTCTAAATCACAAATTACCTCTCGGTCTCTCCATGATCCAATAATCATACAAAAATTTGCCAAATAATTGTAAGCATTAAGCACAACAATTAAACACACAACCATTGAAAAATTATAAAAAATTTGTAATTAAAAATTGGGTTCTCAAAACTAGGCTACATCTAAACCCTAGAAAAATAAATTTAGTTCATAATAAAATTGTAATTAACAAATTTGTTTATGGATTGCATTATAAAAATTAGAGAGAGAAAAGAGATCCAAAAATAGACTGTTTTGTAATAAAAATTGCAAATCGAACAGTCTTGAAAATTGTGCCCAAACAAGTCAAATCGTCTCTCTCTTCCTGTCTTGCTACGTTGAAGTCGGAACCGTGTTGTCGTTGTCGAACTGTCACGTCGAACGCCACGTCACTGGAGACCGGACCTGAGCCCTCTCTGTCTCGTCGCTCGCGCTTGGGTTTCGGGCTCCACGTCAGCTCTGTCGTCTTGGTCTCTGGCGCGTGGGACCCGCCGCACTACCACGTCAACGCACGCAGCGGGATTCAGAACCACGCGCTGCCTTTCTTTCTCTCCTTCACGCCAACCAATCCCTCATCCGTTTTTAACAACCTGCCATTATATATATAGGAATAGGATAGGATTAGTTTCTTAGGTAGGTTTAATTTATAATTAGTTAATTAATTAGGATATTTAGATTAAGATTTATCTATTAATATAATTAACTAATTAATTTTTATTTTTATTTTTCTAAAATTATATAAATTATTAAAAAAATATTTTCTATTGACTTTTTCAATTACTAAATTGTAAAAATAAAAATTCAACAAATCAATAAAAATAAATAAAACATTATGTTCGTTTTGTTTCTTGATTTTTACCAAAAATATTCACATTTTGCATAAAAAATCTCATTCCTTCAAAAATAATTTATTAATTGAAATATTATGGAAATAAGATGAATCAAACAAAAGATAGACAAAAACAAGCGATTTTAATGGGTAAATGAGCACGAATATTTGTATAAAATTTAGACACATCAAATACCCCAAACTTAAGATTTTGCTTGTCCTCAAGCAAAAGGTAGAATCATGAATAAGGGGAAAATAATCAATAATAACTCCACTCATCACACTAAGAAATCTCATCATGTAAGCATCAAAATTTCAATTAAAAATATAAACAATAGCAAATAAAGTAAAACCAAGCATACCCACTTTCTCCAGTGCAATTATTTATTCACAATTTCAAACCCAATCATATTTGTCATTCAATTAATGTAATTATAGTATGTAACTACTCAATCTGTGATTATCCCTTCTCACTACTGCAAACCAAGTAGCAAACTAGAGTTTTTTTTTCCTTCTTCGAATTAGTCTCTTCTCTAAGTTGTCACTTGCCTTTTGACGCGAATGCAAAACATTTGTGATGAATTCATCCGGTTACTCAACAAGTCACAAACTTAAAGTACTTTGTATACTCATATTTCAAGTTGTCGTTTTACGTAAAAGTAAACATTGATAATGAATACCCCTAGTTACTAAGCAACTCAAAACATTGGAGTAGATTGACTTTATTCATTTTTTTTCTTCTTTTCTTCATTATTACTCTATTTACTTAAACTCTGTTTAAAACTAGATCAAAGGGGATAATCATAAGAAAAAGCATCACATTTGTCTTTTATGTATAATAGCATGACTCACACAATTTTTTACGGAATTGTGAAACTCAATAATCCTAAAGTAAATAAGTATGCTTACTCTTGCTTTATAAGCAATTGTCTATCACAAAAAAAATTATTTCAATGCTTATCACAATAAAGAACTCAAAAGTGTAAAGATGAATCTAATTAAAATCCTTTCAAATTTTGTTTTTCTTTTCTAAAAAAAATAATAATAATTTGTAAACCTTCAAGCTATATTGAACACAAGATAGTCAGGGAAGTTCACTGTCAAAATATAGTACGTCGACTGTTCTTGAGGATTTAAAACTCGAAAACCAAATAGTCAGGGCAGTCGACTATCAAAATATAGTAGGTCGACTGTTCTGTAACTAAAATTCGAAATTTATTACCTAACAGTCGACTATCGACTCTGGATCGGTCGACTGTCGATTGTACCAGGTTGCAATTTAAAGTAGATCATGGATATATTTTTGACATTTGAGAACAAAATCACAATTTTCACTTTATTCATAATCAAAGTTTCCACAAAATTACTTTTTCTCTTTATTAATACAAATCTATTCTTTTAAATAAATTTTTTCTAATTCTCAAAATGTTCGTTTCTCTTTTTTCCAACAAAACAACATGCAAATTTGGGATTTTTAGTACTAATCTCAATAACAATAAACATGTATAATCTATTAATCTGTTCTATTTTCATAGCATGAAGGTTTCCCATAATTCACAATTCATTCATAAACACATTTCTTCACATTGCATTTTTCCCACATACATAAACATCTTAATATAGAGAATCATACTTTTTTAATTAACATACTAATGCATTATCAAGTTATCACAACAACATTTCTATTCACCGAATTTAATCAATTTTTCTAATCATTTCATGCAATTCCATATGGGTTCACTTTCTCCTTAATCATGGTAACTAATCATAAAGCAATGTTCTCTTATTTATTCTAACATAATCACAAACACAAACCTAGCATTGTAACTAATTAAAAGTTTGAGAAAATTGCCCACCTTATTTGGAGAGAAAAATAATGAGAACTCCTAAAGACTCTTAGAATGAACAAATGAAGTCTTCTCCTCTTAGGTCGTGCCACCAAGAATGTGCCTTCTCCTCCTAGACTTGATGAACCCAAGCCTCCCTTGTTCTTGATGAATTGCCGGCCTCAATTGGGGATGCACACACACAAATAAGCACACAACTCAAACTTTTTTCTCACTCTTTCTCAATCTTACTAATTTGTCTCTTCTTTTCTTTCTTTCTTTCAATCTTTTAGGTGTAAGCATGTAGGGGGGGGGGGGGGTATTTATACAAATTTTGAGTGCAAATGGAAGGCTAGGATTAGTCCAATTGGTTAGGGATCAAGGGCTATGATGAAATAAGGAGTTGTAGCAATTACCCATGATGAGATAACCAACTCACCACTACACCCATCTCTCCCTCTCTCTTTGTGAATTCCGGTCACCCCCTATGGTGTATTAAGCACGTGCTAGAGCAATGCACATGCAATACTAGTACCCCTAGTTGTTAGTTTGTTCATGTGGATTAATTAATTATCTATTAAACTTATCTACACTACAAGTTAAGTTAATTAAAGGGGAAATTTAGTTAATGGGCTCACTAATGGGCAAATAAACCATGGGCTCTAATAAATTAATTAATTTAATTAATTAAAGTGGGTTAGAAAGAGACAATTAGGCCTAGGATTTTAATTAGGCTTTCTAAATTAAAAGAGAAAAATAAGATCAAAATGTTCATGAGAATATTTTAGAGAAATAAGTGCATGAATTTACACGTGAACTACACGTGAAAATAAACAAACTCTTATTTAATTAATATCTGAAAATCCAAAATGTTACAGCACTCCCTCCTTAGAATAGTTCCGTCCCCGGAACTATACTTAAAGGGTAAGAAAATAGAAATACAACAAGGAGAAAAGAAAAGAAAAGAAAAGAAGATACAATCAAACAAAGAGTTCAAGATGATCTTTCATCATCCTCTCATCGGATTTCCAAGTAGCCTCTTCAACCAACTGGTTTCTCCAGACTACTTTGACCGTCGGTATCGTCTTGTTCCTCAAGACTTTCTCCCGACGATCGACAATCTCAACCGGAAGCTCAATGTAACTCAGATGCAACTACAAACCCTCCGGCACTTCGGGCAAATGATGATTGGGATCTGGAATGTACCCTCTCAGCATAGACACATGGAAGACATTGTGCACCTGAGACAACTCTTCCGGAAACTCCAATCGGTAAGCAGTTTTCTCAATCCGCTTCAATATCTTGTACGGGCCTATGAACCTCCGGGCTAACTTTCCACCTCTGTCGAAGCGAATCACACCCTTACTAGGTGAAACCTTCATAAAGACAAAGTCACCAACCTCAAACTCAAGGTCCCTCCTCCGGTTGTCTGCATAGCTCTTCTGCCTACTCTGAGCATCCACCAACCTCTTCCTGATCAGATCGATCTTTTTAGAGGTCTTCTGCAAAATCTCAGGCCCAAACATCTGCCGCTCCCCCACTTCGAACCAACAAACAGGTGTTCTGCACTTCCTGCCATACAGAGCTTCGTACGGCGTCATCCTAATACTAGTCTGAAAAATGTTTTTGTAGGCAAACTCCACCAGAGCTAGATGCCTTTTCTAACTGCCTCCAAAATTTAGAACACAACACCGAAGCATATCCTCAAGAATACGGTTGACTCTCTCGGTCTGCCCATCGGTCTGAGAATGAAAAGTAGTGCTGAAATCCATCTTGAGACCCAGAGCTGTCTGAAGACTCCTCCAAAAATGCGAAATAAACCGCGCATCTCGATCAGACACATGGTTAACGAAACACCATGAAGCCTGACGATCTCTCCAACGTACAGCTTAGCTAACTTGTCCATAGACGAAGTGAGTTTAATCGCCAAGAAGTGAGCGGACTTGGTTAGTCGATCGACTATGACCCAAATCGCATCATTGCCTTTTGAACTCTTGGGCAAACCCGTGATGAAATCCATACTGATGTTATCCCACTTCCATTCCGGAATAGGTAACGGTTGTAATAAACCTCCATGTTTTTGATTCTCGGCTTTGAACTGCTGATAGATCTCAGTCCTCACCACGAACTCAGCCATATCCCGCTTCAAACCTGACCACCAGAAGTGCTGTTTAATGTCATTGTACATCTTAGTACTCCCAGGATGTACAGACAAAAGAGTAGCATGCGCCTCTTGAAGAATAATCTCCTTCAAGTCCAACTGATCTGGAACACACAGCCTCTCTCCAAATCACACCACTCCATCCCTGATCTGAAACTCTGACAACCTGCCAGCACCAACCTACTCCTTCATCTTTTGAATCTCTGCATCTTCCTTCTGACTTGCAATAATCCTTTCATTTAGCGTTGGTTGGAACCTCAACTGAGCTAAGGATGATCACAAGCCTTGCAGAACAACTTCAATACCAGCCCGATCCAACTCCTCTGCAAGACGCCTCTGAGTTGTAACCAAACTGGCCAAAATGCTCTTGCGGCTAAGTGCATCAGCAACAACATTAGCCTTCCCAGGATGGCACTTAATCTCTGGACGAATGTTCTCAAGTACTTCTAGCCATCTCCATTGCCTCAGATTCAGGTGCTTCTGCTGATAGATGTACTTCAAGCTTTTATGGGCCGTGTACATGTTCAGCTTCTCACCATACATGTAATGTCTCCATTGCTTTAAGGCGAAGATAATTGCAGCAAACTCCAGATCATGAGTCAGATAATTCTTCTCATGCGGTCTTAGTTGCCTAGACCTATAAGTGATCACTTTCCCTTCTTGTATTAAGACAAAACCAAGCCCACGATGTGAAGCATCACTGTAGACATCGTACTCAACACCTGCTCTAGGCAAAGCCAAAATGGGAGCAGTAGTCAGCTTCTCTTTCAACTTCTAAAAGCTTGCCTCGCACTATTCAGTCCACTTGAAGTTCACATTCTTCTTGGTCAGACCAGTGAGTGGCACGGCTATCTGAGCATAATCCTGAATGAACCTCCAATAATATCCAGTTAGTCCAAGGAAACTCCTGATTTCCTTCACTGTAGTAGGCCTTTCCCAATCCTTCACCGCCTCTATCTTCTGCGGATCAGTTTTCACTCCCTCCTTAGAAAGGATGTGACCCAGGAATGCCACCTCAGATTTCCAGAAATCGCAATTGGATAACTTGGCATACAACTCATGCTCCTGAAGCTTCTTCAAAACTTCAGCCAGATGCTCAGTGTTCTCCTCCTCTCACTTGGAGTACACAAGAATATCGTCGATAAACACCACGACGAAAGAATCAATAAATGGCCTCAGAACTTTGTTCATCATGTCAATGAAGATTGCAGGCACATTCGTCACTTCGAATGGCATAACTAAGAATTCGTAATGCCCATGTCAAGTTCTGAATGCAGTCTTATGCACATCTTCAGTCTTCACTCGAACCTGGTGGTATCTTGATCGAAGATCTATTTTGGAGAAAACAGCTACTCCTTGTAGACGATTGAACAGGTCATCAATTTGGGGAATAGGATACTTGTTCTGAACAATGACCTTATTCAGCTCTCGGTAATCGATGCACATCCTCATCGATCCATCCTTCTTCTTTACCAACAACATCAGTGCTCCCCAAGGCGACGCACTCGGTTGAATAAAGCCTTTCTCCAACAGTTCCTCAATTTGTCGTTTGATCTCATCCTGCTCCACAGGTGCCATCCTATACCATGCCTTGAAAATGGGTGCACTCCCTGGCTGAATAGTGATGCTGAACTCTACATCACGATGCGGGGGTAACCCAGGCAAATCATCCAAGAACACAGTTAGATAGTCCCGAACCATCGGAATCTGCTGCACCTCTACAGGAATCTCCTTCTTACTGATAGCTGCAACCAAATCTGAACATCTCTTCTTCCCTTGGAAAGTGACCTCAGGACCACCTGGAGCCTTCACTATTACTTCCTTGGTCTTACACTCGATGTTTGCACTGTACACCGACATCCAATCAATGCCAATGATAACATCAACTCCTAAGACATGCAGCTCGATCAGATCAATTCCAAAAATTTTGCCTCCAATCTCGAGCTCGCAGTTCGCATAGTACTGATCAGTGGTTAAAGTCTCCCCTAATGGAGTAGCTACAGCTAAGACCTTGCCTAGAAAGATCTTCGGTTCAACTCCTAAAACTTTAGCAAATTTAGGAGATACAAAAGTATGAGAGGATCCAATATCGAACAAAACAACAACTTTCTTCTCATTCAAATAAAGTTCTCCTGTTACATAACACACACTCGTTATATAACAGTTCACGAAATAAAGCAGGAAAAATAGAACAATAGAAAAACAATTCTAAACATCCTTCCTCGTACCAGTGATGACGTGATCCACTTCATCAGCGTCAGCTTCAGTCAAGGCAAACACTCGCCCCTACTGGTATGGCTTCTTCCTAGCCTGCTGAGTTGGTCCCTTACAGACTTGCAACTTAGGGCACTGGGATCGGTAATGACCTGTCTCCCCACAATTGTAACAAGTCACTACAAGAGGACTCACCCATACATTCCCATGTCTCCCAGCCACATTGACAGTGTACGCCCCAGTAGGTTTGAACCTTTGAGCCGGCGAATGTCCTCTGACAATAACAGAAATTGCGGGTCTCTTCCCAACTTGCCAATTATTCCTCCGGTTCTGAATAGCATGAAACTGCTCCATATCCGCCTCAGTGGCTGCAGCTCGCTTGACCAACTTGTCAAACCTCCGGATACCGAGGGGTATCATCCGTGATCGCAGACTTGGCCTCAATCCATGCTCAAATTTTCGAGCCTTCTTTGCCCCATCCATCACCAGTTCGGGGACATACCTCGAGAGTTGGGTGAACCTTGTCTCATACTCTCTGGCCGACATACCGCCCTGCTGGAGCGCCAAAAATTCCATGGCCTTCTTCTCCTGGACGTTTGATGGAAAATAATGACTGCGGGACTCTTCCGAGAATTCCTCCCAGCCATGAACAATATCTCCCATCATCCGCTTCATCGACTGCCACCATACAGCCGCATCTTTCTTGAACTGCAGTGCAGCTAACTTCACCTTGCTGCCCTCCGAAGTCTCCAAGACTTCGAAGATAGTCTCGACCTGTTTGATCCAATTGTCAGCAACAACTGGGTCTGACTTCCCCTCAAATATGGGTGGTTTCATCCTTTTGAATGATTTCACGAATTTGATTTCTTAAGGTACTGGATTCACATGCACCCTCCCTTGGTTCTGATTCATGGCAACGGCATTGAGTGTCTGATAGACCCTCGCTAACTCCATTTTCAAGTCCAGCCCTTCTCCGTTTCTAGCTATTCTTCCAGCCATATTCTGATGCAAAAGATCTATTAAATTCGCACTAGAAAACATGAATTTAAATCAACTCTTCGTTTCATTGAATTTCAAATTTTATACATTCGAATTTAATACATTTCTGACATCAAATGAAAGCAGTAAGAACATACAACATTCTAGTTCCTACGGTTCCTCTTGGCTTCTTGAAGCTCTTCCCGTAGTTCCGCCACTTCTTCCTTCAGTACATCGTACATATTTTTCCTCTTCTCGAGTCCACAAACACGATGACTGAGAGTTACAATGCTCTACTTGCACTTCGCACACTATGCCTGCAGCAACTCTGCTCTCTTCCTCTGAGTCTCTACCTGCCTCTGAAGAGACACAATGAGACTACTCGGAACTGGTTCTTCCTCATCGGCGGAACCATCAGATGAATTCGGAGGTGGAGTGATCTCTCGGGGCTCAGGCCATTCCTCCTCAAAATTTTCGGGATCTTCTTCGTCTGAATCAGCTTGTTCGGGGTAGTAATCCTCCTCGACTATGTGCCGGTCATCACTGCCAGTTGTGTCAGAGTGGTCCTCCATCTTAGAGAATGGAGAAGAAGAAGCATAAATCATTGAGCAACACAAATGTAAGTGACTTATATTTAAATCTCTAGACTAAACACACGCTCTAATATCCACTATAGGGTGTCATTCCTTATAAATTTGTACTACTTGGAAGCGTGGCTCTGATACCACTCTCTAACACCCTGAATTCCAAATAATACCGAATTCCAAGTTCAACATGATCTTTACACTTCTCTTCGTACAATTTTACAAGGAATTAAAACTTTATTACATCAAGTTACATTTAAACAGCAGAAGCAAATTTACATCAATTACATTAATGAAATGAAACAATACTTGAACAATTCTTTAAGCATTAATTCCTCCTTAATCTCTTTCATTCACTTTGTCCTGCATGGAAACTGTGGGCTCGTCAGTTCATTCAACTGACGCAAGGATATAATACATCAATTTTCTCTTACTTAGAAAGTACACACTTGTCACAAAACAACACTATGGGGACTATCCTATTGATGTCGTGTTGTGCGGTGCACTTAGTCCTTAATGCAGTTATTTATATTATATGACACTAATGTGCACTTGTTCAGATTCTATGCATCACATACAATATAGGTCTGAGGGCAAGCCCTTAATCTTACTTCATCTTGTAGGGTTCAATCCCTTGCCATTACTTAAACTACTACGGTAACTACGGTAAGTATCCTAGATGTTCTATGACTTACGAGACCATGTCCAGACAGCCTGGAGGGGAATCCCACGCACTGACATGACGCATCATGCAGGCAGACTATGAACAATTCAACCTCCGTCATGGAACGATGACACCACCCGTAGTCACCAAACACCCCATAAGCGTCGTCACTGGAACGATAATTCCGGAGTAGTGCTCACGCCATGACATGATGCATCAAGCAGGCAGTCTGTGAATCACTCTCACACTGCCAATCCGATGGCCCTCATACTCGTGTTTTTCTATTACTTTCGTCATATCTCCACTATGTATCTAGTCCTTAATTTATATGAATCATGAATAAAATCAACCCCCTAGAGTTAGCACTTTCTCTATACCGGTCTTAACCATTAATTCAACAATACGATCCAAACTTGGTCTTTTCTTTTCAATATCTCATCTAAAAAATATTCTTTCAATGTCGGTATAAGGCTTAGCTACACTCTAGCTTTCAATTCCATTTCATGTTCATAACATTTGTTTATTCATATTCATTAGATCTTTCATAATTCATCTTCATGTTTGATTTCACTTTCATGTACAATTTCATGCATAGAATAAATTCATTTGTCACATTCATAATTCATTCTTCCCACATAATTCTCTTATTCTCATTTTATCAATACTAACTCTAAAATTTACACTTTCAATTTTTCCATTATCAAATTTCTTTTCAAAACTCTTTTAAACAATACATTTATTTTTCTTTATCTAAAGACATATAAAACTTGAAAACCTATAGTTAGGGAAGTCGATTGTTAAAGCATAGCTGATCGACTGTTCTGCGAGGATTTAAAACTCGAAAACCAAATAGTCAGGGAAGTCGACTGTCAAAATATAGTAGGTCGACTGTTCTTGAGGATTTAAAACTCGAAAACCAAATAGTCAAGGCAGTCGACTGTCGAAATATAGTAGGTCGACTGTTTTGTAACTAAAATTCAAAATTTATGACTTGACAGTTGACTATCGACTCTGGTTCGGTTGACTGTCGATTGTACCAGGTTGTAATTTAAAGTAGATCGTGGATATATTTTTGACATTTGAGAACAAAATCACAATTTTCGCTTTATTCATAATCAAAGTTTCCACAAAATTACTTTTTCTCTTTATTAATAAAAAACTATTCTTTTAAATAAATTAGTCCTAATTCATAAAATGTTCGTTTCTCTTTTTCCAACAAAACAACATGCAAATTTGAGATTTTTAGTACTAATCTCAATAACAATAAACATGTATAATCTATTAATCAGTTCTACTTTCATAGCATGAAGGTTTCCATAATTCACAATTCATTTATAAACACATTTCTTCACATTGCATTTTTCCCACATACATGAACATCTTCATATAGAGATTCATACTTTCTTAATTAACATACTAATGCATTATCAAGTTATCATAACAACATTTCTATTCACCTCATTTAATCACTTTTTCTAATGATTTCATGCAATTCCACATGGGTTCACTTTCTCCTTAATCATGGTAACTAATCATAAAGCAATGTTCTCTTATTTATTCTAACATAATCACAAACACAAACCTAGCATGGTAACAAATTAGAAGTTTGAGAAAATTGCCCACATTATTTGGAGAGAAAAATAATGAGAACTCCTAAAGACTCTTAGAATGAACAAATGAAGCCTCCTCCTCTTAGGTCGTGCCACCAAGAATGTGCCTTCTCCTCCTAGACTTGATGAACCCGAGCCTCCCTTGTTCTTGATGAATTGCCGGCCTCAATTGGGGATGGACACACACAAATAAGCACACAAAAACTTTTTTCTCACTCTTTCTCAATCTTACTAATTTGTCGCTTCTTTTCTTTCTTTCTTTCAATCTTTTAGGTGTAAGCATGAAGAGTGTAGGGGGGGTATTTATACAAATTTTGAGTGCAAATGGAAGGCTAGGATTAGTCCAATTGGTTAGGGATCAAGGGCTATGATGAAATAGGGAGTTGTAGCAATTACCCATGATGAGATAAACAACTCACCACTACACCCATCTCTCCCTCTCTCTTTGTGAATTCCAGCCACCCCCTATGGTGCATTAAGCACGTGCTAGTGTAATGCACATGCAATACTAGTACCCCTAGTTGTTAGTTTGTTCATGTGGATTAATTAATTGTCTATTAAACTTGTCTACACTACAAGTTTAGTTAATTAAAGATGGAATTCAGTTAATGGGCTCGCTAATGGGAAAATAAACCATAGGCTCTAACAAATTAATTAATTTACTTAATTAAAGTAGGCTAGAAAGAGACAACTAGGCTTAGGATTTTAATTAGGCTTTCTAGATTAAAAGAGAAAAATATGATCAAAATGTTCATGAAAATATTTTAGAGAAATAAGTGCATGAATTTACACGTGCACAACACGTGAAAATAAACAAACTCTTATTTAATTAATATTTGATAATCCAGGATGTTACACAGGGCAATGGCGATGGATCGATGACTGCTTATGGTGGTGGTCGCCGGTGGGTCGAGAGCTCGGGGACGGCAGCAAGTGAAGGAGGATGGGGCGAAGCTTTGGGATGGTGGCTCGGGTTCAGTGGTGAATAGAGGTTGCGGTGGAGCTAGAGGTTGGAACGACGGCACTCGGGGCTTGAGCGGAGGAGGAAGACGATTGGATGTCGAGCGGTTGGGTTTCTCTATTTTTGTTTCGAACAGAGGAAGGGGAAGAAGGATCAGGAGAGAGAAAGCGAGTGGGATAAAGAGAGAGAATGGGAGGGGGTGAGTTTTAATAAAAAATAATAATTTAATATATTAAATATAATCTCTAATCTCTAATACTATAATGGGAGAAGGCCTTAGAGAGTAACCCAACCCGTGCAACGCACGGGTTGGGTTACTTTGGTAAATATTTTCGACAGTAGACCTGTTTGGTAAATATTTTCGAAAGTGGATCAGTTAGAAATTATTTTCTTTTTAATTATGGACTAACTTTGGTAAATATTTTCGAAAGTGGACCTGTTTTGTAAATATTTTCGAGAGTGGATCGGTTTGGAAATTATTTTCTTCTTACCCTTTTCATTATCCTTCAATTTTTCCACGTGCACGTGTGCACGTGTCTGATACTAGTATATAATAATGGGTAGTTATGAGAGAGTGGGGGGTGGAGTTACGGGAATTGTGAAAAGTGGGGAGTGTGAGGTGATTTGTATACAGGTAGTTGAATTTGGGTAGGGTAGGATAATGGGTTAACGAGTTGGGATCCAATAGATATGGGTTTGGGTTAGAATCCAATAGGAGATGGGCCAAAATTTGGGCTTCAAATGATGGCCTTCAATTTAAATAATTAAACAATACATGATAAATCAAAATCAATGGGCTTTAACGAAACTAATAATAATAATAGTAATAACATTGAGCTTTACAACAACAACAACAACAACAACAACAACAATACATGATAAATCAAAATCAATGGGCTTTAACGAAACTAATAATAATAATAGTAATAACATTGAGCTTTACAACAACAACAACAACAACAACAATGACGACGACGACGACGACGACGACGACGACGACGACGACGACGACGACGACGATGACGACGACGACGACGACGACGACGACGACGACGACGACGACGATATGTATCAGGATATGATTTGAGATTAACAACAATAATAATAATAATATGTATCAGGATATGATTTGAGATTAACAAGTTCATTATTCAGGAAATACGTATTTACGGGAACGGGGATTACACCTGTATTTGTGCAAATATAAAATTATTAGTAGAAACAACGTGGAAAAATAATAAAAACAAATAAGATGGGAAGCATGAATAAATGTAGGTCAGGGATAGCATCGACCCTGAAAAGGAATAATAAAGCAGAAAAAAGGATTAATGAAGTATGAAAAGTATTGGACATGGATAGCATTGACTATTACTAAGATGTAGATCGGGGAGAACGTCAATCATAATGTGAAAATAGTAAGGTTTATATCGGAGGGAGCATCGATCCTAGAATATATCGCTAATTGGTTCTAGATCGGGGAAAACTTCTATCATGGAACACGTATATGTGTAGAGGTGCATTAATCGGAAGTACGTCGATCTTCCCGGTCGAAAAATGTGCTTGGATTCAAAGTGGCCCAACTCATTGTCGGTTAGAAACCGAAGAATAAAGAGTGCATGGTGCACATGTTTGACCAGGTTAACCGGGCATGCAATGGTAGTATGGATGCGATAAGCGAGAGGACATTGAAGTTGAAGAGTTTGTCTTGTAGTTGCCGGAAGTTGTAGAATTTTGGGAGGTGAAAGAATCTAATGAGTTCCCAACCTTTTGCCCCTTCCATATATACCACTTTTCCATGCCTCTCATTATCATTCTTCTCATTCTCTTCTCTCGTTTTCTCCAAAAATTGTAAAAATGCTGCCAAAGGACAATGGGAAAGAAAATGTGATTGAAGCATAACCTAGGTCGTCGAAAAGACAACAAAAGTAAGTTGAAGAAGTGCTAGGGCATTGGGATCACTTCTTGTGGCATGGAACTCTGACGTCAGTGTATATTGGTCCTCCTCGTTGATGTGGAGATTGGATGGAGCACTTGGGGGAGTGGTGAGTTCATAGACCCCGCTAAGAGAACGTCTCGGGTAAGGTAGTGATGATAGTGCTGGACTAGAAGTGAAGAAAGACGCCGAAGTGGATAAGGAAGAGAAGAAAGATGGTTGCTCTTCAAAATAAATGTAATCTCTTAAAGAAAGTTCATACTTGTATTTGTATCTCCCTTTTTTTCATGAATAAAGATTTATTTGTGTGTTTTTCTCCTTTGGTTGTTATAATCCTTGTTGCATATTGCAGTCGATGTAGCTCCACTCTCGTATGCCTTGATTTTTTGGGGAGCGAAAAGTGAAATTTTTGGGGGGAGATAGCCCTGAGCCAAAACTTTGTGTTGATACAACAGCGGTCGTGTATTGTTGTGTATCCATTTTTTTAGTATAAATAGGGGACTATTGAGAAGCTTTTTTACTATTCACTTTTTACTTTTCCCCAAAATGTCATATTATTCAGTATTTTGTCCTTACCATGGTCCCCATTATGACAGTTGTGAGTTGAACCATTGCTGGTCTAAAAATGTTCACTAGAGGTTTAATATAGAGAGCACTCCTGGGCAGACTGTGTGATCCACAGACTTCCCCTTGCATTGTAGGACACAAGGATTTATTTTTTGGCGGGTTCGACGCTTCTAGTGACCACGGACTGATCCACTATTAATTATATTTCAGAATTGCACCGTGAACACCTTCGATAGTGACGCACCGATCAGGGAGAATAGTTATAACTTCATAATATACTGATTCAGAAATGATGGGGCTTTATAAACTTATGCCTTGACTACCCTCATACTGGATCTTGGCGAGCTTATTTGAAGCGACCTGCATATGAGGATCTGAATAAGGCATGCACGGATCGCGAACACTCTGATCTTAGTGGTCAGATGCAACAAGGGCAACTCTATATATATGTGTATGAGAGTCCGAGTGAGCGAAGTTTAACGATGGGTTATTGTTGTATTTTATAAGTCGTTCACAATTTTAGCTCATGCGGGCCAGAAGCATTATATTATTTGTTTTGGGGGTCGGCGACCATTCCCGAGAATGGTCTACAAGCAGAGGTCCCTCAGGGCAGAAACTGTGACCATATAGGGGTTAAGTATGAGGTTCAGTGATCTTACTTGAGACCACTATGGTGGTAGGATTTGGGCTATCTGGCCTTAGACTTAAGGAGTGGTCACAGAGAACTAACACCCTCTGTAGTGGTTGGTAGGATAGTGGGGATATATTGCCAGTCCCTGTATATGAGTGGTAGGTTTTGGGCCATTTGACATTAGACTGTGGATGCGATCGATCTTGGAGACCGATTCCTATTTGGTGAAAACATACCGAGAACGGTTATGTTTGAGACTGAGTGAGTCACTAATCATGGATCTACTAGTCAGGAGACCATTATATGTTCGACTGTTCGAGCGATTGTAAATGAATCACCCATATTATGTGATTGTGAGGAAATCAACCATATTATATTGTATGCTTGTAAAAGAATCACCCATATATATTTTATATGACTGTAAGGAAATCACCCGTATATGTTATATGATCGTAAAAGAATCACCCATATATTCGGCATTACGACCAGTGGTCGGAGCGGATGATACTGAGACCAGATGACTATTAGGGGTGTCACCCACAATTTTGGCATTATGACGGCCAGAGGCCGGAGTCAATAACATCAAAACTGGTTGATTGTTAGGGGCATTACCACGATTCTGACGGCTAGCAGTCGAAGCCGGTGCCTTCCAGGGCCATGTTGATTGTTGAACGAGGTGTCACTACTAAGTGATATTTTATATGGGGAATCAACCCACTATGACCCACTTACCGACTAAGAACTGTAACGTCTTGCGAATCGTCCAAATGGTGATTGGATATAACTCCGACGCCGACGCGTGCTCAGACAAACCTAAGGCTACGTGGCAATGGTCCCACCAGCTGGAACACCTCTTGGGACATTCAGGATCTTTGTCCCGACTCAAAGAGTTGCCCACATATGTAGGGGGCCTTATGGTTTATGGTCTATACCTTTTCGGGAGAGTTGTCGATCGTTGAGGAGAGCTTGAAATTACTTGAGAATTCGTCAGAGTTTCAGTAGCTTGCGTATAATTTTCTGTATATGTTTTTGTGCCGATAGATGACTATTTATAGTGAGAGTATACTTGGAAGCCATACTTTAGGCTGAGAGAGTATTGTCACGTAAACCACATTCTTCTTGATGGAAGGACCGTGGGGAGATTGTTCCTTGACTGGACGCTGCTATGTGGCATGGGAGGTCAACTATCGATCTTAACTACCTGATGAGACTGTGAGCAGAGTGCTCAATTGCTGCGTTCTGACAACTTCTTAGAATTAGTTGCAATAGTGCCCGAGTATGCAAAATTTACCTTTTTGACCAGTTTTATCAAAAACAAAAAACCTGTTTTCAACCACCGTATTTCCAACTTCAAAATCCGCTGGGGGTGTATACTGTTTTTTGGAACACTAATTAAAGAAGTGATTTATAATGCACTAATTCCTCAGGGTGCATGTGCAGAAGAAAATCATATGTAATGCACATTCCTAAACTATTAAATTTAATGAACATCATGATCAATATACATGATGGTGATGATGACTTCATGAACTCCTTTTGGAGTCATAAACATAGGAGGATGACTACACATACATGAGTTTTTACTCCAAACATACATTATAAATGCATTGGGGACCTACTTCTCACTAAAAGACAAGGTTTTAACATTGTATTTTAGTGAGAAGTGGGTCCAATGCATTTATAATGTATGTCTGGGGTAAAAACTCATGTATGTCTAGCATTTTGCTAAACATAGTGAAGAAATGCAGGCATCAACTTGGATCATCTTAAATGATTAATTGTATACAAACAAAATTTGTAAACATTATTATTCAATTCAAACAGACACAGGGCCAACGGATCTTTGAGCAGTGCAAGTCTTATTTTTATAAGATTATTATCATATATATCTAAAACTTCCTTTTACATTATTACAGTTATATATATATATATATATATATATATATATATATATATATATATATATATATATATATATATATATAACGAATACAACTGAACGACCCCAGCCCAATATATAGATAAATAAATAAGCGAAAGAGTATCATACAAATAATCAGTTCACAAGAAGACAAACTGGTAAACGCAACAACGGAAGAGCAAACAAACTCAATATAATATCACTGAGGACTAATACGATATTAGCTTTAGTAAACAACAAACACAACAAGCAAAAAAGAGAAACTAGCAGCATAGCAGCGAAGACTAGGCAACAACAGAAAAGCACAGACAGCCAGAGCATCTGCTATAGAGCCAAACAATAAGGGAACCTGACCACAACAAGCCTCAACTAGTGCCAACTCCACAGGAGAAAGACTTACACCCATAAATCACATAATCTCAAACGAAGCGGAGGAGAAAGACTTACACCCATAAATCACATAATCTCAAACGAAGCGGACAACAACCCACCAACAGAAGGATACAGCAGAACAACAACCACAACTCAAAATAGAAACATGATACAACCATGAAAGAAGTAGCAATATGAGATATAGGTACACAGTGTTAAACAGAAATAAGTACAGTACCAAATAAGAAGATTAAAGGAAACACATAAGGTAGCGAGAGAAGATAGCAAGACAAAGCAACCAAATGAAGCTCCATAAAGGCAAAAAGTTTTGCGAATTGCAATCACCAACACTTACCTTGAAATGGAGTGCTCCTGGCACCCAAAAACCAACACACAAAAAATCAAAAGAGGAGAAAGATATGTCAAGAGAAAACCCCAATGGTTGAGGAAAAGTCAGCTCTGCAAGAAAGAAAGAAAATACACTTTAGAAAAGAGTGAACAGAAAATTAAATCATAGATGAAGGCAAACCATGTTGGGTAAAATAAGCAAGAGCATTATCAAGATAAAGAAGACGAAGCTTAGAAGCTTAAAATGATTAAGAATCGAAGCCCAAAATTTAGTATAAAAGAGAAGATCACCGATTAAGGAATTAATAGACCGCGGAGTTTTAAAGAAGATCCTGCAATTCTGTTCTTTCCAAATGATCCAAATTAAAGCCGTCATGGATAAATCATATGACGCAAGGAAGGCACACTTAACACGACGTGACCTCCAACTATTCCACCATGAGCGAATGGAACCTGGCTTACCATGCACATGCCATGCAGCCCGTGCCTTCTTACAGATGGCCCATAACGAAAGAATCAAAGAACAATTAATGAATAGGTGCATCGTGTTTTCGTTATGGGTAAGGAAAAAGGGGCATTTCTGACTTAAAGCAAGATTCTTTTTATTACAAATCTCAACCGTAAGAAATTTGTTGTGAATAGCCATCCACATCAGTATTCTGACTTTAAGGGGGGGGGGGGGGTGACGCATTTCCACACAATATTGGAGAACGGGGATATGACAGCATAGGAGTTAAGAAAGTTGTCGCAAGCCTTAACCGAATAAGAACCTGAATTAGTCCAGCTCCATGAAATGTCATCTAGAAGCTGTCAACTATAGAAGCGTAATAGTAGTAGTAAATTATGATATAGAGGTAACAGAGAGATAAGAAGATCCCTTTTGAACGAGATATGCCAATACCTAGAGTTTTTTGTGGTAAACAAGATATGCGTCCACCGAAGAATGTGGATTAGCAACCAAAAGAAATTATTGAGGGAAATTGGTGACAATTTTTTTATTACCAAACCAAAAATCTGTCCAAAATATAACTTTCGATCCATTACCACAAATTTTGCGCAGATCGCATTTAAAAGATTCAACCACTTTCCAAACCCCTTTCTAGTACAGAGAGGCTAAGGAGAGATATTGGGATGAAGTTCCCAGAATTTGTGACGTTTATGGTATTTATGGATAACAAGATTGGACCAAGCCATATTATTGTGCTTATGGACTTTTCACAGCCATTTCCCTAGAAGGGCTAGATTTTGATGCCTGAGGTTAACAATACCGATGCCACCTTCTAGTTTCGATTTGCAAATAAGATCCCATTTACTAAGATGTCTCACGGCCTTGTAGATGGAAGATTCGGACCAAAGAAGTTCCTTCTGATTTTATCAATCCTCCTGATGGCCCAGGATGGAACATAGAAAAAGGACATCATGTGCAGAGGGATAGATGAAAGGACAGAGTTAATCATAACCAATCTACTGCCTCTCGATAGATGACGACCAGACCACACATAAGTCTGGATTCAACCTTATCGATCATAGGAAACCAATCATCTTTATATGGTTTACCCGAATGTAAAGGAATTCCAAGATAAGAGATGGGGAAAGAAGCAGAAGCGCAGTTGAATAAATGCACAATCTCATTTTGACAGCCGGTGGAGCAACCAAGCCATAAGATAGGTTTAATTGAAATTAATAAATAAATCCGAAGCCTTTTCGAAAATGTAAAGGAGAAGCTTGAGGTTACGAAGGGTAGTTCCATTAGGTTTGGTGAAAAGAATGGTGGCGTCCATGTATTGCAGATTGAGCCACTGTTTTTAATTTTGGCTGATACAGCCTTTTGAGCCCATTTGCTATGGTCTAGGTGGAGAAGAGAGTTGTATTCTTGTTTACAATCACTTCTCTCTTTCCTGGCGGAGTTAAAAATCAGACCTAGTTCTTCAAGGCGATCAATCGAATGAATAGTAGCAATAAAATAATTTTTCAGAGTTTGCAAATTTGCAAATCTCTCATTACGCCATATTTTGCACCCATGTTTGACTACATGGAGTCTTAGCAAAATTCAATCAGGACTATGACACCCAACTGCCGAGGAAAGACAACCAGTAATAAGATTAACAAAGATTTGGTCTTTAAACCAAAATTTCTCAAAACTAAATTTGAAGGGTTTGGAGGAATTGAAGTTAGAATCACTGTTTTAAATTTTGGCCAAAATTTCCTTTCTGCTAGCTTGTCGATACGAAATCGTAGATTTTATACAATATATCGTTTTGGACCGAAATGTGTAGATTTCGATCGAAGATGCTGAAATTGCTGAAATATCGACCGAAATCGACACACTAATGTTATTGTGAATATATAACTTTTTTTTGTTTTACTTTTTGCATCTAAGTCTTTCAATATAGAACCTTAAGCTAAGATAATGTAAAGATTTTGTCTCTTTATTGTTGGTGTATATGCAAAGTCAAGTAAGTCTATTAACTAATACATTTTTTCTAATCAATGAAAAATAAATTTAGTTATATACTTATATTACATTCTTTTTAATATTGTTGTTAAAATCTGTGAATATTTATCGTGATTAATTTATGTCATTAGTTATATTATATAATATTTTATATTATAAATGACATGTAGAACATATAATATCCTGTTTAGTAATAAAAAAATATTTTTATTGAGTGTCTGAAATGAACATTCGAGATGATCACATTTCTCCTAGATCTCCTCTGATATCTCCGGTCCGAGACGAAACACCCCTTGCCTAGATGATTCAGAAATCTGAGATTTAAAACTTTGGTTAGAATACAGTGCAATAGGAATGTGTTCAGAACAAAGATTCGGAAGGGCTTGAACAAAAGAGTTTTGGAAAAAGGACACCCGGTCTTGAGAGACAAGAAAGCGCTCTAATTTAGCCATCGATGTCACAAGGCGCATGTTGAACCAAGTAAATGACCTACCATTAATGGGTAGATCAATAAGGTCAAGAGAATGGATACAATCATTAAAACAATGAAAATCACTCATACGGAAGACATTACCCAACATTACGTGGCCAAAACGAGTGACATTAAAGTCACCACAAAATATCCACAAACGGTTAATAACACAAGCAAATGCCATAAATTTAGACCAATATTCCTAGCGACGGTCAGAAGAACAAGGACCATAGAGCGAAGTTACAGTAAGTGTACGATTAAATTCAAGCCATTCAAGACAAACAACCAGGAAGAATTTAAGTCATTGGACCGAAATAAGGTTATAAATAGAAGCTTTGAAACTGAGAAGGATGCCCCCACAAGAATGATTAGCATCATGGATAACCCATTGGGTGATCAACGAGCCACCCAGAGAATCTTTGATCGAAGGAGATACAGAATCAAGTTTTGATTCTAGGATAGAATTCAAATCACAACGGATAGACGAAATAAGCTGTAGAATAGCTTCTTGTTGTGAGTGCTACCCAATCCACGAATATTCCAAGAGACATTAATCATAACGAAAGTTGTTCTCACTAGCTCTAGACATTTCTAAGTTACGAATAACATCTATAAAATCGGATCTAGAAAGGGGTCAATGCAAACACCCATACGAGGAGCCAGATCAAACATATCATTATAAGAAAGAGAATTAAAATGAATTTGATAGACCGGACCAATGTGATCAATGTGATTGAGATCAACCGGAATGGGAGGAATCTTACGGTTGAGGATTTGCGCAGCTAATGAAGCCTTGGATGAAGAAGATAAGTGAGTCTCATTCTTAACCCGAATACAGTCACTAGATCTAATGTAAGGTGATGTAAACTTATTCTTGGAGTATTTCCTTTTGGAAGATGTAATAGAAATAGGAGATTTTAGTGAGTTAAGAGACAGAAGGGAAGAAGAGTCGCCTTCTAAATTAGAATTCATCGCCGAATAAGCATTAGAAAGTGGGGTAAAAGAAGTTGAAATTAGAGATGTGGACAACATAGCGTGAACTATATCATTAGAATTGTGGGAGATGAATAGGGAGGAGGACCCAATAGCATTTGGCAATAATAGAAGATTATCAACTGTAAAGCCCCGAATTCCAAACACATGTAATTCGTAGCACAAATATGATCTTTTACTTCAAATTCGTACAAAAGTACAAGGAATTTAAAACCTTTTCATTTACAACATCATTCTTTACATTAGTACAGCGGAAATAAATAAGTACAGTACATATATGATAATGAAACCTCATCAATCTTGTGACATCTCTCACAGTGACTTCAAATTCATGCCAAAATCAATCCTACAACTAGGAAACTGTGGGCACATCAGTTTCATACAACTGACGCAATGCTATCATACAACGATTCTTCTACTTTAGCAAACACAAACTTGAATGCGAAACAAAAATATGGGAAGCGACTATCCTAAACATGTCAGTGTATGATATGAACTAATGCATAATGCATACATTACACTACAATGACACTAATGCACACTTGTTCGGATTCTATGCATCCCATACTAAATAGGTCTGAGGACAAGCCCTTATCGTACTCCTCATTACAGGGTTCAATCCCTTGTTATGAAATCCTACGACGGTGAAGAAAACAAGATTTAGACATTCCCAAGTATAGGTTCCAGTCCCGGAGTACATCCGTTCGACCATACAGAACCATCATCGCGCAAACATCCCGTAAGCGTCGCTCTAGCTCAGAACACTGGAGACTCGTCTCCCTTCCACCCGACTATACATAATCCCAAAGTACATCCACCCGATTATTCACAGTCCCGGAAGTAATTGAGACTCATCTCGCATAAAACTCGCAGTCCCGGAATACATCCACCCGACCATGTTGAGCCCAGTCCCGGAATACATCCTCCCGACTGTAACCATAGTCCCGGAATACATCCGCCTAACCATGTTGAGCCAGGTCCCGGAATACATCCGCCCGACTATATAGATTCGTCTCACTCATGTTTGCTCAAGCTTCATCACATCTCCCTTTCTAGTGCTTGTCCTTAGGTTTAATTATAATTATTAAGACCTAGAGCTACCTTACCCACCGGAATTAAGTCAAACACTGAGAATGTTAGCCCACACTAGCTACTTCTCAAAGAGAAAGTTAATCCACACTGACTACTTCTCAAATTTTCATAATCACAAATTTGCCGGTACCCTGGGTCTCGCTCAGCCTCTAGAATCCAACCGTCTCAACATAGAGATCAACTAAGTTACATCTAACCTCTTATAACAATTTTCATTCATTAAACATCTTTTAGCAATTCATTAAACATCTTTTAACTTCTTCTATTCATTCTCTTTGCTATTATCAATCATGAAGTAACCAACTTCTTATAGCAACATTCAATAACACTTGATGATACCCTGGGTCTTGCTCAGCCTCTAGAATCCAACCATCTCAACATAGAGATCAACTAAGTTACATCTAACCTCTTATAACAATTTTCATTCATTAAAAATATTTTAACCATTCATTAAACATCTTTTAACTTATTCTATCCATTCTCTTTGCTATTATCAATCATGAAGTAACCAACTTCTTATAGCAACATTCAACACTTGATGAGTCAAAACCCTTATAAACATCACATGTTTAACATTCCAACTTCATCTTTTAATTATCTCTTAATTCCTCATAAGGTACATCTTACTAACATTCCAATTTTAAATCCAATTTTATACGTTGTAAAAGTTTAGGGACAACTAGATAAAAGACATCAACCCAATGGTATTGAAAATCCATATAAATTTCAATACTACTCCAAAAATAGATTTATTAGTTTCATAGAAATCATAAATGAGTCTACTAAAACTTTGTAGTTAAGATCATCTAAAATCATCCTCAATTTCTTCGTCTAAATTTATTTACAAAACAGTAGGTTCAAAATCCGAAAACTGCAGTTCATGCTACTTGTAAAAATCATAGAAAACTATATACTCCATTAAACTTTGTGTTCTTTTGATCAAATTAAAGCTATAAAAGTCTACTATAACTTTACAGTTATAAGTTTCCCCAAAATATTGTGTCTATAACCCTGAATTCTTCGAAATCTATGGTCGGGTCAAAATGTTACACAGACTGCCACTTGTTCAATCTTGTAAAATTCATTATAAATTCTATTCTTCATGGAAAATTGATTTCTTAGACTCTAAATAAAGGTTGTATTTCTTCGCTCTACATTTGGAATTAGAATGGAAAGAATGCGATCACTACTAGTGGACTCTTGGCTACTATGTCTACCACGTAAATGATTAGATGCCATCTAGACTAGTGTATGTATGTTTGAAATGTTAAAAAATTATTATTAGTGTATGACTGTATGTTCTATAACTTAATTCTAGTGTAAGTTTTAAAATGAATTCTATAAAACAAGTAAAGATAGATAAACTACTGTATGTTATAGAAAATGATTCTACAAAAGAAATACTATAAACCGATGTATGTTAATAAACAAAATCTAAAAAAAAAGAAATATTTCAACAAACAACAATTAATTGGAATAACTAGTGTATGTTTACCAAATTAGAAAAAATCTTTTAAAATGAAGAAGAAGAAGTACAACAAAACTAAATCTAATTAAGAGAATTAAATGAGTACAACCAATTATGCTAGTTCTAAAAATTATACGAATACAAAAATATCGTATAATTGTATAATGTAGATTGAAAAATGTAGTGAGGGTTGAGAGCATGTAGTGTTGTTGTTGATGTAATTGATTGTTGTTGGATGTTGATCAAACCAAAAAGGTAATTGAATATTGTTGATTGTTGTTGATTTGTTGAGAGGGTTGAGAGATAATAGAGAGAGTTAAGTAAATTTGTGAAGAGAATTGAATGAAATGAGGTTTTATATATAGATTATGAATTTTTATGAATTTCCCAAAATACCCCCCCCCCCCCCCCCCCCCCCCCCCCCCCCCCCCCCCCGAAAAAAAAACTAGCTAGTATTAGGGCTGTAAATTGGACCAGACGGGACTAGACAGCCATATGTTCAAGTTCGGACCGAAATTCAACTCGGACGGGCTTATGTCCAGCTCGGTCCAGGTCGAACAAAATTTTTTATAGTCCAGACTCGATTCGTTATAAAAGCCGAAGGCTATGTTTGTTTGGACGGATCGGACTCGGTAAAGCATCAGACCTAATAATTTCTTTAAGTTTGGTTTGTATAACAGTTCAGACGGTCCACGGTCTGGCCATTTCTCGAGGCGGACTCGGACGAACAACGTACTGTCCTGTTCATTTTACAGCCCTAACTAGTATAGATCTGTTGGGGATATATTAGGAATTACACAAACACAATATTTAAAATAAAATTCTGGGAAAAAACTTAGAAATTCCCAACGGTTGGCCAGTTCAACCTGGTCCCGAGTTTTGACTGGGCCGGGCCGGGCTGAATTCGGGGTTTTTTGAGTTTTTGCTGAACCGGACCGGCATGTCAATTTTTGACGAGTTTGCCCCGGTTCAACCTGATTTTTGGCGGACCGGGCCGGGTCCAAGACCGAGCGGGTCAAGCCGGGCCAGTCTGAGGCTAGCCCAGCCCTAATGCCACCCCTACTGTCTTGGGCCCCGCAATTTTTTTCCTCACACACACACACACACACACATATATATATATATATTGTTATATTGTGTAAAATCAAATTAGAACTTCTATAATTTTTAGGGGGGTCCAAATTTAATTTTTTGGCCAGTTCGCCTCGGCCCCCATGAGCTCGGGGTGGCCTGCCTCTACCTCCAACTCCAAGTTAAAATTATTTGTTTGGCAGCCCAACCAAAAAGATGCAGTGCCAAAGTTTAGATAAACCACATTAGATTGGCGTTCAACTAGACTTCCAAAAGTGGCACTGCCTCGATCCAAACTATATGGCATTCTCGCACTTCTTTGTTTTTTTTTTTCAAAATAGACAACTTTTTTAAACTAATTTTCAAAATAGGCCACTTTTGAAACTATTTCTCAAAATAGACTTCCCGCAGTTCTCAACTGCACTCGACCCTATTTTGATGACGTAGTAGGCAACTACGTTCTAAGTATATGCCACAATAATTCAACTTCAACACTTGTGTCACAATAGTGTTAAGAGAAAAACTATGTTCACCTTCGAACACAGTTGCCAACTGCGTTCTTGATTGCACTAAGTTGCAGTTCCCAACTGATGAACAATTGAATTAGGGATGCAGTTGGGAACTGCGCGTTTAGTGCAATCTAGAACGCAGTTGTCAACTGCGTTCTAAGGTGAACATAGTTTTCTCCTAAACACTATTTTGACACAAGTATTGGAGTTGAATTATTGTGGCATATACTTAGAGCGCAGTTGCCAACTGCGTCAGCAAAATAGTGTCGAGCGCAGTTGGAAACTGAGAGTGTCTATTTTGAAAATTAGTTTGAAAAAGTGGCCCATTTTGGTTAAAAATCCACTTCGTTTTTTTCACGACTTTATTAATGATTCTTTTACTAGACTACCAGATTTGCACGTGAGCAACTATTCATTTTCCATCTAAACAAACTCTAGAGGGTGTCCTATACGAAATTTTAATGAGTATCTTATTTAATGGCTTTAATCAAGAAGAGCGTCTGTTTCTTTTACAATGATCTAGAGAGTATAGTTTCTGATTAAGTGTGAAAAAACCAAAAAAAAGACATAAATTTTGCAGTGCGGGGAGTACCAAACATGTCAAAATTATATGAAAAAGGTAAACTCTAGTCATCCTAAATTGTTCAATTTTCGTTAATTATACTTTATAGAGCAAAGCAAAGAAACTCATAAGCAGAAAACCCAAAAAAACCCACCTTTTCGTTCTCCAGAGAACCCAAATCCCGTTCTTGCTCAGAACACCTCGCTGCAACAGTGACCGAAGACGACAATGATTCCTCTTTAGCTAAGCTCTCTCTCTTTGGCGTCTTCCTCGGAATCTTCTTCTCCTTCAGCGCAGAATCAGCCATTAACTGAATGGAATTAGGGTTTTTGAGCAACGAAATTACGGTTTGAGTGGGGAAAGAAAGCATACCTAGGGTTGGCAGTCCGCATTTGAAGCAAGCGAAGAGGCGATCTACGTCGTCCATAAGATTCTGCGACATTGCCGACGATCTGGTTCTCGGAGTGGGAAATTAGGGTTTTCGTCGACCATCTACAATTTTTGGGAGAGCGGGAAGGGAATTTTGAGATTGGCGAATTGGGTTTAGATTGGATTTTTTTATATAAAAAAAATTTAATTTGAGAGTGGATGATAGATTGGGGTGGGCTCGAATTGGTGACGGGCTCTCTTTATGCAAGTTCAAAAATGATACTTAGAGCATCCGCAGTCGTGCTTTACTAAAATTTGAATTTTCATACAGCAAAGCAACTTTGCTGCAGTGGTTAATATATATATATATCGGCATTTTAAAATTATTTATTTGATTATTTTAATAATTTAATAATTAAAAAAAGGAAAAAGAAATCAAAAAATTTACAGCCAAGCTAAAATGGAAAAATGTCAAATTTGAGGGACGACATTTCAAGTGTCGTTCGAGAAAAAAATGAAAAAAATATATATATATTTTAATCAGGATGGAACTTGAAGTTCCGTCTGATAAAAAGAAAAATTATATTGGGACGAATATCCGTCCTTTATAATATGCATTTTTCTTATATCTTCTCTCATTTATAGCAATCTACTGTTGCGTATTTGTCAAAAAAATGTATAAATAGCAAACGACTACAGCATGTCGTTTGCTATAAAATGCATTTAATGGATAAATAGCAAACGACTGTGGATGCTCTTACCAAACTATTCTTGAATGGATAAATTGCGTTCAACCCTACCCATTTTTCACCAATTTGCAGAAAAAAAGTTTGCAGATGGCTCTACTATAGGCCCAGAATTGTTACGAACACCCCTACTTTCGGCTGACACTGTTAAATTTGGTGTAAAACGACCATTTTACTCTTTTAAAGTTCAATGGGGTTTTTGTGAATATATATATATATATATATATATATATATATATATATATATATATATATACCCATTTTTTTAAATTTTGCATCTCAAAATTAGTGAATTTATTAGGGAATATGTTCTCTGTACGATTTTTTGAAAATTATACATTTAAATTTCTCTAATACTTAATTAACGAATCAAGGATAAAAACCCTCCAAATTATTAATGTATGTAGATTTTCGATAAAGTAGTAATTTGTAACAACTTTGGTCCATTAGTAGTTATCTTCTATAACATCTATATATATATATATATATATATATATATATATATATAGGGAAATGATCGAGTGAGAACTCTTTTGGTGAGAACCACGTGAGAACTTTTGTTTGGGACATTAGTTGAAAGATCTGAACCGTTCATTTTGATCTACACGACTCAATTAGTCCATGGATGAGAAATCAAGTCATTTGAGATTCGTTTGCATTGAAGTGTTACAAATTGTGTGGCTGAAAAATCGTTATTTTTTATAGGGACATGATGCATGGACAAATGAATACCAAATGACTTGATTTTATATTTCTAGACTAAATTAGTTATGTTAAACAATGTGAACGGTTCGGATTATCCATAGGATGGATAGGCGTGGAGTTCTCACGAAGCTTATCGTGAGAACGGTTCTCACTGGATCGCTACCCTATATATATATATATATATATATATATATATATATATATATAGTCTAATATGAGATGGTGAGCTCAACTTCTTATCGTGAGCTGAAGTTCTCAGCCGTCCGATCTCGTTTGATCACGATCAAACAACTCAAATCTGATCCCGCTCATCTGATGTTATGGTGATGGGCAAAATTGATTTTTCTATCTCTCTTTCTTTCTCGTCGAGCTCACGACCTCTTCTACCGCCCGCTTTGTCTATTTCTTCGTCGACCAAAACCCTACTTCTTATCTCTCCTTCTCGCTCCCACTCTGTCTCTTTCTTCGTCGAGGAAACCCTACTTCTTATCTCTGACGTTCTCTTTCTCTTCGACGAGAAATCATACTAGGGTTTCGATTGGCTGTCTCTCTCTCTTCGTCGAAGAAGGGCATCTGCCGATTTCTCTCTCTCTTCGATGAGAAGCCCAAATCGATTTTAGGGTTTTGATTTCTACTCTCTCTCTCTTCGACGAGAAACCCAAATCGCGGCTTAGGGTTTCGATTTCCTGAGCAATTCGAAGAGAAACCCTAGCCCCACAATCGAATCCCTAGATCTGTTGATCTCGTCTTCGACCTCCTAGCAAAGCTACAATCTTCTTATCAGGTAATCTCAATTTCAAATTATGTTTCCTTTATAATCATTCATGTTTATTGTTAGATTTTTATCTCGGAAAATATGTATGAATAGGAAATTAGTTGAATAACTTCATAATCAAGCTAGCATTGTTTACAAAATAGATTCTGTTATGGTAGCATGGATTAGAAAATAGGAGAGCATTTTTTAAGTTTATATTATTTGATGTATGCAGGCAAGCTGATAGAGTCACAGCTTGTTATCTATGACGGATAGAAAAGTGATTCGATTCAATCAATATACAAGAAGATGCATGATTCCTGTATACAGAATCACACTTTATAATAGAAGATGCATGATTCCCCAATACAGAAAGTGTTTGATTCTCAGTCTCATTGTTATTAAATTTGTAGAAACTGTCTTTTGTTGTGTGTGTTGGTATAGGCGATGATGACTGTAACACCCCGCAAAATTGGAAATGACAAATTTGCCCTTGTGTGTTACGCACGTGTATTTTGTAACGTGTTTTCATTACGTATTTTGGATTCTGACTATTTATGCATTCCACTTATATTTTTTCCTATTTAAATCAACTAAAATATTAAATTTCAATCTCTGCATTTTTACGTGCTTTGTTTTTGATGCACGTATCGATTATATATTTTCACCGCTACGTGCAATATTTTCTATACATTTAAATTATTTATTTTATATATTCAAATCCATTTTATAACCAGAAATTCATTTTTTTCCATATTTTGATTAAAATAATTTTATACGTGTAATTCAAGTGTTTTCTACGTACGTAGCAATTACGTCGTGAAATATATAAAATTAATAAATATATTTTCTTATATTATATTTTTATTATCTTTAACAGTTTTTTTGTTGATAAAACCGAATTTCGCATTTTTATGTTATACGTGTGACGCACGTGTTTCGGTGCGCGTATTTGAGCGTATCCGTTTTCAAAATAATTTTTTAGAGTGTGTGTATTTATTTGTTCATGATACATTTTAGATTTTAAGAAAAGTATTTTTTTACTTACATACAGTATATATATAGATAGTATATATATATAATAATTTATGCATGATTGAACTATGGCATGTGTAATTAAAATGAAAGATATGTTTTGGAGGTAGGGCCCACTCATGAATTAACAATAGCAAACCATGCTGTTTTCTTCACTTGTAGGCGTCAGCTACAAGTTGACGTGGGCTTTGGGGCCCACGTGGGAGAGAGTAACCAGTTTGAGGATGTGAATAGATGGGTGAGGCCTATTTTGCATAAGTAAAGTTGGGAGTTGAGTTTTGAAGGGTTGGAAATATGAAGATTTAGGAGTTTTAGGAGTTAGGATTGTGAATGTTTGGAAAATTAAGAGCGCAATTTATTAGGTGGAGATTTATGCAAATTGAACCCTCACATTGACCTATAAATACACCTTCATTTCTCATTTTCTTGTCACACCTAAACTAAACAAAATTTAGAGAGAAAAAGAAAGAGAGAAAGAGAGTACCTTTGTGCTTTTGAGGCTTGCTAGGAGGAGAAGGATAAGGAGGTGCTAGTTGGAGCTAGGAGCTAGAAGAGGTCTCTTCATTTGTGATTTTTCATTCTTCATAGAGATGGGTGATTTCTTACTTTCTAATGTAGAGAATGCATGCTAAATATTATAAATAAGTAGTATAAATTGTTTTTTGATGTGAAATGTGTAGATAAAATCCATGCTAGAGTAATATGCCATTAATGAGAACAATCTTGTTGTGATTAAGTAAATAATTGCTACCATGTTAATTAAAAAAAGATTTTGACTAAAGAAGTGATACTATGAATCATGTTAGAATGCTTGTAAATTTATACATGTCGAATGTGTAATTTGTATGAAAAATTGTTGAAGAATGTCATATTCAATATATGCTTTAGAGTCATGATGGTTAAGAAAGAAGAAATAACGAAAAATAAATTTTTGTTGTTGACATGAAATATGTTGACTTATGTCGAAAATACAAATTTTGCATAAAAGAATTTTCTTTGAGATATTCATGGTTGATTAAGAGACATGCTTGGTTTTATCACAAAATTTTAATTAGTATAATGGTGTACATAAACTAATTTTAATGAATATGATTCTTAAACTCGAGTTTTGAGAAAAATGTAAATTTGTAGGTAAAAAAAAGAAAAAACTATTTGAAAATGGAGATATATTTTTGAACTTGTTGGTTGTTGTTTTAAGATTCATCTCAGTCCAAAAGAGAAGTTTATTTCAATATCCAAAAAGAGTGGATCATTGGATAAACAAGTTTTCGAAAGAGAACCAATTACTGAACAGTATGAACAAAAGTATATTAATACAACTCCTAAACAGAAATCACACTTGGACTTAATGGTTATCCAGTGCACCACAGAACACAACTTGTAAGAGATATTGAGTTCGAAACTTGATGGTCACATTTATTTTTGATTCACTTATTAAAAATTCGAATTCTGTACCTTGATTCACTTATTAAAAATTCGAATGCTGTGTGTTGTCGGCAGGTCCTGGGTTCAAATCCCAGAGCCACCTTTTGATTTTATTGTGGGTTTTTATTCATGTATTGGAGTTTTGATATGAAAAGGAGTTGGAATAAAAATTTATTATTTATATAAAATGAAATGGAAATTATAAGAGATAGTTATAAATTTTTCTTGTATATTTTGAGGTTTAAAAATAAAAATTTGAGAATAGAACTTTCTTTTGTGAAGAAAAATAAAATATTATTTTGTGAAGTGATTACTCTTGAAAAGATTACACCTTTATTTTGTTTAAGAAATATTTTTGAAGTGAGTTGAGACATTATATGAGTATGATTTTGTTAATAAGATTTCATGTGATGAAATTGTGTTCTTGAAAAGAATTATTTGCTTCTGAAGATCATGAATGGATAAATGGATTATGAATAGTATCAAGATTAAGAAAATGATTACTTTGTGGATAAGTGTTAAGGCAAGACATTGATTTACTTATGAATAAGTTGAAGATAAGAATATCTAAATTTAAGATATGATTATTGAAGGGTATGAGTACCCATGGATTCTTGTACATGAAAAGTTGTGATTTAGAGTTAGTAAGACCTCGGGTACCGGCACTATTGAATTGAAAAGAGTCAAGATATATTTTTGAGATTTGCCAGGGAGCAATCTCGGTATTTTGTGATAAGTCCGATAGGGGGTAAGACTAACTCTAGGTATGGAAATTTATTCATGTCTTGAATTTAAGAACTAGGCACTTAAGAGAAAGATATAGTAAAACTTGGGCAAACGTAAGTGGGGCACTCTATATAGTCGGGCGGTGTACTGCAGGACTATAGACCTAGTCGGGCGGTGTACTCCGAGACTGAGGTTGCTTCGATGGAGATGAGCTTTTATTTTAAATCCGGGACTATGCGTAGTCGGGCGGATAGTTTGCCGTACTCCAGCGTTTATACGTATACCGGGGCTAGAGGGGCACTTGCGGGAGATTCGCACGACGAGGAGTCTGTATAACAGTCGGGCAGTGTACTCTGGGACTGAGATCCGTACTCGTGGAATGTCTAAACCATGTTCTTATTACTAGGTAATGTCATGGCGAGGGATCAAACCCTTTAATGTGGAGTACGTAGGTGCTTGCCCTCGGACCTATGTAGTATGGGATGCATAGAATCCGAACAAGTATGCATTAGTGTCATCTTAGTATAAATTTCACGCCACACTTCCCAAAATACAGGAATACGCGCACGTAACGAAGGCCCAGCGAATGATTATGCATCATCCATAAGCTGTACCAGTCTAACTCAATAATATACAAGAGAAACAACCACGCAGGCAAAGAATATAATCACATAAACAATTAATAAACTCAAAGATAATCATGAAATAAATTCACCCATTAATAATCCAACATCAGGGATAAAATAAAACTTCGGGTCATAAAGCTCAAGAATACAAAGTATGATAAAAAGATATACAATAAGCAAATAAGAAAAGATAGGTAAGCAGTCTAATAGTCCAGCTCCAATCTTCAAAGAGTTTGCTCACCAAGTTCTTCTTGTATTTCTTCTTCGGTACCTGTTAATACTTGATCTAAAAAGAAAGAAAAGAGAGCCCTTAGAGCAAGTCGTGGGCAGCAAGTAGAGAAAACAAAGGATAAAGGAAAACTTGAATATCAAAGAAAAGGGACATGGTCAAAGACAAAGAACAAAACAAATAGCAGACAACAATATCAAAAGGGTTACAATAATCACACATGTAATGCGTGATGTCAAGTCGAGTTCAATACAAGATCAAGTATGCAGGTTATTAATCATTTTATTAGCCTATTAGTTGCACGTACTACTGCATACCATACTACAGGTTCCGCACAGCACACAGTGAACGTTTTAGACTGATGGTGAATTCACGTAGCGTGTACTCGGCGTCGATGACGATAGTTTTACAATCAATAATTAACATGAAATAATGGCAATCAATACTTCTTCCAATCAATACTCCTTCTTCCAATCAATATTTCTCCTCCTTCCAATACGATATAACGATAAGGCCTTGCCGAGTACATTTTCCGATCGTTCACTACTAAGTCCTACCGATGATACCCCTGCTTGTTATTAAGTAAATTTCATCCTATGTGAGCATGAAAGAGGGTGTTAATGTATTATAATACTAAGTGTGTCTAATTCTATACGTACAGACAAATCATGAGGCAACAGGTCAAATCAACACATATCACATGATTAGGACAGCATGACCTTGCTGTACTAAAACATGGATTACTGTCACTACAAAATAGCAAACCTGAAACCGCTGGAAGATCTGGAAAGTAGACTTCCATATGGTTCCAGCGAGTATAATTAAGGCATATAAAAGACATAGGAGCTAGGGTGAAAATTCTAATCTAATCAGGTCTTATGTTCAGTCGGCATGCAGTAGGTTATGTTTCATTAATTAATTCGGGTCAGAAAACTCATTAATAAAATTTACAAAAATTCTGGGAAATAGCTATACATGTCTAGGTCCAGCCTAAATTATTTCAAACTTTTCTTATACTATTAACAGGGTCAATTAAAATAAACAACAACAAGATACACATGAAATTATAAGTCTGAAATTACTAACACGGTTGCAGTAAAGTGATGATATCTAACAGATGAAAAATTGGAATTTAAATCCAGACTAGGGGAAAATTATCTAGACATCAAGGGCTACATTTTATGTTCAGTAAGTTCTTTCAAATTAGGTCATTAACAGGGCTAAAAATATGATTTAAAGTGAAACTTACAGCAGTCCAGAAATCAACTTAATATAAAAAGACAACAAATAATTCACACGGTCACATATAACATGCAAATGGGCAATCAAAACAGTCTTAGGTGTTAACATGCAATTTCTAAGGGTTAAGATACATTTATCATGGTTATGGTGTCAATTTATCAATTAAATCCAATTCTAGCATGTTCAATTTCAATGTCCAGTCTATCAAACAATCCTATGCATGAATCTAGTTGTTTAATGTGCAAATGCATGAAATATTTGGGACTAGGTTTAGATCGAAGAGAAGCACGGTGTTAAGAGTATGTCAGGTTAGCTCATGTAAACTCTCGATAATCTTAACGGAATTATCAAAAGCAGTTTTTGTTAATAAAGGACATGATCTACTTGTAGGAGATCAAAGGAATCTTGAACACAAATAATAAAAAGGGTTCAAGAAGAGACTTTCCTGTTATTGCAGATATAATTAAAATAGAATAACGGGATCAGAATCTCAGGCCAAAACTCCTAAAAATATGCGCGAAGAATCACAGCAAACAAGAAATCAGCAACTCAGAAATTCCACACCAGATCTGGCCAGAACAGAAAACACCGTATCTGGATCCGCTACACGCCAAACACAAACAGCGATTCCCACCAATGGAAAGCCTTCCTTACGCCGGATCTGGCCCAAAACAACGGACAACAGGATCGGATCCGCTGTGCACACAACACCGAACACCGCAACCAATGGATGATCACTCCACACCGGATCCAAACACACACAGAACAGCGGAAATCGGATCCCAAAGCCCAAAACAGCAAACACCAGGCGAGCCAATCGCCTATCGTCTTCAACCTTCGATCGGAAAGAGAGAGAATGGCGCAGGAGACTAGCGGCGACTGCGGCGAGGCGATCGGGACTACTGGCAGAGCGACAAGCGGCGGTGCTGGTCGGGGAGCGACGCAACGACGGTGAGAACCTTCGACGGCGACGAAGGCGACTCTACTTCGCGCTAAAAACAGAGGGCAACGGAATTGGCTTCGACGAGGCTTGGACGGCGGCGAAGACAGTGCTAGGGACCTTCGGTGGATGTAGCTGGTGAGCGGGGAGGGACAGTGATGGCAAAATGGTGAGGATTGGGTTAATGACGAAGCAATGGTGGCTCGGCAATGGGGAGTTCGAGCAGGAGACGAAGACGACGAGGAAAGGGATGGTGGCACAGGGATGATGACGGTGAGGAGGGTGGCGGAGAGCGACGGGATTGGGTTCGGAGGGGCAACGAGCGAAGAGTAATAGGTAACTGGGTTTCAGGGAGGGATGGTTCGAGCGGTTGACGCAGGCGAGGACGGGGGTGACTCGGAGCGACGAGGAGAGGGGCTAGGGTGATGAGGAGATGGTGACGATGAGGGAGATGGAGGAGGAAGGTTGACGGAGATGGGGTTGCGGTGGATTCGGTTGGAGGTGGAAATAGGGAGAGAGCGGGGGGAGATGGAGAGGGGATGAACAGGGAGTGGGGTTAAGGGTAAAACAGTAAGGGGAAGTAGGGTTAAGGCAGCTAAGGTTTGGGATTAATAATAGATTAGGGTTTAGCTAAATAGATGATTAGAGTATTTATAGGGGGAAAATAGGATATTGGGTATTGGGTATAGATCCAATAAAATAAAATACATTGTATATAGTACAATAGATCAATACAAATCCGAATACAAGAGATAGGGTATCTGATAAAATACAATTTGTATTACATAAATTATTTGAAACAATTAAAAATACAATCATCAAATAAGAAGAGATTGAGTTGTTTTAATGATCAATAATAATAATAAATAATCGTAATAACAATAAGAATAGAAACATTAATAAATAACACTAGCAATTATCCGAGTAACATTGATATATAAAAATATGAATTTGTCGAAATAGTTCAAACAGAAACAATATCTTTGATTTGATTTTAAAAAGTAAATAGTTGATCAAGTAGAAATAGAGACAATGTTTATTCAAAATAATTACAACTATTGTTTAGGAGAAGCTTTAACAATAAATTCAAAACGAATTTAACAATAAAAAATTTATAAATCTCGAAATACAGAAAATACTCATGAAAATACGTATTTCCGGAAATAGGGGTTACAATAAAAATGTGTGCATTCGGCATTAAGGCATCGCATACACTTACATTTACAGAATAATCACTTTTGACACTTTATTGTTCATTCAAAAATGTGGTTTGATAAAGTATTGAAATCGTTATATGTACGGCATAGAGAGGATGGCCGAGTATAATATTTTCGTCAGTTGTAAGTGATTGACGTGCCCACAGCTTAAAATGTAGGTAATGGATATTTTTCATGAAGAAGTAAGGATGTTATGATGCAGTTGATGACTTACATTGATAAAGTTGTATAAGTTGTATTTTATTTTCATTATTGTATTTCTTTTATTCTTCCGCTGTGTAAATAAAATGTAAAGAACTCTGATGTATGATGAAAAGTTTTAATTTTCTTGTAAAATTGTACGAAGTGAAGTGTAAAGATCCCGTGGAATCTTGAATTCGGTCTTATTTGAAATTCGGGGCGTTACAGATGGTATCAGAGCCACGCTTCATAAGTAGTACAAATTTATAAGGAACGACACCTTATGGACATTAAAAGTGTGAGTTCAGTTTATAGAGATTTAAATGTAAGTGATTTACATTTGTGTTGCTCTATACACTGACGTTTTCTCTTCCTTTTTCCATTTGGATGGCTGAAGTCGTGAATAAAAGTTGTTATTAAACTTGCATTCAATTTCATTCATGATACATTACACGTAGACACACTTTCCTTTCAAATTATTTTCATGGATTTTCAACCTAGTATTTTTCAACATCCCATATTTTTCAATACCATTAAACCACTTGAATATCTATTATTTTGTCCATCTTCCTTAGTCTTGATTTCGTATTATTACAACTATTATTTTCTTCATTGATTATTTCTATTTTACTTTGAATTTTGCTTATGAAATTTTCTTATGTGCATTCATTTTATATGATTTGATTTTGTGATACTATATTTTTCTTATCTTATATTATCCTATATATTTCAATATATTTTTAATAAGATTGAAATTTTCTACCTATATAAATATGATATACCATTTTGTTTTATTATCTACATTCGATACTATTGTTATTGCATATTATCTACTAATTTGTTTTGTTATATTCACTTTTACTATTAATCGCTACTAATTAATTTTGTAGATTTACACTTCTTCAATATAGTGCATATACTACATAATTATTGTTTTCATTTGTGTTTTCATCTCGTGCATATGCTTTACACTATTTTCGTCTTAATATTATACTTTTTCCTCTACACATTCGTTTCCAATTTAGAATTTATATTTTTATAATTTTTATATATGATATTATATTTATATAGAGTTCATATAGAGAATAATTAGGATTTATTCAAAAAGAAAAAAAGGTCTACTCATAGGAGAACCCTTCCTCGCATCTACAAATTTTGTATATCCTATATTTAAAGTCTATCTATTTTAATATTTCATCGTCATAATTTCTTAATTTATTTGCAACTTTTCCATCCACTTTTATATCATTGATTTCAAACATAATACTATATTTTATTAAACATCCCAATATCTAAGAGTACATGGAAGATTACATCTTTCCATCTCCCATTTTGGTGCAACCTGATGTCGAGAGGGCAAATTTTCAAATAGACGTCAACGGATGCAAACTGCAACTGGACGTCGGGGAGGCAAAGTCTGCAACCGAATGTTCAGAAGGCAAACTACAATCAGATGTCATAGAGAAAATTCTGCAACTTGAGATCGTAGAGGCAAGTCTGCAATTGGATGCCAACGAGACGAACCTACACTATAAGGAGATTGTCTAGTTTGATAACACCTATTTTGTTTTCTATAATGTTTACTTACCCCTATTCTATTTTCGTACTAGCTGATACTATTTTATTATATTTTGCAACCTGGCATTAAATTATTTAAACTGATTTCTATCCTACTTGTATATTTACTATTTAATATCAACTATTTTTTTCCTAATATTTCGAATCTTTTTTGTACCACTTTATCGTATTTTATTTTGCTACTAACTCATCTTATAATTGGTGTCAACTCACCTAACAAAAAAATAAAAATTGGTGTTTATACTTTTCTTCAATTCGTAAGTTATTTTTATATGATTAGTTTTCGCACTACTTCAATAATATGATATTACTTTTACTACTATGATGTTTTATTCCGACAAACTATTTATAATTTTCATATCATAATATTGGTTATCTCACTCTATAATTTTTATGCCTATAAAATTTTGTATGTTGGTATTGTTGCTCTACTTGACAATTCAAAAGTATTTCGATGTATGCTTTCTATATCTTTAAATTTTCAAATTCGTATGTATAAATATTATAGTTACTTTACAAATTATTTTATTGGTATACAAAAATTATTTTTTTTGTTGTCTATACTTTTAACTAAAATTTCATCCTCGTTTATTTTTTTCAAATTGTTATCCCATAGTTTTCTTTTAAATTGCCAATTCAATTTTAGTTATAAGGTACCAATTCAGTTTTGCGATTTTACTCCATCGCTTATAACTTTAAAAGATTTTTACTACTACATCTACTTATAAGTTATCTATTCACTATGTTTTCTTAATTGTGATGTTTCTGAACTATTCCAAATTAATGACAAAATTTATTTCTCTGTATGGAACTTCTTTCAATCTATCCTATCTTTTATGATCATATTTATTTCCTTATGTTATTTTCCCGAGATTTCTTATTTCGTTCTTATAAAATTTTGATACTCATAGTTTTCTTATATAGAGTTTGTATTGTTTTTCCTCGTTGCGTATTTTTATACTACATTTATTTTCTTAAAGTTGCAGTCTTCTCGATACAAAAATGATATTTTTTTGGCGTGTACAAAATACAATATTTATCCTAGCGAGTTCTGGGGACGGAACTATTCTATGGAGGGGAGAGTGTAACACCCCGTAAAATTGGAAATGATAATTTTGCCATTATGTGTTACGCATGTGTATTTTGTAATGTGTTTTCATTACATATTTTAGATTCTGACTATTTATGCAGTACCCGTATATTTTATCATATTTAAATCAACTAAAATATTAAATTTCAATCTCTGTATTTTTACGTAATTTTTACATGTTTTTGATGCACGTATCGATTATGTGTTTTCACCGCTATGTGCAATATTTTCTATGCGTTTAAATTATATATTTTATGTATTCAAATTCATTTTATAACCGAAAATTAATTTTTTCCGATTTTGATTAAAATAATTTTATACGTGTAATGCACGTGTTTTCTACGTACATAGCAATTACTTCAAGAAATATATAAAATTAATAAATATATTTTCTTATATTATATTTTTATTATCTTTAACAATTTTTCCGAGGATAAAACCAAATTTCGTATCTTTATGTTTTACGTGCGACGCACGTGTTTCGGTGCGCGTATTTGAGCGTATCCATTTTCAAAATAAATTTTTAGAGTGTGTGTATTTATTTTTGCATGATACATTTTAGATTTTAAGTAAACTATTTTTTCACTTACATACAGTATATATATAGATAGTATATATATAATAATTTATGCATGATTGAACTATGGCATGTGTAATTAAAATGAAAGATATGTTTTGGAGGTGGGGCCCACTCATGAATTAACAACAGCAAACCATGCTATTGTCTTCACTTGTAGGCGTCAGCTACAAGTGGACGTGGGCTTTGGGGCCCACGTGGGAGAGAGAAACCGGTTTGAGGATGTGAAGAGATGGGTGAGGCCGGTTTTGCATTTGTAGAGTTGGGAGTTGAGTTATGAAGGGTTGAAAATATGAAGATTTGGGAGTTTTAGGAGTTAGGATTGTGAAGGGTTAGAAAATTAAGAGAGCAATTTATTAGGTGGAGATTTATGCAAATTGAACCCTCACATTGATCTATAAATACACCCTCATTTCTCCTTCTCTTGTCACACCTAAACTAAACAAAATTTAGAGAGAAAAAGAAAGAGAGAAAGAGAGTACGTTTGTGCTTTTGAGGCTTGCTAGGAGGAGAAGGACAAGGAGGTGCTAGTTGGAGCTAGGAGCTAGAAGAGGTCTCTTCATTTGTGATTTTTCATTCTTCACAGAGGTGGGTGATTTCTTACTTTCTAATGCAGAGAATGCATGCTAAATATTATAAATGAGTAGTATAAATTGATTTTTGATATGAAATGTGTAGATAAAATCTATGCTAGAGTAATATGCCATGAATGAGAACAATCTTGTTGTGATTAAGTAAATAATTGCTAACCTGTTAATTAAAAAGAAGATTTTGACTAAAGAAGTGATATTATGAATCATGTTAGAATGCTTGTAAATTTATACATGTCGAATGTGTAATTTGTATGAGAAATTGTTGAAGAATGTCATATTCAATATATGCTTTAGAGTCATGATAATTAAGAAAGAAGAAAAAAAGAAAAATAAATTTTTGTTGTTGCCATGAAATATGTTGACTTATGTCGAAAATACAAATTTTGCATAAAAGAATTTTCTTTGAGATATTCATGGTTGATTAAGATACATTCTTGGTTTTATCACAAAACTTTAATTAGTATAATGGAGTACATAAACTAATTTTAATGAATATGATTCTTAAACCCGAGTTTTGAGAAAAAATGTAAATTTGTAGGTAAAAAGAAAAGAAAGAACTATTTGAAAATGGAGATATATTTTTGAACTTGTTGGTTGCTGTTTTAAGATTCATCTCAGTCCAAAAGAGAAGTTTATTTCAATATCCAAAAAGATTGGATCATTGGATAAACAAGTTTTCGAAAAAAAACCAATTACTTAACAATATGAACAAAAGTATATTAATACAACTCCTAAACAGAAATCACACTTGGACTTACTGGTTAGCCAGTGCACCACAGAACACAGCTTGTAAGAGATATTGAGTTCGAAACTTGATGGTCACATTTATTTTTGATTCACTTATTAAAAATCCGAATTCTGTACCTTGAATACAAAGGGTTTTCGTTGCGATTTTTGACACAAGTCCAAATGGACTTAGTGACTAGTGGGTTTGAGGCTTGGGCACTGGCTGTGTGTTGTCGGCAGGTCCTGGGTTCAAATCCTAGAGCCACCTTTTGATTTTATTGTGGGTTTTTATTCATGTATTGGAGTTTTGATATGAAAAGGAGTTGGAATAAAACTTTATTATTTATATAAAATGAAATGGAAATTATAAGAGATAGTTATAAATTTTTCTTGTATATTTTGAGGTTTAAAAATGAAAATTTGAGAATAGAACTTTCTTTTGTGAAGAAAAGTAAAATATTATTTTGTGAAGTGATTACTCTTGAAAAGATTACACCTTTATTTTGTTTAAGAAATATTTTTGAATTGCATTTTCCATTGCAGGATCTTGATCTGTAATAATACTTTAGGTGGAGGCCACACATTGTTTGACCCCATTTTTCAAACAACCAAAGAAATGACTTGTTTCTTTATTAATGAAAGCTGCGCCAAAATTGACAGATTGTGCATGATGATTAACTCCAGTAAATGGAGTAAAAACCAATTTGTACTGATTTGTGTCATATATAGTATTAAAAATTAACACATCACCAAAATGCTTGTAAGCTTTCCTGGCAAGAGCATCAGCTCAAAACACATGAGTTAATTTGTTGTCTTCATCCACCTTATAATGAAAACAAAAAGAAGGATTCATCTCCTTTTCCTCTTACAAGTGCTCCATCAATAGATCCACATCATAAGCTCTCCTCCCATCCTTGTCTCTTTGCAACGAATTTCTAATGTCCTTTTCAGTACAATTAATATTACTGAAACCCTCATTTTCTATCCCCATGAAGGTTATAAACTTCGAAGTTCTTATGTTAGCCTCTTTGAACGAACTAAGTAAACTTTTTTGTACTTGGAAAACAGTTCTATTACTTCTTAAGAACTGTTGCTTTCTAGGTGTAAAACAAGGATGAGTGTGCTCTTCAACAAACCTTCGAGTTGACCATCTCCCATCATCGTCCTTTTAAATTCGTATTTGAGCCAAACACTCTTCTCTAGTCACAGCCCTTCTCCTTCCCTTCATCACATTTGAACCTTCAATATCGATAACATTCACTCCAACTGTATCTATCGGCTTACCTTGCTTTTAGCATACAAATTGTTGTGAATACCTCTCCTTTGTAGAAGTATCCAACATTGTAGCAGACTTGCGAACAGAAAAACCAGCTAATTTTGCATATTTTTTATAAAATTCATATCATTCCTCTAAAGTTGTAAATACTAAACCAACAATTGGTTTAGAAGCATCATCAACGTCTCTCCAACCGGTATGAAAATCTTGGCTTAGTAACTCTTCAATTTCAAACTCCATTCTATATAGAAAAATGAGATAATAAACATAAAAATACAAGCTACATCTAAAAAAACTAAAGAAAATAAACTAGGTTGGAAGTGCACACTCATCAAATTGGATAACCATCAATGATACTTATAGATAACGTATGTACCTGTGTGGTCCAACTGTCCTACTTATACTAACATGTTGCAGTTGAAGAAAATAACGCAAAGACAAATAAAATATGAAAGCGTGACATAAGCCTAAATGCATGATAGGAATGTAACTATGAAATGACGTCGTATACAAGTGATATTACCTTTACGCCGTATACAAGTAATATCAACATGTCATAAGCAGCCAAGTTAATTAATGAAAATGGTTCAATCACCCGAGTTACAACATAAAAATACTTCAATCAGCCAAGATACAATCAGCCAAAAAATGGCTATCACCCAAGATTCAACTAAGATACAATCGGCCAAAATACAATCAGCCTAGATACAATCAGTCAAGATAGAATCAGCCAAAATGTATCGTGAATCAACCAAGATAAAATCAGACAAAATGTATCATGAATAGAAAACGACCTCAACCAACACTAGCAAACTACAGTTGCAATTGCTATACACCCAAAATTTAACCAATAGGGTCTTCATACTACCATAACAATATCTATTTTGTAAACCCTGCTAGCCAGATTATGATGTTATTCAACTAATTTCCTATTCATACATATTTTCCGAGATAAAAATCTAATAATAAACATGAACGATTATAAAGGAAACATAATTTGAAATTGAGATTACCTGATAAGAAGATTGTAGCTTTGCTAGGAGGTCGAAGAAGGAATCAGCAGATCTAGGGATTCGATTTGGGAGCTAGGGTTTCTCTTCGAATCACTCAGGAAATCAAAACCCTAAGCCACGATTTGGGTTTCTCGTCGAAAAGAGAGAGAAGAAATCAAAACCCTAAAATCGATTTGGGTTTCTCGTCGAAGAGAGAGAGAGAGAGAGTAGAAATCGAAACCCTAAAATCAATTTGGGTTTCTCGTCGAAGAGAGGGAGAGAAATCAGCAGATGCCCTTCTTCGACAAAGAGAGAGAGACAGCCAATCGAAATCCTAATATGGTTTCTCGTCGAAGAGAGAGAGAACGTCAGAGATAAGAAGCAGGGTTTCCTCGACGAAGAAAGAGACAAAGCGGGAGCGGGAGGGAAAGATAAGAAGTAGGGTTTTGGTCGACAAAGAAAGAGACAGAGCGGGAGGTAAAGGAGGTCGTGAGCTCGACGAGAAAGAAAGAGAGATAGAAAAATCGATTTTGCCCCTCACCATAACATCAGATGAGCGGGATCAGATTTGAGCCGTTTGATCGCGATCAAACAAGATCGGATATATATATATATATATATATATATATATATATATATATATATATAAAAGATTAAGAGGTTGTCCTATAGAATTATCCTATGGGAGATACTACATTACATGAGATTAAATTCAAAAAGTGAATTAAATGTGGTAGGGGGCCACAGGAGTAAAGAAACAGCAGCGTTGTGAATGCGTGGAGAGAGAGGAAGAGAAGTGGAATTTAATAGTCCCATATCGGGAAGAATATGAGTTAATTGTCTCTATATATAATTGTCTGGGATTATAGGTCATCAACAAACTATAACACATTTTATGACGCAGTCTATGGAGGGCAGTTGTTTGCTAAAATTGCTGATTGGGGCCAGGTCGTTACATCTTTAACAATAACAAAAATGGGATAATCTGCAAATTTGTGAAAATTGAACATGCTCTCTCTCTTTTTGCCCTTGTCTTTTCTCACAAATAAGACATGGGATGCGGATAAATTACTTCAATGGTTTGCGATGTAGTCAAAAAATCCAAATTCCCAAGAGGATGTCATGATCAGCTTAGCTTATGTGAAATGGTAAAGTGTGGTTTTAAAGTTCTCTCCTGCTAACATCCCAAAGAAAATTCTATTAGATAGTTATACAAAGGATGGCAATCTCTGAATACTGAGGGTGCGTTTGGATCGGGTTTTAAAACATTTTTAGTTTTTAAAATCAAAACATAGGGTAATTTTGTTTGGATAATTATTTTTCGAAAACTCATTTTAAAATTTCGCACTAAAAACATATGTTTAAAATGAGTATTTTGAAAACAGAAAAAACATGTTTTCTGAGATAAGTTTTTTTCATTTTCCAACCAACATACTGTATTTGAATATGTATATCTATATAATAAAACACAAAGAAAGCTATCAAGTGGCTCTCCTTCAATTCTCCCAAAAATTAAAGGCCCAGATCTAACCTCACAAAACATAGTTTCCCCCCAAAAGTTTCCCCCCAAAACTCAAATTCAAATCCCCCACCCAAAACAACTTCTATATTTATTTAATTATTTTTTTTCTCTCTCTCTTCCTCCCTTTTCTATTCAAAAAATTAAGAAAATAAAATTTTTAAAATATTAAAAATATTAAAAATTTAAAAACTAAAAAAACTAATTAAAAAACTTTTAAAATAATTCAAAAAAAAATCAAAAAAATCATATAATATGTTTTTTGCTAGATCCCTAAAAGTTTCTCATATAATATGTTTGCTACTTCAATCAATTTGCTGGACCACCAGAACTATTTTATATGATCAAACAAGGTGTACCGTTCCGAAGACGTGCCGTAGGCACGTGTCAACGGACAAACCTAGTATATAATAAAACACAAAGAAAGCTATCAAGTGGCACCCATTTAATCCCCCCAACATATACTAATGAAAACATGGACTTTTATACCCCAATTTATAATTATTTTTCAACGTATGCTAATGGAAACATGGACTTTTATTTACAACTAATTACTGTCATACTATTCAACTTGAGCTACATAATTGTTGATTTACTGTTTACAAGGCTTTTCATATGCTGTATCGTTCTGAAGACGTGCCGTAGGCACGTGCCCACGAAAAAATCTAGTATATATATACATCATGTACGTATACAATATGTATGTATATTGTATGTATACAGTATGTATGTATATGTATGTATATATAATAGTATGTATATTATTATTATTATTATTATTATTATTATTATTATAAGTATTATATAATATATAATATATTTTTATTTTTATTTTTAGATATATTATAATTATTATATTATTATTATACTAGTTGGAATTTACCGTGCACCAAGTGTACGTGACTTGGTGCAGATAAATGTTGAAAATTTTATCTAAACATACTTGCATTTAGTTCACCCATATTTTTCAAACTATAAATTCGATTAAGTCAATCATCTTAAAAAGCCAATCATCTTAAAAAGCACTACGCACTACATGATATGCATCATTTGCCTGGAAAAATAAAAAAAATAATAAATGCTAAAATGTATCTATACTTATATATATAAAAAATTGCGGCTAGGGCATTGTGGAAAGTTGAAGCAATATGGATCAAGGAAGGTGAGTCTTTAAGGGGATTTATAAAGCACTACATAGTTTAAACAACCAAAAAAATAAAATAAAATTCGAAAAGAAAAAAAATTAAAGGAAAAAATTCATATTAAAAGAAGAATTAAAAAAAGTGTTATCCTACTAAAGGACCTCATAAAATTAATACTATAATCTAAAATATAACTATTGAAAGCAATCTTACAACAAAGCAATTACTGTAAATCTTAAAACTAAAGCAAAAGTGGGTTTTTTTAACAAGATTGTTGACAAAATAGAAATTTAAGAAAGTGCTTTACATAATAAAGCAATTCATAAATTTAACAACAATATAAAAAATCATATAACTATTAAAAGAAATCTTAGAAGACAGTAATCACTCTAAGGTACTGTTCATTTTTTTTCCTCTTATAAGAAGTTACCTCTTATAAGAGATTTACAGTAAGAGCCTCTTTTTGAGGTGTTCTTTTTATATAAAAATAACCTCTTATAAGAACCTCTTATAAGAGATTTCTGTTCTTTTTTCACCTCTTACAAGAGCCTATATTACCCCAAAGTATAAAAATAGTGAGATGAAGGACAAGAAAAGATAAGTTCAAATTACTAATATATAAACTAGTTAAATGGCAAGTTAAATTCACAGATCAGTGTAAATCATCAATTATAATTCCGGGCTACTATAGACTTTTAATTAGAATAAAAATTAGTATGTATAAATATAAATAATAATAATAATTTGTTTCAAAGAAGTTGGATTAAAAAAATTTAAGGTCAGTGGGCTAATATAAATTCTCCCTTAGCTGTAAATAAATAAATAAATAAATAAATTTAAAAAAAAAAAACTTACCTGCTGCAGGATTTGAACATGGTGGCATCATAACAGGACAAATCAACTAGCCACAACTCAAGTAATGTACTTACTGGACGTAAATATATATATCTTTAAATAAATCAATGTTTCGATAGCATCCCTAACATAATTGTTCGAAATTGTGAAGAATGAATTCCCACACTTTTTCTAGGATAGCATATTACAGTCAACTACGTATATGATTACACTTTTTCTAGGATAGCATATTCCGGGCTACTATAGACTAATATATAAACTAGTTTAATTAGTAACAATTATAATATAGACTTTGGGGTAATATAGACTTTTTAAGTGATAGAAATCTTATAAGAATTTGAAAGAGGCTACTAGAAGTCGTTTAGGCTTATAAGATATTTTGAGAAAAATGTCTTATAAGAGGTAAAAAAAGAACACTAAAAAAACTCTTATAAGAGGGGGACCACCTCTTACAAGAGGTAAATCTCTTATAAGAGGAGAAAAAGAACACTACCTAAATCTTAAAGCCAAAGCAATATCTCAGAGCCTTTCTACAACACTGTTATGTGTGTGTGTAAATATATAAGATATAACTATTAACAATAATCTAGACTAACTACTCTAAATCTTTCAGGAAGCATCAAACTTCTCGAGAGAGTTATATATATATATATATATATATATATATATATATATATATATATATATATATGGGTAAAAGGGATATGAGCAACTTGCTCATTTAGTAAATGAGCAATTGACTTGCTCATTTAGTAAATGAGCAATTGATTATGTGGTATGCATGTAATACATTGGACAACTAACTCTTTTAAGGTTTTTCCAATTACATGTATGCCACATCATCAATTGCTTATTTACTAAATGAGCAAGTTGCTCTTACCCCTTTTCCCCTATATATATATATATATATATATATATATATATATATATATATATATATATATATATAGAGAGAGAGAGAGAGAGAGAGAGAGAGAGAGAGAGAGAGAGAGAGAGAGAGAGAGAGAGAGAGAGAGGGACTAAGATAAATGTTTTTGCTAAACATCAGTGTCTAATGTATCTAACGAAGTTACCAAAATTTATCCTCCACACTACAACACAAAGCACATGACCCGGCGTTTTTTTTTTGTTTGGTACACCAGCGTTTATAAATGCCGCAGAAGTCCCTACCGGCGATTATGAAAATGTCGGTATAAATGTCGGGAAAGCGGGCATCGCAATACAGTTGGGGTCTATACCAACGTTTTTTGAAAACACCGGTATAGATAAAAACCTACCCCGGCGTTTTAAAAATGCCGCCGTAGGGGTATATTCATTTGGCTTCTTTTTCTTACAACACCTACCTTGGCGTAGGGTATTTAAAAGTTTGGTTGAAATCTACCCGGTGCTTTTTAAAACACCATGATAGGTATATATGTATATATATATTTTTAAAAATTTCAAATCCTAAAAGCAAAATATAAAGTACCAGTATTTTGGATATGACATTCAAAAACAGAGTTCTAGATCTCTACCCAAGTGCTGACTTACAATATTATTAACTGTTAAGTTCATCATTAGTATCCATTATGCTGAGCTCCAATGCCATTAAGAAAAAACTTATTTGATGCTGCAAGTAGTTATACAAGTAATCACTAAATTATTGGTGTATACTTGATAAATGTTCCCACTTCCCAGTGAACAAAATGTGTTCTATGCACAAATTTGGAATGATTGTTCGTTTTTTCACAATAAATTTGCCACAAAATTTTAATCTTACCAAATTAACATACAAACACAGCAGGCCTATGACTACTATATAGACATCATTGACTCAATCACCCAGCTTTTCTAATATAAAAGTGTTTTTTTCCGACAAGAACACTTAAATCATATGGCATAAATTTTCTTCAAGTGTCGGAAGTATGTCTGTGAAGAATATACGATATTTGCATAACAGAAGACTGAATAATGATGTACTTTACATGTTCATTTAAGTCTCCATTAATTTATAAGCTGAACAGTTTTGGTCAGTTTGGAAAATTAAAAAAGTTTCCTCGCAACTGACCTGCTCCCCAGTAAGAGTACCCAAGTTTCAATAAATGCGGAATTACTTCAAACTCGCATAACTGCTTCAATGAATCCACCACTTGATAGGGAACGTCAGATAAGACTGTTTCAGTGCAAAATAGATCACTGATGACTAATTGTAATGACAAGAATATCAATAATATGTGAGAAATAAACTTTGAAAGCGAGAGAAACACATTTAAACTCAACAAATTAATCATCATGATTTTCCTTCCATGTATCAAGCTAGTATTTATGCATTCAAGTAGCAAATTGTGCACAACCAAGATATGCATGTGTACCAGAAAAAAGTAAACAGTTTTGCACACAAGCTGAATATCAGCAAACTTTTGAAGATTTCAAATAAGACTATATTGCACATAAATATTGGATACTGAATTTTGAATTATCATGTCAGAACTCCAAAAAACAAATTTCCATTCTGGCTAGCTACTCCAATTGGATGCAGATAAAGATACCATCATGATACAATTCAAAACTATATTTGAATCAACTGTAAGGTAGAGTGCGTAGCTCATTCCCTAAATTTTGTATAATTGCAAATGTGGTAATGAGATAAATTGAAATTTTTGGGGAAAATGATAAAAGATGGTCAGGTGGTAACAATAGATAGTGTGAGGAATTGAGATGTAAAGGTGAAATTGACAATAATTTCTTTTCATTATATTACTGTAGTAAAATAGAAGACAATTTATGTTGTATGTAAAATCTCAGCCAGCACATTTTTCTTCTGTGGCATTTAATCTATAAGCTCCATATTATTCATACATTTATGAGAAGTTACCAACATGATCATATTTGAATTTGTTATGGTCTCTGGCTGTTACATAAGTGACAGGAGGCAAGCATCTGGGTATGTGCAAAGAAGGAAGATAGAGTAAATCTCTACGGTAAGATGAACTTTGAAGAACTAAACATTTATCTCCATGATACAAGCAGCTAGGCATTTATTGATGACAATGTGAATATATAATATGGAAATTTTAGGGCACTTGTAATGTTCATATAACCTAAACTATTATCAATGAGTAGTTGCGAAATATTATGTTAAAACTTAGAATTTTATGAACGGTCAAAATTGTTCATCTTGTTTTAAATCCATGACATTGACTAAGCACGTGAGATCAATCATTCAAACTATGCTTATAGCCATTAACAGATCAATCTATGCTTATAGCCATGGACTGCATTCCTAATGTAAGAGGCAACTGATTGGAGTAAATTGGTTCCTCTGGCTCGATTGCTCGAAGGAAATTAATTAGTTTTACCTATAAAAAATACCGATTTTTTTGGAGCTCGATGAAGCCTCTCCCATCTACGCAGATCAAGTTACAAGATGACGTGCTTCCTCAATAACATTGCGCAAACAATTCATGCTTGTTTGAATTTGAAAATAAATTAGTTAACCTACCTATTAATACATCATAATCATAACATTCACAAAACAAAATTATTCTTCTCTCCTAATTATTTTTCCCACAATCAAACAAACCATAATTTTCCTCCAATTCCACAAACCCTAAGTATTCCTCTCACAATCCCAAATTCTCAAATTCACAAATTATCCTATTATCAAAATCTCACAATTTCACTTGGTCAATTTTTCAAAAAGCTACATCATGAGTTAAGGCATTATGGTGTGCTTGAGAACATGAGTTATGTAAAGCTAAACAATATAACCCTATTCTCACTATAATTTTTCTTAACTCCACATAACTCCATTCAATCATTATAGCACATCCAACTTTCCACGTGATGTGGCTAAAAATAAAATTAAATCGGGCCGTTCAAACCGGACACGAATCTTAAAGCTTTCAGGGGTTAAACGGTAATTTTACCTACAAACGGGTCTGAAATGGAAACTAGGTCTTTCTTCAAAGCCCAATAAACCATAAATGGATCTGTCTTATTGGGTATGGGTAGTAGCCCGCTACAAACCAGTCCAGGATATTTAAAGAATAATTCAAATTCATGGTTATCTCTATGAAACGATTTAAACTCTACATCTTATCCAAAAACACCGAAAGTATAAATAAATCCTTATCTCGAAACGGATCCAAAAGGCGACTATAAATACCGCTCTCTCCCATCATAACAAGATAATCAATCTTTTTCCACATAAAACTCTTTCATAATATTCTTGATTACTAACAAGAGCGTCAGAGGGTTTGTCATCGGGATCCATCCCGGTGTGTCGAACTTTTTTGCAGGTCAACGACAGCAGAAAGAAATCAGTCAAATGTCAGTGAAGGTCAACATGTTTGCTTTATTGTTTCCAAAAGAATCTACAAATTCATCTGTTTGCTCCCATACCAAAATCAGCAACAACACCACCCATAACCCTATTCTCGCTATGATTTTTCTTAACTCCACATAACTCCATTCAATCATTATAGAACATCCAAATTTCCACCAAAGTGAAGAACCACACTAAACATACACATAATTGTTAACTTCAAAATGAACACATACCTAAACAAATATGCCCATTGTTGTAAATATGCGGATGCAACGATGGTGGATTCAGAACACCTGCTCTGTTTTATGGATTAAAGTAGAACGAATAGGTTGTTATCCTTGGTTTGCAATTAAAACAATTAATCGGTTGTATATATTAACATGAGAACACTAATAATATGTATATCTTGGCAAAAAGATTGGATTTTTAATCCTAAACTTGCTGTTAGGGGTGTTAAATGAACAGGACGGTCCGTCGTCCGTCCGAGTCCGGCTCGAGAAATGGTCCGACCGTGGACCGTCCGAACTGTTATGCGAACCGAACACGAACAAATTCTTAGGTCTGATTCTTTACCGAGCTCGAGCCGGACATAAGTCCGTCCGAGAATTATTGCAGTCCGATACTTTATCGAATCGAGTCCGGACTATAAAAATTTTGTCCGACCTAGACCGAGCTGGACATAAGCCTGTCCGAGTAGAATTTCGGTCTGAGCTTGAACATATGGTTGTCCGATCCCGTCCGGTCCGATTTACAGCCCTACCTGCTGTTTTGGAATTTTTTTATAAATATTCTGTTAACCTAAATATGAAAAAGATCTTTTTTTATTTCTAAAAACATGAATATATGTAATAAAACTAACAGAATTAGGCAACGCTCATAGAACACACGAAGAGAGATCTCCTACCTCTCATCAGGCAACGCTCATAGAACACACGAAGAGAGATCTCCTACCTCTCATCAGTCATCATACAACAAACCCATGAAAATTCATGGTTACAAACTAAAAATTTCTACTTTAAATTGCAAACATAAACACAGCAAACAAAAATATTTCAACCATAATAAATAGAGTCAATTCCAAACTATTAACAATCCATAACAATTAAACATACATATGTTCATGTTCTATGAATAATAAACAAATTTTACAACAGTATATCGATCAGCACCTGAGGCGCTTCCATCGGATAATGCTCTAGAAAATTCACCTGCAGCTGGTATGTCTTGTTCGCATACAAGATCCCTGCCACGTCTTTGTTCGCATACAAGATCCCCGCCACTCCATTCACACCTAATTATTCAACCAAAATATTTCAAAATTTCAACAACAAAATAAATCAAATTTTGAAATGAACCCAAATACATAGTGATCGCACTGCTTCTGTCGATCTTCTCTCCCACAACCTCGCCGGAGCTTTCCCCCGCTGTAGATCTGACACACCTCTTAATTCGAAGGCAGAGGAGCCTCCGACGATCTCAAAAGAACCTCGAGAGAGCGGTAGCGAAAGCCATGGATCATAACTGGCTTGGATTTAAAAACAACGATAAGGATAAGGTGGCGGCGGCGAATGGAGAAAATCTAGGGTTAGGGTTTGGGAGGTAGAGAAGCGAAGGAGAAGGGGATGAGAGATCGAAGGCGACAGATATGGAAGGACGTCGGATTCGTGGTCGTCGGGGGCATTGTGAGAGGCGACGGAGTCAGCGAAGTTGATGGTAGTCGGAACTCACCCAATCGTCGAATATAAAAAGAACAATAAATACCTATTGCACGTGTAATACACGTTCCCATTAAGTTATTTAATCTCAGCCTTTAATCGCCAAAATCAATACAATATATGAATGGCTAAGATCACCTCCTGACAATTTTTTTATATTATGGCTTTTATAATAGAAATATATATATTAAGGTAGCCCACAATCTCATCCTCACTACTAAAACTTAGTACAAATGTAACTCTGTAGCCAATAAGCAGTACATGAGTTTTTTACATACATAATGAGTGATTCCTATGCAATAATTAATCAGGATCTGCGCAGCACAGCTACACAAATATTGAGGTCGTCCCATGTAGGACACTCATATAATATAATCCATAGATTCCTATTTCACAAGGTAGTATCACATACTTTTGCATATGTAATTGCGTCATGTTTTCTAGCATGTCGAAACCCATATTCAACTTACTGAATACAAGTCATTTGCACCAGCCCTTCAAGCTCAATAAAACAACATAAGCCTCCATTTTCCTTTTAATCCCTTCTAAAATAAATATTTAACAAAATCACACTGCCTATAAATTATGATTTTTGAATAGTGACACAATTACACACTGCAATTACAAATTAGTAAAAAATCCTAAAATACAAGCAAATAAAAATAAAAATAATAAAAATAATAATAATAATAATAATAATAATAATAATTATTATTATTATTATATATTTCTATTATATATTATTGTATATATTATAATATAATCTCTAATATTATAATGAGAAAGTTGGGGTTGTTATTTGTCAACATACAAATCTGTGCATTGCACGTGCAACTCCAACTCTCCCATTAATTACAACAACAACAAAACAATTAATAAAATTCTACCTATTTAAAACGTGCAAAACACGTGAAAAAAAGTTATAACATTTTTTAACACTAAACATACACATATATTGCACGTACAACTCAATTTCTACTTATAAACGCGTGCATTATACGTACAAATTGTAGCTTTTCCTTCAAAATATTTTTTCCAATTACGTGCAATGCACGTCCAACTCCAAAACTATTTCTTAACATGTATATCACACGTGAAATTCCTTCAACTCTTATCAAAACGTGCTTCGCACGTGAAAAATACTAGTATATTATTATTATAACTAGGTTTGCCCGTTGATACGTGCCTACGACACGTATTCGGAACGGAACACCTGATTTGATTATATAAATAATAATAATTATAATTGTTGCCGCTGATTTTGGTGTGGGGGCAATCAGATGAATCTGTGGGTTCGTGAGGAATCGAAGATGTCAAACCTGACCACTTCCACTGTTGATAGGCTGGCTCTTTGTTGCTGCCGCAGACCTGCACAAACATTCGAAACACCAGGGTTGATCCCGGCGATGAACCCTTCGACGCTCTTGTCAGTATCCAGGAAAGAATATGAAAGAGCATTAGGTAGGAGAAGAGTGATCACCTTGTAACGGTAGGAGGTAGGGGACTTTTATAGTCGCCGTGGAGATATGCTTCGAGATAAGAACGAATCTCTACTCCTCAGTGTGGCTAGATAGAAGTGGTTAGAACCACCTCCTAAGGATAAGGACGGATCAAGATTTCTCCATATCCTCCTGAACTGTCTCTTAACGGGTTGGGACCCGTACCCAGTTGAGCAGATCCGTTCGTGGGTTGTTGGGCCCTAGAGAAGAGACCCAGTGTAACCCCTGTTTTTCATTCTATGTATTTTTTTAGTGTATTTTTTATTTTGGTGTATTTTCTCTCTTGTATTTTTTCTGAACCGTATGTTGGAGTTATTTTCAATATATATTCGTTTTATTTCATTTTGAGCTCTTTGTGTTTGATTGGTTGTCTTTTTGGTTTTGTTCTTCATTATTTGTTCTTTCTTTCATTTGGTCTCATCCTCTTTATTTTATTTTCTTGGGTGCTTGTGGTGGTGGTTGGTTGTTATCCTTTTTTCGATCCTGTTATTTGATCCCTAATAAGATTACCAAAGCCAAATTAAGTCAACAATCCTATTTGTTATCCTATGAAATTAATCTTTATCAAAACCTATTAAACAAGTCCTATTACTACTCCTAAACTATCCACAACCCAATTAAACCCAATTACCCAGTTAAACCCTAAAACCCCATATATATATATACCTCCCCCTCACCCTAACCCTAATACCCTAACCCTCTACCTCTCTTTCCCAGCCTCTCTTTCCCTCTCCTGCTATTTGCGCCGCCCCCAGCCAACCCCCGCACACCCCAGCCTCCCATCCCGTCGCCCTAGCCGACCCCCTCCTCGGCTGCACCCGACCGACCAGCACCCAACCCCTAGCCGCAACCGCCGATCACCTCATCCACCTCTTCACCATCCCTCGTCTCTCTCCCTTGCCGTCCGTCGCCGTCGCCGACCAGCAGTGGAGCGCCAGCCAGCCGCAAGCTAGCCGACGCCTCTCTTGATCTCTCTCTCCCTTTTCGTTTCGTGGGTTTTGCTCGTGTGGAGTTTTGCACGAGTATTGCTTGGATTCGTTGGTTCGTGAATTTTCGTTTGTGGTTTTTGTTCATTGTCGGGATCCACTCCTGTTATTCTTGATTTTCGTCGTTTTTCGTCTTCGGTTAAGGCAAGTAACTTGTACTCAAATTCCTTTGTATGATACAAGTAAAAAATACCACCTATAGTGTAGTTGGGTCTGACGACTCTTGTTTGTGTTATTTGGTGTGAATATTTGCAAGTGTACAAAATCACAACAAGTAATATAATAGTGAATAGAGTTTCGATCCCACAGAGACTAGTTACTTTACTAAGTACCGATATCGCAAGATTAACTACTATTTGGAAAAATCGAAATAAGTAAAGAAAGCTACTAAATTTATCTAAAGTAAACTAACTAAACTAATTAAAAGGAAACGGAATAAGAAATTTTGTAATTTATTAATTGCAAATCAATTCTAGGATTTTTGATTTCACCTAGTTAATCAAACACAATTTAAGATTCCATGAATAAAGAATTTATTTTTCCTGGTTGTAGACCAAAATCCCTTAATTATTCGATGTTTTCTCTCGAACAACATCAAAAATATCTCTAACTAACAGTTTGACACATCTCTATGCAAATTTAATTAATCAAAGACTCATTAAGTTCTATGGATTTATTAACGGTCACATTAATCGCCGTAAATTATCTCTAATTTCGCTCAATTAATGGTGTTTAATTTTTATTGTTCTAAATCACAAATTACCTCTCGGTCTCTCCATGATCCAATAATCATACAAAAATTGGCCAAATAATTGCAAGCATTAAGCACAAAAATTAAACACACAACCATTGAAAAATTATAAAAATATGGAATTAAAAATTGTGTCCTCAAAACTAGGCTACATCTAAACTCTAGAAAAATAAAATTAGTTCATAGTAAAATTGCAATTAACAAAATTGTTCAAGGATTGCATATTTAAATTTAGAAGAGAAAAGAAAATACAAAGAGACTGTTTTGTAATTAAATAATTGCAAACCGAATTGTAAACAGTTGTCTCTATCTATCTGTTCTCAGTCTCGAATTCAGCATAAAAGAACGCCAGAACAGAGGAGAAAATCGACGCCCAAAAAAAACGCGTTGCTACAGTAACCTGTCTGCGTCAGGAACAGTGCGCCTGTCTTCGTCGGCTACAGTACCCCGTCGGCGTCGCCTGTCACGCGTCGCTGTCGATGAACAGTGCTCTCGAGTCCCGTGCTGAAGAACAAATTGCTGGTTCACGCGTTCTCTCTCTCTCTGTTCTTTTCTCTTTCGTCTTCTCTCTCTCTGTTGTCTTCGTTAGCTGTGCTCGCTGAGTTTTTTTTTCTTTTATGCTCTTTGCTGAGTTGCTTTTTGTCTCCGGGGGTTGGGTAGTATTTATAGGAGTAGATCTAGTTGTGTAATAGGATTAGGATGTATCAGCATCTCATCTGTTGATTATGATATATCTGCAAAAATACAAATCTGAATTTAATATTTAAATTTAAATTTAATTAGATAAACTTAAAGTAACAGATTTTTATCTTTTTACCTTATCAAAATCCATGTAAATTTGTTTATTCCTTTTACACCCTTATAACAATTAAAATTGTATTTTTGCTCTTATTTTGTCAATTTGTAACATATAAAATTCAAAAAATTCTTAAAAAATAATAAATCAATAGTTTTTCTTTGTTTTATTGATTTTTATCAAAAAAAATCACTTTTTGCATTAAAAATCTTATTTCTTCATAAATAAATAATCAATCGAAATCTTATAGAAATAAGACGACTTATAGACAATATAATTGAAAACAAGCAATTTTAATGGGTTATTGAATACAAATATTTGTATAAAAATTAGACACATCAAATACCCCCAAACTTAAGATTTTGCTTGTTGATGCGGTTTATTTCTGGGAGACGTGTGGATGCACCAGGTGTGAGTTCGGACTCAATTTGTATTTGAAGGAGAATGCTGCTCGTCTGACGACCCTTGGCTGACTGGGCAGAACCTGTGGCGACCTTGGGGTGATTCGGAGATCTGGGCTCGGATCAGAGGATTCGGGTCCGAGGTCTTGTGTACCTGCAGACGGTCCTGAAACACCGGGGTTTGTCCCGGTGGCGGACCCTCCGACGATCTAGTCAGTCTCTGTGAGAGAGTAGAAATAACTAGGTGAATTTAAGTGGAAAAAGATTGATTACCTGAAAAGGTGGGTGAGGGTCTAGTATTTATAGGGAATCCCAACCGGGTTTGGATCCGCTTGGGGGCCGGGTCTGGACCCGAAAGCCCATGGGCCTGACGTGGCAGATGGCCCAGGCGGTTTAGGGCAGACGTGGCCATACCAGGAGCGGTATAGGGCTGACGTGGCAAAACCCCGGGTGGTATTTGGGGCTGACATGGCTGATCGTGGGTCTTCTGTGCTTCTGAGAGAATCGGAGGGCCTAGGCTGAGCCAGGTCATCCCCCTGCTTTGCCAGAGAGGGGGGACGGCCAGTGGGGCTGTCACGGATCGGAGGCCGAGGACCGCTGAAGCCCGTCGGACACGAGGAGGCTGGTTCTGTGGGGGTGCACTTGAGGTTCGGCTTCGACCCTGTAATGGTTCGAAGCCGGACTAAATTGCTATTTTTACCTTTCTTGAGTGAGAGTTGTATTGGGCCCTGGTAGGGCCTCCAGGCCATTTTTACCCTACCACACAAGCCCCCCACTCCTGCGGGGGTGCGGGAGCTAGCCGGGGAGGAGTGTTCATAGTCGTGGAAATGGGATGGCGAATCGTTGAACCTTCCGGAGAAGAGTACCCTGGTACCAGACCGAACCTCGAGATGAGGAGGGATTATGGGTCGGTAAGGGTGATGGCGAGCCGTTGCTTCTTCCTGAGAAGAGTACCCTGGTGCCAGACCGAACCTCGAGATGAGGAGAGATTATGGGCTGGTAAGGGTGATGGCGAGCCGGTGGATCTTCCGAAGAAGAGTACCCAGGTGCCAGACCGAACCTCGAGCTGGCGAGGGATTATGAGTCGGTAAGGGTGATGGCGAGCCGTTGTTTCTTCCTGAGAAGAGTACCCTGATGCTAGACCGAACCTCGAGATGAGGAGGGATTATGGGTCGGTAAGGGTGATGGCGAGCCGGTGGATCTTCCGAAGAAGAGTACCCAGGTGCCAGACCGGACCTCGAGCTGGCGAGGGATTACGGGTCGGTAAGGGTGAAGGCGCGCCGTTGTTTCTTCCTGAGAAGAGTACCCAGGTGTCAGACCGAACCTCGAGGTGAGGAGGGATTATGGGTCGGTAAGGGTGATGGCGAGCCGGTGGATCTTCCGAAGAAGAGTACCCAGGTGCCAGACCGGACCTCGGGCTGGCGAGGGATTATGGGTCGGTAAGGGTGAAGGCGTGCCGTTGTTTCTTCCTGAGAAGAGTACCCTGGTGCCAGACCGAACCTCGAGGTGAGGAGGGATTATGGGTCGGTAAGGGTGATGGCGAGCCGGTGGATCTTCCGAAGAAGAGTACCCTGGTGCCAGACCAAACCTCGAGACGAGGAGGGATTATGGGTCGGTATGGGTGATGGTGAGCCGGTGTTTCAGAGGGATCAAGCGGGGCGGTTTGCTTTCCGGTAGGGTTCCAGACGACGGTGGTTTTTCTGCCACCCTTGAACAGTTCTGGGGTTTCGGCTGCCGAGGCAGTAAGCCCCCAGCTGTTCGTGGGTGAGAGGGGAACCGACCGAGTCCTGTAAGCCCCGAGTTGTTCGCGGGTGAGAGGTGAGCCGACCGAACCCTGGAGCCTTAAATCTTAAGTAAAACATTGCCCCCCCCTCCGAGTCCTCCATCTGAACCGACCCCTGCACAGAGTTGCCAGCCTGGCGCTGGGTGACGTCAGCAGCGCACGTTTCGAGGTCGTGGCGTGATTCTCCAGGTGGCAGTTGCACGTCAATCGGTGAATAGTAACTGTGGAAATCGAGGAGTTATTTTTATCCCCTATAAATGTTCTCCCCTCCCCTCTCATCGCCCACTTTTTCCTTGCTCCTTACTTTTCACAAAATCCTCCAACTCTTCAGTGTTCGTCTCTTCAGCTTCCTGCAGTAGGCCCGTTCTTCCGAAGTGATCTCAAGTCAACTGGTAAGTCCGTTTTAGCTTTAGATACAGATGGATAGGGCTCAGTCTGGCTCGTCGGCGTAAACGTCTGGGGGTGGAGTGAAGCCTGTCTTCAAATCGACCTCGTGGGAGGAGACGGTAAGTGAGGAGGAGGTGGTTCATGAAGTGAAGCTGTTGCGATCTCGGAGGCATTTCGTGGTGGATAGTAGCGACTCCGAGGAGGAGGGTGGTAGTTCAGAAGAAGTCCGGACCCCAGGGTTGGCTTCCGGAGAGGGGGGTGGTTCTGAAGGGGATGCCGCCGAAGGGCCTCGGAATCCGGCCGGTCTGGCTCGATTGTCTACACCCTCGCCGGAGCGAGCCAAGAAGAAGAAGAGGGCTCCGAAGAAGAAGAAGGAGTCGGGGATCGGCGGCTCGAGTCAGGTACCTGTTTACGGTGATCTGACGATAGGATCGTCTGTACAACCCAAGCCCTTCCGTTGCTATCCCGACGATCTCTCCGATGAGGAGCTTTCTGGGGTCCAGCCGTCGCCGTCGAGCCGAAAGAGGGTGGAGGTGGACGCACATCCGACAGTTCTGGAGGTAGGTGACTTAGGGGCTCTGCAGTTGGCATACTACATTGGGTCCCACTATGAGCTTCTGCTGCCGAACTCTACCCTTCGGCCGACCGACCCCCTGCTGGATAGGTATTGCGTCTTCCCTGTGGACGCCTTTATCTCCGGACTGAGGCTGCCGATCCACCCATTCGTTCGGGAGGTGCTGAATTGGGCGTCTTTGGCGCCGATGCAGTTTGGGCCGAACTCCTGGAAACAGATCGTCTGCTTCGTGCTGATGTGTGAAGAGCAGAAGGTACCCCTGCGGCTGAATGTGTTCCGAGCGATGTTGATGATCGGCTCATCGTCAGAGGGAGTGTACTATATTTCGCCTCGTGGTAAGGGGAAGGTAGTCCACGGTCACCCGGATTCTATCAAGTTTTGGAAGAAGAAATATTTGGTGATTCGGAGTGAGGATCCTTGGGATATTCCCACGCGGTGGAACCATTCTAAGCCGAGCTATGACACGCCGAGGCCGGGGGACCTGACGGCTGAGGAGTGGAGGTTTGTTGAGCGCCTCCGTCTGTCGTACAGCATCAATTGGGCGAGGGTGACAGAGGCCCACCTGGCGAGTGCTGGACTGAGCCCGGCCGTACTTTCTAGTATGTGGTTGTTTCTTTTCTCTCGATCTTCTTGTTCTTTCTTGCTCATTGTTCTTAATGGATTTTTTTTACAGATATGGATGAAGAATCGATTAGGGCGCTGAGGCTCGCCATGAAGAAGAAGAAGGTCGAGAAGAGGGGGGACGTGGCGAAGATGACCGAATTGTCCCAGGTGGTCTCCGAGGCCCCAATTCAGCCGAGGGCCAAAAGGACTCGCTCGGAGACAGGCGGGGACGCGGTGGTTCAGGGAGGCTCGGATCAGGGCAGGGCTACTGACCTTGATAAAGGGAAGGGTCCCCTGGTGGATACCGGGATAGAGGAGAGACTTCGGCGACCGTGGGTGCCAAATTGGTCGATCCGAGAGGGTGATTGCCTGGTCCGAGGGCACCAGGCCGTGGAGGTTGCCGATAAGCTGGCGACCCCTCGGGACCGTTCAGATATGAAGGCCCAGACCCTGGACGAGGCCTACGTGCGTCTTGCGCAGGCCAATGTGCTGGTAAGTCAACCGAACCCACTTGCTTTAAGATCAGGTCGTTTAAGACAGGTTTCTTAGTTTTGTTGGGGTATTGCAGGCGACCGTGCAGGGGGCCCACGTGAGAGGCCTTTATGAGGCGGCTTTGCAGCGAGAGCGAGACCGGGCTGACAAGGCCGAGCAGGAGGTGAAGGAGTTGAAGGTAGAGCTCGAAGGCTCTCATGGGAGGGAGATGGAAATGAAGGCGGCCTTCGACAAGGAGAAGGAGGAATGGGCGAAGACGATGGCGGCTCAGGAGAAGAGGTCGTCGAAGGAGAAGGATGAGTTGACGACGTCGTGTCAGCTCCTGGTGATCAAGGCCCAGGACAACTGTTATGCAAAGGCCCTTAGTCATGTCAGGCACTTCTATCCTACTATCGACCTGTCCAACTTCGAGTTTGATATGGAGATTGAGGGGACACCGAAGACCCCTGGCGAACAAAAGCCCGATGGTGACCAGGTTGCCGACCCCCCCGTGAACCCGACCGACACTGAGGTGGGGAAACTAGCTGTATAATTTTTTGTCTTTCTTTTTCCTTCTCTCGATTGTATTTGCCTTCCGCGGACTGGCCACCGCATTTTTTGTACGGAGAAACTAAATTTATAAAAAGAGGTTTTTTGGCTGGCCAAGTGTTTTGACCTTGAATACTTCCGAACCTCCTTGCTTATGTGTTTTGAGTGGGCTGGCTCTCTTGTAGGTTATGGCTCCCCCTCCTGAGGCGGACCCCCGTCGTTCCGACGTGGCGTGGCTTCGGAGCAAGGTCGAGGCCCTGGAGGCCACTTTAGTTCGGCACCGAAAGAGGGCCCGTGATACCGATGCGGCATTCAATTACTACAGGAATAAGTCTGAGGCCCTTAGTGAGGAGGCAAGCCGGCTGAGGAGGGCGATTGCGGATCGGGAGCTCGGGGGCGCCGGTCTCGGATATACTATATCTAGTTCTTCGGTGCAGAGGCCCTCCTCTGAAAAGCTACTTCGTGATGTGATAGTGGAGAAGGAGATGGAGATACACCGTTATAGGACGATGTTGGGTGTCTCGCTATCTTCCTCGGGGGGTCGGCAAGCGGAGTTGGTTCCCTCTGCGATGCTTCTGATGGAGCGTATGCGATCCGTTGACGCCCAGAGCTCCGTGGCCGGTGTGTCGACTGTGGCAGAACCGAAGGACAGTCATGACGAAGAGAGAGCTCCAAGTCGTTCGGTCGGAGTGATCCCACCCCTCGCTGGATCCGAGGAGCCCTAAGGCGGCGATTTCCTTTAGTTTGAGATGAGTGGAGTGGTCTTGTAACAGTCTTTATTTGTTTTCCCCGAATGAAATAAAAGAACATGAGATAAAGAAATCTTCTCCTTCTTTGCTCTGGTCAGCGGTGTGGTGAAGGGCGGTGGAGGCGAGGTCTGGCTCCGCAGATTCGTGAGGGATCGACGTGGGGCAATAGGGAGACTCCCTGGTCCGGAGCTGGGTCGACCCTACCGGGGCTCTTGGGGACGACGCCGGAGTGTGAACCTGGGTGCCGATCCCCTTGTTCGGTACCCGGTCGGAGTTTGCTGAGGAATTTGGATTTTGACAAAAAGAGACTTCTTATATACCAGATATGGAGGGCCATTGAAGTAGCCCTTTACATATGAAAGCTTATATCAGCTTTACTTTACTTCGGTCAGGCTAGGACCTAGGCTCGCTCTTCCAGGAATTTCATCAGGTGCTCGGCGTTCCAGGGTCGGCTGATGGGTCGGTCGTCCATATCCGCCAGCCGGTATGTACCAGGGCGGACAGCCTCGACTACACGGTATGGGCCTTCCCAGTTGGGAGCCAATTTCCTCTTCTTGGTTGGATCGGAGACAGGTAGCTTACGTAATACCAGGTCCCCTGCCCTGATGTTTGTGGGGCGGACCTTCTTTTTGTAAAACTTCTCGATCCGTTGCTGGTAGATGCTTCTTCGGATTGAAGATTTCTCTCGCACCTCGGCGACGAGGTCCAGGTTGGCCCTCAGGCCGGACGCATTGTCAGCTTCATCGAAGGCTATGATCCGGGGAGAAGGTAATCCGACCTCGACGGGGATGACTGCCTCAGTCCCGTAGGTCAGACTGAATGGTGTTTCCCCCGTGGGGATCCTTTGGGTGGTTCGGTGCGCCCATAGTACGCTGGGCAGTTCCTCGACCCACAGCCCTTTGGGGGAACTGTCGAGGTGCTTTTTGAGGCCGTCGAGGATTTGCCTGTTCGCGTTCTCCGCTTGGCCGTTGGACTGAGGGTGGCAAATGGCGGAGAAACGTTGCTGGATGCCGATGTCTGCGCAGAAGGTTTGGAAGTTTTGACCTTGGAACTGGGTTCCGTTGTCAGTGACGAGGACTCGAGGGATTCTGAACCGGCAAATGATGTTCTTCCAAAAGAACTGTTGTACTTGGCGCTCGGTGATGCTGGACAGTGGTTCGGCTTCGATCCACTTGGTGAAGTAGTCGATGGCGACGATCAGAAATTTCTTTTGTCCTACCGCTGGGGGAAGGGCCCCACAAGGTCCATACCCCACATGGCGAAGGGCGTAGGGCTTGCCAGGGACCGGAGATTGGCTTGAGGAAGCCTTTTGATAGGGGAGAATCTTTGGCAGGGGCCGCACCTCTTGACCAAGTCTAGCGAGTCTTGGAGCATGGTTGGCCAATAGTACCCTTGGTTCAGGGCCTTCCGAGCAAGCGTCCTGCTTCCCATGTGGCATCTGCCGATCCCCTCATGCAGGTCTCTGAGGGCGTAGCTGGCCTCGTCGCTGGTGAGGCAGCGGAGGTAAGGTTTGCCGTCGGCCAAGGTGTACGAGCGTTTGAAGAGGATGTCATCGATCATGACAAACCTTTCAGCTCGGACTCTGACTCGTCTGGCCTCGGCTCTGTCTTCAGGAAGCTCGGCATTGATTAAGAATCTTCTGATAGGAGTGGTCCAGTCGTCCGAGCTGGTCCCCTCTTGCACACACATCGCTTCCGGCTCCGGGTCACTAATACTTGGTTTCAGGAGGACTTCTATGAGCACCGTCTGATCGAGGCCCTCGAATGAGGAAGAGGCAAGTTTAGATAACGCGTCTGCTTGAGCGTTCTGTTCCCTGGGGACTCTGATAACCGCGGCGCAGCTGAAGGACGCCAGGAGTCGCTTGACTGCCGTCAAATACCTCATCATGCGTTCATCGCGGGCTTCGTATTCTCCGGTGATCTGATTGACCACGAGTTGAGAATCACTAAAGGCCCGGATTTGCTTGGCCCCGGCTCGGCAGACGAGGGTCAATCCGGCGATCATGGCCTCGTATTCTGCCTCGTTGTTGGAGGTTGGAAAGTTGAGGCGGAGGGAGTATTGAAGTAGGTATTGGTCGGGGCCACGAAGGATGATGCCCGCCCCACTTCCTGTTTCGCATGACGAACCGTCGACGAAGACCTCCCAGGTCGGATCCGATTCTTCGAGGCCAGGCTGCTCGGAGACGGTGCACTCCGTTATGAACTCGGCGAGGGCCTGTCCTTTAATGGCCGCCCTTGGCTGATAGCTGATGTCGAACTAGCTCAGCTCGATTGACCACTTGACTAAGCGGCCGGAGTTTTCGGGCTTGTGAAGGACAGTTTTTAGCGGTTGGTCGGTCAGTACTTGGACGGAGTGGGCTTGGAAGTAAGGGCGAAGCTTCCGGGCCGCCATGACCAGCGCATAGGCCACCTTCTCTATCTTTGCGTATCTCGTCTCTGCTGGGAGGAGCACTTTGCTCACATAATATAGTGGCTTTTGAACCCCTTCCTCCTCTCGGATGAGGACGGCACTGAGAGCGTTGTCCGAGGCGGACAGGTAGAGCCAAAGCGGCTCGCCCGGCTCAGGCTTGCTGAGGAGAGGCGGGTTGGCGAGGTATTGCTTTAGCTGTTCGAAGGCTTCTTGTTGAGGGGTACCCCACTCGAAGCCCCCTTTTCCGCGCAAGGCCTTGAAAAAGGGGAGAGACTTCTCTCCTGATTTGGAGAGAAAACGGCCGATGGCCGCTAATCGACCTGTGAGTCTCTGAACCTCCTTGACATTCCGGGGCGGGGACATGTCAATAATGACTTGGATTTTCTCGGGGTTTGCTTCAATGCCGCGTTGGCTGACGATGAACCCCAGGAACTTCCCCGTGGAGACGCCGAAGGCGCATTTAGCTGGGTTGAGTCTCATGTTGTGGCGTCGGAGGACTCCGAAGGCTTCCTCGAGGTCGGCGACGTGGTCCGGCCCAGCCCGGCTTTTGACAAGCATGTCGTCGACGTATACCTCCACATTGCGGCCGATCAGGTCTTTGAAGACTCTGTTGACGAGTCGCTGGTACGTGGCTCCAGCGTTTTTCAGCCCGAAGGGCATAACGCGGTAGCAATAAAGACCCTGGTCGGTGACGAACGAGGTCTTGGAGATGTCTGGTGGAAACATCCGGATCTGATTGTACCCTGAGAATGCGTCCATGAAGGACAGTAGCTCATGCCCCGAGGTCGCGTCGATTAGAGCGTCGATGCGGGGGAGGGGGAAAGGATCTTTCGGACATGCTTTGTTAAGGTCCGTGAAGTCGATGCAGATCCGCCAACCCCCTGTTGCCTTCTTCACCATGACGACATTAGCCAGCCACTCGGGGTAGCTGACTTCCTGGATGAATCGAGCGGATAAGAGTTTGTCTACTTCCGTCTTTATAATTTGCTGCCTCTCCGGGGCGACTTTGCGCCTCTTTTGGACGATCGGCTTAGAGTCAGGGGTGACGCTTAGTCGATGCATAATCAAGTCTTCGGAGATCCCGGGCATGTCGGAGGGTTTCCAAGCGAAGAGATCTACGTTGCGACGGATGCAGGCGATGATGCCCGACTTCAAGTCTTCGAGGAGTGAGCGGCTCACCCGGAACCATTTCGACTCATCCTTGGCATCGAACAGGACCTCTAATTCGTCGACCGGCTCGGGAGCTGGGCCGTCTCTCTCGGGTTCGAGTTCAATGGCATCGAGGGGGAGTACACCCCCTCCGACGGCGGTTATGAGGCACGATCGTGCTGCTTCGTGGCTACCTCGGAAGATGCCGACCCCTTGGGGGGTGGGAAATTTAAGCTTCAGGTGGTAGGCCGAAGGTACCGCTTGGAAGGAGTTTAGTCCGGGTCGGCCAAGAATGGCATTGTAAGCCGCCCTGACATCGATGATCATGAAATCCAGGGATTCGGTCCTCTTGACAGGAGCCGATCCGGCGGTGACGTCGAGGGTAATAATCCCCTTTATTTCGGTTGGGACGCCGGAGAATTTAAGCAACGTGTATCCGGCTGGTTTGAGCTTCCCTTTGGATAATTTAAGACTTTCGAAGGCTTTGTGAAAAAGAATATTTACCGAGCTGCCGTTGTCGACGAGGATTCGGCGAACTTCACAATTAGCTATGCGGAGGCTAACGACGAGGGCATCGCAGTGGGGCAGGTGAACTTCTTCGAGGTCCTCTCCTGAGAAGGAGATCGGCAGCGGTTGTTGCTTGGGGGAGGGGCTGTTTTGGACAGCATTCGCCTCTCGGATAAAGGCTTTTCGGGAAGTATCGGATTCTCCTCCCATGGGCCCCCCGTGGATATAGTGCAGGGTGAATGGCGTACCCATGGCTCCCTCGGGCTCGGGATCCCGACCCTGGATGCGGTTCGGAGTAGGGTTCGGAGGTGAGAGTCTCCGGTTCCCAGTACCTCGCCAATCCAGAGGGCCTTCCTCCCTGGAGGTCCGTCGGTGGGCTTTAGTAATTTCTTCTTGAAAGTCCTGGGATCCCTTGTGAGCGACGGGGGCTCCCCCGACCTTGTTCGGTCGGTCTGAAGGTTGCCTTCCGACGCGGCTGAGCGCTTTTCTCCGTCCCTCGTGCGGCGGTGTTGGACGGTTCGGGGCCGGGTTGGAAGCGGCCTTTCCCCTGCCCTTGGAGGTCATGAGAGTTTCGGCTGTCGAGGTCGCTCGATGGTCGGGCTCGGGTCGGCTTCTGAAGCAGTGTTCCCACAGATGGCGCCAACCTGATGCGGTTTATTTCTGGGAGACGTGTGGATGCACCAGGTGTGAGTTCGGACTCAATTTGTATTTGAAGGAGAATGCTGCTCGTCTGACGACCCTTGGCTGACCGGGCAGAACCTGTGGCGACCTCGGGGTGATTCAGAGATCTGGGCTCGGATCAGAGGATTCGGATCCGAGGTCTTGTGTACCTGCAGACGGTCCTGAAATACCGGGGTTTGTCCCGGTGGCGGACCCTCCGACGATCTAGTCAGTCTCTGTGAGAGAGTAGCAATAACTAGGTGAATTTAAGTGAAAAAAGATTGATTACCTGAAAAGGTGGGTGAGGGTCTAGTATTTATAGGGAATCCCAACCGGGTTTGGATCTGCTTGGGGGCCGGGTCTGGACCCGAAAGCCCATGGGCCTGACGTGGCAGAGGGCCCAGGCGGTTTAGGGCAGACGTGGCCATACCAGGAGCGGTATAGGGCTGACGTGGCAAAACCCCGGGTGGTATTTGGGGCTGACATGGCTGATCGTGGGTCTTCTGTGCTTCTGGGAGAATCGGAGGGCCTAGGCTGAGCCAGGTCATCCCCCTGCTTTTCCAGAGAGGGGGGACGGCCAGTGGGGCTGTCACGGATCGGAGGCCGAGGACCGCTGAAGCCCGTCGACACGAGGAGGCTGGTTCTGTGGGGGTGCACTTGAGGTTCGGCGCCGACCCTGTAATGGTTCGAAGCCGGACTAAATTGCTATTTTTACCTTTCTTGAGTGAGAGTTGTATTGGGCCCTGGTAGGGCCTCCAGGCCATTTTTACCCTACCACACTTGTCCTCAAGCAAAAAGTAAAATTATGAATAAGGGAAAAATACTCAAGAATAATTCCACTCATCATACTAAGAGATCTCATCATGTAAGCATCAAAATTGCAATTAAAAATATAAACAATTGCAAATAAAGTAAAACTAAGCATACCCACTTTCTCCAGTGCAATTATTTATTCATAATTCCCAACCCAATCGTATTTGTCATGCAATCAATGTAATTATAGTATGTAACAACTCAATCTGTGATTATCCCTTCTCGCTACTACAGACCGAGTAGCAAACTAGAGTTTTTAGGGCTTTTTTTTTTAATTTTTATTTTTAGTCTCTTCTTTAAATTGTTACTTGCCTTTTGACGCGAATGCAAAACATTTGTGATGAATTCACCCGGTTACTCAACAAGTCACAAACATAAAGTGCTTTGCATACTCATATTTCAAGTTGCCGTTTTACGTAAAAGTAAACATTGGTGATGAATATCCCTAGTTACTAAGCAACTCAAAACATTGGAGTAGATTGACTTTATTCAAAAAAAAATTTCGTTATTACTCTATTTACTTAAACTCTGTTTAGGACTAGATCAAAGGGGATAATCACAAGAAAAAGTATCACATTTTTTTTTTATGTTTAATCACATGACTTACACAATTTTGTAAGGAACTGTGAAATTCAATAATCCTAAAGTAAATAAGTATGATTACTCTTACTTTATAAGAAATTGTTTATCCTAAAAAAAATTATTTCAATGCTAATCTAAATGAAGAACTCAAAAGTGTAATGGTGAGATTAATTTAAATCCTTTTAAAAATTTTATTTTTTTCTTTTCTAAAAAAAATAAATCATAAATTTGTAAACCTTCCCCCCCAAACTTGAATATCACATTTTCCTTAATGGGAAAGGAAAAAGAAAAACAAAAGAATGCAAAAGTTCAGAAATTCTCCCCTGATTCGTCTTGAAAATTCTGCACGAGCAGCGTTCACTATTTTGGCAATATCGTGAGCTGTAGATGTCCAAATGGGCTGAATTTTTTTTTGCTGGAAAGCTAAGAAGATAGGCTACAAATTCTCTTTGAATCACTTTTCCAGATTCTGACTCCATCCTGCTCAAAAATAGCCATCAATGCATGTGTTCAAAACAGCTCCGCCCCGGCGACTTCAAATTTTCTGCAATCCTACAAGATAAAATCAAAAATTAAAATAAAACAAACTAAAAGATAAATCAAATCTAAATGCAATAAAAGAAAATATGGGTTGCCTCCCAAGAAGCGCTAAGTTTTAAGTCTTCAGCCAGACATTCTCTATCTCTCCTTAAGGGCTGGCTAGATCGATGCTCCATTTTTGCTTGTCAAAGTTCCCATCCATGTATGGCTTCAAGCGCTGCCCATTTACCTTGAATGTCCCTTTTGTCTCATGATGTATCTCAATGGCTCCATATGGAAAAACTTTTGATACAACAAATGGTCCCGACCATCTAGATCTTAATTTTCCTGGGAACAGTCTGAGTTTTGAATTGAATAACAACACCTTATCCCCTACATGAAATGTTCTTCTTAAAATATGTTTATCGTGCCATTGTTTAGTTTTCTCTTTATAGATCTTGGCATTTTCATAATCATCATTACGAAACTCATCCATCTCATTTAGTTGCATTACTCTCTTCTCGCCTGCATCTTTCATATCAAAATTAAGTGTCTTTATTGCCCAATATGCGCGATGCTCAAGTTCCACCGGTAAGTGACATGCTTTACCATACACCAATCTATATGGAGACATTCCAATTGGTATTTTAAATGCCGTCTTATATGCCCACAATGCATCATCCAACTTTCTTGCCCAATCTGTTTGTGACATATTTACTGTCTTTTCAAGTATCCGCTTCAATTCTCTATTTGAAACCTCCACTTGACCACTTATTTGCGGATGATATGGTGTTGCCACATGATGAGTGATTCCATATTTAGCAAGTAAAGCATCAAATTGACGGTTGCAAAAGTGTTTTCCTCCATTGCTAATAATTGCCCTTGGAGCTCCAAATCGGGAAAAGATATTTTTTCTAAGAAAGTTCACCACCACTCTTGCATCATTGGTTGGTAAGGCAGCAGCTTCCACCCACTTGGAGACATAATCTACATCAACCAAAATATATTTATTAGAAAATGAAGATGGAAAAGGACCCATGAAATCTATCCCCCAAACATCAAATAATTCAATCACTAAGATATTATTTAGGGGCATCTCATGTTTCTTAGAAATATTTTCCACTCTTTGACAATGATCACATAATTTAACAAAATTAAAAGCAACTTTAAAAATTGAATGCCAATAAAATCCAGATTGTAAAATTTTTGCTGCAGTTTTTTGATCCACTAAAATGGCCTCCAACTTGCAAAGTGTGGCAATGTTTGAGTATGCTTTCCATTTCCTCTTCAGGTACACATCTCCTTATTACTTGATCTACACAATGGTGAAATAAGAAAGGTTCCTCCCAAAAATAATATTTCAAGTCAGAGAAAAATTTCTTCTTTTGCTGATAAGTAAAATCAGGAGGTAGAATTTTTGATACCAAATAATTTACTATATCGGCATACCATGGAGGAGTTTGTATCAACATTAAATACTCATCTGGAAATTCGTCATTAATTGGTTTATCCTGCAATTTATTTTCATCTTTAGGTTCAATGCGAGATAAATGATCGACCACCACATTTTCCACACCCTTTTTATCCTTGATTTCCACATCAAACTCTTGTAATAGTAAGATCCAACGAAGTAATCTTGGTTTGGCTTCCTTCTTTGCAAGCAAATATTTGATAGCTGAATGATCCGTGTACACCACCACCTTTGAACCTATTAAATAAGACCGAAATTTGTCAAAAGCAAATACAACAGCTAATAATTCTTTTTCAGTAGTAGCATAATTAAGCTGTGCTTCTGTCAAAGTTCTACTTGCATAATAAATGGTGTGAAAAGTTTTATTTTTTCTTTGCCCTAAAACAGCACCTATAGCTACATCACTAGCGTCACACATTAATTCAAAAGGAAAATTCCGATCAGGTGCAATAATTATAGGTGCTGAAATTAATTTCTTTTTCAATGTTTCAAAAGCATGCAAGCAATCATGGGAAAAATCAAAAGGTGTATCTTTATTCAAAAAATTGCAAAGAGGTTTAGTGATTAAAGAAAAATCTTTTATAAACCGTCGATAAAATCCTGCATGACCCAAGAAACTTCTCACTCCTTTAACATTGGTTGGTGGTGGGAGTTTTTCAATGACATCAATTTTAGCACGGTCCACTTCAATTCCTTTAAAGGAAATTCTGTGGCCTAACACAATTCCTTCTTTTACCATAAAGTGACATTTCTCCCAATTCAAGACTAGATTTGTTTCCTTGCAACGCTGCAAAACCAAAGATAAGTTAGATAAACAATTATCAAATGAATAACCAAAAACTGAAAAATCATCCATAAAAATTTCAATAAATTTTTCAACCATATCCGAAAAAATTGATATCATGCAGCGTTGAAATGTGGCTGGGGCATTGCAAAGACCAAAAGGCATCATTCTATATGCAAAAGTTCCATATGGGCACGTGAAGGTAGTCTTATCTTGATCTTCTGGTGCTATGGCAATTTGATTGTAACCTGAATAGCCATCGAGAAAACAATAATAGGAATGTCCTGCAAGTCTTTCTAGCATTTGGTCAATGAAGGGTAGTGGAAAATGATCCTTTCTAGTTGCATCGTTTAGTCTTCGGTGATCTATGCACACTCGCCATCCTGTGACTGTTCTTGCTGGTATAAGTTCATTACTATCATTCTTCACAACAGTTATTCCTCCTTTCTTCGGCAAAACATGTATGGGACTGATCCATGTCCTATCTGAAATTGGATAAATGATACCTGCATCTAAAAGCTTCAAGACCTCCTTATGCACAACTTCTTGCATTGAAGGATTCAATCTTCGCTGTGGCTGTACTATGGGTTTAAATTTATCCTCCATTAAAATTTTATGCATGCATATTGAAGGACTAATCCCCTTTATATCTGAAATGCTCCATCCCAAGGTTGTTTTGTGTTCTCTCAAAATTCTTAGCAATTTTTCTTCTTCCACTTTATTCAAAGTATCATTAATAATAACTGGAAAAGTGGATTCTTGTCCTAGAAATGCATACCTCAAATTAGCCGGCAGTGGCTTTAGCTCAAGTTTAGACGGTTCATCTGTCATTTTCTGTATCCTTACATCTTTGAATTTTACCTGAGCTAAAGGGTGAATAGTTGGAGTAGCCTCCAAATATCGAACACATTCTAAAACCTCTTCAGTTTTTGCTTCTGAAGTTGATGAATTTGTTAGGCACACTTCTAGGGGTAATTTGTCAGCTTCACCTGTATGTGTCTTGCTGATGGCTAGATCAATTTTGCTAACTTGAAAACATGAGTGCACTTCGGTAGGGTACTCCATGGATTTTAGTACATCAAAAGTTACTTGCTCGTTATCCACCCTTAGAATAAGTTTTCCTTTTTGCACATCTATTAAAGTTCTCCCTGTTGCAAGAAAAGGTCTCCCTAAAATTAAAGGAATTTGTTCATCTTCCTCCATGTCAAGCACAACAAAACCAGCTGGAAATATGAATTTGTCTACTTTCACCAAAACATCTTCAATGATCCCTCTTGGGTATTTGATGGACCTGTCTGCCAATTGCAAGAAAATTGTGGTAGGCCTTGCTTCTCCAATTCCTAATTTCCTAAAAACAGAATAGGGCATAAGATTAATACTTGCTCCTAAATCACATAGTACTTTATGAAAAGAAGAATTTTCAATAGTGCAAAGAATTGTAAAACTCCCTGGATCTTTAAGTTTAGGTGGCAGCTTCTTTTGTAGAATGGCACTACTTTCTTCTGTTAGCATCACCATTTCATGCTCTTCCAATTTTCTCTTGTTTGATAGAATATCCTTCAAAAATTTTGCATATTTTGGCATTTGTTCTAAAGCTTCAATAAGAGGAATATTAATATGCAATTGCTTGAAAATATTTAAAAATTTTGAAAAATGAGTATCAATTTTATTCTTTTTAAGCCTTTGTGGAAAAGGAATAGGTGGATCATAAGGTGAATTAGGATAAGTGTTAGAATTTAACTTCCCTGAACTTGTTTGGCTAGAGACTCTTTTGTGCTGCGTTTGTTCCTCCTTGTTTTGCTCGTTCTCACTTTTCTCTTCAACCATACTTTGTTCGGAAATATTGGTTTGTGGTTGCTCAATTGTTGTCCCACTTCTGAGTGTTATTGCCTTGACATGCTCCTTGGGGTTGACCGCAGTGTCACTAGAAAATGTTCCTGCCATTCTTTCGTTGAGAATATTTGAAATTTGACCCATTTGGACCTCAAGATTGTGGATGGAAGCCGAAGTTGAATTTACAATATTTTGAATTGCTTAATCTGTCTTTTACATGTACTGTTTGAGCATTTCTTCTAATGTTGGCTTCTTTTCTTGTTGTTGAAAATTTTGTTGTGGTCTAGCTCCTCGATTATTGTTCCAAGAAAAATTGGAGTGATTTCTCCATCCTGGATTGTATGTGTTTGCATAAGGGTTATTTTGCCTTTGAAAATTTGACACATAATTTGCTTGTTCTGCATTTGATGGAGCAAAAGGGTTCCCCACTTGGCAATCTGCACTAGAATGATTACCTGCACAAAGATCACAAATCATATGAGATTGAATAGCATTAACATTCATATTACCTATTTGCTGAGATAAAATATCAAGTTTTGCATTTATATTTGAAATACGGTCAAGTTCAAAAATGCCCGCCACTTTTCTTTGCACTGTTCTTTCTGAGGACCACTGATAATTATTAGATGCCATTTCTTCTAACAGGTCATAAGCTATTTCATGAGTTTTGCTCATTAGTGCACCACCAGCTGCTGAATCTACCATGGTTCTATTTGTGGCCCCCAAACCGTTATAGAATGTTTGCACTTGTAACCACTTTGGCAATTCATGATGAGGATACTTTCTTAGTAGCTCTTTGTACCTCTTCCATGCATCATATAATGAATCTGTCTCGAATTGAGTGAATGTTGTGATGTCATTTCTTAACTTTGCTATTTTTGCTCGGGGAAAGTACTTTGCCAAAAAATTTTGTGCTAGGCCCTTCCAATTGGTAATAGTTCCTGTCGGTAAAGAATTTAACCAAGCTTTTGCCTTATCTTTGAGTGAGAAAGGAAAGAGTCTAAGTCTAATAGCATCATTGGAGACTCCATTGAATTTGAAGGTATCACATATCTCAAGAAAGTTTGTGATGTGAGTATTTGGGTCATCATGTGCTAATCCTCAAAATTGAAGGTTCTGCTGAATCATCTGAATGATTGATGGTTTAATTTCAAAATTATTTGCTTCGACTGCAGACCTTGTGATGCTTGATAAGGTTCCATTAACTGAGGGCATTGCATAATCCCTCAAATCTTTGTTCCCCTATTCATTCGCCATGGATAAAGAGGATGCGGTGTTTTCTTTCTTATTCTTTCTAATCTGTCGTAAAGTCCTTTCGATCTCTGGATCAAAAAATAGATGCTCTAATGATTTAGATCTGCGCATGTACTCTTACTTCCTAAAACAAATAAAGAAAAATAAGTCAAAAGATAATAAAAGCGGAAAATAAATAAAAACCCAAACTAGTAATTGTCTAGCAATTTTCAATATTAATAAAGAATAACTAGTCCCCGGCAGCGGCGCCAAAAACTTGGTGTGAATATTTGTAAGTGTACAAAATCGTAACAAATAATATAATAGTGAATAGAGTGTCGATCCCACAGAGACTAGTTACTTTACTAAGTACCGATATCACAAGATTAACTACTATTTGGAAAAATCGAAATAAGTAAAGAAAGCTACTAAATTTATCTAAAGTAAACTAACTAAACTAATTAAAAGGAAACGGAATAAGAAATTTTGTAATTTATTAATTGCAAATCAATTCTAGGGTTTTTGATTTCACCTAGTTAATCAAACACAATTTAAGATTCCATGAATAAAGAATTTATTTTTCCTGGTTGTAGACCAAAATCCCTTAATTATTCGATGCTTTCTCTCGAACAACATCAAAAATATCTCTAACTAACAGTTTGACACATCTCTATGCAAATTTAATTAATCAAAGACTCATTAAGTTCTATGGATTTATTAACGGTCATATTAATCGCGGTAAATTATCTCTAATTTCGCTCAATTAATGGTGTTTAATTTTTATTGTTCTAAATCACAAATTACCTCTCGGTCTCTCCATGATCCAATAATCATACAAAAATTGGCCAAATAATTGCAAGCATTAAGCACAAAAATTAAACACACAACCATTGAAAAATTATAAAAATATGGAATTAAAAATTGTGTCCTCAAAACTAGGCTACATCTAAACCCTAGAAAAATAAAATTAGTTCATAGTAAAATTGCAATTAACAAAATTGTTCAAGGATTGCATATTTAAATTTAGAAGAGAAAAGAAAATACAAAGAGACTGTTTTGTAATTAAATAATTGCAAACCGAATTGTAAACAGTTGTCTCTGTCTATCTCTTCTCTGTCTCGAATTCAGCATAAAAGAACGCTAGAACAGAGGAGAAAATCGAAGCCCAAAAAAAACGCGTTGCTACAGTAACCT